>JAYESA010000008.1:168603465-169288465 GCA_036927795.1 Iris macrosiphon | reverse complement strand
GGGGTTCCAAATGCACTCTAATTAATCCCTAATTACTCCAACTAACTAATAAAAATATAAATAACTATTCTAAGCCAATAAATAAGTCTGACAAGGGTGTTGGTTGGGTCTGACATGGGTCCACTAGGGTCTGACATGGGTCCAGGCTAGCCAAAATATTAAAATAACTAATAAAAAAAATAATACAACCAACAATTAAATATTAATACAAATATTTATGATAAATACATAATTAACCAAATTAAAAAAAATACCCTGCTCTGAAAATGGGGTAGTGACATCTTGCCTTAGGATCAGTTTTATGGTATAATGTAAGGCCTAACTCGTATGGCAGTACGCCGTGTGATATATGAGTAAAACGGCAAGACTTACCAACTTACCATTCGTCCTTTTTTGTCCAAGAAAAACTAAGTTAAACCAAGTACTGGTATATATAATGAAATCCAGGGATAATTGCATAAGCAAACACAAGTGTCACGAGCGGATTCTGGTTCAGGTACACGAGTTATGCAGATTACTCAGGTATGTTGCAATGGATTGCTCAGTTTGTTCAAATTATTCATATATGTCTTATACTCATAATGGTTCAGGTATTTCAGATTATTGGATGCGATGCAATGACTCGCACACAGATTGCCGCTAAGCGAGGATGACTATCTATATGAACATGAGGTCACTAGCACGACTCTATAGAGGACGGTGTGGTCTTAGGGAAAAATAATATACAAACAAGAACAAGGGTAATTGCACATATCCCGCCCGACGCAAGCGACTAAAATACTACAAAACTGATGTCATAGTAATTACCAAAATAATAAAAACTGTCAGAGAATGTACTCGTCTGAGGTCTAGAGCAATGAATATCAAATAGTGTCTGAACTAGAGTCAAAGTGGCCTATATATAAATTATCATGTTAAAAGGTATTTTGGAAGTATAAACATGCTAAACTAGCTTGGAACTAGGTCAAACTAAGTCAAACTAGGTATTCTTGGTCAATACATTGATTCTAGGTTCAAACTAACTTTTACATGGGTTAACAAGGCTAAACTAGTTAATACTAGGTGATACTAGGTTATACCTAGATTTTTAGGTCCATACTAGTTAGTATTAGCTATACTAGCTACTAATAATATATATGACTCGTATATACTAGTACTAAGTTATAACTAATACCTTACCTATGACCTAATACCATTACCTTGGTATCAAGCCTAACTCATGATACTTGATATCCATACAACTCATGTACTTGTATATCTATGTGTGTACATCTATAGATATTGATAATATATATCTATATATTAGTACTTATCTGACATTGGCATACAACCTTATATACCCAACTTATACCTTACTTGCCATTACCTTAACTACTAGACACATGCACAGGGTACACACTCTACAGGTCATACACTAAGGTATACTCAGAACTTGGCCTTCCTACTACCAGTACTGAACCCAAGTTTCCCCCCTAATCTCTACACTACTACACTGCATCTGCACCTTGGCTCTCCCTCTTACCTGAACCAACATATCCCAACTATACACAAGCTAAACCCGAGCACTAGTTTCCCTTCACATAACTACTCTATGTAATCTTCCCAGGCGTGCACCTCTAGAGCACATACATACCATCACAAGGCACACACATACACTTGCTACCAAGTTCACCTAACTGCATTTACCTGTACATGAGTAGTATTCCTTTGCACTGCACATTGGTCTCCCCCCTTTACTCATAATAACAACATCACTATCAATTACAACAGACAATAATTTCAACCACTGAGTACCCTAAGTTCTTTCAATACCTTCCCTTAGATACCTCTTTACACTTACCTGACTCCCTCCCTTGACAATGTTACAGCTGATGTTACTTCTTTATTCCCCCTCCAAATAAATGCCTGCAACAGTAGCAGTTATCACCAATTTCTACCTGAGTGCACAAGCCTACCCAACTATCCACGACACCCTCCAATACCAGTATCCTCAGTCCATATACTATAACCCGACTGTGCACCTCTACCCTTCACTTCCTCATGCAACCAACACATCACCTACACCCCTTGATATAGGCCCCGATGTGGCGGAGCCTGTGCTCTACCCTCGGACTCGTTCTTTCTGTCAGGGTATCCCAAAAATTGTCTTCGACGAGGAGGATGAAGCGATCCTCGCCGTCCCTTTACGGTTTACTCTTGTCGGTAAGTTGCTACAGACATACCCTTCGATGGAATGTATTTGTCGTGCCTTCATCGAACTGAAGTTTGTGGGTCAAGTTTCGGTTGGGCTCATCGACTCCAGACATGTCCTAATACGTCTCTGCCTTGAAGTAGATTTCTTACGGCTTAGGTCACAAAATCTTTGGTTTATGGCTAAAGCATCCATTAGAGTGTTCAAATGATCGCCGAAGTTTTCTCCATATTTTGATTCTCCGATCGCACTTGTGTGGGTTTCCTTCCTAGACCATCCTAGTCATTTCTTCATGAAGGCTTTGGTCTTTATGCTTGCTGAGTGTTATAGATCACCTCTCAAGCTAGATACGGCCACCGAGACTCGCATTCATCCGAGCCGTGCACGTGTATTAGTGGAAATGGATATAAGTAAACCTATGGTGAACCACATCGACTTCAAACTCCCCTGGGCACGTACTTATTATCAAACTGTGGAATATGAGCAATTCCCAGCGTATTACAATTTTTGCTCACACCAAGGTCACTCCTTAACCAATTGCAAGATCAGATTGATCAAAGATCATGGAGGGGTTAACAATAAAGGCAAAGAGGTCATAGAGGATCAAAGAGAGGTGACTCCTTACCACTTCCCCTACCTCCATTTCCCCCATGCTGGGCTCTTCCCCTGTGTGGAGGATGGGGGAGGGATCGAGGCGGATCCTGTCCAGCTGCCTGCTCCTCCTTTCATTCCTTTTTCAGGGCCCTCCCAGCATTCTCTTCTGCCTCCCTATCCGACTGCTGAGTATAGTAATGGGATTCAGGATATGATAGTGTCTTCTGGATTAGTGTTGCTGCGACCTTCTGCTTCTTATGGGCTCCTGGGTGTTGTCCTTGTCCTGGTAAGGAACATTGATGAAGATTTGGAGCTTCTTGCTCTGGTAGCTTCTGCTCTGCCCCCTCGCTTGTCCCTCATGCTAGTCACTCCACGTGTTTCCCCTCCCTGATCCCCCAGACCCTTCTGCTGTGAAGTTGGATTGTGTTCTGGAGCCCCCACCAAATCTTGAGGGTGTTGTCATGACCCGTACCCGATATAAGGGCACGAGACATGGATACGTCCAGCCTACGCCGCTTGTCACGCCCCAGTCCCAAAATACCGAGGGACTGGCCGCGTGATAATGGCCAGCAGCACACACCGATGGACAAACCCAATTTAATGGATCCATCGGGGCGCACTTAAGCTGTAAAATAATAGTAAGGGTCCAAATATACTAATCTCATCCACAAAATAAATACCATAATATCAGAATCATAAAGCAAGATCATATCTCAATAAAATATAAACTCGAGAAATAATCCGATAATGAGTCTGATACATCTGTCAAGATACAAGAATAAAGATAACTACAACCAATAATGAGTATGGAACAGTATATACTCAGAAGATAACCTCGGTGATCACTCGTCTACTGAATCTGGTACTGCTCCAGTAACTGCTCCTGCTCCTGCTCTTGCTAATGCCCTTGTACTGTATAACTCTGGGTGGACCTCCTCTGCTAATCTTGGGGACATAATCCGGATCCAGGTTCTCAGGGGACATAGCAAGGTACAGATAATACAAGCCATAATAATGCAGTAAAATAGTCAATGAAATAAACAGGGTAAATATGTAACCATCTATGTGAAATACAAGTGAGAACATCACCAGTACTCAGGCTGAGACTACTACAAGCTCTGTGTCGGGGAGCCGGTAGCAGTAATATCATGTAGTTGTCTAGCTCAGAGAGAGACTGAGACGCCGGCATAATATAGTCAACCTGTAGTCTGTGTGACTCTCCAGCCATAAATGAAACAATATGGGAACACTATATAACCAGCTAAGTAAAATGCAAGATGAGAGCAGCACTAGAACTCAGGCTGAAACTACTACAAGCTCTGTGTCGGGGAGCCGGTAGCAGTGATATCATGTGGTCGTCTAGCTCGGCGAGAGACTGAGACGCCGGCACAATATAGTCAACCTGTAGCCTGTGTGTCTCTCCCCACCTAATGTAATCATACGTCTCATGTCCACGAGGCCCCATGTCCATGTCACGTAAGATCATATCTAATGCAGCAAGTCATATAATGTCTAGGAATATAATGTCTATGTCATAAAACCTATATCCTACACATAATTACCATAAATATCTCAGGAAGATTCTATCTCATGAATAGTATCAAGTGTCCTGGGTTATGATGTACTTGATAAGACAAGTACGAGAAATATAGGGTCTCTGTATCCATGTCTAGATGACGCTACACAACTCCGCGTACGGGGTTGGCACCCGACTATTAATCGAATGCTAAGTAAGTCACACAGTTCTAGATTAAGCATGTACAACAATATATAAATAAGTCAAGAAAATATGTAACAAGAACTGCAATGTTGGCAAGGTACACTTGCCTGGGATTTTGGCTCCAACTGTAGCTCTGGTCTCAGTGTGATCTGTAGGTACTACTCCGGTTGCTGAAATAAATATCACCATCAGTCTCAGAAAATATTAAATAGCTAGAAACATCTGTCCTTGGGTCCAATTTGGACACAAGGGCAAAAATGACAGTTTCTGGTCAAAGCGGGGTCCACATGTGGCCTACTTCGCACCGAAAAATGTGTCAGGGTCAAAGGTCTCCAAATTCGTCCAACTTAGTGTCAACAAATCCAGAATGTTGATACGAACCCAACAGAACTTCCAGAATTGGATTCCGATGAGCCGATCACAAAATCGCCCGTCAAGTGAAGCCGAGGGGGGCCCACGATACGCAATTTTGTCAACGTTCTCAGAATCAAACCAAACTTGGGTCACAGGACCAGCGTATTTCTATGAGTCCGATGGCGCAAGTTTTGTTTCGATCCGACATGTGTACACAAAGTTACGACGTGTTCCAGAACAGGCAGATACGGGGCGTTGTCGGCGGATACGCGTTGATTTCGGTGTGCACGCACATCCAAATCAACTTCTGCGAAATTCTGCACGTTCGTATCAACGGTGCGCACGTTTATGTGAAGACCGCACAAGACCAAGTCGTCCCGTTTGGCGGGGCGTACTCAGTTCCGGGGTGAAATAAGGCGTTGATTTTCCTGTTTTTGGATCGCGGTTCACGATCGCCACAGGAGGCGATGCACCGAGCGGGTTGCACGGGCATTGAGGGGGTCACACAGTCTACGCATCACAACTGACAAAATTGAAAATGGGGCAACGAGGAGAGAGAAAATGCTACCTTAACAGGGCTCCGTGGAACTGGGTTCTTCGTGTCCGCGAGGAGATGCGACACGGGGAAACTGTGTCCGGTTGCTGTGTCCGGGCTGTGTTTGTCTAGGTTTAGGGTTTCTGCTGTGTTCGGATCAGGGCTGCTGTGTCCGAGTCAGGGGCTGCTCGGCGAGGCGCTGCTGCGGCGGAGTCGTGTGGTGGTGCTGGTGGTGGGAGATGAAGGAGATGGGGGCTGCGGGGTCGTGCTCGAGGCGGAGGAAGAGGGAGACGGGGGAGGAGGCGGTGGAGAGGGGTTGGCCGGTCTCGATGCAGCGGTGGGGTATCGACAGGGCTGTGCTCGGATATTCGATGGTGGTGCGGCGGGGTGGAGAGGTGCGTAGGAGGAGGAGGTCGGTGCTGGGCTGGGCTAGGGCGGAGCTGGTGAGGGGATGGTCGGGACGGAGGAGTTCTGGACGGTGGTCGTTCTGGTCGGGGACGGGTGGAGGACGATGAAGGGTTCGTCGGCGGGAGAGAGATGAGGGTGGATGGGGTGGTGGTCGAGTCGGGGAGATGGCTGGGGATTCGTCGAGGCGGGGGAGGAGGAAGAGGAGGGAAGGCGGTGGTGGTCGTTGGCTGGAGGATTTATCGGGCGGTGCTGCGGGAGGAGATGAAGGGGAGGAGATAGTCGAGGGACAGGGTGGAGGAAGGAGGAGTTCGACGTAGGCGGCGAGGGGAGGAGCGGAGGCGGTGAGGCGAGCGAGGTGGCTAGGGTTCAGGCGGGGGAGCGGTCAGGCGGCGGAAGATATTAGGGTTTCGGCGTCGAGGGGATTATATAGTCGGAACAGTGAATCCGATTGGAAATCCGACTTGGGGTTAACGGGTTTGGGTCGGGTCGGGTTCAATATGAATCCGGCCCGATCCGCTAATATTTACGTGCGGGTTCGGGTAGGCGGGTTTCGGGTCGGGTTTAGATCCGACCCGACCCGACCCGCTAAGGTTGGGTTCGGTTCAGTTGAACCGGGTCTGGGTTGGTTTGGGTTGGTTTGGTTCAATTGAACCGGGTTTATTTCTAGGGTTTAATCAGGTTTATTTAAACTTAATTTTTTGGGCTTTAAAAATGCTTCCGGAGTCCAATAAATTTACAGAAAATTATCCTATGTTCAGTTTTTCATTTTAAACCATAAAAATATTATTTTTATAATATTTTAATATTAATTAACAGCATTAAAAATCATTTAAATTTAAAATATCTAGATTTTAATTACAGAAAAACACAGAAAATTACAAAAAATTATGAAAAATCCAAATTAAAAATTCTTGAAAAATTAGGGGGGTTACAATCTACCCCCCTTAAGAGGATTGCGTCCTCATAATCAAAGAATAACCGGTCCACAGAGATGACACTGTTGCAAACATTGTTCGAAGTACATCTCGATCAAAGAGATTCAAGGTTGAGGGTGTAAGAATAATACAAAGGAAAAATTATTTCCCTAAGCATTAAAAGTTATGCAATTTCTCGGATGAAGGAAATCTAGAAATCTACAGTTCATTACTTATAAAAACATATTAGGTTATCAATTATAAAAATATTCTAGGTTATTAGCAAGTTCAACATTACTAGGTCACGGCTAAGGTCACGAACCAACAGGCACGAGCTAAAACAATACTAGAAATGAATAACTATAAAAACTTACGGGCATTAGCTACTCCATGAGTCTGCACGTTCTCCAAGGTCATCGCCAGGGCTTGTCCACGTCCTTGTAGTCGATTCCTCTGCTGCTGCTGAGCCTGCTGGAAGAGTGCTGCTTGTGGTATCAAAGGTGGCCTCGGCTGATACCCTCCTGGAGTTGGTGGTAGAACTCCTTCAACTTCCATTTGTGGTGCTCCCAATGCTGGATAGGTTGGCTTCGGTACTGGTAACGCTTGTGCTCCTTCTCGACGCTCGGGGCATTCCTTCACTAAATGCTGACTGGATCCGCAAGCTAAACATAATTTTCTTTTGCGTCTGCACTCGTTCTCAATATGGCCTCGCTTACGACAATGCTGACAGACAGGCAGTACTTGAGGAGATGCTTCTGGTGGCTGGTGCATGTGAGACTTCTTTGCAATTTCTTCCTGTGGTGCTCCGGCTGGTGCTGATGTGGCTGTTTGATGAATCATCAATGCTTTCTCTCGACGTTTAGGACAATCCCTTACCGAATGCTTTTTGGATCTGCAAGATAAACATAGTCCCAATCTGCATCGACATTCTTTAGCGAAATGGCCTACCTTGCCACAGTGGTGACACGTAGGAAGGACTAGTGCGAGTGGTGTAGATGCTCTCTGTGGTGGATTCATCTGTGGTCGCTTTGCAACTCTTTCTTGTTGTGCTTGGTCTGGTGCTGATGCATACGGCCGCTTCTGGCTGGACTCTATCCTTGTGTTGCACTCCATGGGTCATGCTGCAGTAAGAACGTCCGGGTCTAAGGTAGTTGCAACGGAGCTGATTAACTTCCGTAGTTCAAAGCTAAATCTGTGGATGAACTTCTCCGCTTAGTCTTGTTAAGCTTCTTCATGAACCTTCTGATGGGCTTGCATCATCGCGTAGAACATTCGAAACATTTATTGTTCGTCCATAGCCTGCCCTTGTGGAATGGTAGGCATCGGTGGAGTAAACTGCGTCGAAGGTGGAACGTCATCTTGCTGGATTCTTGAGGCATGCTGACTTGCTTGACTGCGTGGTTGATCGGATTGACCTTCTTCTACTGGTGTTACCAAAATATCCCGTGGTGATCTTGTAGGAGTCTCGTTGTTTGATCGTGAATTCATAACTCTGTAACCAAAATAAACAATAAGAGGTGCACAGGAATCAAGGCAGGATACGAGTCAAGAAATTAATTTGAATTCGATATAGATATCAAGATCATTTCAAGCAAGTGGATGAGATCCTAAAAACTTATCCTATTCTTATTGCAGGCTTGCTCGGTCCCTAAGTTGAAACTGAACAATTTAGTCGTTGACCTGCATGGGTCACCACAAAAATCATGTCACGCCCCAGTCCCAAAATACCGAGGGACTGGCCGCGTGATAATGGCCAGCAGCACACACCGATGGACAAACCCAATTTAATGGATCCATCGGGATGCACTTAGGCTGTAAAATAACAGTAAGGGTCCAAATATACTAATCTCATCCACAGAATAAATACCACAATATCAAAATCATAAAGCAAGATTATATCTCAATAAAATATAAACTCGGGAAATAACCCGACAATGAGTCTGATACATCTGTCAAGATACAAGAATAAAGATAACTACAGCCAATACTGAGTATGGAACAGTATATACTCAGAAGATAATCTCGGTGATCACTCGTCTACTGAATCTGGTACTGCTCCAGTAACTGCTCCTGCTCCTGCTAATGCTCATGTACTATATAACTCTGGGTGGATCTCCTCTGCTAATCCTAGGGACATAATCCGGATCCAGGTCCTCAGGGAATATAGCAAGGTACAGATAATACAAGCCATAATAATGCAGTGAAATAGTCAATGAAATAAATAGGATAAATATGTAACCATCTATGTGAAATACAAGTGAGAACATCACCAGTACTCAGGCTGAGACTACTACAAGCTCTGTGTCGGAGAGCCGGTAGCAGTAATATCGTGTAGTTGTCAAGCTCGGAGAGAGACTGAGACGCCGGCATAATATAGTCAACCTGTAGCCTGTGTGACTCTCCAGCCATAAATGAAACAATATGGGAACACTATATAACCAACTAAGTAAAATACAAGATGAGAGCAGCACTAAAACTCAGGCTGAAACTACTACAAGCTCTGTGTCGGGGAGCCGGTAGCAGTGATATCATGTGGTCGTCTAGCTCGGCGAGAGACTGAGATGTCGGCACAATATAGTCAACCTGTAGCCTGTGTGTCTCTCCCCACCCAATGTAATCATACATCTCATGTCTACGAGGCCCCATGTCCATGTCACGTAAGATCATATCTAATGCAGCAAGTCATATAATGTCTAGGAATATAATGTCTATGTCATAAAACCTATATCCTATACAGAATCACCATGAATATCTCAAGAAGATTCTGTCTCATGAATAGTGTCCTGGGTTAAGATGTACTTGATAAGACAAGTACGAGAAATATAGGGTCTCGGTATCCATGTCTAGATGACGTTACACAACTCCGCGTACGGGGTTGGCACCCGACTATTAATCGGATGCTAAGTAACTCACACGGTCCTAGGTCAAGCATGTACAATAATATATAAATAAGTCAAGGAAATATGTAACAAAAACTGCAATGTTGGCAAGGTACACTTGCCTGGGGTTCTGGCTCCAACTGTAGCTCTGGTCTCAGTGTGATCTGCAGGTACTACTCCGGTTGCTGAAATAAATATCACCATCAGTCTCAAAAAATATCAAATAGCTAGAAACGCCTATCCTCGGATCCAATTTGGACACAAGGACAAAAATGACAATTTCTGGTCAAAGCGGGGTCCACATGTGGCCTGCTTTGTACCGAAAAATGTGTCAGGGTCAAAGGTCTCCAAATTTGTCCAACTTAGTGTCAAAAAATCCAGAACGATGATACGAACCCAACGAAACTTCCATAATTGGATTCCGAGGAGCCGATCACAAAATCGCCCGTCAAGTGAAGCCGGGGGGGCCCACGATACGCGATTTTGTCAACGTTCTCAGAATTGAACCAAACTTGGGTCACAGGACCAGCGTATTTCTACGAGTCCGATGGCGTAAGTTTCGTTTCGATCCGACGTGTGTATACAAAGTTACGACGTATTCCAGAACAGGCGGATACGGGGCGTTGTCGGCGGATATGCGTTGATTCCGGTGTGCACGCACATCCAAATCAACTTCTGCGAAATCTCGTACGTCCGTATCAACGGCGCGCACATTTATGTGAAGACCGTACGTGACCAAGTCGTCCCGTTTGGCGGGGTGTACTCAGTTCCGGGGTGAAACAGGGCATTGATTTTCCTATTTTTGGATCGCGGTTCACGATCGCCACAGGACACGACGCACCGAGCGAGTTGCACGGGCATCGAGGGGTTCACACAGTCTACGCGTCACAACTGACGGAATTGAAAATGGGGCAATGAGGAGAGAGAAAATGCTACCTGAACAGGGCTTCGTGGAACTGGGTTCTTCGTGTCCGCGAGGAGATGCGACACGGGGAAACTGTGTCCGGTTACTGTGTCCGGGCTGTGTCCGTCTAGGTTTAGGGTTTCTGCTGTGTTCGGGTCAAGGGCTGCTGTGTCCGGGTCAGGGGCTGCTCGGCGAGGCGCTGCTACGACAGAGTCGTGTGGTGGTGCCGGTGGTGGGAGATGAAGGAGATGGGGGCTGTGGGGTCGTGCTCGAGGCGGAGGAAGAGGGAGACGGGGGAGGAGACGGTGGAGAGGGGTTGGCCGGTCTCGATGCAGCAGCGGGGTGTCGACGGGGCTGTGCTCGTGTGTTCGATGGTGGTGCGGCGGGGTGGAAAGGTGCGCAGGAGGAGGAGGTCGGTGCTGGGCTGGGCTAGGGCGGAGCTGGTGAGGGGATGGTCGGGACGGAGGAGTTCTGGACGATGGTCGTTCTGGTCGGGGACGGGTGGAGGATGACGAAGGGTTCATCGGCGGGAGAGAGACGAGGGTGGATGGGGTGGTGGTCGAGTCGGGAAGATGGCAGGGGATTCGTCGAGGCAGGGGAGGAGGAAGAGGAGGGAAGGCGGTGGTGGTTGTTGGCTGGAGGATTCATCGGGCGGTGCTGCGGGAGGAGATGAAGGGGAGGAGGTAGTCGAGGGACAGGGTGGAGGAAGGAGGAGTTTGACGTAGGCGGCAAGGGGAGGAACGGAGGCGGTGAGGCGAGCGAGGTGGCTAGGGTTCAGGCGGGGGAGCGGTCAGGCGGCGGAAGAGATTAGGGTTTCGGCGTCGAGGGGGTTATATAGTCGAAACAGTGAATCCGATTGGGAATTCGACTTGGGGTTAACGGGTTTGGGTTGGGTCGGGTTTAATATGAATCCGGCCCGATCCGCTAATGTTTACGTGCGGGTTCAGGTAGGCGGGTTTCGGGTCGGGTTTAGATCCGACCTGACCCGCTAAGATTGGGTTCGGTTCAGTTGAACCGGGTCTGGGTTGGTTTGGTTCAATTGAACCGGGTTTATTTCTAGGGTTTAATTCGGTTTATTTAAACATAGTTTTTAGGGCTTTAAAAATGCTTCCGGAGTCCAATAAATTCACAGAAAATTATCCTATGTCCAGTTTTTTATTTTACACCATAAAAATATTATTTTTATAATATTTTAATATTAATTAACAACATTTAAAAATCATTTAAATTCAAAATACCTAGGTTTTAATTACAGAAAAACACAGAAAATTGTGAAAAATCCAAATTAAAAATTCTTGAAAAATTAGGAGGGTTACACCACGGTATCGACGGTAGAACATTGTTTGGATAAATTATCTATCTAGCAATATTGATCATCAAGATATATAATGCCACCAATGAAATATAAATACTCAATCACAGATCTATAAGATGGAACAATCACACGAATATGATATAAAGAACTAAATAGTCAAATACAAATCACAAGACAAAATAATATCCAATGAGTCATCAATATAATAAAGGAATACTAATGTCAAATGTTGGAGACAAATCCAGTATAATGAACCTATCTACTGAGCTACAGGTAAAGGATCGTCTGTCTCAACTGGGATGAGTCTCTCCTGAGATAATGTCTCTGGATCTAAGCTAACTATGTCCTGAGGCCCATAGTGAGTGGGATACCACTCCTCAGTGTCATCTGGAAAAAATATATCCAGTCAGAAAAGGAGCAAAGTACATCTCTAAAAGTAGTTCCAATAAATGATAAAAGCTATGTATCAGTAAATAGAGAACGTATACAAGATGAATAGAGTATGGCAGGAATATACAGGAATAAGAAATTGTGGAAATACGTACAAGAGATACGAATATCATATATAAAAATAAAGAGATACAACTATCTAAGTGAGTGAGTACGAGTGACAACATGTGATCGGCTTAGGTACTGCTCAAGAACTACGACCTGGTTAATCATACGTGTCGTGTATGATTAACACTATACAAGAAAATCAAGAACTCCGGGGTATGATCACATATCTACCCTAAATACTCCCAGCCCCCGACTGGTATAATGGATCCAACTATGACACTTTATGACACGAGATTCCATGAGAAGAGAGCTAATCTTCTCATGAATCAGTGTCCATACTTGCACAAGAACTACGAGACTTGCACAAAAAATACACCAGAAACTACCAGGAATAACATCTCATGACGGGATCCAAGAATACCAATCCGTATAAACAAGTGTCAGGAAATCAAGGATATCTACACTAAATACAAGAAACATAGAGGATATAATAAACGAGAGACTCTCAGTGAATGTACTTGCTTGGAATCCAGTGAATAGTATCGATGATATCCGAAACAATGCATCAAAGACCTAAATATGGAATATTACATCAATACAAGGTTTTGAAAAGAATACGAGTTAAACTAGTCCAAATCTAGGTCATTAGGACAAGTCTAAGTTAAAACCGTCAAATTAGGTCAACTCTAGGTCAAACTAGCTATTTCTAGGTTGTATGAGTCTATCTCAAGGTTATTGGGTCCATACTCTATGTATCTAGGCTATACTATCTATATTAGGATACTAGAGTTTTCTAGCTATCTAATAACACAAGATATAATATATATATATATATATATATATATATATATATATATATATATATATATATATATACAAGTATCTAATATCTAATACCTAATACTCACTCTAGATGGATACCTTGGCTTTGAGCCAACTTGATATCACCCTATCCCACCATAACTAAGCTAACATGTCAAATACTATCTTAACTAATTATCATTTACTTACACTAATAATTAACTAGTATCTAATAGTTATATCTAACTAACTTAGCCTTACACTCTAACTGATATCATCATCTACTAACTATACTCACTGTATCTAAGATACTCCTATACCCATAACTTCTCTCATGTCCTAAATATCCATTTGTAACTAACCTCAATATATCTATATACCTATATTAATAACTCTCACTTAGTCCAATACCCCGACACCACTTGTCTCACCGTCACCCTCAAATACTAGTATCAATCCTTCACTATTCTCCTTGATGTTATTGCTCTACCTATCTTCTAATTGCAGTTGAACCACTGCAACTGAACCTTGCTCTCGTGCCTTCCAAGGCCTGCAACTATTAACACTCCATTCCCACTTCTAAACACACACACACACACACACACACACACACACACACACACACACACACACACACACATACCAGATCTTCCCCACAGACAGATCATGGTCCGTCCTAAAGTGCAGTCACAAACAACTGTTGTTGCTGCAGCAACACTGCACTGTTATCACTCTCGAGCTCTAAGACTATATAGCTACTGCTATAACTTTGCACCATGTGTGCACAAGCACACTGTTTCCACACACACTTACCTATCCAGGTACCTGATCCTACCCCTACCTGATACACAACATGTATGTTACTGTATCAGTAACATACCCGACTGTGCTGTTGCCCCGACTTTGCTTAAACACAGCAAAACATGACTTCAACAACCTGCTGTGCACACAGTGCACAGCACACTCCAACCCGACAGTGCATTGTGCATACTCCCTTATCTCCCTGCTTTGGAATAGGATCCCCCTCTAAGTGTATTCACACCACTCTAAACAATCCACAAGTGATCTCAATTCAGTCTACACCTGTGCAACTGTCCCCAACACTTCTAAAATAGTCTACACAAACCCCCCAACCAATATGCATCTAAAAATACATTAATATATAGTAAAAACATAGGTAAGTGATTATATAATCAATATATATATATATATATATATATATATATATATATATATATATATATATATACAACTCATATACAATACTTAATTAGCTATACACAGGTCTAATGAATTTGAAAGTAAAATAATAAATATATTAAGTGCACCTCACCCATATCACACTCAATCTAAGATACACTTGCGATACGGCTCCAACACACCACCAAACGTATCTCGAAGAGCTAGCTACTCAACTACGTATCCGTGTCAAAATGTGACATGCTAAAATCCCTATGTCGAAGGAAAACCCCCTAAATAAACATGTATCAGGTGTCTCAATGGTGCTTGGGATCCCTTTCAATGCCAGGGGCTTTCCTTCGACTATGGAGGACGTGGTCGCAGCTAGTGCGGTCCCTGTCGGGGATCTGGTACAGGATATGCCTTCGTCCCATGTCCTTGCCAGTGTAGTCGATGTGTCTGCATTGGATGGTTATACCGACATTGATATCATTAGGGTTAGGGTGTCCCATGTGGTGGTTTTGGACGTGGTGCCTGGTGTCGTGGTTGCAGCAGATTCGAGAGGGGTGAGGGAGTCCCGAATCAGTTCTTTGGAGGGAGTGATCCCCCTTTAGAGTTTACGGAGCCATAGAGGTCTTCGATGGAGGGACACTTCTGATTATCCCAGGTTTCGCTACTTTTGGTAGATCTGTCACAGTCTCTATGGGTGGTTTTTTTCATCAGTAAAAGATAGTATCTGGATAGTGTGCAGCTTTTATTGACTAGTCACCGGTCCAAGTTTCTCTAAAGGATCTGGCATCACATGAGAATCCCAGAGAAGTGTCGTCGACGCCAAAGGCACAAAATGGATTAAACTGGCAGTTGGGGAACAACACCCTGGAGGATCTCAGACGTGAAGTTTTATTGGCTTCTAGTCTCGGATCAGTTGTGGACCCTAATCTAGCTTTGGTTGTTGCCGTGGTGAGTCAGACCCAATCCCCTCGGGCTCTAATGCAGACCTCCCCCGGGGCTCCTGATTCTGGGCTCGGAGTTGGTAAGGATAAGGAATGTTTGTATAGTTTCCCTCTCTCGGTGGAGATCATCAAGGGGGTGGTGATTAGTGTGCTAGGAAGGGTTCCAAGTCGAGGAGGACAAAAAATCATCATAGAGTTATAGCCCAACAACTCATGAACCTTTGGTCTTCATCCTCCATCCACGCCAAAGCCCTCTCCAAATTTGCGATAGGATGATTGTAGGCTTAGGTTTAGGCTCTTTATTTTACAGCAGCTCGCAGCTTTGTTTTGTTTTGAGACTGGCTGATCGTGTTATCCTTCAAAGAGTTTTCCTGGATATCAGGCAATAATGGATAGAATACACATTGGTACACACCTAGGAAAAACTAACACCCATCACAACAAATATCGAACACTTGGAGTGCAATTGATATACACACCAGTATCGACTCCGATACACATGATACGCATCTCAAAACACCACGATACTCTGCCCAAGATCAAGCAACACAACCAAAATACTAAATATAATATATATAACATATATAATAACTATTTTAATATAATATATAGAATTTGGCATGCTAGAGCCCAAACCACATGAAAATACCCTTCCTACGATACCGTATCATGACGTATCATGATACACACTCCCCGTATCCAATTGTGGACACGCATACACTTGTAAATCATGAATCACATCCTAAAATTATTGAGTAAACATTTCCACAAACACCTAATGGTCCAAATTCGAATTTTTTTTCAATTTGGCCACAAAAGTCGATATAACTATCACAATATGCCTCATAAGAACCTAATTTTTCTTCCTATGGGTAGTCCTTAGACATGAAAGAGTTTATAAGGGTCTAATACTACAAATTAATCATAAAATTAAAGAAAAATATTGATTATACCTATTGGGAGTCAAATTTCAATGAAACTCCTCCAGGTGGACATGAAATGGACATAAGCTCATAGAATCTTCTCTCCAAGTAGTGCTCCTTGTAATCCAAGATCCTAGGCCTCCATGATGATGAATATGAGTAGGGAATGAGGAAAAATTGAATAAAAATTGTGGGGGTTGGTCTTAATTTGGGGAAAAACCAAATTAGAGATGAAATAAACTAATTAATGAAGAGGATGGAGGCTTCCCCCTACTATATAGGGCCGACCATATTGCCCCCTAGGTTTAGCTAATGCATAAGGTCCACTTTGCCCCTATAGGTTTTCATGAAGAAATATTTAATTAGAAAAATGATCTAATTAGTAAAATAAGAAAATATTCTATTCTCTCAACTAATAGTAAACTAATCAAACTAGCCTAGTCATGACTACTCTAATTAATTGAACCAAAGGTCATGTCATGTCTAGTTGGGTCCACTTGTGTCATAACCCGCATCCGATATAGGGGCACGAGTACGTGGGTACGTCCAGCCTATGCCACAACATCAGCGGTAGAACACTGTCTAAGTCATCAATATCTATCTATCATCTCGTCCAATAATATCGAACACCATAAGGAGACAATGATATAACACTATAATATGAAATACTCAATCATAGAACTAAAGCAAGATAAGATATCAAAAGAAGAAACTAAATCACAACCACAAAGTCTAAACAACAATATAATATCTAAACTTCAAACAACAACATCCAAGTCTCAAATATATGCCAGAAATAAATCCGGTACCAAAATGCTAAAAGGAACTATCTAATATAATTGGTGATTCCGGCTAGACCTCCCAACAATTACGCCTGAGCTACAAGGTCCATATCTGTTACTTCCTCATGCGCTCCGTAAAAAGTCGGATAATAATCCTCTAAATAGTCATCTGAAAAAATATATCCAGTCAGGATGGAACGAGTACAACCCAATAACAATTTCAATTAAATGACGAAAACTATAAATAGTAATAAAGAGTGAAATACAAGATGAGAGTAAATAACTGAATCATAACTGATAATATCAATATGGGAAATTGATAAATACAACTATATGGCAGAGAATAAATAGGCAGAGCAATTGATATACAATAGTGAAGACAGTGCAGAAAAAACAATAGAGTGTATCTCGATGAAAAATAAAATAGACATGAAAGAACTATACTATCTATGTGTTTTAAAGTATTAGTGTTGTCATATGATCGGCTTGGGAACTTGGAAAATATGATAGGGCCTGGCTAATCATACGTGAGGGGTATGATTAACACTCACTGTACTTTCTCTTGCATAGTAAGGGTATGATCACACATCTAGCTAGTAGTTTTCCACCCTCGACTAGTACAGTGGATCCAAACCATGACACATTCCATAAGAATAACTTGCACATTAAAGATAACTTGTACAGTAAGCTGAAAAAGTAACATCTCATGAAGGGGATCCTTACTATACCAATCTGTGTTCCATCGTGCAGAAATCAAGTAGAACATCACTAAGTACATGAATCATAGTAAATATCATATAATAAAAACTATCAGAGAATGTACTCGCCTGAAATCCGGTGTTGATCAAAGAACACAAATTGGTGTCCGAACTGGAGTCAAAGTGACCTTGATATAAAATTATATATATCAAAATAGTGAATTAGAATTTTAAACAGACTTAATTAGCTCTAAACTAGGTCTCTAGGTTATTTCTAGGTCAATTTGGTTCAACTTAGTTAATACCTATATTTGGGTTTCCAAATGAGTTATTATATTAGCCTATGGCGTGATACTAACTCATACTAGGTCTGTACTAGCTAATACTAGGATATTCTAGGTATAATAGGTCATACTAAGATATATTAGCCAATAATAGACTAATACTATATATATATATATATATATATATATATATATATATATTAGTTTATATACTTTAATAATAATACCTTAGCCTATCATTCCTTACCTTACCCCATACCTAAACATGAACACATTTCTAATACTTCACCCAATAACTTGACTCACCAAACTAAATACAAAACTTATCTTAAATTATTTTAATATACACACCCTTAATATACCCCTAGACTAACTCCCACATGATACATGTATTTTGGACACTAAATCTGAAATACCCATGCCCCCGCTACCTATTACCTATTAATACTCCAAAACTCTAGTGCCTTGGTATCCTATACTTCAACTGATACACCCCTCTATAAATCCTTATACTAGTACCGTGTACCTTAACCATGGGTATTACCTAACTAAATCCCTACACTAAGACTCAATTCCAATACTACACTGATATCCTAAGCCCTATTCATGACTGAACTCCAGTTACTCTTCAGTAATAAGTGAGAGTCACTCTCTCTTCTCTAACACTTTACATGTGCATCCCACACTTACCTACAACCAATCACTAACCCTCACTACTTATCTACACAAAACCTAAACCCACACTTGCTAACTTAACACCCACACTAAACCAAGCTACACTAGTACTCCTTCCTTTCACTGATACCATGTGGTACACACTTAGCCTCTACTCAACCACTGTAATTCACCTCATCCCCTGTTGTATGAAATCAGTAAAACAACAAGCCAATCTATTGTCAACTTGGACAAAACCTCTTTAACTTGCTGTGCAGATCCCTTCTCCCAAAGTCTCGCTGCTTGAGCACATCCCTGCACCCCCAACCTACACTTCACTTACACACACAAAACCCCAATTCCTGATACCATATTAACAATACAATACTAGACACAACCCAAAACCTACTCTGATACACCTTACTCGACTGTTACCACACCTAAATGGGTACACTAAGAACCCACACTACAAGTTAGCTGCCACACTTGGTCACACAACCATGCCCTACACTCAGGTTCTGCTACTGATGTTATTAATTGATTCTCCCCCTCACATCTGATACATCCCTCATATGCCACATTTTCATGCCTTCACATCATCTGAACTCCCTATCACTCTTAAATACACTCAAAAGCAACACACAAGGCTCACTGAAATCCTCACTCTCCCTCACTGATCTTGCTGCTTACCTGCTGTTAATTAGAGTATCAACACTCCCCCTTTGCTGTAATTTAGAACCCTCCATGTATCCCCTTCCACATGCTCTAACTTCAGCTCACACACAAAGCTACACACCAACTTATATACACAATATATATATATATATATATATATATATATATATATATATATATATATATACACACACACACACACACACTACTCAATATACTTTACACTGATAGGTTACTACATATATTTCTAGTTTTAAATACTAACAACCTATGATACAAGACATGCATACTAGCTTATACCAAATTTCAGTCATCCATGATGCATACTGAAGCAACATTAAACCTTCTTTCACAACTCCTTGTCTGTGTCATTGCCTTAGGAACTTGAAGTTCCCCTCTTACTGCTTGGGCATAAACACTCCCAACACTGCACCTAGTCCTAGACTGTCTGTGCACCAATACAGACCACATGCTCTTCCCATTGCTGCCTCACTAGCTGCTATTCAGAGCTCAACTACTCTTTGCACCAACCTACTGTTGATACATCAAACCCATTGATACAACCTGCAAACACCAACTTATACTAACACACACATGCCCAAATGCAATGCGGTACAATGCTCTAACATCACACACTCAAGCTAAGATACACATACACAACACTCTAATGTTAATTCATCAAATACTTGGTGTGCACCATACAAGTATTACATGGATACTCATGATACCAACACCCACCTCCTCCAATACTATGATACCCCACAAAATTAATATATAATATTATTAAATATATCAAATAAGATACAAATACTACTAGAACAACTTATTCTAATGCAATTACATAGAAAGTGACACAAGGAAACACATATACATAGAAATTACTAAATCTACACCTCCGTATCATGGGGGTTTCATGACACGGACTCCCCATATCCAATTATGGACACGTACACACCCTCACTCAACCAATTTAGGCACAAACAATCCTAATTGACCACATAGCAAATACTTGGTGTGCCAATCTCGAATTTTTTCAAATTGGACACAAAAGTCAATGTAACTTTCACAATAGGCATCCTATGAACCTAGTTCTTCTTCTTATAGGTAGTCCTTAGCCATGTGAGAGTTTCTAAGGATCTAATACACTAATTAGAATATAAATTACTAGGAAAAATATGGATTATATCTATTGAGAGATGGATTCCTAATGTATCACCACCAATGGACACAATGAGAAGTTGGACACAATCCTAAAGCCAATGCTTCCCTCCTCAAGTGCTCCTCTAGCAATGACAAGATCCTTAGCTTCATTGGAAAGAAAATAAAAGGGATGGGATTTGAGAATATGTGAATTTGGCAGGGAAGGAATTATTGTGTGCCTCTAAATTTGGGAATAAAATAATTAGGAAAGCAAATGGAGGTTATTCATGAATAAAGAGGCTTATATAGGCATTCTCTTAGGGTTAGGGTTAGGTTTAGGAATGTTTGAATTGATTCAAAGGCCCCTCTCATTCTTTCATGAATATGATCAACTAATCCTATAGACGAAATATTCTATTCTTGAGTCTAAATATGTTTAATAGACTTAATCTAGTCATGACTAACTAATGACTCAAAGTCAAATAGTCTACTCTCAATAACTAACTCATTCTCCTAAACTAATGAGTCAAACCATGACTAACTATTTAATTGAATCAATAGGTCAAGTCAAGTCTAGTTAGGTCCACTAGTGTCAAGTCTAATTAAACAGTCTAATTCACTAACCAATAATAATACTATTTACAATATACATATCACACACATTATATAAATTAAACAAAATATAAACACAATATTTATAATAATACAAAATGACAAAAATACTTCTATTCTTGAAA
Source organism: Iris macrosiphon (assembly GCA_036927795.1). Taxonomy (NCBI): domain Eukaryota; kingdom Viridiplantae; phylum Streptophyta; class Magnoliopsida; order Asparagales; family Iridaceae; genus Iris; species Iris macrosiphon. The sequence goes on along the minus strand of JAYESA010000008.1, from coordinate 169,267,327 downwards.
TGTGGTAGTTACAACTCGGGCTCATTAGCACTAAGTCTAACTAATATGCTAACTCTCTCTAACCATTAGACTATATTACACTATATATATACATATATTATTAACAATATACAACAATTAGAAATGACGAAAATATCCCTAGAATGGAAAAGTGGTATTTACAATAATCTTGTTTGCTTGATTTGTTCCTACTCACAAACCATTTGCTTACATAGCTATTTATAGGACTCAAAATTCATCAAGCATAATGAAGATACATCAAGCATAATGAATATGACTCTTAGATTTTTCTAGATACATTCATGCATGCAACAATGAACTAGACTCTTCCTAGATATATCCATGCATACAACGATGAATTTGACACAATTTGATTTACTTCTCCAACATAAAATAATTATACGAATCTTTTTTATGTTTTATACTTTCAGGATGATTAGTGTAATAATTTTTTACATAAAATATAGGACCGTATAATAAACACAAAATATAGAAAAAAAATAGTATAATTATTTTTAAAATAAGATAGGTCCGTATAATAAATATAAAACATAAAAAAGAAAAAAATTACTGTAAATCTCCAGTAGGCCGGTTAATAGAGATGCTCATCCTTTCTCGATCGAATCTTCCATGTACATATGCATGTATTCAATACATTTTTCTCTCCCTCTGGCTCTAGGGAACTTGTGTTAACTTTGTATCCACTGGAAAAACTTAGAACAAGTAAGATTAATTATTTGAACTCTAGTATCCACGGAACATAGAACACGAAAGATTAACTATCAATAGACTATATAGTTACTGAATTCGAGTGACACTTGTGGTTATCGAGAAAAGGAATAAGATACTGGTTTGATGACAAAAGATTAGTAGATCGAGTCACGGGGATGTATTATTTTTTCTATTTATAATGGTGGGAGTGGGAGTTAGTGGACAGTATTATTTTTCTATATATAATGGCGGGAGTGGGAGTGGGAGTTAGGGGACAGTGGGCCCAAAGGCATACAAGACAGTGGGCCCAAAGGCATACAAAACAGTGTGCATAAATTTTCTAACGTCATGTCAGATTTCGTGTGTATAATTTTCAATAAATAAATAAAGGATTATAATAATTTTATATTAGTATAAAAATTTGAGTAATTAGCGAGTGACTAAATATTTTTTTATCCATAAATAATGACTTTTTTTTGTAAGAAAGTGTAACGTAATTTTTTTTTTTAATAATATCCCTATATTTCGATTATATATTATTATAAATAGAAATAATGGATAGGCAAAGAAAAAGAACAAAACAAAAAAAAAAAAAAAAAGGCTTTTGGTATTTGAACATCGTGCAGTTAGGATTTCTTTTAATTGTGGACTACAAAATTTTATTTAACAAGATAGCTAAAAATATATATATATCCTTCAAATTTACCTATACCAAATTACCATTATTATTTAGAATACTTCTTTACAAATTGAGCCCTTTCTTATGGCATGTGATCCAACTCATGACTTTTCCAACCTCATCAGTCCCAACTACTAAACTACACCAAATTGGCTCTTACAAATTGACATCTGCTGGACATTGTCAAATTGAACCTAAAATATTGAAAATGTATTTACTTTTTATTTTTTGACTTTTTTTAGCAAATATTTTTTGACATTATAAATTTCAAAAACTTAATATTTCGTGGTGGTCGATGAAAATCAAAGTACATGTATCTACTAAGAATTGTCGTCTTGAAGATTTGTGTTTAAGACCTCGTACAGTTAACTAGCATCTCCTATCTATACTGCTGTATAATGTCAAAAGTTAGCTTTATTGTAAAACTTTTTTTTTCTAATATAATTTTGCATATATGACTAATTAAAAGTGTTCATTAAAGTTAATAGAGATAACTAGATAATTACAAAAGTTATCCTTGAGTTTTCATAAATAGTCTTATGTATTAAATAATATGTATATATAATAACATAATAATAAATTTAGAATAGTTAAGCATTTGTCTTTTAGACTTTCTAAGTATTTTTAATAAATATTATAATAATTATAGCAGTTGTTTTTTAGTCTTTCTAATAATTATCTATAAAGTACGTGCAACACACATGCATATATAATAGCTATATAATAAGATTTACTTTACAGATCAGACTTGTTTAGGTTATTGCAGTCTAACTAATACATATGTCTTCCACAACTAGAATTGTCGTGTGATAAAGGGGCGGACCTACATTAGGGCAAATGGTGACAGTTGTCTCCCATTGAAACTTTACTTCTGAATTAAATATTAATTTTCTTTCTAAATTTTTTCCATCAATTAAAATTAAAATTTTTAATTTTTAATTTTTAATTTTTAATTTTTAATTTCTCTATACATATTTACATCCGTTTTTATTTTTTTTCTTCATAATTTTCTTTTTTGTCCCTCATAATTTTTTGCTAAACTTGAAAAGAGGCTGAATAGATATGAAAAAAATAGTTAAAATTATTATGCATCGAATTTTAATTTAATGATATCAAGCAAGCTTATGCAACCGCATGACAAAACATCTAATTCCTTAATAAAATTTTGATGTAGCTAACTTTACTTAACAAAATTTTGGACTATTTTTACGACGATCTCCACTTTTAAATTTTTGTGTCCGTCCCTGGTCAGATACCTCTTTCGGTACATTCCAGAGAACAGGTGTATCGCTAAAACATAAAGCAAATGACAAATTAATTACAAATAATCATTTTCTGTTCTTATTTACAATCTACGTTGAGAATAGAGAAGAACCAGAAATTTAAGCTGGGATGGATAGAGTGGACTAGGATAGACTAGATGTGGGATGACTTATATATAAAAAAGAAAAATGCGAGAAAAAAGAAGTATTTATTGGATGAGAGAAACTTTATTGAAATAGACGGAGGAGAAAGGAATCTTCAAATATTGTAACCCATAAAATATTTTGCTGGTACGAATTGGCAAGGTCTGGCAGAATTCAATCAAACTAAAGAATTTGCCTGAATTTCAATATGTGCATGCACATATTTTTTTTTTTTTCGTGAATGCATTTAGTTTTAGAACTTATTTGAATTCAGTTAGACGAACTAACAAAATTTGTGTGTATATACAGATTCTGCCGGACTGTCACCGCCAATCCGACTGACAAAGTATTCTATGGGTTCAAATATTTGTAAATTTCTTTATTTTTCGTCTATTTCTATAATTTTTTTTCGTTATGTAAATTTTTTGAATATTTTTTTTGATGGATTGGAGCCACTCCAGTTCCTACAATGGTTCCGCACATGCTCCAGCTGACGTCAAACTGCAACTTATAGAGTGAGCTGAACAGAGCAAATCAGCTGTCACATTTATTCTGTCTGGTTCTCTGTCTCCCCTAATAGTTTCGTAGGTCCGACCAGTGTAAAAAAAAAAAAAAAAAATACACACATAGAGAGAAGACATGGAAACAGACAAAATATCTAGGACAATTTGGAATTAAATTATATATGTGGTGATTGACCATTGTGAATTAGGCCCAAGTAGATATATGGACGTATATATATATGTAATATTATGATGAATGAAAGACATATTATTATCTCCTACCACTTCTTTACATGGTATCAAAGCAAGACAGCTAGAACATATTTTTTTCAGCGACGGCGGCGATTTCAGCAGCGGCGATGGCGAATCTTTCTTTCCTACATCGGCGGTGAGTCTTCCTTCGACCGGCGGTATGACGAGCGGTGGCGGCGACGACGAGTCTTCTACGACGACGGCGGCGACACCAAGGATCGATCCCACCTCCCGTATTACCTTGATTCTAATGACAATTCGGGTAATACAATTACTAAAGTGGTGTTTTGTGGAAAATAAAAATAAAGAATGGTCGAGATCTATTCGGCTTTCTCTATGGGCTCGACGAAAATTTGGATTTATTGACAGGTTTATCGATAAACCTACGGAGACTGAAAAATTAGAGGATTAGTACTGTGTCCAATCGATGCTTGTGCAATGGATCATGCACACTATTGACGCTTCGGTGAAGAAGATGATACCCTACTTTGAGGAGGCAAAACCGTTGTGGGATTCGCTCAAGGACCGATTTAGCGTGGGAAATGGCGCTAGAATTCAATAGATTAAACATTCGTTGGCAGAGTATCGCCAAACGAAATCCATATCCGTGGTCGACTACTTCGGCCAATTGCAGACTCTTTGGGATGAGTTGGGGACTTATGAATCTATTCCGGCGTGCAGTTGGCAAATGTATGTGTGATATCCCGAAGAAGCTGCAGACATGGGTTGATGATGAGCGCTTTCATCAGTTTCTTTATGGAATCAATCAGGAACTCTATGTGACAACGTTCGCTCACTTTATTGGCACAAAATCTGTTTTCCACTTTGGCACGTGCTTATCAATCCATGCACCAGGAGGAACGATTGCGAAAGTCCACACAGGTCTCCTCTGAACGGGAAGAGGTAATGGCGCTTGCGGTTAAAACTCCTTCTGTTAACCGTGGAACATCTCGTTTGGATGCTCGGGATAAATCGAAGTTGCTTTACAATTTTTGCAAACACAACGGACATGAAGAAGCCACTTGCTTTGCGAAATATGGCTTTCCGGATTGGTGGGGGGATAGGCCGCGTGGTGGCGGCGGACGAGGGGCTGGCTACGGACGTGGTGAGGACACACTGTTGGTGTTGGACTTGGATGGGGTGCGGATGTGCGTGCGGCGATGGCAGGACGTAGCGCAACGACTGCAACAAAGCCACGTATGGATGGTGATGGCGCATGAGGTATTACGAGGATAACTTCGGACGAATGGCAGCAACTTATTTCTCTGTTTGGTAACTCTTTGGTCAAATCTCCCGAGGACCACATGGTGGATAAGTCTATTGCACCTTGGATTATTAATACAGGTGTTTCGAATCATGTTACCAAAAAATTTGATTTATTTTTGGGGGTGACGACAATAGAGGAGTGTCCGGTTGGGCTCCCAGATAGACGGACTACGGTTGCCTCGTGCTGCAGGCGTGTTGCTCTTGCACTGGACGTTGTTCTCACGAATGTTCTTTTCGTACCTCAATTACATTGCAATTTAATTTTTGTGGCCCATCTTATTGATGATATAAATTGTGTTGTATAATTCACTAAATATTTGTGCGTGATACATGACCCCAGTTTGAGGACCCTGATTGGCGTCGATGAACGACGAGACGGACTCTACTACTTTCATATTGTACCAAAGACTCAGGCTTTGGCAGTGATTGTGATGACTTCTCTGGACATTTGGCATCAACGACTTGGGAATCCTTCTGAAAAAGTAGTAAAGTCTCTTCCTGTTGCTAGTAGCTCTAGTTGTTTAGTGAATAAGACAAGTAAAGTTTGCCATCAGGCAAAGAAAACTAGAGGTATTTTTTCTGTCAGTGACTCTCGGGCTGTTGCAATTTTTGATTTAATACATTGTGATCTTTAAGGGGCCGTATTCTACGCCTTCTTCGTGTGGAGCTCGATATATTTTGACGATTGTTGATGCTTTTTCTCGTGTTGTTTGGGTGTTTTTGTAGATTGATAAGATTGAAGTATACGAGATGTTCTCATCATTTTTTCTATGGTTGAGCGAAAATTTAATTCAAAAGTTTGAATTGTGCGAAATAATAATGGTACTGAATTTAATTACCTGCGCGACTACTTTCCACATAATGGTATTTTGTTTGAGACATCTTGTGTGGGTAAACCTCAGTAGAATGAGGGGATCGAACAAAAACATAGACATATTTTGAATGTGGCACATGCTTTTCGTTTTCAAGAAAATTTGTCAATTTCTTTTTGGGGATAATGTATTTTGGCGGCCGGATATTTGATCAATCGGACCCCTTCAAGTCTTCTTGATTTTAAAATTCCCTATAAAATTTTATTTGTCGCTTCTCCTTCTTATGATGAATTACGTATTTTTGGTTGTCTATGCTTTGCCTACAACCAAAATGCTAAAATGGACAAATTTACCAGTCGCAGTCGGAAGTGTGCTTTTATTGGATACCCCCATGGTAAAAAGGGTTAAAAATTGTATAATCTTGCTACTGGCAATTTTTTTTGTCTCTCGAGATGTTAAATTTTATGAGACTGAGTTTTCCTATTTTGTTGTGGATGATCGTGGTGGTACAACTTTACCTGAGCTTGCGCCTCTTGTCGTGGGTGATGATGATTTGGTTTTTGATTCTGTGATCGACAGTACTACTGGGTGTGATATACCTCATACGGATGGGATGGTCGTCTCCCCGGATGGGAACGACACTGTGGGGGCTGTAGATGGTGAGGGTGGCATGCTGAGGCCGTTGTGGAGGATAATCCAGCGGAGGTTGAGGCGGCAGTGGGGGAGCCAGATGGTCCGGGTGTACTAGGGCGTGGAATACGTGACAAAATTTTGTTCGTGAAGCTCCGTGATTTTGTTACAAATATAAAACAAACGTTGAGTCCTAGTTCTTCCTCCCAATGTGTCACGCCCCGATTTCGTCTAATCGATAATCGTCCCCCGGGCGTGATGCCGTGCACGCGTAGGGCGCGCGTGCACCAGGCCTTAGGCATAAGGATATTCTTTAGAACAACGCAACAGAGTAGACAAATAAGATAACACAAGGTTGAGGCATAGAAAAGCTTCTCTTTTATTTATAATGAACATCCGGTTACATTGCTTGACTCAAAAGTATAAAATGCCCCACGGGCTTACAAACTTGGACACAAAATGAGATAGCCGATCCATACATTATGTCCCTTTACATAGTTTCAAAACCCAAAACTTCTTGTTGTGCGGGGAAGCACCATCGCTTTAGCGTCATTTCCGCCACGGAGAGAGAGGGGAAGGCTTCCAGCTTGAGCCTCCAAGTCTTGGCCCCGACCCGCCAAGAATCCCAAAAGTCCGGAGAGAGCTTCAGCTCCTCGCCGCGTTGCCTTGCGCCGGGGAACCTGCTACAACGAGGGTCAGTACTTCGAAAAGTACTGGTGAAGGCTAGCTGCTCAACTTTACCAAGCTCTTTAGATGAGTTTAAATGAACATGCAACACTTATGCTCTTTGGTGGGTTTCTATTCTTGCCTAGATCAGATTTCATTTAGCAGATATGCAAGAACAAAATAACATAACTTCACATGCCACCGTTCGGTGACTTTACCTGTCCCGTCTGAACCACCTGTACAACTTACCATAGCCTTCCCTGTCACGAAGACATAGTTAGTCTGCACAGTTTAAATATACACAACATCTTTTCTTTGTTGTTTAGGAGCCATCATGGGTTTAGTCTGGGCTGGCGGCGACGCTTGCAGCGCGGGTAGCTAGCCCCGCTACAATTCCCCGCTCCCAGGACTAAGAAAGTAGATTCCGCCCGGGTCGGAACGGCCCGGTGCCCCGATAACCGTCCGCAGGAACCTGGATCCCCTGTGCACAAGAATTCCCATGACCATACCTATGACTCTACCTCATAGGTTTACTTACTAGCCAATGTTAAAGAACATCATTCACGAAACTGCTTTACTGTACTATCACAATCAACCAACAGTTATATGAAATAACATGCAGCAGTTTATAGAAGAACACTTTGAGCTTATTGAAAAGTACTTTGAACTATCAATAAATACCAACCCATTAAACATCCAACGACCATGCATGCATCAATGAATTTATGCAAGGTTTTATATGACAAGCAATGGGTGCTCCAAGCCTACTTCTTATCTTATCTTGTTATCCAACTTATTACTTGAGTGGTATCGTTTGATTGAATGCATAACTGAGTCAATTTATTATGAACGGAGCCCTTGGAAAGAAGGTGCTTATCGAAATAGAGCCACTCACACAGTCGGTTGTATAGGAAGAAGGAGCAGAGATCCCTAAGACTCCGCTCGCGCGTCGTCTACACGATCACCTGCACGCACCAACGGATGATCAATACCTCCTGCTTCGGTCTCCAAGGCCCGATACAAAATGCGAAATCCTAAGAACGAAAATAATGAAATCCATTGAAACCGTTCAAGAAAATGCAAGTCCTAAAACCAACAAGTACGCAACCAAGCGGCAATCGAAAACGGGCAAGGAAAACCAACACAACGGAAAGGCCTCTCTCTACTCTGCCGCCGAGTCCTTCCTTGAGGCACGATCCATTGACTATGGGACCTGATTCCGAAGAAACCAATCCATAACGAGGAAAGGATCTTAATTCAATCTGTCCCGTTCGGACGGTCGTAAGCATTTCTTAGCCGCGCTCCCCGAGCAGGGGGAACGGGATGAACGGGTCGTTACATCATAACCATCTAATAGGAAGTTTCGTCCCGAAACTTAAGAATAGAGCCTACCACTAAGGAGTAATGAGGGAAATTTTCCCCTTATATCATATTCAAGTTCCCAGGTCGACTCCTCGACCGAGTGGTTTTGCCACAGTACGCGCACTAGCGAGACGTTTGGTTCCGCAACTGCTCCTTTTTACGATTCAGAATTTGGGCAGGCTCCGCCGCGTACGACAAGTCCGCTTGCAGATTCAACTAACCCAAGTCGACTACGCAACTAGGAAGTAAGATTTCCATGTTCTTTACGATAATAAGGCGGGGTTATCCCCTTAGCTATGTGCGTTCATCTCTTTTATTAGCATACAAAGGTTATCGCCTGTAAACTAGCACGTAACATTCGTTTTCTTAGTGTGCAGCTAAGTAGAGACAGGTTCACCGGGGTCTCTCACCTTAGCGATGTTTCGCATCGGTCGAGCTAGACTCCTGGACGCGCTCCTGATAGCCTAAGTCTGATTCCACTGAGGATCCCAGCATGAAAGCCTTTGCCTCGAACGAGCCATCTCGCTGAGCAAAGCGGTTGAATAGCTACACTTGTGCCGTTTGAATCGGCTCTCCGGGTTGAGCGGAGCGGGTCGTTACACCACATACCACTCAGAACAAGTTCCGTCTTCGAGACTTCCTGAGCGCAACTCGTGCTATCGCATAACTTCTAAACTACCCAATGCATCTCGTCTTATCCTTCAAGGACTGTCTCAATAATACAATCCTCTATTTTCTCACCATGCGTCACGCCAATGTTGGCTAGTTCTCATCGAACGACTCCATCGTTCAATGCTATCGAGTTATGCTCAACTCGATCGTTGCACTCCCGTTTCAAAATCTACTGCACCTAGCGTAGGGCTATATTACCCAAGCACCTGGTATTCTATAACTCAACGGGCACTTACTACTCGTAATTGGGTGGACTTGCCCAACTAGTTATGCTATCACCATAGGAGCCCAACGCATTTGAGCCTATTTCTTGACGTCGCCTATCGAAACCCGTCGTTACGCCTAACCCAAAAGCTCGAATCTCGACAATCTTCCAATCTTGTTTTTTGCATCAAATCTCACTGAGTCCGTCCAATCTCACTAAATAAATTCGCACCCAATCACCAACTCTTTCTAACTCAGTCTGTATTGCGCCTTAGCGCAGAGCTAAATTGCTTACCCGGGGTACGCTCAAGTCCTTCGCACTTTTGGCTCAATCGAACTTAGCTTTCTATTCGTTTTTACTCGTTCCGTTCGCCCGAGTGCTAAATCATTTTATCCGAATGATCTATTAGTTCAATTATTGCATCCCCAAACTCAGTCTCGTACTGCGCCTTAGCGCAGAACTATCCCGGTAGCACGAGGAATGATACAATCTTTCCTCTATAAAAATTTAGGTTGAGGCTAAATCACTTCAGTTGCCATACTCATCCATGCGAATCCGAACATTTTCCTTTGCAGCTGCATCCGAGTTATACATATCGCTAAGTCTGGATCGTACCCATATTCAAGGCGTCCCCCAAATATGTGTATTTCAACCAAGCTCAGTGACAGCTAAGTCTGACAAGCTACTCGTGAAAATCTTTCGAAACGCAGATCGTCCTGACCGAACTCTTGTTCGATCCAGCTATCGTCTTATTCTTTACCGTCACGTAACCTATCCAACCAAATCAATTATCACCCGAGTCCTATCTCGCCTTACATTCGTTTCAACGCGAACGTTGCTCGTGTACATTTCCAATTCCAAATTCTAACTCTAGGTCTTGTTGCCCGAGTTCTATCATTCTTCCCGAACGATACTCTGAAGTCAGCCACTCCAGTTTAACTCAAGGCATAGGGTCGTCTGCCTAGTCACTAGGCCAGCACACACAGTCATAGGTACAACTCAAGTTTGCGACTCATTGCGCAACTGTGTTGCACAACGCTCGCCCCAATCACCCTAAGGTCAAACCATTGTTCCTTTACACGGGTATTCTACCCAAGCTCGTTTCACTCAGATTTCTAAACATCGAGCACAGATCATCCTATCACACCAACACGCTCGTTCAACCGAACCCACGATACGCCCACGTTTCAGGGTTAACCTATCGATTCGCACATACTATCTCTTTGGGAATCTACTTTCATCTCGTTTAATAGGATTCACCAATCCATCATTTTCTACGCTTGTATCACTAAGCCACAATTCCATTATAAACCATCGATGTATATCATGAACTCTAAGTCGTCCAGCACGATCTACACATCCGTTCATGAAAACGTCCAACATCTCTTACTTTACGTTTCTAGACTAACTCCTCAAGAGAAATCCTTAGACTCATTTTCTTAGTCTACTCTTAGTATTCCTCAAACAACTAAGATCAATTTCCAAACCCAAGTCTATCCCATTGATACTTTCCATTCATCGAGTTCATTTTTGGAATAATCACCGAACCTGTTCTCTTGAGTTTGCTTATCCCTATCGTACGTGAAATCACCACGCCGATACTCCCGCAGGATAATCGTTCTCGCTTGGGACAGATTTCGAATGTTATCTTCCTGAACTTGATTTCAAGATCGTTCTTCCGAACTCCAAGCCAAATTTATTACTGCTTAACTCGATCCATCAGAATCATAATTCTTTCAACTTGCATCAATCCGAGCTATCTTCCAACCATTGTTATAGTCTAAAATCCCAGAATTTGGATCATCGCATTCATACTCAAACCGAATTTTTATCGAGCGATCTCCTACTCAATCCAAATTTTCCATGCACGCTATCATTCGTTTACTCCATCATTTCTAATTGCACTTACTTAGATCGCATCTCAGATTATTCAATCTCGACTCAAGTTTGTAATTTGCTTGTTTCAACTCAAACTCGCTCGTACGATCCTTTAAGTCTTTTCCGATCATGATATCGATTCCAATTACCCTGAACTTCTATTCGATGTAAGCCTTATCCCTTATTCAACTCATTGTAACTCGTTCGAACTAAACATTGCCTGCTTTCTCCGAGTTCGTTTACTTGCTAGGCACTGTTTATTTATACTAAGGCTTTACCCAATCTCGTCGCTTGTCGCTAGACTCGCTTAACTCTCCGAATCTACGACTTCGTTCAAGCATTACTAAGCCAACAAATACACCACTCAGGGTTTGAGTTATCCTCCCTGAATCCTTACAACTCATTATATCCACAAGTTGCATAATCGAACAGGGAACTTATCGCATACACTACTCAGGAATTGAGTCGTCCTAATAACTCCTGATTCGCGTTCGCATCCTTAACTTGTATGCTCAATTCGTTCCTCAGAGCGGGAATCGATCCTCTAGCCCAAACCGTTGCTATGACTCCAACACAGTCCCTATTTATCGCCTTAGCGATCTTAGACTCGTACACACCTGTATTCATAGTCCTCTTTACAGACTATGCTTCAAATCATAACTTATCGTTATGAATAACCGTCCAACTTATTTTTGGAAATTCCTACACGATTTCCATTACTCGCCTTAGCGGTAATCCGATAGCGTCTCTATCGATTTCCCTTCAAGTCAACTTCACTCTCGTCCCAACGATACCCAAATCTCGCTGCAACTCACTAGCACCAAGGGTCTTGGTGCACGATACTTAACACAAATTGGCCAAGAGGCCATGTGCATAGCCTACTGTCTGAACGACATTCTTATCTTGCTCTCTGCTCGTTCGGCGTTTTCATATAGACATATAACTTGCCGATTATAACACGAGTCTCCTCTCACAACATCCTCTATGAGTTGGGACAAAAGCCCTCAGATCATAATCCCGTCCAAGCAAATCGTATGATTCCCACGCACTTTTCAAAAATATTCAGACTTATTGTATGGAACGCATCTCATTTTGGCCAAGCGAATTCAAGGGTCTACTCGGAAGGAACAAAGTCCTCTTTAGAAACTTTCTTTTGAGAGATCAAAGGATCTGAAGCATGCTCTGATACCAATATGTCACGCCCCGATTTTGTCTAATCGATAATTGTCCCCCGGGCGTGATGCCGTGCACGCGTAGGGCGCGCGTGCACCAGGCCTTAGGCATAAGGATATTCTTTAGAACAACGCAACAGAGTAGACAAATAAGATAACACAAGGTTGAGGCATAGAAAAGCTTCTCTTTTATTTATAATGAACATCCGGTTACATTGCTTGACTCAAAAGTATAAAATGCCCCACGGGCTTACAAACTTGGATACAAAATGAGATAGCCGATCCATACATTATGTCCCTTTACATAGTTTCAAAACCCAAAACTTCTTGTTGTGCGGGGAAGCACCATCGCTTTAGCGTCATTTCCGCCACGGAGAGAGAGGGGAAGGCTTCCAGCTTGAGCCTCCAAGTCTTGGCCCCGACCCGCCAAGAATCCCAAAAGTCCGGAGAGAGCTTCAGCTCCTCGCCGCGTTGCCTTGCACCGGGGAACCTGCTACAACGAGGGTCAGTACTTCGAAAAGTACTGGTGAAGGCTAGCTGCTCAACTTTACCAAGCTCTTTAGATGAGTTTAAATGAACATGCAACACTTATGCTCTTTGGTGGGTTTCTATTCTTGCCTAGATCAGATTTCATTTAGCAGATATGCAAGAATAAAATAACATAACTTCACATGCCACCGTTCGGTGACTTTACCTGTCCCGTCTGAACCACCTGTACAACTTACCATAGCCTTCCCTGTCACGAAGACATAGTTAGTCTGCACAGTTTAAATATACACAACATCTTTTCTTTGTTGTTTAGGAGCCATCATGGGTTTAGTCTGGGCTGGCGGCGACGCTTGCAGCGCGGGTAGCTAGCCCCGCTACAATTTCCCGCTCCCAGGACTAAGAAAGTAGATTCCGCCCGGGTCGGAACGGCCCGGTGCCCCGGTAACCGTCCGCAGGAACCTGGATCCCCTGTGCACAAGAATTCCCATGACCATACCTATGACTCTACCTCATAGGTTTACTTACTAGCCAATGTTAAAGAACATCATTCACGAAACTGCTTTACTGTACTATCACAATCAACCAACAGTTATATGAAATAACATGCAGCAGTTTATAGAAGAACACTTTGAGCTTATTGAAAAGTACTTTGAACTATCAATAAATACCAACCCATTAAACATCCAACGACCATGCATGCATCAATGAATTTATGCAAGGTTTTATATGACAAGCAATGGGTGTTCCAAGCCTACTTCTTATCTTATCTTGTTATCCAACTTATTACTTGAGTGGTATCGTTTGATTGAATGCATAACTGAGTCAATTTTATTATGAACGGAGCCCTTGGAAAGAAGGTGCTTATCGAAATAGAGCCACTCACACAGTCGGTTGTATAGGAAGAAGGAGCAGAGATCCCTAAGACTCCGCTCGCGCGTCGTCTACACGATCACCTGCACGCACCAACGGATGATCAATACCTCCTGCTTCGGTCTCCAAGGCCCGATACGAAATGCGAAATCCTAAGAACGAAAACAATGAAATCCATTAAAACCGTTCAAGAAAACGCAAGTCCTAAAACCAACAAGTACGCAACCAAGCGGCAATCGAAAACGGGCAAGGAAAACCAACACAACGGAAAGGCCTCTCTCTACTCTGCCGCCGAGTCCTTCCTTGAGGCACGATCCATTGACTATGGGACCTGATTCCGAAGAAACCAATCCATAACGAGGAAAGGATCTTAATTCAATCTGTCCCGTTCGGACGGTCGTAAGCATTTCTTGGCCGCGCTCCCCGAGCAGGGGGAACGGGATGAACGGGTCGTTACACAATGTTCCACCACGCCCAATCATTCCTCAGGTACTCCTTATCCTATAGTACATTTTTTGAATTGTGGCCAATTTTCTCTAGGACACAGGAATTTTTTTGCAGCTGTAACTGCAGGTACAGAACCGGTCTCCTTTAAAGAGGAGATTAAAGATGAAGGGTGGCGCGAATCTATGCAGAAGAAGATATGGGCTTTGGAGGATAATGGTACCTGGACTATGGAGACGCTTCCGGCTGGGAAACGTGCTCTGGGGAGCTGGTGGGTGTATAAGATAAAGTATAATTCTGATGGGAGCGTTGAGCGGCTTAAAGCCCGTTTGGTCATTTTCGACAATCATCAGGTTAAAGGGATTGATTACATGATACTTTGGCTCCGGTGGCAAAAATGGTTATTGTTCGTATTTTTTTAGCTGTAGCTGCAACAAAGAATTGGAAACTACATCAGATGAATATTCACAATGCTTTCCTACAAGGAGATTTTACCGAAGAAGTATATATGAAACTATCACCTGGTTTCTGAACTACACGTCCTGATAAGGTATGTCGTCTTCGAAAATCTCTTTATGGGCTTAAATATGCGCCTCGTTGTTGGTTTGCGAAGTTGACGTCCTATTTGTGGGAGTAAGAATTTTGCCAATCGTACTCTGACTACTCGCTTTTTACTCTTCATAAGGGTGATGTTCAGATAAATGTTCTTATGTATGTCGACGATTTGATTCTCTTTGGAAATAATTTTGCTGCTCTTACTGACTTTAAGAATTATTTGAGTACATGCTTTCATATGAAGGACCTTGGGGTGTTGAAGTTTATTCTTGGTGAAGTAGTAGCGCGAAGTGCGGAGGGTATTTTTTTGTGCCAACGAAAATATACACTTGACATTATCTTTGAGACATGATTGTTGGGGGCGAAACCCGCGAGCTTTTCCATAGAGCAACATCATCAACTGACGCACTCTACAAGGCAACCGTTGTCGGATGGGAAAGCATATCGGCGACTCGTGGTGAGGCTAATTTATCTCGTTTACTCGGCCGGATTTGGCTTATGATGTTCACATTATTTCGCAGTTTATGCATGAGCCCCATTATGATCATTGGGATACGGCTTTGAGGGTTGTTAGATATCTGAAGGGTTGTCTTGGTCAAGACATTCTCCTTCTCTCTGATTGTGATTTGCGGCTTCGGGGGTGGGGCGATTCCGATTGGGCGAGTTGTTCCATCACGCGATACTTTTTGTCTGGTTGGTTGATTTTTCTTGCTGATTCGCCTATCTCTTGGAAGGTGAAGAAACAGGTGACGGTGGCCCGCTCTTCGGCCGAAGTAGAATACCGTTATTTGGCGGCGGTCACATGTGAGCTTAAGTGGCTTAAAGGGTTGCTTGGCAGTTTGGGGGTGCAACATTCATGTGCTATGAATTTATTTTGTGATAGCCAATCTGCTTTACATCTTACGCAGAACCCAGTTTTTTATGAGCACACAAAACACATTGAGGTAGATTATCACTTTTTGAGGGATGATATTCTTGATGGGATTATTTGCACATCTCTTGTGCCGACAGATGGACAATTGACGGATGTTTTCACCAATGCTTTAGATAAACGGTAATTGGAGTTTATTTTGCACAAGTTTAAAATTTGTGACTAGCATGCCCCAACTTGTGGGAGAATATTTGGATTAAGTTGTATATGTGGTGATTGGTCCTTGTAACTTAGGCCCAAGTAGATATATGGATGTATATATATAATATCATGATAATTAAAAGACAGATTATTATCTCCTACCACTTCTTTACAGATCTGCTCTCTGAGATGAAAGCCTGCTGACATAATTGTTATTACAACCACACATGCATCGAATTAAGTATCGATTGCTTTTGAGCTCTACTGTTTTGGTAGCATCGAAGTGCAGTTAGGCTTCAGGGTGTGTATTGGGCCAGTTCGGGCAGGCCCACAGCCTGAGTCAACCGGGTTTGACCGGGTCCGGGCCGGGCTCAACCCGAGTGGAGTGACGGACCAGGCCGGCCCGGCCCGATATTTTTTTTATATATAGTTTATTTATATATATTTTATATATAATCTATATGATATAACTTATAAGTTATATGTTAATAAATTCAAGTTAAAATTTATAGGTTTTTTGTTACTAAGTTATTTTTGTATAATTTGAAATTTATAAGTTATTTGTTAGAAAGTTTTTTTTATATAACTTTAAGTATAAATTTATTGAAATTTATAAGTTATTTGTTAGAAAGTTTTTTATATATCTTTAAGTATAAATTTATTTTTTAATTTATAAGTTATGTTAAGTATAATTTGAGATTTATGAGTTATATGTTAAGTATAATTTGGAATTTACAAATTTATTTGTTAGAAAATTTATTTAATTTCTTTATATCAATATTTATATAACTTTAAGTATAAATTAAAATCTAAATATTTACAAGTAGAATAATTTTAAAAAAATATAATAACTTATAAAAAAATGTATAAATCTGTTTTTTGAATTTAATTATAAATCTATAAGTATATAAAGAAGTGATTTATATAGACATAAAGAAGTTAAATGTAAACAACTAAAAACATTAAGTAAGAAAAGGATAATTTTTTTATTAATGACAATTAAAGTATAAATATATTATAACATTAAGTAACCAAAAAAATAGAAACTTGTAAATGATATTTTATTTGCAAAAAGCTTGTTAAAAAATGTACAAGTCCTTTAAAATAATTTCGTCGTCCGTCGTCCGTCTTTTGTTGAAGTTTATTGCTCATCTCCTCCTTCAGTAGCGTCATCTATAGTAAGAGATTCAAAGTCTAGTCCTATGATATCGGCACTTTCATCTCTTGAGTCTTGAGTTCTTTTTTTTAGCACGGGTCCAATCTTGAATGCAGACACATGCTTCCAAAATATCTGGCAGCAACCGACTCATCTTTTTTGCTTAGCATCGTTGAACCTGCACTAAAACAAGATTTCGATGTTACCGTGGACAACGGGACCATTAGAATATCGCCTGCTATAAAAGAAAGTACATGATAAGTTTTTGTGTCTCTTCCACCATTCTAAAATTGAATAATGAGATGAAGAGTCATCTTTATCTGCTTCATAAGAATTTAGATATAAGGGCAATTCTTGCATAGGCTGGAAAGATTATTTTTGTTTCTTCCTTTGCAGTACACCTTTAGCATATGATAATTTAGACGAAAAACTAGAGCTACTACCTTGAACGGTTGTACCAGGTCGAGTGGATACAACTCTTTCTTCATATGAAGCAATTAAACTATCTAAAACATTCTTAACTTCTACTTTCAAACTACCTACGTCAACTCTTATATTATCTTCAAAATCGTCTAATAAAATATATACACCATCTAGTTTAATCTTAGGATCAAAAATCGAAGCCAAACAATATAGAAGAGGTATATCACCCCAATATTTTTTAAATTTGGCTTCCATTTTGGCAACAATATAATCAAAACCAGAAATATTTCTATATTTACAAAATAAATTAGACATGTTAAGAATTTCTATTAAAGCTAAAGGAGAAGTTGGATAATAAACTCCAGATAAAGTACATGTAGCATTATAAAATAGTTCTAAAAATTTAAAAATAGAAGTAGCAATTAACCAATCATTCTCAGTTACTTGATAACCAAACTAGGATTAACATTACGATAATAAGTAATCACATCTTTAAACTTCAAGCAAGATTGCAACATTAAATAAGTTGAATTTCATCTATGTGGTGCATCCTTAACAAATCGCCTAAAAGTAACACCATAGTGTGTACATAAAATTTTAAAAGCTTGTTGTCTACTTGCAGAAGAGTTCAAACTATGTAAACATGATCAATGATTTTCTAAATTTAGTTGAAAGAATTCAATACATTCTTGTACAATCAAATTAATAATATGACAATCACATCAAACATGAAAAAGTCTACCTTCTAACATAGGCAGAAATTATGTTTTCAAAACATTAATAGATGAAGTGTTATTACTAGCATTATCAAAAGAAATCAAAAATATTTTAATGTGAATATCATATTCACACAAAAATTGTATTATAGCGCCACCGATTACAATGCCGGTATGTGAAAATTCTAAAGGCCTTAGACAAATGATACATTTTTGCAACATCCATCTTGCATTAATATAATGTGCCGTGATACAAATATAAGCATAATTTTGCTTAGTAGTCCATGTATCAGAAGTTAAAGGTAATTTACTAATATGCATAAAATTTTCTTTCAAAGCAGCCTTATCTTTTTGAATTTTTTTTCAGAGACTATGCTCTAGCAGTAGATCTAGAAACTTTACTAAAACAAAAATTAAGAGTATTACTTGCATATTTATAATAGTAATTACTCTCACCAAATATAAATGGTTGTTCCTCACAAATCATAAATTTTGCTAACTCAGTCTTGTTATGAGCATCAGAATAAGTAAATGTACCTAAAGAAGATCCTTGACCACCAATACTTAGCTATGTTTGTGTAGCTTGCAGTGTGTCTTTACCAAAGCAACTTTTGTAGTGTCTTTTAAAGTGTCCATGCCATCATTTTTTATACTTGTAAATCGGCTTACATCTCTTATATTTCGCAGACTTAGGTATTGGTTTTTGATCTTTTGGATCTAAAACCGGATTGCCCTCACTATCAGTGACAAATATTTTTGTAAAATAATTCCATAAAATAGACTTTTTTTTCTATTGCCAACATTTGTAGCCGTGGTCATACTTCTTACTTCAGGAGGTGACATTTGCGTCGGTGGCACAGATTTAGGAATATAGTTATTTTCAAACATATTATTATAATAATCATAGTTTTCAAAAGGTTGGTTTGAACCTTGTCAATCCATATTTAAAAAAAATATATATTTTAAAAAAATTAGAGCAAAATTAATTAATTCTTTACCAAGAGAGAGAGAGAGAGAGAGAAAGAGAGAGAGAGAGAGAAGAAAAATCTCAAATCAGAAAAAAAACTATTCTATAATATTAAAGTTACTTGTAACGTCTGCTAGAAGCCTCCAAAAGAAATCAAAAAAATCTGCTGAAAAGGAAAAAGTTGAACTACATGAATTGATTTGCTTCTAAACTTTGTAATTGTCTTGCTTGCTTCTAAACTTTGTAAGAGGGAATTAATTTTGTAGAAGGAAAACATTTTTGTTGTGTTTATTTTTCATGAATTATGGACTATGTATAGAAAATTTTTGGATCCAAATGACCCCAAATATCCTAAAAAAGAGTTGTTATAATGAATATTTTGGTCATTTTATAAAAAATGACCAAAATACCCCTAAAACGGTACCAAAATACCCTCCAACGAATATGTTTTCAAAAAAAAAAATTAAAAGGAAATAAAAAACTGTCGAATCGGACCAACCTGACCTGAACTGGGCCGGGCCAACCAGATCGACTGAATCAGAACCAGCCCGAACCGCGCAGAAATCGGACCAGACCAGGCCGGGCAAGCTGGTCGGCTCCACCGACCTAGTCCGGACCCCCCGGGGGGGGGGGGGGGGGGGGGGGGGGTCTAGTGGACGAACCAGTCTGTTGACCGGGTCTAGGCCGATTCGACCGAATTTAACCGAATTCTGTCCGGACCAATTTTCGGACCCCCCGTCCATTTTGACATCTTGAGTTAGGCTTGGCCGCTTGGGCATAACAGGAAGTGGTTAACGGAAATGTCCAGTGAGCGAAGGTTGACAACGTAGAAAATGTCACTTCTTCAAAGAAAGACAACTCCATTGCCGATTGACTGTTTATATATATATATATATATATATATATATATATATATATATATATATATATAAATAAATTTTTTGTCCGTAGTGTGATGTTTTTTTTACTTGTTTGTTGTATGTCTGGTTTTTTTTTTTTTTTTCCAAGTGAAATTCTATATTGGTACTGCAACCCAATATAAAAAAATTGGTAAGTACGAGTATATAGAAATAACTCATATGTACAAGAAGACTTTGTATAGTGTGTATAGACGACGTACATAAAAAGTTGAAATAGATGAGACGAAGTGTAATAATTTCAACTCCTTAATTTTCCACCATTTCAAATCATTTGCTATAGGAAGTGAGGATGTGGACAAGCCAATCTAAAAAGAAATGGTAAGTACATGCATACAGAAACTCAAATGTACAAGAAGATTTTGTATAGAGTATATAGACACGCATAAAAAGCTGAAGTAGATGAGACGAAGTGTGATAATTTCAACTCCTTAATTTTCCAACACTTCAAATCATTTGCTATAGGAAGTGAGGATGTGGACAAGCCAATCTAAAAGGAAATGGTAAGTACATGCATACAGAAACTCAGATGTACAAGAAGACTTTGTATAGAGTATATAGACATACATAAAAAGCTGGAATAGATGAGACGAAGTGTGATAATTTTAGCTCCTTAATTTTCTCTCACTTCAAATCCTTTGCTATAGGAAGCGAGGATGTAGGATGTGGGCAAGCCAATCTAAAAGGAAATGCTAAGTACATGCATATAGAAATAACTCATATGCAGAAGAAGACTTTGTATAGAGTGTATAGATGTATATAAAAAGTTGTAATAGATGAGACGAAGTGTGATAATTCCAACTCCTTAATTTTCTACCACTTTAAATCCTTTGCTATAGGAAGCGAGGATGTAGGATGTGGGCAAAATAATTAGTATAAGTGTTTTCTTCAATTTCCAATTTCTATATCTCTTCTTCCACTGCAAATAGCGACGTTTTTAGCGATGTTTTCCACTGCAAATAGCGACGTTTTTAGCGACGTCAAAGTAAAACGTCGTTAATATTAAAGATTTCAGCGATTCCAAAAGAAAACGTCGCTATAAGTTACTGTTTGGCGAAGCGACGTTTAACGACTGTATTTCATCATCACCGGAACAGACCCACAAGATATTGCCAAGTTCAAGGAGGAGATGAAGGCCTTGTTCAAAATGAGTGACTTGGAATTGCTCACTTTCTACCTTGGCATCAAGGTGTAACAGTCCAATGGCTTCATCACCCTCAGTCAGGAGGCGTATGCGCTCAAAATCTTGGAGAAGAGTGGCATGGTGGATTGCAACCCGTGCCACATCCCTATGGAACCGAGGTTCAAGCTAAGCAAGGTAAGCTCAGCCCCTCCGACTGACGCCACATCCTACAGGAGCATCGTCGGGAGCCTCCGGTACTTGGTGCACACGCGCCCAGACATCTTGTACGCGGTGGGCTACGTGAGTCGGTTCATGGAGAACCCGACAACCGAACATCTTGCTGCTGTCAAGCGCATCATTCGCTACGTCGCCGGCACACGTCACTTTGGTTGTCTCTACGCAAAGAATGTGGAGGAACCACGGCTGATCGACTACAGCGATAGTGACATGGCAGGTGACATCGACACCCGCAAGAGCACCACTGGCGTGTTATTTTTCCTCGGTCGTAGCCTCATTAGCTGGCAATCTCAGAAGCAGAAGGTCATGGCATTGTCATCCTGCGAGGTCGAGTACATTGCCGCGACAACGGCGGCATGCCAAGGCATTTGGCTTACAAAACTCCTTGGTGACTTGAAGAACAAGGAGACTGGCAGCGTCATGCTCAAGGTAGACAACAAGTCCGCCATTTCCCTCAGCAAGAATCCCGTCTTCCATGACCGAAGCAAACATATTGATACAAGGTACCATTTCATTCGGGAGTGTGTCGAGAGAGGGAAGGTTGAGGTCGAGTACATCAACACTGAAGAGCAGCTTGCAGACATTCTTACCAAGGCGCTCGGACGAGTCAGGTTCATTGAGATGAGACAGAAGCTTGGCGTCATAGAGGTGAATCTCATGCAACAGGCTTAGGGGGTGAATTGTTAGATTTAATCATGTTGAGGAGGTTGAAGCGGTTGCTATTTGGATTTCAACAAATCCCTAGTCTTTAGGAATTTTGTTTGTTCTATGCGGTTAATTTGTTTTGATTTGTTAGTTAGAAAATGGTTAGAGGGTGCTATCTTTATACATTCTGTTAGAGTTGTAAATGGTTATTTAAAGGCCAACTTGAGGTTGAACATAACACAACAAAAATTATTCATTCCAAGAATAAAATACTCCTCTCCTCTTACAGGGCATTGGTCGGGGATCTGACTATTGTCTACCAGTTTAGTCCCAAAAGATATTAGCAATCCGAATATCCTATGTTATGGATGAAGTTAAAGCCAATAAAGCCAGTGACGCATGTTGGTACCGCAGTATTTGCCTGAGCTTCGGAGCGGTGGTCTGGCATGTTTGGAGGGATCATAACCGACGAATTTTTGAGAATCTTTATCTCAATAATTTTGCTTTAAAAATAAATTTACAAGCTGACATAGATATTCTGGACCCCTGATGACCTATTTTGTAATTGTGACTAGATCATAGTTGTAATCTTTGTGTTTATCTATAAATTTTTTACCTTCTTCAATATATATATATATATATATATATATATATATATATATATATATATTCGAAGAAGGTAAATATTATAGATAAAATTGAATACTACAACTATGGTCCAGCCCAAATTATAAAATAGGTTATCTGGGATCCATGATATCTATGTCAGCATCTTTATTTCTTTGTACATCACAATTATTGAGGAAAAGACCCTCAAAAATTTGCCTATTACGTTTCCTCCACCCGTGCCAAACAATAACTCCAAAGACTATTCTGAGACGACGATATTCTCTCATACCATTGTCCTTCTGCACTTTAACATCATTCATGACGAGAGATTCCTCTGCACTGTGAGGTGTGGATGGCAAACTTAGCCCTCTGGGCTCTCCATAGATCCCAAACATAATCACATTTGAAAAACAGATGATCTCTAATCTCATCCTCCTTTCCACATAATCTGCACTTCAGGCCTCACACGGGATACCAAAGCGTATCCCGAGTTAGAAGTCTGTTCATGATTATTTTGTACAGGCATAGAGAGAACTTGACAGCCATCCCTTTGGTCCACAACACCTCCGCCCAATCTACTTTCTCATGATAGGTTCTAATCTAGTTCAAGGTCATACTAAACTTGAAAGTCCCTCTCTACATGTTTTTCCAAACCCAGTAATCTTTCCTCCCCTGGTAATAAATTTTCACTGCTCGTATGTCTTCCGCATAAGCACTCTCGATCAATCGGCCCTGCAGATTCCATTCTCCTCCTTGAATAAGGCTCCTCGCCTTATCCGTGGAAACCCATCAGCTCGTAAACATGCCAACCTTCCCTCTCGATCAAGCTAGAGTGTTTGATCCAAGGGTCATGCCAGATCGATGCTTGTTTGAGTCCCTGTACATATCACCCTGCTCAGGTTTACTTTAGCCCTTTGTCTCGTTGCCAACAAAGCTTTAACCGTAAACGAATAGTTGTTATTGCTACTAGTCGACCAGAAATTCCCTTTCGGGAAGTACCTTCCCTTAACTCAGTCAGCTCATAGCGACTTTCCGTTGATGAATCTCCAAAACAGTTTGAGGTAAGTCATTTCTCTGACTAGGGACAAGGACCTAATCCCTACTCCTCCCTCCTTTTTCGTCCGACACAGTTCCTCCATGATGATAGCATGTATACCTTCTCTCCACTTTCAATCTTCTTGATCGTGCCCTTAATCAGTCTGTGGTCATAGCTTCTCTGGGGTAGCAATATGCAGCATATTCTTCAAATAAATGATTCGAAGTCTGGCTCCTATTAAACTGAATGTTGTGTCTGGAACATCAATTTAAGGGAGGGATTGTTGAAAATTCTGAATTGACTCAGTATGTCCTTGTCTTCAGGGGTTAGTTTTAGTTTGTTAATGAACTAGTCATAAGGTGTAGCTCCTATTTCTTTGTTAGTTGTTGCTATTTTCTTGTTAAAAGCTGTTGATGCAGTGCCTATATATAGGTTGCTAGTGAATGAATAAATAAATTTAGAAGAATTCCTTGGCTTTATCTACTTTGAGTGCTTTAAAGTCTTTTATATTCTCTGTTTCTGACATTCTCATCTTGCTATTTATTGTTATACTATATACTGCTTACATTTGCTGATACAGGAGTACAATTGCTGACTCAGCAATCCTATTCGGCACTCAAGGATCAAGTCATGTGTGATTGGACTTGCTGAGATGGCCTATGGCTGAACTGGACGGCTCCTAATGGCTGGACTTATTCCTGATACTTAGCAACATTCTCTGATACTAGGCTAGAGGCTGATCTCTGAACAAAATGAAAAAGGAAGCTGGATCTCTGAAGCTTAAGCAAACTGGAACTGGTACTGAAGGAAGAGGTATGTACCAATCTGCAGGGATGGGTAATTCAGTAATACGACAGTCTAATACAACAGGGGGATTTGGAAATTCAGGAATGGGTCATCATAATTAAAACATGAAGCTTTGGAAATGCAGCAGTGGGTTAGCCTAATATATACACCGATTGGAAGCTTTGGAAATTCGGCATAATTACAGTTGGAAGCAATCTAGTTGTCAACCGAAGCCCGAAGGGATAAAGTATAGTTTTGGTTTGTACTTGTGGAATTGGAAGGGTGTTATGTTACCGAAATGATGGTTGGGCATTGGTCGGGGATCTGACTATTGTCTACCAGTTTAGTCCCAAAAGATATTAGCAATCCGAATATCCTTCCAAAACTAATCTGTTACCATTACCAATTATAAGAATTGGAATAGGAGTCGAGATATATTTCCATATAGCTATTTGACACAAAAGATCATATATAATTCGTCAGTGCATTCCAAATACATTTACGTAGTAATGCTAAATTGTGGGCTAAATTTTGATTCCTGCATATACAAAATTTGCAGACCACCTTCTAATTTAGGTTACCTTCCCATTTACCAAGTATTTATAACAAAAACAACTATATATTTGCCAGTCCAGAGAATGTTCTTCTGAGCTTAAAATTTTTCTTAAGAACCCAGTATGTAAATAGAAACATGATATGGAATAGTAAGAAATTGCAGTGTTCTCGATTAGGAATCGTACAACAATAGATAAAATCACCATAAAAATAAATAGCACTGGATCATAGAGCTCCAGTTATGCCATTGTTGCTAGGTTCCAACGATTATTCGAAATTCAAATTGAAGGACACAACATATATAGGATAGCACACACCA
The DNA here is from genome assembly GCA_036927795.1 of Iris macrosiphon. NCBI lineage: Eukaryota > Viridiplantae > Streptophyta > Magnoliopsida > Asparagales > Iridaceae > Iris > Iris macrosiphon. Next base: position 169,242,194 of record JAYESA010000008.1, on the reverse strand, counting down.
ATTTAATTAAGGGGAAGAAGTAGACCATCCTGAGGTTCCATAGATAGCGGCGACTCCGTCGATCTGAAGAATGAGAACATAGTCTCCGTCCGCCCCTATCGGCTGGCTTCTCCAAATAATCCTCTGGAGGTCATCTTGGACAACCAGAGCCCCTTTGTGGCCGAGCCTCGCGAAGCAACGGTTCCCTCTCCCTGAAGTTCCCGACTGCCATTTAACGCCGTGTCCTGCCTTGATCAGAACCAAGTTGCAGTCATCTTGCATGACAAACGTGTAGTCTCTCGTCGCGAGAGCATCGTTGACGTTGAGAATCTGCGACGAGAAGAGCACGTTCCTCACCATCGGAATAGTACTCGCTGCCTCCTCCGCTGCTAATTCGTTGAAAGTAGGGGCTGCTGCTGCTGCTGGGACAGGGGCGCTGGCGTACGAGTACTGTGGCTCACTGGACCATAGAGTGGGTCCGTAGACCTTGACCTCCCCGTCTGGTCCGAGGACAGCGGCATACTTGCCATTGCACTTGGCGTTCGCAGTGAGTCCGGTGATCCAGACCGTAATGCCTCGGGAGTTTATTATTCTGAACCTGCCGAAGTCGTCGAGGGTAGCGGTGCAGTTGCTTCCGCGCCCGCTGGTGTCGGATTGGAAGCCGCCGGCCTTGTTGTAGAGAACAAGGTTGCAGTCGTCCTGCATGACGAAGGAGGAGCCTAGGTACGAGAGCTGCCCATCGCTGGGGATGGTCTCCCCAGTGAGGAGGACGTTGCTTTCGTCAGCGAGGGCCGACGGTGGTGTCGAGAGGAGGGCTAGGAGTGATGAGAGGATCATGAAGGTGGAGATGGGAGAGACTGCCATTATAGCTCTACGTGTGGACTGTAATTGTTATGCATTGTGGTTCAATTCGCACATGTATGTATAGATGCAGATCATGCCGGCAGAATATTGTAAGGCAGTATCCTTCTAAAATGTGAAAGACGAAAAGGAGCGGAAAGTTCGAAGTTTTTTTTGTTTTCTCCCATTCTTCTAATAAAATCAATACGAGAAAAACAAGAGCGGAGATGTAATGTTATATATGGATGAAACAAAAATGTTTTCCTCAAATAGATTAGTATATATAATCTTCTTCTTTTTCTTCTTATTATTATTGCTACTACTACTTTATACCTTTTTTTTAAGATTGAACTCTCTGAACAACGTAAGTGTTGAATGTGCCTTATGCCTGGAGAACTCCAGAGACTCCTCCCCCCTTCTCTGAGAACTCCGGTGATCAATTATGAGTCAGTGTTCTCTTCAACCTGACTGGATTAATACTTGCCTTACTTTCATATCCAAAATTAACAACTCTCAAGTTGTTACTGAACTCAAGTGACTCTTGTGGCTCAAGTGACTCTTGTGGCTCGAGTGACTTTGTGGTTACCGAGAAGAGATATAAAATTTCGACTGGATGATAGAAAGTCAGTGGATCAAACCACAAAAATGTATTATTCCTTTCATTTATAAATGGTAGGAGTTGAAAATACAGTGAATTTGAAACAGTGGATTCAAAGACATGCAATACAGTGTGCACAAAAGTCCAGAATATTACGTCGGACCCATGCGTTAAGCCGGAAAGTCCAAAAAAAAAAAGAAAAAGAAAAAAAACTCTCAAGTTGTTGAAAACTTCAGACTTATTTTTCTTTGTAATGTTAACTATCCCATCTTTTCCAAAGCCTTAGCCAACCGGTTAAAGCACTTAAAGCTATTAATCTTTCTCAACAAAATATTAATCCCCTCATCATGAACTATGTTACCACCCCTAACTTCTCTTGCCCTATAAAGATCAACCTTCTGCATACTTGTTAATCATAGGGCAATTCAAAATCTAGCTATCACATCAATTATGTATGCAGATGATATTGTATTATGTATTCTGGCCACTAATAAGTCATTCATTAACATTGTTATAATCATCGATGGCTTTGAAAATATCACCAATTTCAAAATCAACAAATTTTATCTACATGAAGACCGCTATTCCACACTTGGTAGAGAATTATTATTACTCATTTTAATAAATTTCCTATTATTATTTTTTTCAAAAGAACATCACTTGTATATAATATCTTTTTTGTTAACTAACCAAATTAAAACTTTAACTCTAATAGGAATAGGAAGCACTATAAAAATTTACCAACATGGCATAAACGATTAACAATATTAACAACTGAATAACATGATTCAACTAAGAAATGTCTATCTTTAGATAGGTTCCAATAGAAATATAAGAAGTTCATAATTAAGCTCAAAGATAGTCACTGTTAGATTAATACTTTATCCAAACTAGTAAATTCGCGTGCAACGTACGTAAATTTTTTTTTTTCCTTTAGATATTAATATACAATTATTTAAATATTTAAATATATATAATTTAAATTTTATTATATATATTTTTATATTTTAATTAAAATTTGTTATATATTTGATTATATTTTAATTATAATTAGTTATGGATATATTTCTACTTTTCATAAAGAGTCTTGAAAACGGTTAGCTATCTAATATTATTTAATTATAAACAAAAATCTCTTGTAATTCATGTGGTTAAGGTTAGGAGCTGTTCTTCTAGGTTGGTTGAGTTCGAATCCCTGTAATGTTACTTATAACATATTTACTTTTTTTTTCAATAATTTTTTTTATGTAATATGAGAAATTTTGATGAAAATTTTGATTTGACTCCCACTTAATTTGCCACATTTAAGGGTGCACCCCACTGTTTTACCATAATGTATAATTTTTTCCACTCATCAATGGGTAACAGTCAACCCCTTTGATCCCCCATTTATGATGAAAATACCCTTCCCTCGTCTATCCCCCCCTTCTCGTCCGTTGTCCCCCCTCCCCCAACCCTGACGCCCCCCTCCACGCCCTTCCCTGCAGCCCTCCCCGCCACACTCCCTCCCCGCCGCGCTCGCCCCTTCTCCCCCCCTTCTTTCTCCTGCAGACCCCCCTTCTCTGGCACCGGCAACGGAGGTGGGTGCGCAACTAGTAGCAACAACAGTAGCAGCTAGCGGTAGTGAGCAGCAGCGGCGGCGAGAAGTAATGCGTGGGGGGGGGGGTACTGGAGAAATATGGTGGAGGAAAGAGAATGGGTACAGAAAAAATGAGGGTATTTTCGTCATAAATTTTTAGTAGGGATTGAATGCTAGTTATGGACGAATTCTGTTAAAAGTTGGAAGACTTATTGTCACGTCCCAATCCCGTAAGGGTCAATCGTCCTCATTTAGATCCTTTGCGGAATCGATCGTCCTCGCTAGGGTGTGATGTCGTGCGAGCCTGGAGTTGCGCTCGAACAAGACAAGAACGTACAGTGATAGGAACCCATTTGAAACACAAGTTAGAAAACACATTCACAGATGTTGTTGAACACAAGTATATAAAGAAAACATGCTTTTCATTGATAATTCAGAGTAATTTACATAGAGTTTATATTTGATACGCCTCTCGGCTACTTGGTTTGCATTATAAAAGAAAAACTCAAAAGGTAGGACGCGCTCCATCAGATAAGCCTTGTTGTCCGTACATTATGCCCTTGTATAGATTGAAAGTCCTTGCCTCCAAAATGAACTTGCTTCAACTATACTTCAAAATAGAAGAGCTTCTAACGCCTTCTCGTCTATCCACTACCGTTGCACCGTCTGAGTGCCTAAAATAATTGTCCACGACGTGGGTCAGTACTCAGCTGTACTGGTGAGCGGGACAAACCCACTCGCCTAAATTAACACTTGCTTATTAGGGACGAACATGCATTAAAATTACTACCAAAAAAAGTCAAATTAGCGACGCCCAAAAACGTCGCCAAATGACAAAAAAAATGTCGCTAAATACGTTTAGCGACGTAATTAGCGACGTTTTAAGGCAGTCGGAAGATACCAAGTCGCTGAACGAAAAAATATCGCTAAACGTCGCTATGCCGACGTTTTTTAGCGACTTTATTGAGTTGCTAAAATGTAGCGACGTTTAGCGACGCGGCGTCACTAAATAGCGACGTTTATTAAAGTCGCTAAACGTCGCTCATTAGCGACTTATATAGCGACGTAACAGCGATGTCTTTAATGACCTGGCAGTACTGCCATGTCAGCGATTTGCGAAGTACAACGACATATTTAGCGACGTTTAGCGACGTCGTTAGCGACGGCTACTGACACGTCGCTAATTAGCGACTCGTTTAGCGACTTGTAAAAATGTCGCTAGACGTCGCTAAACGTTGCTAAATACGTCGCTAAATTTACAAAAAAACAAAAAAAAACTGAATTGTTCCAAACTATTATTCCTGCAATTTATAAATTTCTAATTAAAAATAGACCCGGAGCAACCCTCCGTTGAATTTTATGGGTTCGCCGACCCCTTCGGTGGAACACTCAACACCGGATTAACAATATTTAATATGAAGTATCAGAGTATCACAGTTATACAATTAATACACACAAATATTATAGACAGACAATAAAAGTATCACAGTCATAAAAGTATCACAGTATCACAGTCACACAAAATGGGCATAAACAGCATCACAAAATACATAATATATAAGTATCAGAGTATCACAGTAACACAAAATACATAATATATAAGTATATGAAACATTATAGTATCAATCTCGAGGATTTCCAAAATGGGGCAGATACCACTCCCTCAAATACTGCGCATAAACAGCGTTTATGTTATCAAGCTCCGCTATGGGTGCTGGGTGACTGGAACTCCCCGTCTGAGATACAGCCGCGATAGGTGCTGGGTGACTGGAACTCCCCGCAGGTGGTATCTCTTCCTCCTTAACAGTAGGAGGCATCACTTCCTCCTTAACAGTAGGAGGTATCACTTCCTCCTTAACAGTAGGAGGTGTCGCTCTCTTGGGTACCATCTGGTAAGATAGATGAAAACAAAGAATTAGCTATTGGACCGGAACGGAAGAATTAGATGTCCTTGCTATTAATGTAAGCTAACTAATCAGATTTGATTAGATTTGATCTATATTCTAATGAAATTCAGTTGTTGCTAATTTTCTTTGGTCCCATTTGGAAAGCAACCATATTCGACAATATTTGATCACTTCTCATGTTCATCATTATTCTGATTAATGGCTACGCTGCTTCAAAGTATATATTGCCTACTGACTTTAGAGCACGGTGAACGTTTCTCCAAAGCTTTATTAGTCCATGAGGTTTGATAATCTAAAACATGTATGCAGAAACTGAAACATGAAATTTGGATGAATGAACAATAATAGTATAATATGAGAAAATTTAAATAAGAAATGCATGACTGCATTCACAGGAAGTGGTAGGTTCAACCGAGGCTAAGAAGAAGAGGTTAGATGGTTTAGATGTGAACTAACAGATGTTAGCAATGGAATTGAATTAAAAAAGGATACGTAGCCAATGAGAGTTTTCGGATAATCTTTTGTTATTTGTTGAATATGTAGAAGTAACTTGATTTGGAAACTAGTCAAGGGAGATTTTCTGGTACTCTGTATACTATGTTGCAAATCATATCAAATTATCTATATATATGGAAGACATGAAATCACATAATGGAATGTACTAACCCTAAACCTAACCCTAACCCTAACCCTAAACCTAACCCTAACCCTAACCCTAAACCTAACCCTAACCCCAACCCTAACCCTAAACCTAACCCCAACCCTAACCCTAAACCTAACCCCAACCCTAACCCTAATCTGCGTCTGTGTGTGTGTGTCTGCGTCTGTGTATGTGTGTCGTGTGTGTGTGTCGTGTGTGTGTCTGCGTCTGTGTGTGTGTCGTGTGTGTGTGTCTGCGTCTGTGTGTGTGTCGTGTGTGTGTCTGCGTCTGTGTGTGTGTCGTGTATGTATGTCTGCGTCTGTGTGTGTGTCATGTGTGTCGTGTGTGTTTGTGTGCGTGTGTCGTGTCTGTCAAGTGTGTCTTGTGTCAGTGTCACATGAGAGAGAGAGAGAGAGAGATTACCTAGAGCTCGAGGAGGATGAGGGGGATGCCGTGGAGACCCGGTCGCCGGAGAGGGGGGGCGCAGCCGTGGAGACCCGGTCGCCGGAGGGGGGGGGGGGCGGGGGAAATCAAACGATTTCAAAATTTTCCACAGATGGAGAAAAGAAAACTGAGCCCTAATTAACCAAAATTTAGCGACGTTTAGCGACGTCAAATAAAAATGTCGCGAAAATAAAAATTAGCGACGCCAAAGACGTCGCTAAATACGTCGCTAAATACGTCGCTAAATATTTTTGATAGATACGTCGCTAATTACGACGCTAAACGTCGCTAAAACAGATATATTAGCGATGTTTAGCGACCTTAATTGAACTTATAGCGACTATTCTTTTAAAATCTTAATAAAAGTCGCTAAACGTCGCTAAATGTCGCCATTTAGCGACGCCTAGCGACGATTTTACCGAGTCGCTAATTTAGCGACGTTTTTACTAGGAGTCGCTAAAATATGTTTCCGCTTATTCTACTAGTGAATGATCTTGCTATTGTGAACTAAATGAATTCAGTTCATATTAGGGAGGAAACAAAAATAACGTTGAACCCGTACTCAACCGATGCACGCCTTCCCTGCAACGAAACACAAGTATAATTACCATCTGCACAAGACAATAAATTAGCATGTGTTCTATCTATATGCTGTAATTGGTGTGATCGACACCATGGGGACTCATCCAAGGCATTGCGGCGCGCCATGTCAGCCCGGGTAGCAAGCCCTGCTGAAGTTTCCGTAATGCATCGCGACTAGCACGATCAAATATTTCTCCCCAGGTCGATACGGTTCCATTGTCCCAGAATACCGTTTCGAGGAAATGCCAAACCTTGTGCACAAGTTGTTCCAGACTATGCAAATGCGTGGACAGTTCAATTATTAAATAATGCATGAGATGAAACAGAAGAAGTAAAGCAGCAATATATATACTTATGCAACAGTTCATATTTTCTCAAACTCGTGTTTCGATTTTGGTGTCCCATGGGTCCAAACTCTCTGAGGCACTAGGCCGCAACCAATAACCCAATTTTCTTTATATATTGGAGCTTGTGTTTATAACGTGTTCATGAATATATAAGTTAGTCTACAACTCCCATGTTCCTTTCTTAGTGGCTGGTATGCATTGTGGCTAAGGATTTCCAAGGCGTTTAGCTGGGCATCATCGATTGAACGTTTGAAACATTAGAGATGTGGACGTGAAAAAGTAGGAAAGAAGGGTCCGAACCACTCACTGATTAAAGAAAGTGCTGAAAGAAGAAGTTTTGCCTAGCGACGATCAAACGTCAGTTACACGGATATGCAATCGCACTAGCACCGGGTTAGAATCCTTTGCCTATCCTTCCTCCCGAATTCTCCAAGAATCAAAGCTCCAAACGAGAAAGCCAATAACGAAAACCAAGCAAATCGAAAGCAAAACCAAAACAAAATCCCAAAGCGACATCAAGAAAACTAAGCAACAAAGCACAAAAACTATTGGACTTGTTTCAATAGAGGCCTATCCATGAGTTGAAAAGGATCATCGTATTTTGTCCGTGACAAGAGGATGCCGAAGATCTAAACATCAAACTACGACTCAGACAGACTTTCCACAAACCCAATTATATAGTACGCATCACGGTCGGATCAGAATTTGAGGCACTACACTTATACATTATGGTAAAACAGTGGGGTGCACCCTTATTCTTATTAGTTCATAAGAAACTTCTCCTAAGTGACTATCTTGAGCTTAGACGTTGTTTTTTCAAGATTATATACTATAGCCACTAACCTGAGGGCATTGTGGAATCTTTGTAAAACCTAACAAAATAATATTAAAACTTTGAGGGAAGGGTATTTTCAATAATTTTGAGGGAAGGGTATTTTCAATAATTTTTTTATATAACATGGTAATTCTTTCGTCCAAATTTTGACTTATCTTCCACTTTATTTATCCATATTCATGGTGCATCACATAGTATTTCTATAACGTATGTGCTCCCCCCACTTTTGACGGAAACCGTCTCTTCCTTCCGGCCACCGCCCCCCTCCCCCTCCCCCTCCCCCACCCCCACCCCACCACTGTCCCACTCCCCGCCACTCGCCCTCTCTCCTCCCCTCCCCGCCCTCGTTCCCCCGCAGCAACATCAGCAATAGCAGCGGCGCGCGCGAGCAGCGGCTGCTGCTGCTGGCTGGGGGGTCGGGGGCAGGGAAGGGGGCGGTAGCGGGGAGGGAGGGCTATGAAGAGGAGGGGGCCAGTGGCGGGGATGGGGTAGTGCAGGAGGGGGGAGTGGCGGCGGTGGCAGGGAGGGGGGGAGCGGCGGCTGCGACAGCCTGCCCGCGGGAGAGGGGGGTGAGAAGAAAGAGAAAAAAAATGAGAGGCATTTTGATCAAAAAAATTGGTCAAAGCAGTTGACCGTCATCACTAGACGGATTCCGTCAAAAGTGGAAGGACTTGTACATTATGAAAACAACTTGGGGTGCATCCTTAATATGGATAAATAAAGTAGGGTGGTAAGTCAAAATTTCTCTAATCTTAATCAATTGAGTAAATGATAATTTAGAAGAAAAAAATATTATTTGAAAATTATAATTCACAATGGGTCTTCTTGTGTATGGAAATATATTGGAAAGTAATTTCTCGTTTAGGATAGGCATTAGTAAAAACTGTGGAGATGGTAATCTAATAAACGTTTGGAAAGATCAATGGTTGGATAATATTGATCTAATGTCTGTGTTTCCTAGTCTCTATGTTATCGGTAGTAATCATGATGCCAAGGTTGCTTCTCAATATATAGTTCAAAATGGTACTAAATTTCTAAAACTAAGTTTAGAACTAATATTAATAATCTTTTGTCTGCTGAGTATCTTGATCTAACGTGCCTCTTAAATTCCTGTGTTTTTTGCTGAGAAGGATAGTGTTTCATGGGTTTTGACAACAGAAGTTAAATTTAGTGTTAAATCTTTTTTTCACTAGTCAATAATTATGGTATTATTTGTCCTCTTGGTAGTTTGTTTTTGTAAGATCTGTATTCCTATAAAGATGAAGTTATTAATATGGTTTGTGCGTAGAAATAAATGGCAAACAAGTGATATTTTGATTAAAAAACATATCAGTTGTGATGATATTTGTAAGTTTTGTAATCAACATAAGGAAAGTGCTTTATCATATTTTTATTGAATGTGCGTTTGATTCTAATATTTGGTCCTTTTTATGATATTCTGTCATATTACTTTTATTTGGAGGAATGGCGGGTCACTTGGTGAGAGCATAATATTTCTAAAACTATGAGAAGAGCATGGGATTTAGTTATGGCCTATCTAATCTTGTTGGTTTGGAAAGAAGTGATCGAATTTTCAATTGTAAGGATATAAGTCTGCTGATCAAATCCCTTTTAAAATTATTTCTGTTGCTAATCTTGGACTAACCTATTACCAGATAAGGAAACGGACACGGTGTTGCTACCTAAATTTCCTAGTGCTTCAAATGGAGCTTTATCTGCAGGGATGGGTAATTCAGTAATGGGACAGTCTGATACAACAAGGGGATTTGGAAATTCAGGAATGGGTCAGCATAATTACAACAGGAAGCTTTGGAAATGCAGCAGTGGGTCAGCCTAATATATACACCAGTTTCAAGCTTTGTAAATTCTGTTATTTTCGAAGCTAAATCAAAGATGATAGAACCAGAAGTTGAAGTCGAGATCATGAGTTCACAGAAGAGTTCCCTTCCTGATATCTCTCTATCCAATAAGAAGATAATATAAAGAATCTAATTACAACTAGAAACAAGATAATAAAAGAATTAGAGAAAACTATCTTATCGTTCTTCCTTGCAATCGCAGTTGTAGACGGACATAACAAAGTTACAACTCACATAAGAGAGGAAGAAGAAGAAGAAGAAGAAGAAGAAGAAGAGACTTTGTTTGCTGGGATGATAAAGATCACTGATGTTCAAAGCAAGATTCGTCATACACGATCTGTTCCCAGGAACCAATAAGTTCACGTAGAACTTCCGGAACGCTCGCTGACACCTCTGTCTGAACTCACACGAACTCCCTGGACTCCAATGGTGGCGGCAGCAACAACTCTCTTCGCCTTCTCTTTTTTCAAAGTAAGTCATCAAAGAGACATGAAGAGAGTATTTATAGAGAGAGGGTGAAAACCCTAGCCGCCCAACAGTTACGGAAAGATAGGAACATATTAATTACGAATCCCTAAAAGATAGGCACGTATTAATTTCAAATCCCTCAAAAAATGGATATGAATAACAGACCATATCATTCTATAACCGTTCAAATATATCCGTAGCAGCAGCGCATGCGGCCCGTCCATGCGACCATGCATGAGAGAGGGGTAAAGTGCGCCAATAAAGTGTCATTTTGTGCCATAGTCCGTGTCGCTTAGCTCCTATGGAATAAATTCCAATAGAATGACAAAAAACATAAATGCTTTCATTAAGGAGTTAATCCTTAATCATCCTAATAAAATACTCCCACATGGCACCCATGTGGCTCACCATACCTCATGTGCAAACCTCAACACAAACAAATCATTATATTGAGATACTCACTTGGTGGTGCAATCAATGTGGGACTATCTTTCATAGTCCAAAGACAAAAACATCAACAAATTCAACATGTAGTATTTGGAAGGGTGTTATATATAACAGATGGAACCTAGTTATGTAGTATTTGGAATGGTGTTATATAAACTTATATTAATGAATTGATGTTGGACATTGGTCGGAGATCTGACTAAAGTCTACCAGTTAGTCTCAAAATATATTAGCAACCCGAATATCCTTCCAAAACTTAAATTTGTTGTTGCAAACTTCAGACTTAATGTTAACTATCCCATCTTTTCCAATGGCTTAGCCAACCAGTTAAAGCACTTAAAGATATTAGTCTTTCTGAACATAATATTTCCCTTTTCATGAACTGTGTTACCACCCCTAACTCCTCTTGCCTTGTAAAGATCAGCCTTCTGCATACTTGTTAATCATGATATTTGTCCTTTTCAATCTGAAGGGGCAACACGAAATCTATCACTTTAATTATGTATGCAGATGATATTCTATTTTGTATTCTGGCCACTTAATAAGTCATGCATTAACATTGTTATAACCTTCGATGGCTTTGAAAAAATCACCAATTTCAAAATCAACTGTAGTAAGTCTGAACATATATTTTCCTGAGAACACTACCATTCCATTAATACTAAGAATGCTATATATGTGGCAGATTCCAAAACCAGGAAGAATACTTTCCATTGTATTTTGTAACTTTGATCTCCCCCTCTCCGGTTCCTAAAGAAACTAGTGACCAGATTATGCTCAACATCTCGAAGAAACTTCTCTCGAGATGGTCTTGTTGTAATATCCCGCTCCTAGTGGGTTACTTATGGAACATTTGTTATTTTGATTCGGTTGAGAATCGAGTCTCGGAAAAACTTTATCATTAAATCAACACGGACGAAATGCAATGAACCTTTCAAATTGATGGAACAACTTCTATTGAAATAAGTCAAAGAATTTTCGTTAGTTGTTTTGCTGCTTGATTTTGTGTTGCTTTGTGTTGTCTTGCTTTCGATGACTTGGTTTTCATGACTCGCTTTCTCGCTTACGCATTCTTTTCGAATCGTAAGAGAAAGAGATTGAAAGATGCTAACCAAGTGTTGTTGCAATTTCAGGACGCATAACCAAGGAGTGACCGTTGCATAAGGCTTCCCTATCTTCTCGTTCGATTTAATCGGTGAGTGGCTTTGGCCCTTCGATAAATCCTTTAGTCTGCACGCCTTAATAAAAGAATCTCTAGTCCACTCAAAATGCCTGTCCGTATGCTCAATTTGACACCCCAGTAACAAGATAAGTTAACGAACATGTTTCACTTGTTAACTTAGAATTTGCTACTACTTATTGCATGATATGGAAATTGTGATTTTTGAATCATAGAATACACTGCAAACCGTTCGAGTTATTGATGCATGTTACTTATCTTATGCTGTGCATTGAACCTATTGAAAACCTCTTATGGTTTGAATTGTTCGATATTAAACTCAATTAAGAGCCACGACTCTATCGAAAAGAAGATAGTCCACATAGAAGCCTTTTGTTCAACTGTTGCAATAGAACTGATTAATTGATAGAACATATTCATTGCATCGGTCTTTGGACAACTTGTGTACAAGGTCAGTCTCTTGAGCTGTTCCTAGGGCACTGTGGATCGTTCGGCCTGGGAGAGATAATCGAAACACACTGAGGCTTGTAGTCCTCGCGATTAGGGGGTGTTATGTCTAATAGTTAGTTTGGGTTTGTAGTCCCAACTGTTATTCATGGGTTTTTCCTTGGACCATCATCTAGTTAGGGCGCATGCTAGGTTTATCTTCTTGCATACCTAATACTTGATGCCAAGATTGATTCATAAGTTATTCATATATGTAAATTGTGGCTAACTTGTGTGTCTGCTGCAGGGATAATCGTTCGGCCGTGGGTAAAAATTATCATATGCATGGTTCAATTTATCGTTTATGTTTCTTTGCATGAATTGTTAAAAAGAAACTAGATAACCAGAAAGATCACCTAATAATGTCTGATTCACATGCTTACTTAGTATGAATTTATAGGTGAGTTTGGCCACGATCACTCACGAGTACATGTTGTAGTACTGACCAACGTTTATGGGAAAATCTACAGGTTCTGCTAGCGAGAGCTTGGCGAGCTTTTTGAACCAGTACTAGCACATCCATCCAGCGGAATCGTGCTCGTGCTGCTTCCTTAACTTTTCTCTCCTGTGTGCAAACTTCTCTTCTGCTAGTTGTTTTGATTTTGGTCCTACTACAAGGACATTATGTATGGACATTGTGGCTAGTTTTGGGTTTGTAAAAAGGGATATAGCCATCTACGATATATTTTGTAACTCAGCCAAGCAAGTACTTTGTAATCCAATATTTAATTATTCAATAAAGAGAATATTTTGTGTTCCTATCAAATTTTTTCAACTTTGGTTCTTTGCATTTTGAATCCTCTGCCTATGTATATGTATATTTTTGTCTAACTTGTATCTTGTGCAGGTATTATGCCTGGTGCAAGCGCAACTTAGGCTTGCACGACATCGCGCCCAAGCGAGGACGATCGGTCCTTGCGGGACTGGGGCATGACATGTGGTATCAGAGCATGGCTTTATGTCCTTGGTCTCTTCAAATATCGTTTTCGAAAATGATATAAGTTTTCAAGCGATTTCAAAAAGTCCCTAATTTCAAAAATAGTTGCGAATCTGTATAAGTAAGTCGAAGGTGTTAATGTCCCGCTCTCGAAAAGTATGAAAACCCAACGTCCCATACAATAAGTCCATAATACGTTATGAGACTAATGCAAGCTACTCTATTTTACAGCAAGATAACTAAAATAGGTAACCAAGGGACATCGCGCGCAGCGTGCGTGAACGATGACCAAATAGATAGGCTGATTACTATGTTAAAAAATCAGAATGATCGACATGTGGCCCAACAGGAAAGGTTCAAAGCTCAGCAGCAAAGGGCTGATGCTAGAGCCCTGGTACAACAACAGTAGCTTGACCTACTGACTCAAATAGTAACAATATTGGTGGCCAATAGTAGTGCATCAGGAACCGCCACGACACCTGTGGCAGCCGCACCCGCTCCTCGAGAAGCTGGCCTATAAGAATCAGATGAACCCCCGCAAGCGGCCAGGAAGTCTACCTTTAAAGGCGTCGATTTCCTGAAGTTGAACCCTCCAGAGTTCGAAGGCAGGGCCACACCAGATAAGGTGATGGACTGGGTCGCCAAGTTGGAGGGCTTGTTTGAGTTTGCTGGGATTCCTGCGGATAAGAGGGTGGCGTGTGTAGCTATGCAGTTGCGGTTATGTGCACACAATTGGTGGCAAATCAAGAATCTAGATCTTGCCACAAGGTGCAGAGATGACAAAATTACTTGGGGGATGTTCAAGAATACATTTATGGAACAATACCTTCTTCCAGCCGTTAGACAAAGAAAGGAAGACGAATTTATCGAACTTAAGAAAGGGAGCATGTCCGTCGAAGATTATGAGTCAGAATTCTCCAAGCTTGCTAAGTTCGCTAACGAAATGATTCCTAATGAGAGGACCCGTATGTACCGATTCATCAAGGGCTTGAATGATGAACTTAAAAAAGATGTAATGAACCGAGAGTATACTTCATACATTAAGTCCTTTGAGGCAGCGACACAAAATGAACAGTTCACACCACGAAGTATTTCAGAGAAGGCACCAGCTGCTAGTAACCCTCCTACCAAAAGATATTATGATGGAGGAAAGAAGACAGAGGGCAAGCAGCACCCTAGACTTGAGTGCATTTATTATGGCAAACCAGGGCACCTAGTGGAAACTTTCATATTGCTAGAGGTGAATGTTTTAACTGCGGCCAAAAGGGCCATCTTCTGAGAAACTATCTGACCAAGAGGTCCATGCCACATGACCGTAACGAGAATGCCGGACGTGGCCAAGATCAGAATTTCGTGCCAGCCCCAGCTCAAGCTAATGGACAAACTGATCAGACTAGAAGGACTAGAGTTTATCAATTGAATATTGAGCATGCTGCGAGCGTACTACTAGAATAAGCGGGATTAACGATATTTTTTAGCGACGTCAAAGGAAAACGTCGCTAATTTAGCGACTCCATATAAAAACGTCGCTAGACGTCGCTAATTGGTGACATTTTAAAATATTTTTTCTTTTAAAATATATTATTTTAATATAAGTACCATAAAATGGTACTTGGAAAAAATATTTAAGTTTAGTAATAAATAATATATTTTTAACAGGTACAGAGGGGTGAGGATGCAAACATGGTGAACGTCTTCTTGGCCACCCATCGCAAGGACAGAAATCTCATTGATGAGAGGGCCTCACAGACCTATGTAAGTATTACTTTACTTTGTGTTTATTGTAATATAACTTAGGCAATTATCGAGTTTCCAAACCTTTTCTAGGCCGAGTATCTTAGGCTTCGTGAGCGGGCGACTGCTAGTGCACCTACACCTGGAGAGGCTGGTGCTTCGTCGCAGCCCGGTCCATCTTCGTCGGCGGACGACCTGTGGGTGACCGCAGCTGGTGGTCTCCAGAGGGGTACGTACTACGGTACGGGCTCCTATGGCGCCCTGGTTGCGACGCAGTCATCTAGGGCCTCCCCGACAGCTGCGCATTCCATACACCCCTCGCAGTCGCAGCCCTCGCAGTCGTCGGCTAGAGTCCAGGAGGCCGTTGACCATCAGATTACGTCTCTCCGTGACGACTTGCTGCGAAGTATGGAGGACCAGTCCCGGTTCCAGCCGCAGGCGGACGATCCGATGCTCATCGCACGATTGGATATGCTCGACCGCAGCATGACGGAGCTACGGGAATTGACAAATAATATTAGAGCCTCCAATGATCGCAACATCATGGAGCTGCAGGCGTCACAGCTATCGATGGGCGAGAAGCTGACGAGGATGCAGGATTCAATGGGTGATAGCAGTACGAGGCTGTTATCTACCCTGGATTCTTACAACCAGCGACTCGCAGACTTGGAGCGGGCTCGGCCTCCACCGACGTCACTGCCTTCTCCATCGACATCGGTGTCGATTCCACGGGACGAGTATGAGGAGTTCTTATCCTTCAAGCGCGCCGGTGGTCAGCCTCCTGCAGATCCGTAGTAGTATAGTTATTTTTATTATTTTTAGGATGCGATTGTATATTATGAATTATTGATACTTCAACAATAGACATGATGTATGATGCTTCTTGTGGTCTTTAATTTTTTAGTTAATTTAATTGGATTATATTGTTATCTTGCATATCCACATTTAATTGGATTGATACTTCTTGTGGTCTTTAATTTAATTAGATTTTATAGTTAACTAGATTGAATCATGTTGGTGTGTGTGATGAAGATGGTTACGGTGCTAGATTGGGGAAGAGCCGATACGAGTGTGCCTCTTGCAAGAAGAGCTTCCACTCCTACCAGGCTCTAGGCGGGCACCGTGCGAGCCACAAGAGGCTCAAAATGGGATGCTGCAGCAGAGGAGGCGAGAGTACTACTAGCCCATTGGATGTCGTCGATCCGACAGTTGTCCACAGGGGAAAGGCTAAAACTGCAGGGAATCACCAATGTTTGCTTCTGGACACTATTTTTTTTTTAAATTAGCGACGTTATTAGCGACGTTTAGCGACGTTAAGTTATGTCACCCTCACATTTCCATCTAAGGGTAGTTTGGTAATTATCATGGGTATTAATTATTTTAGAATTATTATTATTAATAATTGTGCATGACTAATTTATTTATTTTATTTATTGCTAGTGTAGACTTGTTTGGACTTGTGTAGTGGATCTAACCATTTAATTAGAGAGCATGAAACAAACTTTTGGACTAGTCTAAGTTGAGCCCATGAATTAGGCCCATGGATTAGGAAACATGATTAATTTGTGGAACCATTAGACTAGAACCTTCCCTCCCTAATTATTTCTTCATGAGAGGCCCCAAGGGGTATTTTTGACTTTGTATATTGCTTGGGGAAGGGTTTTTATCCAGCCATAATTGAGAGGAGAGAGAGTGCTCTCATTTTAGTTCTTCCCCAAAATTCTAGATCTAGTTTTTCCCTTCCAATTCCCCATCAATTCCCCATCAATTCACCATCAATTCTCTTCAAATCTCTTCCTAAATTCAACATTGAAGCCTCTACATCAAGGATCTACAAGCAAGGAGCAAGAAACAAGGAGGAGGAGGCCAAGATCTACAAGGAGAAGAGCAACTTGTCAATTGGGACTTTTCATTAGGAATCCATCTCCCAATAGGTACAAATCAGTTTTCCCCCTTCCTATAGGTTTTAGATCTGAGTTTTTACCATGAGAAACCACCCCACATGCATAGGTTACCCATAGGATTTGATTTGGAATCATTTGGAGACCTACGGTGGTAGTTATGTCCAATTTGGTGCCAATTTTGGGGAAATTCCGAAATTGGCACATGTAGTGTTTGTCAATAGATCTAATAGATCTAATTGACCATTGATTGTTTGTTTGTAGCTTGTGTCGTATCCACAATTGGATACGTGTGGGCCGAATCTCGTCAATTTGACGAAACGGTCGATTTTGGGGGTTTTCCTCCGACACGGGGCCATGTGCATATCATATGGCGACACGGACACGTAGACACTCTAATTTATATATGTATTGTTCATAATATATGTATTAGGCTTGTACGTGTCCTCCGGGATACGTTTGGTTGTGAGTTGGGGGCCGTGTCGCAAGCGTATCATAGAAAAGTGTGATACGGGTGCGGTGCACCCCATGTGTTTGTATTTTTGGCTTTTGTACTATACATATATATGTAAATATATTTGTATATGCTATCTATACTTTAATTGGAGCATATAATAGTGTACTTTGGGTTTTTGGTGTTTATGTGTGTCTATGTGTATTTAATAGAGTATCTACATTAATCTATATGTGTGTGTATATATATATATTGGTGTATATAGCTATATGTATTAATATCTATAGGTATATATATATATGTATTTGGCTTATATGATATATATATATATATATATATATATGGGGATAGCTACATATTGGTTGTGTTTATATGCATTTAGATATTTGGTATATGTCTATATACATGTGTTAGTTTACATCTATATAGATATATATTTATGTTTGGTTAGATATCTATATGTGTGTATATATATATAGTTATACTTAGAGATTTTAGTGGCTGTGCATTGTGTGTCTGTGTGTGTTTGAGTGAGTGCAACCGAGCAGAAGTGTGGAGCAGCCACTGTGCAACCGAGCAGCAGCGAATAGCATTCACAGTTAGAGCAACCTGCAGCAATGTAACTGTGTGCAGATACACACAGCAAGGGCAGTGAGGACTACTATGTTGCTGAACACAGTAAGGGCAGTGAGGACTACTGTGTTGCTGAACACAGCAAGGGCAGTGAGGACTACTATGTTGCTGAACACAGCAAGAGACTGAGTCATGTTCACAGCAAGGGGACCTGAGACTCTACCTGCAGACTGCACTGTACCAAATTACTGAAGATTGCTGAACATCATCTACTGAATATCCTGAACTGAAGGAGACTCTCTGTTACAGAACTGATACTCCTGCAGTCTCCATTGCACAGCAAAGTGCAGTCCCCATTTCACAGCAATGTGCACAGCATGTATGAGGATTACCTGTGAACTGCACATTTCAGTACAGAGATAAACTGAAGACTTACCTGAACACAGCAAGGTGCAGTAGCAGTTCTCAGCAAGGAGACTGAACAGCAAGCAAGGAGACTGTGCTACCTGAACACAGCAAGGATTGACTTGAACACACCTACCTGCAGACACAGCAACTGAAGCAGCAACATCAGATTATACATTGGAGAAGTTAGCTAGTTAGATTATGCCAAGGTTTTGGGTATCAAGGTAGGTATTGGTGTTGTTCGTATGTTTATAACTATGTATACTAGAGGTTAGTGAGTAGTAGAGGTACTAGGGACTATGTTAGATATGTATATTAGTATAAGTAAAATATTAGTAGTATACTTGTTAGAAAGCAATTAGTTTTAGTTAAGGTATTGGTTAATTAGTTTAAGATATTAGTGTATACTTAGCATATTAGTTTGGGATACCTATTTATATTTTGTGTTTAGTTTTAGTTTTAGTTTACCTTGAGATACCAAAGTATCACCAAAGTATGGGTCGATACCCCAGGGTATTGAGGTTGAGTGTCGGGGTATTTGCGATACGCATTGGCACAAGGCCAAAGTATCATAATTAATTGTTTTGAGATATTATTATTATTATATATGACTTATGTATATATATATATAAACTATTTTCATATTAGAAAACCTGCGTATCTTAGGATACGGCTTCTTGATTTCATTGTGGTGTGTTAGCTTAGCTAGTATAGCATAGCTTCATAGTGTATTGACTTAGAGACTAGCATTAGACTCTTGCAACCTAGAAATACATTGATTTGACTTAGAAACGGCGTATCGATCTAGAACTTCATCAACTTCATTATTTTCATTATTGAACCTTGTATTGATACAACATACCATATATAGGTTGTGAGACACCGGCTTGGGCATCGAGAGACACACTTTGCTCAGGACTTCAGGCGAGTACATTTCTTTGATTGTTTTCAATTCATAATGTTGTATATATGCATGTTCTAGATTAGTATACATTGATTCCCGACACAGTGATTTCACGGACTGGTGCTTTATGGATCCCGTCAGGAGGTGTTATCCCCTACCGTGTGCAACGGGTACCCAATGACATGTATTTCATCGTGTGCATTGGGTATTGACTTTCATGTGCTTCTTGTGCATCCACTATTTCGTGTGCTAGTGTGACTATCGTGATCATGTACGTAACGTGTCGTGATTGGATCCATGAGTGTTGGTTGGGGAGGGGGAGTAGGAGTTGGTTATGTGATCAAAGCCCTCTTGATCTCATGTGCATGTCGATTATACACCTCACGTATAATGGAGTTACCTATATACCTCATGTGCAACCTAAACCGATCACATAACGAACTCTCACTCTAAAACACATAGTTAGTATTTCTTGTTCTCTACTTGCAGTTATTCTTGTATTTTACTTCCAGCTTATTGTGCCTATTGCCTGTTCACTTGTACAGTTTATTCCTTCTACTTGTGCATCTTGTATCATTTTTCTATTGCTTGTTATATATGCTCGATTATGTTATTGGAACTGCTTTCAGAGGTATGTGCTTCGCTCCAATCCTGACTGGATATATTTTTTCCAGATGATTGGCTAGAGGAGCTGTGTCCCACACATTACGGACCTCAGGAGGGTGAGACTTTAGAGGACACTCCCCTAGAGCCAGAGGACATAGTACCAGTGACCGAGGAGGTCTAGTTTTGTTTAGATGTTGTATTAGACTATATTTTTTGTAGAGATTCACAGATGTACTATTGTTTCATTTGTAGAATTGTATCTTCTTTCCTTCGTTATTTTCATTCGTGCATTATTTCCTCCTTAGTTGTTTTGGTGATTGAGATTGATATATTTTTGAGATACCATATTGCTCCTCCGATTGGAGTTGAGATGATTGATAGGTACCATATTATATTGTTGAGATGTTAGATAGTTAGAAATGACCCAGACAGCGTTCTACCGCCGATTCTGCGACGTAGGCTGGGCGTAACCACGTACTCGTGCCCGAATATCAGGGTGTGGGTCGTGACACATTTTTAGTGGTGGCCCATGCAGGTCTAGATAGACATCGTAGTTGTGCTCGACTAGAGTATTGCTACGAGCCTGCTTTAGGATACAGGATTTAGGCTGAGAGTTACTCAATCACAACTAGGAAAAATTCCAATGTTTTGTTCTACAAATCTTTATCTATTTGATATTGTCTTTCATTTTGAATTAAGTTATGTCCTTCTTTGATGATATCGCATTATATTCAATAATTGATTCTGTATTTTCAATCTGACTTCAGGATGCCTCCGAAGGTCAGATTCTATCGCTCAGGAGCAGCGGCAGCTTCCTCAGCTACTTCTCCGCCTGCTGCGGATAGAGTAGCAGATGCTACTGTTACATCTTCCGTCGAGAGGATCGCCTCACCGGTCCAGGTGGGAGTCTCAGCAGCCGTTTTTGGGGGTGCTCCTCCCCCGGTTCAGAGGGTTGCTCCAATCGTTCCCGAGGATCTTCCGCCACCACCGCCAGTACCAGTTGATGCTACACAGCTGTTTGCACTTTTCCAGATGATGATGGAGGCCCAGAGGGCCCAGGCCGAGGCACAGCACCGACAGACCGAGGTGTTGAGACAGGGCATCGAGAGTGCTCACCAGGTGGCCATCACCGCCGTAGAGAGGACCACACCACCACAGCCACGGGAGGTACAGCCCAGGCCCGGCACCATTCAGGACTTCAAGAAGTTGGATCCCCGGCCTTTCAAGGGGACGGAGGGCATCATCTATGCCGATGATTGGTTGGAGAGCATGGAGCGCGTCATGCGCTTATCCCGCCTTGCGGAGGACCTGATGGTGGAGGCAGCGGGATTGCAGATGATGGACATCGCCAGCACGTGGTTCCGGAATGAGCCACGGATCGCCGATCCAGGATTGACATGGGGAGAGTTCAGGGACCTGTTCAGAAGGAAGTTCTTCCCGCCTACTGAGAGACTTGACCTGGAGCGACAGTTCCAGAACCTCTATCAGGGGAACATGTCGGTGGAGGAGTATGCCGCCGAGTTTGGTAGGTTGAGCAGATATGCCGACTATATGGTGAGAGACCCAGAGAACCGGGCTAGTAGGTTCAGAGAGGGTCTGAACTGGGAAGTGAAGGATCTCATTTCTTCGAGCCACGAGACGTATACCGACATCTTGAGGGAGGCTCGCAAGGTCGAGAGAGACCTGAGTGGGAGGCACAAGAGGGACCGAGATGTTTATGGTGGCAGCAACAGCACAGGTCCATCGAAGAAGCCATATTTCCAGCACCAGAGGCAGCAGTCCAATGCGCCTAACCGAGCACCTGTACAGCAGACGTATCAGATGCAGAGACCAGCCCAGACAGCTCGTGCTTGCCCCTTCTGTAAGAAGGCAGGGCACGGATGGGACGTTTGTAGGAAGAGGCTCGGTCAGTGTTTGTTTTGCGGTTCATCAGATCACCAGCTGAGGGATTGCCCCAAGACCTTAGCTCGGACAGTACAGGATGTAGCCCCTATCCAGAGGATACCTGCGAGATAGCCGAGAGGACCTCCTTTACAGCCCCAGCAGCAGAAGTTCGTGCAGCACCAGCACCAGCAGAGGGGTGCACATCAGGGGCGAGCTTTTGCCCTGACCGTGGAGGAGTCGGAGCCAGTCGGAGATGTGATATCAGGTCCAGTCTTACTCGATTCTTTTTCAGCTCATGCCTTATTTGATTCTGGTGCATCTCATAGCTTTGTATCTGTATCTTTTGCTTTGAGACATCGTCTTGAGTCTGAACCGTTGGCGCGGACTTGCAAGATCACGACCGGAGGTGGCATCATCCTGGTCAGTGATGTTTGCAAGAACCAGAGGGTTTATATGGGAGGCCGTGAGCTGAGTGTATATTTACTTGTAATGCCACTTCCGGGTTACGATATAGTACTCGGAATGGATTGGTTGAGTAGACATCACGCTAGTATCGATTGTCGTGGAGGCAGAGTTTTATTTCAAACACCAGGAGAGCCGGAGTTTGAGTTCGTCCGAGGAGCAGAGCAGAGCGAGGGCATTTTCTGTGGGTCTTTGGTAGAAGAGCAGAAGCCACCACATCCGTTGATTGCAGAGTTCTTGGATGTCTTTCCAGAGGATTTGCCGGGGTTGCCGCCGGACAGAGATGTGGAGTTCTCTATAGACTTAGTGCCAGGAGCAGAGCCAATCTCAGCACGTCTATAGAGTAAACAACAGTGAACTGGCAGAGTTGAAGAAGTAGGTGGATGAGTTACAGGACAAAGGCTTTATCCGTTCCAGTTCGTCACCATGGGGTGCTCCGGTACTGTTTGTACCCAAGAAGGATGGGTCGGTACGTATGTGTATCGACTACAGGGCACTTAATAACCTCACTATCAAGAACAAATACCCGTTGCCGCGGATTGATGACTTGTTCGACCAGCTGAGCGGAGCGAAGGTATTCTCGAAGATAGACTTGAGGTCAGGGTACCACCAGGTGAAGGTGAAGAGTGAAGACATCCCGAAGACGGCTTTCAGGACTCGTTATGGACAGTTCGAGTTCTTGGTGATGCCGTTTGGGTTGACCAATGCCCCGGCAGTGTTCATGAATCTGATGAACAAGGTATTTCATCAGTACCTGGATCAGTTTGTGGTAGTCTTCATAGACGACATTTTGATATATTCGAAGACCCCGGAGGAGCATGAGCAGCACTTGAGGATTGTTCTGGAGATTCTCAGGAAGGAGAAGTTGTATGGTAAGTTGTCGAAGTGTGAATTCTTCCTTGATAAGGTTGAATTTCTTGGGCATGTCATTACAGGAGATGGAGTCTCGGTGGACCCGAAGAAGATCTCAGCAGTTGAATCGTGGTCTACCCCGAGTTCAGTAGCAGAGATCAGGAGCTTCCTTGGATTAGCAGGCTACTACCGGAAGTTTGTTCAGGACTTCTCCAGACTAGCAGAGCCGATGACTAGGTTGACCAGAAAGGACGTAGAATTCGTCTGGACTGAGGATTGCCAGTCAGTATTTGAGGAGCTGAAGAGGAGATTGACTACAGCTCCCATCTTGACACTACCATCAGGAGCAGGAGGATTTTCTATTTACAGTGATGCATCAGGGAAGGGTTTGGGTTGTGTACTACAGCAGCACGGGAAGGTAATTGCCTATGCTTCCAGACAATTACGCCCGCATGAGAAGAACTACCCTACCCATGATTTGGAGCTTACAGCGGTTATCTTTGCTCTCAAATTGTGGAAACTCTATCTATATGGAGAGAGAGTAGAGATCTTCACAGACCATAAGAGCTTGAAGTATGTGTTTACACAGAAGGAGCTCAACATGAGGCAGCGGCGATGGTTGGAGCTGATGAAGGACTTCGACATATCTTTGCAGTACTATCCAGGGAAGGCCAACGTAGTCGCGGATGCTTTGAGCAGGTATCCCGTGGCTATGTGCTTGACTAGGGACAGGCATCTATTGGCAGACCTCGATAGTTTGGGCATTGAGGTTTTGATTCCGGGAGTCGCAGCGCAGATGTGGGGACTTCAGGTTCAGTCGGAGCTGATGGACCGAGTCAGAGCCGGACAATATGAGGATGAGTCTCTGAGGAGCATCAGAGCACAGGTTCAGGTCGGGCTGGCAGAGGACTTTACCGTCGCAGATGATGGATTATTGCGACACGGTACCAGGTTGTGCGTACCGAAGGGAGCATTGCGCGAGGAGATTATGCAGGAGGTGCATCGTTCCCAATACTCTATGCATCCCGGTGCCAACAAGATGTATAGAGACATGAGAGAGCATGTATGGTGGTATGGCATGAAGCGAGAGGTAGCTAGCTTCGTGTCCAGATGCTTAGTTTGCCAGCAGGTAAAGGCGGAGAGACAGAGACCAGGAGGATTGCTTCAGCCTCTGCCCATTCCGGAGTGGAAATGGGAGCATGTTACCATGGATTTTGTATCAGGGCTTCCGCGTTCTCCAGGGGGCAAGGATACGATTTGGGTCATCGTGGACAGGTTGACCAAATCAGCCCACTTTCTGCCATTTAAAGTGGGTACATCTACGGAGAGACTTGCGGAGATGTATGTGCGCCAGATTGTCAGATTGCACGATGTTCCAGTGAGCATTGTCTCGGATCGGGATAGCCGCTTCACGTCCCATTTCTGGAGGAGTTTGTAGGCTAGCTTGGGCACTCAGCTCAAGTTCAGTACCGCTTATCACCCTCAGACGGACGGACAGTCGGAGAGGACTATTCAGACTCTCGAGGACATGCTACGCACCTGTGTTTTGGATCTTGGAGGTTCTTGGGAGGATCACCTTCACTTGGTAGAGTTTTCATACAACAACAGCTACCAAGCCAGCATTGAGATGTCACCATTCGAGGCGTTGTATGGACGGAGATGCCGCACTCCGTTGTCCTGGGATGATGTTGGTGACAGGGCTTTATTGAGACCAAAGATGGTAGTGGATGCAGCAGAGAAGGTGAAACTTATCAGAGACAGACTTCGAGTGGCGCAGGACAGGCAACGGCATTGGGCCGATAGCCACCGGAGACCTCTGGAGTTTGAGGTATAGCTTTGGTTTGTCTTGTTTGTGTTTGATTGTTGCTTGTTAGAGTGCTAAGTTTGTGTTTCGTGCTAGGTTGGCGGTCTGGTTTTCTTGAGGATTTCTCCGACACGTGGCACGATCCGTTTCGGTGGAGGCGGCAAGCTTAGTCCGCGATTCATCGGTCCTTTCAGCATTCTTGAGAGGGTCGGTGCAGTCGCTTACAAACTAGACTTACCACCTGCACTGGAGGGAGTGCATAACGTGTTTCACGTGTCGCAGTTGAGATGATACGTGGCAGATCCCAGTCATGTGTTGGATCATTCGGAGATAGAGGTGGGCCCTACTCTTAGCTATCCAGAGCAGCCAGTGGAGATTCTGGATCGGAGAGAGAAGGTGCTGAGGAACCAGACGATTCCTTTGGTGCGTGTCGCGTGGAGGCATCACTCGCCAGGAGAGAGTACCTGGGAGCGAGAGGCCGAGATGCGCGAGCGATATCCGTATCTTTTCGAGCCGTGAGGTGTAATTCCTTCTTGCATTATATTGTTTGTTTTGGTAGTTAGTTTCTTCCTTAATTTCGAGGACGAAATTTTTTTAAGGTGGGTAGGTTTGTCACCCTCACATTTCCATCTAAGGGTAGTTTGGTAATTATCATGGGTATTAATTATTTTAGAATTATTATTATTAATAATTGTGCATGACTAATTTATTTATTTTATTTATTGCTAGTGTAGACTTGTTTGGACTTGTGTAGTGGACCTAACCATTTAATTAGAGAGCATGAAACAAACTTTTGGACTAGTCTAAGTTGAGCCCATGAATTAGGCCCATGGATTAGGAAACATGATTAATTTGTGGAACCATTAGACTAGAACCTTCCCTCCCTAATTATTTCTTCATGAGAGGCCCCAAGGGGTATTTTTGACTTTGTATATTGCTTGGGGAAGGGTTTTTATCCAGCCATAATTGAGAAGAGAGAGAGTGCTCTCATTTTAGTTCTTCCCCAAAATTCTAGATCTAGTTTTTCCCCTTCCAATTCCCCATCAATTCTCCATCAATTCACCATTAATTCTTTTCAAATCTCTTCCTAAATTCAATATTGAAGCCTCTACATCAAGGATCTACAAGCAAGGAGCAAGGAACAAGGAGGAGGAGGCCAAGATCTACAAGGAGAAGAGCAACTTGTCAATTGGGACTTTTCATTGGGAATCCATCTCCCAATAGGTACAAATCAGTTTTCCCCCTTCCTATAGGATTTAGATCTGACTTTTTACCATAAGAAACCACCCCACATGCATAGGTTACCCATAGGATTTGATTTGGAATCATTTGGAGACCTACGGTGGTAGTTATGTCCAATTTGGTGCCAATTTTGAGAGAATTCCGAAATTGGCACATGTAGTGTTTGTCAATAGATCTAATAGATCTAATTGACCATTGATTGTTTGTTTGTAGCTTGTGTCGTGTCCACAATTGGATACGTGTGGGCCGAATCTCGTCAATTTGACGAAACGGTCGATTTTGGGGGTTTTCCTCCGACACGGGACCATGTGCATATCATATGGCGACACGGACACGTAGACACTCTAATTTATATATGTATTGTTCATAATATATGTATTAGGCTTGTACGTGTCCTCCGGGATACGTTTGGTTGTGAGTTGGGGGCCGTGTCGCAAGCGTATCATAGAAAAGTGTGATACGGGTGCGGTGCACCCCATGTGTTTGTGTTTTTGGCTTTTGTGTACTTTGGGTTTTTGGTGTTTATGTGTGTCTATGTGTATTTAATAGAGTATCTACATTAATCTATATGTGTGTGTATATATATATATTGGTGTATATAGCTATATGTATTAATATCTATAGGTATATATATATATATGTATTTGGCTTATATGATATATATATATATATATATATATATATATATATATATATATATATATATATATATATATATGGGGATAGCTACATATTGGTTGTGTTTATATGCATT
Organism: Iris macrosiphon; assembly: GCA_036927795.1. Taxonomy (NCBI): domain Eukaryota; kingdom Viridiplantae; phylum Streptophyta; class Magnoliopsida; order Asparagales; family Iridaceae; genus Iris; species Iris macrosiphon. The sequence goes on along the minus strand of JAYESA010000008.1, from coordinate 169,215,491 downwards.
TAGATATTTGGTATATGTCTATATACATGTGTTAGTTTACATCTATATAGATATATATTTATGTTTGGTTAGATATCTATATGTGTGTATATATATATAGTTATACTTAGAGATTTTAGTGGCTGTGCATTGTGTGCCTGTGTGTGTTTGAGTGAGTGCAACCGAGCAGAAGTGTGGAGCAGCCACTGTGCAACCGAGCAGCAGCGAATAGCATTCACAGTTAGAGCAACCTGCAGCAATGTAACTGTGTGCAGATACACACAGCAAGGGCATTGAGGACTACTATGTTGCTGAACACAGCAAGGGCAGTGAGGACTACTATGTTGCTGAACACAGCAAGGGCAGTGAGGACTACTGTGTTGCTGAACACAGTAAGAGACTGAGTCATGTTCACAGCAAGGGGACCTGAGACTCTACCTGCAGACTGCACTGTACCAGATTACTGAAGATTGCTGAACATCATCTACTGAATATCCTGAACTGAAGGAGACTCTCTGTTACAGAACTAATACTCCTGCAGTCTCCATTGCACAGCAAAGTGCAGTCCCCATTTCACAGCAATGTGCACAGCATGTATGAGGATTACCTGTGAACTGCACATTTCAGTACAGAGATAAACTGAAGACTTACCTGAACACAGCAAGGTGCAGTAGCAGTTCTCAACAAGGAGACTGAACAGCAAGCAAGGAGACTGTGCTACCTGAACACAACAAGGATTGACTTGAACACACCTACCTGCAGACACAGCAACTGAAGCAGCAACATCAGATTATACATTGGAGAAGTTAGCTAGTTAGATTATGCCAAGGTTTTGGGTATCAAGGTAGGTATTGGTGTTGTTAGTATGTTTATAACTATGTATACTAGAGGTTAGTGAGTAGTAGAGGTACTAGGGACTATGTTAGATATGTATATTAGTATAAGTAAAATATTAGTAGTATACTTGTTAGAAAGTAATTAGTTTTAGTTAAGGTATTGGTTAATTAGTTTAAGATATTAGTGTATACTTAGCATATTAGTTTGGGATACCTATTTATATTTTGTGTTTAGTTTTAGTTTTAGTTTTAGTTTACCTTGAGATACCAAAGTATCACCAAGGTATGGGTCGATACCCCAGGGTATTGAGGTTGAGTGTCGGGGTATTTGCGATACGCATTGGCACAAGGCCAAAGTATCATAATTAATTGTTTTGATATATTATTATTATTATATATGACTTATGTATATATATATATAAACTATTTTCATATTAGAAAACCTGCGTATCTTAGGATACGGCTTCTTGATTTCATTGTGGTGTGTTAGCTTAGCTAGTATAGCATAGCTTCATAGTGTATTGACTTAGAGACTAGCATTAGACTCTTGCAACCTAGAAATACATTGGTTTGACTTAGAAACGGCGTATCGACCTAGAACTTCATCAACTTCATTATTTTCATCATTGAACCTTGTATTGATACAACATACCATATATAGGTTGTGAGACACCGGCTTGGGCATCGAGAGACACACTTTGCTCAGGACTTCAGGCGAGTACATTTCTCTGATTGTTTTCAATTCATAATGTTGTATATATGCATGTTCTAGATTAGTATACATTGATTCCCGACACAGTGATTTCATGGACTGGTGCTTTATGGATCCCGTCAGGAGGTGTTATCCCCTACCGTGTGCAACGGGTACCCAATGACATGTATTTCATCGTGTGCATTGGGTATTGACTTTCATGTGCTTCTTGTGCATCCACTATTTCGTGTGCTAGTGTGACTATCGTGATCATGTACGTAACGTATCATGATTGGATCCATGAGTGTTGGTTGGGGAGGGGGAGTAGGAGTTGGTTATGTGATCAAAGCCCTCTTGATCTCATGTGCATGTCGATTATACACCTCACGTATAATGGAGTTACCTATATACCTCATGTGCAACCTAAACCGATCACATAACGAACTCTCACTCTAAAACACATAGTTAGTATTTCTTGTTCTCTACTTGCAGTTATTCTTGTATTTTACTTCCAGCTTATTGTGCCTATTGCCTGTTCACTTGTACAGTTTATTCCTTCTACTTGTGCATCTTGTATCATTTTTCTATTGCTTGTTATATATGCTCGATTATGTTATTGGAACTGCTTTCAGAGGTATGTGCTTCGCTCCAATCCTGACTGGATATATTTTTTCCAGATGATTGGCTAGAGGAGCTGTGTCCCACACATTACGGACCTCAGGAGGGTGAGACTTTAGAGGACACTCCCCTAGAGCCAGAGGACATAGTACCAATGACCGAGGAGGTCTAGTTTTGTTTAGATGTTGTATTAGACTATATTTTTTGTGGAGATTCACAGATGTACTATTGTTTCATTTGTAGAATTGTATCTTCTTCCATTCGTTATTTCCATTCGTGCATTATTTCCTCCTTAGTTGTTTTGGTGATTGAGATTGATATATTTGTGAGATACCATATTGCTCCTCCGATTGGAGTTGAGATGATTGACAGGTACCATATTATATTGTTGAGATGTTAGATAGTTAGAAATGACCCAGACAGCGTTCTACCGCCGATTCTGCGGCGTAGGCTGGGCGTAACCACGTACTCGTGTCCGAATATCAGGGTGCGGGTCGTGACAAGTTACGTCGCTAAATACGTCGCTAATTAGCGATGCTGTAAAAAGTCGCTAATGACGTCGCTATACGTCGCCAATTGCTGACATGGCAGTATAGCCAGGTCATTTTAGACGTCGGTATAACGTCGCTATCGACGTCGCTAATCAGCGACCTTTAGCGACTTTAATAAATGTCGCTATTTAGCGACTTGGAGTCGCTAAACGTTGCAAAAATTTGTGATACAGTAACGTCGCTAAAAACGTCGGTATAGCGATGTTTTTTTTTGTGACTTGAGTTTTTCCGACAACTTTATAACGTCGCTAATTACGTCGCTAAACCAAATTAGCGACGATTTTTTGTTATTTAGCGACGTTATTAGACGTCGCTAATTAAACTTTTTCTGGTAGTGTCTCTGTTGCTGATTTTAGCTTGGAGTGTCCCCAAATGCAATGCCCTTCAGTTTTATTTATTGGCTCTCGATAATGATTCACTGTGCAGAGACCTGTTAGTGTTATAGGTCTAAATGTTAATTTTATTTTTCCCAAATAATTATGAGAAGGTTTATAGAAACAAAAATGGTAAGGTGGTAGGTTATCAAAAATTGAGGAGTTAGGGTTCAGTCAGTGTAACCATTTGGAAGGATAGTGATGGGAGCAAAAGAGTTAGATTGCTACTAGGAACTCAACCATACTATCTTCTACATTTCATTTGACTTCATTCTCTGCCATGCATGTTTGTGGTGGAAGAATTGATCTCTCCCCCAATTCTAACATACGTGTCATCTGTTTAATCATTTCTAAACAAAACAACACCTACCGTTGATCTTGCATCAAAGAATTTGAAATCTCTACGGTCCCTTAGCAAACCCTAAGAAAATTCTTTCTTGCTCAACAAGTCTCAGTTAATTCATTCTTAGCCTCCAAGCTCACCAAAGTTAGGACAAGAGAAGTCCTATTTATGGCTCCCCTAACTTTTTAAGAGCAATCTACTCCCGACTTTGAGTTTTAGTTTGTTATAAAACCCTTCAAAACTTTATGGAGGATGTCATCAGCTGATAAAGGAGTGTCCCTATGGACACTTGTGACCAATATTCAATTACGAATTAATATTTAATTTGATCAAATTCAGGCTTCGTGTGCTATATAACGCCAAATTGATTTGGTATTTACACAATCTCTCCATGAGATTTGGAAACAGAACTCTAACAATGATATATATACTGCATTGCATTGCTTTTCTTGAAACCTCTGCACTTTGTCACTGCACTGCATACACTTCGATATTGCTATTGGAAGTGAAGCTCACTGGTTTGGGTTCGTAACAAACTCGGACACACATACACACCCTCATTCCCGTGTCCGTGTCCGTGTGTCCGTAACAAACTCGAACACACATACACACCCTCATTCTTGTATGTAATGATTTATAGGATATATACTATCATTTTTGCAGAAGTATCTAGAAATAGATATAAATTACTATCTGCATCATCATTCATGGATGTACAACCGTCATCCTGATGACATGTACGGTATGCAGGATGAATTCATTAAGGGTGTACAGTAGTTCCTGCAGTTTGCCAAGGTGTTCCCTCAGTACATGGACGGTACCAAAATTAAGTGTCTGTATGTGAGATGTCGCAACAGAAAATATCATCCAGAAGTGAAAGTTACATATCATTTGTACTCGAAGGGCTTCACGCCGAATTACTATCAGTGGACCACGCACAAAAAACTTGTGTCTCTAGCATCAGAGTCGGAGCCTTATGTGGAGCCGTATATGGATGTCCATGACCACGATGCTTACGACGACGGCTTGGTGAATTTGGTTTTTGATGCGGCGGGGCCTAGTTTCAATCCGGACAATTATGATACGAAGGGACCTAGTTTCAATTGGGACAATTATGATGCAGCTGAGGAGGCAACAAATGCCGATGCTACAAAGTTTATAGAGTTGCTGGAGAATGTAAGGACTCCACTATATCCTGGTTGTGAGAATCATTCACCGATGGAGGTGGTTACAAGATTATTGAGCATCAAGTCCGATTTTAACATGTCGCAAGAATGCTATAATCGACTGATCGATTTGATTATAGAGATCTTGCCCGAGGGTGCAAAGTTGCCTAAAGACTTATATCGATCTAAAAGGATGGTGAGATCGCTCTGGATAGGATACGAGAAAATTGATGCATGTCGTAAGGGGTGCATGTTGTACTACAAAGATGACAAGGATGAAGATGCGTGCAGATTCTGTGGTACTGATCGCTAGAAGGCCACTGTTAGAGGAAAGTCTGTTGGTGCAAGAAAGCCTACCGATTTGATGCACTACTTGCCTTTGACGCCGCGGTTGCAGCGGTTGTTTATGGTTAAGGAGATTGCAGAAAACATGAGTTGGCACAGGCAGAAATAGATCAAAGGAGTATTGGATCATCCATATGATGGAGAAGCATGGAAGCACTTTGATCGAGAGTATCCAGATTTTGCTTCGGATCCCCGTAATGTCAGATTGGGGCTCTCCTCTGACGATTTTACCCCATTCGGACTTTCGGGCTCCCAATATTCATGTTGGCCTGTGATCGTCACTCCGTACAATCTACCGTCTTGGATGTGCATGAAGACTCCGTATATGTTCCTAACCGTTATTATCCCGAGTCTGAATAATCCGAAGAGGAATATCGATGTGTATTTACAGCCTTTAATAGATGAGTTGAATCAGCTGTCGGAAGTAGGTGCCAACACGTACGATATTTCTAGAAAGTAGAATTTTTAGATGAGGGAAGTACTTATGTGGACCATCAACGATTTTTTGGCCTATGAAATATTATCGGAATGGAGCACCCATGGTCGTCTCTCATGTTCGTATTGCATGGACTGTACTAAGGCTTTCCGTTTGAAACACGGAGGCAAACCGTGCTTCTTCGATTGCATTTGCCAATTCATCTTTTCTATGAGGCACGTGTTGGTGGTCCTGTCGGTTATCGGTGGATGTACCCCTTCGAGCAGCATCTGAATCACCTAAAGAGAAAGGTAAAAAATAAGACACGGGTTGAGGGCTCTATTTGTGAAGCTTATGTTCTCGAGGAGAGTACAAACTTTTGCTCGACGTATTTTAAACCGCATGTTGCTACTAATAGAGAGAAAGCTCCGAGAAACAACGACAGATATCAGGAATCTAATGATTCAATACTCAAAGTATTCAATGCGTTCGAAAAGCCTTCGGGGAAAATGAAGAAGAGATATTTGAATGATGACGAGCTAAGGGCTGCTCAGTTGTATATATTACTCAATTACGACGAGGATAAAGTGGAGAAGCTAGAGGGGTAAGTAATTAATACGTCCACATTTACATCATCTCAATGTAATAGTATAAGCTACTATTATGCTACTAATCAGCAGTTGCTTCATTATTTTTAGCACATATAATGATGAGTTAAGGTCGGTTAGACCCTACATAACAGACGAAGAAGTAGAACAAGAAATGAGATGCCATTTTCCTTCTTAGTTGAGCACATATATAAGGTGTTTGGTAATTACTTTTTATTTTTGCACTTGCACCACAAATAACTTACTATCACTACTTTAGTATTTAGGTCGATCGTCTAATAACACCCGAGACTGAATCTATTAGAACTCTAGCCAAGGGACCAATTACTGTCGTTAAAATATGGCCAAGTTTCTGTATGAATGGGTTTAGGTTCAAGTCAACAAATGCTCCTATCAGAGACAACTTTCTGGATCTTGATTCCATAAAAAACAATTGTTTGTGTATCAAATCTTCGAACTACAAAGACGTCAATCTAGGCAATGATTTCTTTGGCATCTTACGAGAGATTATGGAGTTGATATATAACTATGGCACAGAACCTACTAATATCGTGCTATTCAAGTGTGAATGGTTCGATCCGATTCAAGATCAAGGTTGGAAAATTGACAAGCATGGCCTTGTGGATATAAACTACAAGCGTAGATATCAAGGCTACGAACCATTTGTCCTATCAAGTCAGGCTCAGCTCGTGTACTTCATAACTTATCCTAGACGGGAGACAGCGAGGTCGGATTGGTGGGCAGTATGCAAGACTAAAGCTAGAAATATCTTTAACATTGACAAAATAGCTTATCAGGAGGACGATCTACCTCTTGTAACAAATATTGTAGATCTGGACTCAACGGAAGTTACTCATTACACGAGTAATAATGTAGAAGATGTAAAATTATCCGAAGAGGAAGACAGCGACGATGACATAGTAGATGAAAGTGAAGACGAGGAGAAGGAAGAGGAAGAGGAAGAGGAAGAGGAAGAGGAAGAGGAAGAGAAAGAGGAGGACAGGAAGGCGAACAAGATAAATTTTCTGAAGATGATTGAAAATAAAATATTTTGCCTCTAGAATGTAACTATATTTTGACTGTAGAATGTACTATTTTAACGAATATATGTATTATATTTTGACTGTAGAATGATGTGAGAATGTAGAATGTACTATATATTTGTATTTTTCTATATTCATCATATTTTGACTATGGAATGTACTATATATAGTACATTCTATATTTTGACTGTAGAATATATGCATCACATTTTGACTGTAGAATATACTATATATTTGTGTTTTTCTATATTCATCATATGTTGTTATCAGGTATGACAGGACGACGCGGAGGATTCGGCAGGTCCCGAGCTAGGCAGAGTGCTCCTCCGGTACTGCCTACTGTTGGTTCCGGATCGTCGTCGCCCAGTACTCCAGTATATCGATCAGTCACATCTCCGACTGCGACGACGTTGCGTGACATCACTCCTGGGACGAGTAGTTCCAGGCGTGATAGTACTCCCTCGTCCAGCGTTTCTCTTGCTGACGGAACCATGGAGACAGATGAGCATGTAGAGGAGGTCGTGCCGACGTTGTCCCAGCATCAGCAAGATCCTCCATGCGCACCTCCGGAGGAGACGAGGACGGAGATTTGGGCCGACGGTACAAAGTAAATCAATTAGATGGTTTAGCATCATATATATCGTGTATTTCTTTATTCATCATATTGACTTTTTTGATCAAAATAATTATCTCTGTATAGATATCGTCCATCGTCGGTTCAGAGATGCCTGGGCCTATTTTTGAGGAATAACTACGGTAGCCCTTGGATCAACTACTCTGAAGCTCCGGAGGAGAGAAAGGCATTCTGGTTTTCGCGCTTCCAAGTAAAAGTATATTATATAAATCCTCTAATTTATGCATATTATATAACTTATTCGTGATGCTCACTTACTAAATTATTTATTGTAGCAAACGTATTTCTATCCTCCGTACCGGGCCGAGTTGATCGAGCGGCTGTTTCCTACCGTTGCCGCCAAGCTTATCCGTGATGCTCTGGATGACCAGAAGGCTCGTGATCATGCAGGAAAACTGATCCAAGGTTGGATCACGCCTGAGCAGTGGACTGCGATGAGGGCTAGATTCGATGATCCGAGCTACAAGGAAAGGTCTGAGAAGGCCAAGACGGCTAGGCGGAATGCTGCCAAGTGGTGTGGTGGCTCGATTCCGATGACGGAACATTTTCGTCGTTTGGTATATTTTTTAAATATATCCTCTAATTTTAATATAAGTACGATAAAATGGTAGTACTAAATAATATATTTTAATAGGTACAGAGGGGTGAGGATGCAAACATGGTGACCGTCTTCTTGGCCACCCATCGCAAGAACGAAAGTCTCATTGATGAGAGGGTCTCACAGACCTATGTAAGTATTACTTTACTTTGTGTTAATTTTAATATAACTTAGACAATTATCGAGTTTTTAAACTTTTCTAGGCCGAGTATCTTAGGCTGCGTGAGCGGGCGACTGCTAGTGCACCTACAGCTGGAGAGGCTGGTACTTCCTCGCAGCCCGCTCCAGCTCCGTCGATGGACGACCAGTGGGTGACCGCAGCTGGTAGTCTCCAGAGGGGTACATACTAAGGTATGGGATCCTATGGCGCCCTGGATGCGACGCAGTCATCTAGGGCCTCCCCGACAACTACGCATTCTCCACAGCCCTCGCAGCCGTCGGCCAGAGTCTAGGAGGTCGTTGACCGTCAGATTGCGTCTCTCCGTTACGAGTTGCTGCAAAGGATAGAGGAGCAGCCCCGGTCCCAGCCGCAGGCGGACGATCTGACGCTCATCGCATGATTCGATATGCTCGACCGCAGCATCACGGAGCTCCGAGATTTGACAAATGATCTTAGAGCCTCGACAGACCACAACATCACGGAGCTGCAGGCATCACAGCTATCCATGGGCGAGGGCTGACGATGATGCAGGATTCAATGGTTCATAGCAATACGAGGCTGTTATCTACCATGGATTCTTACTACCATCGACTCGTATACTTGGAGCGGATACGGCCTCCTGATGCGCCTACATCGACATAGACTCCACCGACGTCACTGCCTTCTCCATCGACATCGGTATTGATTTCACGGGAGCAGTATGCGTTGTTCTTATCCTTCATGCACGCCGGTGGTTATCCTCCTGCAGATTCACAGTAGTATAGTTGCTGGATGTTTGTATTATTTGTATTATTTAGGATGAGGCTCATTGTATGGATATACATTTGCTGTATTCTTTACGATGATATTTGCTAGATGCTTTCTTTTCTTCAAATTTTATTATATTATTCATATTAAATATATTAATTTTTCAGCGTTGAGTGTTCAACCCAAGGGGGTTGGCAAACCCAGAAATTCAACGGAGGGTTGCTCCGGGTCTATTTGTACAGATTATGGTTTAATAAACTGTAGGAATAATAGTTTGAAAATAATTCAGTATTCATTTTTATATTTTTTCTGTACAATTAGCGATATTTTTAGCGACGTTTAGCGACGTTTATATACATTGCTAATAACGTCGCTAAAAATGTTGCTAAAAACGTCATTGTATGTCACAAATTGTGGACATGGCAGTATTGTCAGGTCATTGAAGACGTCGCTGTAACGTCGCTATATAAGTCACTAATTAGCGACGTTTGATCACGTCGCTAATTAGTGACGCTGCGTCGCTAAACGTCGCTAATTTAGCGACACATTTAAGTCGCTAAAAAATGTCGGTATAGCGACGTTTTTTCTTTCAGCGACGTGCTGAGTTTCGACTTCTGTAAAACGTCGCTAAAAGTTATTAGCGATATTTTTTTGTCATTTAGTGACTTTTTTTACGTTGCTAATTTGACTTTTTCTGGTAGTGGCGGACATGATATTGGTGAGTCTGATTCCTTTGACCTCGTGATGCCTTGATCTCGTAAGTTTTAAGGACGAAACTTCTTCTCAGTTGGATATTATGTAATGCCCCACTCCTAGCGGATTACTTATGGAATACTTGTTACTTTGACTCGGTTGAGAATCGAGTCTCGGGGAAACCTTACCGCCAAATCAACACGGACGAAATACAATGAACCCTTCAAATTGTTGGAACGACTTCTATTGAAATAAGTCTAAGAGTTTTCGTTGGTTGTTTTGCTGTTTGGTTTTGTGTTGCTTTGTATTTTGTGTTGCTTTTGATGACTTGGTTTTCATGATTCACTTTTTTCGCTTGCGTATTCTTTTCGAATTGTCAGATAAAGAGATTGAAGGATGCTAACCAAGTGTTGTTGTAATTTCAGGACAAATAACCAAAGAGTGATCATTGCATAAGTCTTTCCCATCCTCTAATTTGATTAAATCGGTGAGTGGCTTTGGCCCTTCGTTGAATCCTTTAGTCTGCACGCCTTAATAAAAGAATCTCTAGTCCACTCAAAATGCATGTTCCTATGCTTAATTTGACACCACAGTAACAAGATAAGTTAATGAACATGTTTCACTTGTTAACATAGAATTTGCTACTATTTATTGCATGATATAGAAATCATGATTTTTGAATCGTAGAATACAATGCAAACCGTTCGAGTCATTGATGCATGTTACTTATCTTATGCTGCACATTGAACGTATTAAAAACCTCTTATGGTTTAATTTGATCGATATTGAACCTATTGAAGAGCTATGGCTCTATCGAAAAGAAGATAGTCCACATAGAAGCTTTTTGTTCAACTGTACAATAGAATTGATTACTTGATAGAACACATTAATTTGGTCGGTCTTTGGACAACTTGTGCACAAGGTCTGTCTCTCACGCAGTTCCTGGGGCACTCGAGATCGTTCGGCCTGGGAGAGATAATTGAAACACCCTGAGGCTTGTAGTCCCTGCAATTAGGGGGATGTCCTGTCTAATAGTTAGTTTAGGTTTGTAGTCCCAGCTGCTATTCATGGATTTTTTTGTGGACCATCATTTTGTTAGGGCGCATGCTAGGTTTACCTTCTTGCATACCTAATACTTGATGCCAAGATTAATGTATAAGTTTATTCATATATAAAAATTATGGCTAACTTGTGTGTCTGCTGCAGGGATAACTGTTCGACCGTTGGTAAGAATTATCATATGCATGGTTCAATTTATCGTTTATGTTTCTTTGCATGAATTATTAAAACGAAAATAGACAACCAGAAAGATCACCTAATAATGCCTGATTCACATGCTTACTTAGTGTGGATTTCTAGGTGAGTTTGGCCATGGTCTCTCATCAGTACATATTGTAGTACTGACCCACGTTTATTAGAAAATCTCCAGGTTCTGGTAGCGAGAGCTTGACGAGCATTTTGAACCAGTACTAGCGCATCCATTCAGCGGAACCATGCTCGTGCTGCTTTCTTACCTTTCCTCTTCTTTGTGCAAACTTCTCTTCTGCTAGTTGTTTTAATTTTGGTTCTACTACAAGGACATGATGTATGGGTGTTGTAGCTAGTTTTGGGTTTATAAAAAGAAATGTAGCCATCTATGGCATATTTTGTAACTCAGCCAAGCAAGTACTTTGTAATCCAATCTTCAAGTCTTCAATAAAGAAAGTATTTTGTGTTCCTATCAAATATGTTCAACTTTGGTTCTCTGTATTTTGAATCATGTGCCTATATATGTGTATATTTTTGTCTAACCTATGTCTTGTACAGGAACAATGCCTGGTACAAGCGTAACTTAGGCTTGCACGACATCGGGCCCAAGCGAGGACGATCGATTCCGTAGGGACCAAGCGAGGACGATCGGCCCTTAATGGACCAGGGCGTGATAGGAGGTATCAGAGCACGACTTTACGTCCTTGGCCTCTTCAAATATCATTTTCGAAAATAATATAAGTTTTCAAGCAGTTTTAAAAAGTCCTAAATTTTGAAAATGGTTGCGAATCTATATAAGTAAATTAAAGGTGTTAATTTCCCGCTCTTTAAAAGTATAAAAACCCAACATCCCATGCAATAAGTCCATAATACGTTATGAGACCAATGCAAGCTACTCTATTTAGCAGCAAGATGACTAAAACAGGTAACCAAGAGACATCGCGCGTCACGAACGTGAACGATGACCAAATTGATTGGCTGATTGCTAAGTTTAAAAATAAAAATGATCGACATGAGGCCCAAAAGGAAAGGTTCTAAGCTCAGCAGCAACGGGATGATGCTAGAGCCTTGGTACAACAACAACAGCTTGACTTACTGACTCAAATAGTGATAACATTTGGTGGCCAACAGTGGTGCATCAGAAACTGTCGCGACACCTGTGGCAGCCGCACCCGCGCCTCGAGAAGCTGGCCTAGCAAAAGTAGATTAACCCCCATAAGCGGCTAGAAAGTCTACCTTTAAAGGCGTCGAGTTCCTGAAGTTGAATCCTCTAGAGTTCGAAGGCAAGGCCGCGCCGGATAAGGTGATGGACTGGGTCGCCAAGTTGGAGGGCTTGCTTGAGTTTGCTGGGATACCTGCAGATAAGAGGGTGGTGTGTGCAGCCATGCAGCTGTGGTTAAGTGCACACGATTGGTGGCAAATCAAGAAGCTAGATCTTGCCACAAGGCGCAGAGATGGCAAAATCACTTGGGAGATGTTCAAGAATGCATTCATGGAACAATACCTTCCTCCAGCCGTCAGACAAAGAAAGGAAGACGAATTTACTGAACTTAAGCTTGCTAAGTTCACTAACGAGAGGACCCATATATACCAATTCATTAGGGGCTTGAATGATGTACTTAGAAAGTATATGATAAACTGGGAGTGTACTTCATACATTAAGACCTTTGAGGCAACGGTGCAAAATAAATAATTCATACCACGAAGTGTTCCAGAGAAGGCACCAGCTGCTCGAAACCCTCATACCAAAAGATCTCACGGCGGAGGAAAGAAGACAAAGGGCGAGTAGCGCCCTAGACTTGAGTTCATCTATTGTGGCAGACCAGGGCACGTAGTAGAAATTTGTCATATTGCTAGAGGTGAATGTTTTAACTGCGGCCAAAAGGGCCATCTTCTAAGAAACTGTCTGACCAAGAGGTCCGCGCCACGTGACCGTAACGAGAATGTCGAACGTGGCCAGGATCAGAATCCCGTGCCAGCCCCAGCTCAAGCTAATGGACAAACTGATCAGACTAGAAGGCCTAGAGTTTATCAGTTGAATATTGAGCGTGATGCGAGCGAACACGATGTTGGTGAGTATGATTCCTTTGACCTCTTGATGCCTTGATCTTCGACTCCTTGATCTCTTAAGTTTCAAGGAAGAAACTTCTTCTCAGTGGAGTATTATGTAATGCCTCGCTCCTAGCGTGTTACTTATGGAACACTTGTTACTTTGACTCAGTTGAGAATCGAGTCTCGGAAAAACCTTACCTCCAAATCAATACGGACGGAATACAATAAACCCTTCAAATTGATGGAATGGCTTCTATTAAAATAAGTCCAAGAATTTTTTTGGTTATTTTGCTGCTTGGTTTTGTGTTGCTTTAAATTTTGCCTTACTTTCGATGACTTGGTTTTCATGATTCATTTTTCTCGCTTGCGCATTATTTTTGAATTATAAGAGAAAGAGATCGAATGATGCTAACCAAGTGTTATAAAATTTTTAGGACGCATAACCAAGGAGTGACCGTTGCATAAGGCTTTTCCATCCTCTCGTTCGATTCAATTTGAGTAGCTTTGTCCCTTCGATGAATTCTTTAGTCTGCACGTCTTAACAAAAGAATCTCTAATCCACTCAAAATTCATGTCCCTATGCTCAATTTGATACCCCAATAACAAGATAAATTAATGAACATGTTTTACTTGTTAATTTAGAATTTGCTACTACTTATTGCATGATATAGAAATCATGATTTTTGAATCATAGAATACACTATAAATTGTTCGAGTTATTGATGCACGTTACTTATCTTATGATGTGCATTGAACCTATTGAAAACCTCTTATGGTTTGAATTGATCGTTATTGAACTCATTGAAGATATTGAACTCATTGAAGAGCTATGACTCTATTGAAAAGAAGATAGTCCACATAGAAGTTTTTTATTCAACTGTTGTAATAGAACTGATTAATTGATAGAACACATTCATTGCATCGGTCTTTGAACAACTTGTGCACAAGTTCAGTCTTTTGAGCGGTTCCTGGGACATTGGGGATCGTTCGGCCTGGGAGAGATAATCGAAACACCATGAGGCTTGTAGTCCTCGCGATTAGGGGGGTGTCCTGTCTAATAGTTAGTTTTGGTTTGTAGTCCCAGCTGCTATTCATGGGTTTCCCGTGGACTATCATGTAGTTAGGGCGCATGTTAGGTTTACCTTCTTGCATACCTAATACTTGATGCCAAGATTGATTCTTAACTTTATTAATTCATATATGCAAATTGTGACTAACTTGTGTGTCTGCTGCAAGGATAATCGTTCGGCCGTAGGTAAGATTTATCATATGCATAGTTTAATTTATCATTTATGTTTCTTTCCATGAATTGTTAAAAAGAAACTAGACAACCAGAAAGATAACCTAATAATGTCTAATTCACATGCTTCTTAGTGTGGATTTCTAGGTGAGTTTGGCCACGGTCGCTCACCAGTACATGTTGTAGTACTGACCCATGTTTGTGGGTAAATCTTTTAGTTCTTGTGGAACTGTGCTCGTGCTGCTTCTTTAGCTTTCCTCTCCTGTGTGCAAACTGCTCTTCTGCTAGTTGTTTTAATTTTTGTCCTACTACAAGGACATAATGTATGGACGTTGTAGCTAATTTTGGGTTTATAAAAAGGGATTCAGCCATTTATGGCATATTTTGTAACCTAGCCAAGCAAGTACTTTGTAATCCAATCTTTAATTATTCAATAAAGAAAGTATTTTGTGTTTCTATCAAATGTGTTCCACTTTTGTCCTCTGCATTTTGAATCTGTGCCTATATATATGTATATTTTTGTCTAACTTATGTCTTGTGTAGGACTATGACTGGTGTAAGCGCAACTTAGGCTTGCACAGTATCGCGCCCAAGCAAGGACGATCGGTTTCGTAGGGACCAAGCGAGGACGATCGGCCCTTAAGGGACTGGAACGTGACACTTGTCACTCTCATCAAATTAATTTGTATTCATTTTGGGCCTAGTCTGAATTTGGTAACATAAAATTTTGTTATCCGAATATGGTCAAAGATTTGATTTGATGCTATTTAAAAATCTACATTAAATATTTAATTTAATTAGATTTATAAATGTGTATCAAATATTTAATTTGAACATATTTGGACGTCCATAATCGGTGCTGGCTATTATAGATAATGACTTTCCTATTTTAGGGTTTACTATTTAGGAATTACTATGACCTAAAATAAGTTTCTTTTCACACCTATATATGGGTTAAGGGTGGAGACACAAAGATAAAACATAAAGTGGAGATTCTATATAAGTTGAGGGTGGAGGCACAAACATAGAGCATAAAGTGGAGATTCATGGTGTTTGTCCATTGGAGATCTAAGAAAAAGTCTGAGATCCGATCGAGGAGTCATCGACTTCGTTCAGGGAGATAGCTACGGGTATGATGAATGATTTTATTGTAATATCTGTCTTTTCTTCTTGAGTGCCATGATAGAGTTGAACCTAATATAGGACAAAAGATTCAACATCAATTTTTATCAATATTCTAATTTTACCTATGTTATATAGATTTTGATTTGTCTAGGTGACGTAGTCACCATCATATACGTTGTTTTTATCCATGCTTGATGTTCGTTAGACATGGGTTAGTTATCTTAGGAAGATTGGTTTAAGTTTTTGTTGCGGTCAGTTTCAGACACGATGTCAGAACGCTTGTAGTGTGTGTCTGATCCCAACGTCTGATATCAGAGCATCTAGCTCTGGTGTCTGATTTCCAACGTTCACCTCTATTCCAGTTTACGATTTGGGTGTTATTTTGAACAATGAAAAAACTACCAAATTGATAAAGAAAATAATAAAATTAATCTTTTGCAATCATAAGGATCAAAAGAAGGTCAATTGGTGTCTTCGAGGACCCTTACTCTTCCAAAAGACAAGGGAGGATTAGGAATTAGATATCTTTCTTATGCCATATCTGTTCTCCAACCAAAATGAGTTCAGCCTTATCGTAACAATCATGAGTCAATTTGGAATAAGTTTATTAATGTCAAATATGGTCACATTAATCCTTGGTCTAATAGGAATAATTAAGTGCAAATAATGTTTCTCGATAATTATAAGTTTTTTTGTATATCTTCTCATCGTCTAACGTCTTCCTTTCTTAAACTAGTCCGCATGATAATTGGATTGTTGATCTGCCAATTGCCATCAAACCAACTTTTCGCTTCACCTTCACAATCATCAACAAAATTCGAATATTTTCAACAAATAACTTTGTTTATCAAGTCAGTAATAAAAATGAAACCATCGACATCCCTGTGACCTCGGATGATGACAATGAATTTGGTTTAATGAAGTCCAAAGTATTGCCCCTACTAAGCCGTCCTAAAATATGATAATCACTATTGCAGTACTATTGAGGCACCAGGAGGGTGGCGACATTCATGGAAGATTAGAGAAACTCCCCTTGTGTTGCAATTATGTTGGAAAATATCCGTAGTCACCTCCCTAACTAGCGTCAATATAGGACGATTAAGTGACCCTAACCCTTGTGTTCTTTGCAGTAATGTGTTGTACTGATGTTATCACCTCTTTTCTGAATGCCCTTTCCCTTTGGACATTTGTCATATGGTATATTTGGACATTGCAATTAAATTTAAATATTTTTAAGATTGGTCTAATGGTAGATGTGTCACGATCCGTCCCCACTTATAAAATTTAAATAAGTACATCAAACTTAGCTGCAGCACCGGATATGATTCACTCCTAAGAATTCCATAAATTATTGTAGTGTGTTGTTTATTGGATCTTTAAAAGAAAGGATCAAGATCTCGGATATCGATCTCTCCATCATAAAGAATGGTAAGAATTATTTAAGCTTTCATGTTATGCTATACAGTCAAAATTGGAACAAGTACACGATTAAGAAAATATCATCTGCATGCATAAGGTGATAGATCTTGAATTGCCCCCTTCAGATTGAAAAGACAAATATCATGATTAATAAGTAAGCAGAAGACTGATCTTTACATGGCAAGAGAAGTCATGATAAGAAAAATATTATGTTGAGGAAGATTAACTAGGGCGTTAACCTGTACCGATTGGCTAAGGCTTTGGAAAAGATTGAATAGTTAACATTACAAAGGAAAATAAGTTTGATGTTTGCAACAACTTGAGGATTGTTAACCTTGGATATGTAAGCAAGGCAAGTATTAATCCAGTCGGGGTGAAAAGAACATCTCATTATTGATCACATGAGTTTTCAGAGGAGGAAGGAGTCTCTGGAGAAGCTCGCCCGACATAAGGCACATTAACATTTACGATGTTCAATCTACTAAAAAATATAAAGTAATACACTACCAAAATAAGTCAAATTAGTAACAAAATTAGCGACTCTGGAAGACAACGTCGCTAATAGTATTGAAATTTGTGACGTATTTGAAAAACATCGCAATACGTCGCTATCAGCGACAATCAGCGACGTTTAGCGACTACCTTTAGTATTAAGAAAGCTGACGTCGCCAACGAATCGGTGGACTTCGCTATATTATTAATAATAGCGATATTTAGCGACTCCACGTCGTATATGTTAAAGTATATTAAAAATTTAGCGACTTTTAGTGACGTTTCTAGTTGATGTCGCTAAATTATTTCATATAGGGTTTCGCTGTTTGGTTCTACTTTCCATTTATCTTCCCAAAATTTTTAATTCCCGCACGCCCCCTACCACCTAATTTCTGCCGACCACCGACCGCCTCCGAGCCCCCGGCGACCCCCTCTCCGACCTACCCGCCCCGCGACCCCAAGACGTGGCTGCTCCCCCTCCGGCGCGCGTGGATGCTCCCCTCCGACGTGGTGGTCCTCCTACGTCGAACCCTCCCTTAGGCACTCCTTTTCCCTTCTCCCGGCTTGTCTTCTCCTTACTCAGTGAGCTCATTTCTTTGTCTCTCTCTATCTCTCTAGGGTTTTCAAGGACTCCACAAGGACACACACCTACAAGACACGACACGACACACACACACACACTGCCACGGACACATGGACATACACACACACTGAGATGGTATTGTGTGTGAAATTTGATTAGGGATTGTGTGTGGAGATACGGACACATGCACACACGCACACACACTGAGAATGTGTTGTGGGTGGAATTGGATTGGGGGTTGTGGGGAACTCAGACACGGACACACACACACACACACACGCACACACACACACACTAAGATTGTGTTATGGGTGAAACCGGATACACACACACACACACACACACACACATACACACACTGAGTTGGTATTCTCTATGACACAGACATAGGTAAACCCTAACCCTATCTAACCTATCTGACATGACACAGACACAGACATGTACTGAAACATAGACACATACACAATGCGACACATTCACACACACATGGACATGACACACTCACACTGACATGACACACACACGCTAACACGAAACACTGACACAAACACACACTTTTTCTTCAAAATAGTATTGCATGTGTGTATTTGTGTATTTATGTATTTATGTTGTATTTGGTTATATGTGTATGACAGGCCCTATGTGTCATATTTGGTTATATTGTATTTGTGTTGGAAAATAGTTTAGGGGTCAAGTTGTGACTATGATCGTGTCTATGTATGACACTCCAAAGTCAAGTGTCCATGTGAGTCATTCTCTGAAAACTAAATTTACACGACACGAACATAGACACACTATACCGCCCCAGTCCCAAATATGTAGGACTAGGAATACGTAACATGCCGGCTACGCATTCTACCAGACTCTGGTCCGACTCGAATACGTATAAGCTGTATAATAAGGTTAACTATCTAAGAATACTAAAAATATCAATGTCACAATCCACATAAAGAACAAAATATCAAGAATGAACTACATGTGCTAAAGTCGGCCGCCCAGAAACACATAAGCTCGAATAGACAAAAAAAAACGAGTCTATAAAAACTAGGTCAAATTAGCAGATGAATAAACAAAATGAATAAATAACCATAACTCCGGTAGAAATGATATAAGTACTTGGCACCAATGCCCGCATGACAAGCAACACACATCAACAACTCCAAAAGCTCCATAATCGTCTATGCTGCAAAAACTGGCAGGGGACCAGGTCCTCAGAGGGACGTAACAAGGTATAAGAAAACAACAAGCCATAAGTAAATAGTGTAATAAAACCATAATCCAGGGTAAACTACTGTAACCAACTATGTGACATGCAAATGAGAGTATGGTATAGTTCCTCGGGCTGGTACTTACGGAAGATCTCAAGAGACACTTCCGTAATCTAATAGTGCACTTAAGGCTCCGTATGGGGGAACCTGGAGGAAGCTGTATATATATATATATATATATATATATATATATATATATATATATATATATATATATATATATATATATATATATATATATATATATATATATATATGTTCTTTAGAGGGAACCTAAAGCATAATACACAATAAATAGTAATAAGTAAAATATTCCCAGAGCACGATGAAGACGTTCCCCACCCAATGTGACCTCACGTCTAATTCAAGACACGCAAGCTCATGACCTCTAACTATCAGCACAAGTCTTTGTTACTATGTATCACTATAATCATCCCTATATCATGCATCATGTAGTCCGATCCAGAGTCCAAGTACCACGAACAAGTCGAGAAAGACTCTGTCACATGAATATCGTATCTAGTGTCCAATGGTTGGATGTGTAAATAATGTTTGCACCAACATGGGTTCATAAATATGATTCTCTGACTACGTTACTCGACTCCGCAGAGGATGTCGGTACCCGAATCTTGTTCGGACATAAAGTATCGTATGACGACCCTAGGCTCAACAAGTACATCAACCAAGCCACACAAATATAATATCTAGCAAATAAATAATTTAGAACTGTAAACATCTTGGCAAGGTACACATCCATGGTTCTGCAGTAAGTGGTGGTATAGATGATACTGCGTTCACTCCTTCGGGATTCAATTAACCTATCAATCAATTAATACGCTTAAGGTTCCAATCATGAATTCTTGTAATTATAACTTAATTATATAATTTATTCGATGCTATGCATAAACAAATCTATTATTATTTCTAACAACTTTGCTTATTTTTACAGGGTATCGGAACTTAGTCTTTTGGTTTTTGACTTCAAAAATTTAAGTTTAAGTCCCCAATTAAATGACATAAACATAAATAATAATAAATCACATAATCTTGATTTAAATATAATTTATATTTATTTTAACAATTAATTCCTAGATTTGAGAAAATAAACATATTTCAAGATTATGGCTAATTTAGGTTGACTAGTTTTGTCCGAAACTTGTTCGGAACATTGCCAGTCCATTAGAAGGATTTATATTTATGAAAAAATTATTTTATATTATATTATATTCTTATTTAATATCATAAATTATTTAAATCTTTATTTTATCCAAAACATCCTCTATTTACAAGCAAATAATGCCACAAAATCACCCGAAAACCTAGGCTAGTGGCCCTTAATTATAGGATTCAGATTTAAAATTAAAATAAAAAAATAATTTTAAAATAATTAATTTTAAGCAAATAAATACCTCTTAATTCAGTTTTAAAAATTAATAACGATTCCCTCAAGTAATCGCATTAAAAGTCTCAAACTTGTTCTACCGACAAGCGAATTATCACCAACCTATCATAAAAAATTCATATTTTCTAATATGAGAACAAGATGGAAAAATATGAGTTCTAAGTCAATAATTTTATATAATCTAAAAGTATCATGCCAAAGAATTTGAGAAAGAAAGATTAAAGATTTACCAAAAAATTTGGAGGATTGGATGATGGTGCTTCTTCTTGTCCAAGAAATACTCCTTCTTGCTTGTGCTTGGCTTGCTAATCCCTTCTTGATAGGTTATTGATGATGACAATAGGTTCCTAATATATTTTTGGGAAGATGGGGTTCTTCTTGGAGGTTTAATGGTGTTTGGATTGAGAGATGGTGGAAGGATAATGAAAAGTTGAGCTTTTGGTAGAGAGGGAGGGATTTTTAGTGAAGGAGATGATGTTGTGAGGGAGAGATGGTAAGATGGCTGCTCTTATACGTTGGAGAGAGGGGAGGGGTCGGCCACAATAAGGGGAAAGATATTTGTTATGATTAGGGTTTTGTGATAAGTTGAAGTTGATATATATATGATCTTTTTAAATAGATTTAAATATATGAGAGGGTTTTCTGGTGCTAATAGTGTTCGACCACAAAGGGGGGCTGCTCTTGGCCGAATAAGGGAGGGTTTGGTTGTTTATTGGGTTGTGTGTTGATAAGTTTTGGGTGTTAGTTGGTTAGGTACTCCCATAAATAGAAATAAATTAACTTAAATATAATATATATATATATATATATATATATATATATATATATATATATATATATATATATATATATATATATATATATATATATGAGGATATTTGAGCACTACATGCCTACATGTGTTTGGATTTGGTTTGGGTTAAGTTCTAGTCTAATGAAGACAGTTTTACGGTAACCATGGTTTTAAATGGTTGTCAATATTTTTAGAGCATGAGGGACATCAAAATAATGCAATACCTATATCCCAATTATACTAGATACAATCAAGATTAGTAATATAAATTTTATTTGAAGGAAAAAGATCATGCATTGCTCAAAATATCAAAGCCATGACAAAAATATGTAACGCCCCAGTCCCAAATACGTAGGACTAGGAATACGTAACATGCCAGCTACGCATTTGACCAGACTCTTGTCCGACTCGAATACATATAAGCTGTATAATAAGGGTAACTATCTAAGAATACTGAAAATATCTGTCACAATCCACAAAAAGAACAAAATATCAAGAATGAACTGCATGTGTTAAAGTCAATCGCCCAGAAATACATAAGCTCGAATAAACTCGAGAAATAAATATGAGTCTATAAAAACTAGGCTACATCAGCAGATGAATAAACAATATGAATAAATAACCATAACTCCGGTAGAAATAATATAAGTACCTGACACAAATGCCCGCATGACAAGCAACACACATCAGCAACTCCAAAGGCTCCATAATCGTCTATGCTGCAAAAACTGGCAGGGGACCAGGTCCTCAAAGGGACGTAACAAGGTAAAAGAAAATAACAAGCCAGAAGTAAACAGTGTAATAAAACTATAATCTAGGGTAAACTATTGTAACCAACTATGTGACATACAAATGAGAAATTGGTATCGTACCCCGTGCTGGTACTTACGGAAGATCTCAAGGAACACTTCCGTAATCTAATAGTACACTCAAGGCAACATATGGGAGAACTTGGAGGAAGCTGTATATATATATATATATATATATATATATATATATATATATATATATATATATATATATATATATATACTTTAGATTTCGCAGAGGGAACCTAAAGCTAATACACAATAAATAGTAATAAGTAAAATATGCCCAGAGCACGATGAAGACTCTCCCCACCCAATGTAACATCACCTCTCAATCAAGACACGCAAGCTCATGACCTCTAACTATCAGCACAAGTCTTAGTCACTATGTATCACTATAATCATCCCTATATCATGCATCTTGTACTCCTATCTAAAGTTCAAGTACCACGAATAAGTCGAGAAAGACTCTGTCACATGAATATTGTATCCAGTGTCCTATGGTTGGATGTGCAAATAATATTGTCACCAACATGGGTTCGTAAATATGACTCTCTGACTACGTTACTCGACTCCGTAGAGGATGTCGGTACCTGAATCTTGTTCGGACACAAAGTATCGTATGACGGCCCTAGGCTCAACAAGTACATCAACCAAGACACACAAATATAATATCTAATATATAAATAATATTAAATAAATCATTTAGAACTGTAAATATATTGGCAAGGTACACTTGCCTGGTTCTGTAGTCAGTGGTGGTAAAGATGATCCCGCGTCCACTCCTTCGAGATTCAATTGACGTATCAATCAATTAATACACTTAAGGTTCCAATCACGAATTCTTGTAATTATAACTTAATTATATAATTTATTCAATGACATGCATAACCAAGTCCATTATTATTTCTAACAACTTTGCTTACTTTTACAGGGTATCGGAACCTAGTTTCTTGGTTTTTGACTTCCAAAATTTAAGTTTAAGTCCCCAATTAAATGACATGAACATAAATCATAATAAATTATATAATATTGATTTAAATATAATTTATATTTATTTTAACAATTAATTTCTAGATTTGAGAAAATAAACATATTTCAAGATTATGGCTACTTTAGGTTGACTAATTTTGTCTGAAACTTGCTTGGGACATTGCCAGTCCATTAGTAGGATTTATATTTATAAAAATATTATTTTATATTATATTATATTATGATTTAATCTCAGAACTTATTCACCTCTTTATTCCATCCAAAATATCCTCTATTTACTAAGCAAACAATGGCACAAAATTACCCGAAAACCTAGGCTAGTGGCCCTTAATTTTAGGGTTCAGATTTGAAATTAAAATAAAAAAATTAAAATACTTCATTTCAAAGAAATAAATACTTACTAATTCAGTTTTAAAAAGTAATAACGATTCACTCAAGTAATCGCATTAAAAGTCTCAAACTAGTTCTACCGACAATCGAATTATCACCAACCTATCATAAAAAATTCATATTTTCTAATATGAGAACAGGATGGCAAAATATGGATTATAAATCAATAATTTTACATAACCTAAAAGGTACATGCCATAGGATTTGAGAAAGAAAGATTAAAGATTTACCGAAAACTTTGGAGGATTGAATGATGGTGCTTCTTCTTGTCCAATAAATACTTCTTCTTGCTTGTGCTTGGCTTTTTGATGGGTTGTTGATGATGATAATGGGTTCTTAATATATTTTTGGGGAATATGGGGTTCTTCTTGGAGGTTTAATGGTGTTTGGATGAAGAGATGGTGGAAGGATGATGAAAAGTGGAGCTTTTGGAAGAGAGGGGAGAATTTTTGGTGAAGGAGATGATGTTGTGAGGGAGAGATGGTAAGGGGGCTGCTCTTACACATTGGAGAGAGGGGAGGGGTTGGCCATAAGAGGGGGAAATATATTTGTTATGGTTATGATTTTGTGATAAGTTGATATATATATATGAGCTGTTTAAATAGATTTAAATATAGGAGGGAATTTCCTAGTACTAATAGGGTTCGGCCAATATAGGACGGTTTGGTTGGTTATTGGGTTGTGTGTTGATAAGGTTTGGGTGTTAGTTGGTTAGAGAGTTGGTTAGGTAGTTTTTTCCAACTAGGATGACACATATACCACTTTCTTTAAATAGAACTCCCACAAATAAAAACAAATTAACTTAAATAATATATATATATATATATATATATATATATATATATATATATATATATATATATATATATATATATATATATATATAAAATATAATATAAATATATTTACATGAGAATATTTTGATGCACTACATGCTTACATGTGTTTGGGTTTGGTTTGGGTCAAGTTCTAGTCTAATGAAGGCAGTTTTACAGTAACCGTGGTTCTAAATGGTTGTCAATATTTTTAGATCATGGGGGAACATCAAAATAATGCAACACCCATGGCCCAATTATACTAGATACAATCAAGATTAGTAATATAAATTTTGTTGGAAGAAAAAAGGTCGTGCATTGCTCAAAAAATCAAAGCCATGGCAAAGTGTCATATATATTAAAAAAATTAGAAATTAATTCTTTAAATCTATCTAATTAAATAAAATAATAAAAATAATTACCAAATTACCAAATTATCCATATTCCCAAATGAGGGGGCTTACACACACTGACACTTATAATTTGATGCGCTCGAGCGTAGTCTTATGGAGATCAGGACCCTGAGCCAGACAAAAGAGCACAGCCTTATGGAGCTCAGGACTTTGAGCCAGACGACAAAGCGCAACTTTTGACTCTGGCCGCATCTACAGAGCACAGACAGACAAAGTTGGAGGGGTCGCATACGACCATGAGTGACTCACTTACGAGATTAGATGCGGCGCATGATGTAATGAGTCAGTCTATGGCGGAGAGCACTTCGAGGATGGTATCTGTCATGGATTCATTCAATGCTCGACTGCTAGCATTGGAGCAGATGCGTCCTCCTTTTTTGTCTGTGTCATGCCCCGATCTCCTGAGGTTTTGATCGTCCCCGGTGGACGTGAAATTACCACGCCAACTCTCCTGCGGGACGATCGTTCTTATAGTAACGTGATATCGTGTGAGCCTGGAGTTGCGCTCGCACTAGGCAACAATATAAGTCATCTTGGTTATCATCGAACCGATCGAGCTTGCAGCGGAGGAGCAATATTACAAACCAAAATTTATCTCAGTATACGAAGCGAAGCTCAAGGCACGAGTTTCTCTGAATACAATGACATCGTTCTATACATTATGTCCCTCTATACAAAAGCACCTTAAAACATCTCGATACATCTCAAGGTATCGACTCCTGATCTCCGGCTCCTGAGGATGACACTCAGCTATCGCTTCTTCGGACGATCCAGTACCTGCGAACAGAACTGGTGGGGGTCAGTACTTTGGGAAAAGCACTGATGAGTATAAAAATAACGAACAAAAGCAACATTCACTAAAACCAACACGAAGTAAGCATGCGATAAAATATTATATTACTAGTGATCTTTCTAGTTTTACCTAGGTCCATTTCATGCAGTACAGGAAAAGAGTCCGATTGCACTTTTTTGAAAAATATCTTTGAAAGCTACTACTTATCATGCGAAATGGATGACCTATCTATATGATGGTCCCCAAGTTCCTTATGATTAGTAACGGTGTTATCATGACCCAACACTACACTAATATACGCTCATACTAGTTGCTTTGACACATGATCCAGCTAACTAATGACAGGACACCCGCCTGATAACGAGGACTTCTTTGCCTCAGGGTATCCTAACTCTATCTGGCTAATAGCGGCTGTGACTCATGGTTTCTCTGTACTAAAATACGCTCAAATTAGCAGCCGAGACTCACAGTTTAGCTCTTCACTAATAGCCATTGTCAGACCGATTCAATGCATGTTACTGTATCAGATAAACTCTATGATGCATATGTTAAGAACAAATATACCATCTATGTCTTCTCTTCTATTCTCTGTGCGGATAAGCCGCCATCTCTTATTTTAGTTCAAGCATTTCAAATAGTTCTATCTTTTAAAGCGATAAGAAAAATATGCAAGCAATCTCTATTTAAAACAGACATGGCACCGTTCTTCTATCTCTTTAACTAAGCATACAGTTCTACTTTATCTTTAGCATATGATGGAAACATACGAACATTCTTTTACTCTTATCTATTAGCATGGCAGCGGTTCGTTCAATAGTAGTGACAGTGTTCTAAGCATGCAACATTCTTTTCTATACTAGCATGGCAATGATTCTCTATTTAGACAAGCATACAAGTTCTCTAGTTGAGCATGCATGTTCTCGTTCTATCATTCTCATGTGAACATTATTTACTTAGCAAACATGCATTATAAAACTCAGATTTATTATTAAGGTATGCAAGAATCAAAAAATAAAGTTTTGCCCACTCACCTAGATCAGTCGTCCTCTGGTTCAATAATGAGCTCTTCAGGAATGTTTCTTTTCTGAGTCAGTAAACCGATATCTCTTGTACATAGTGCCATCGTGGAGCGGGACACTACAGTCGGCATCGACACCGCCTCCATCACTGCCTCCTCCATCGACATTGGTGACACTTTCATAGAAGCAGTATGAGTTTTTCTCTCCCAGATGCGCGACAGTGCTACTCCTGATCAGTAGTAGTCCTTGTTTGGACATATTTAATTTAGTGTGTTTATGTGTATTGGCCCATTCTTGGATCTTTGATGTATTTATTTCATACTTTTTATTACATTCTAAGACGCATGTGACACTTATTTTAAATTTATTTATCTACTTCTTGGGACATATTTAGTGTAATATAAATTTGTAGATTTCTTTTTAAGTGAGTTTATTTTATTATTCATATTAACTGTATGTGAATTTATCGATGTTGAGTGTTTCACCGAAGGGGTCGGCGAACCTAAAAAGTTTAACGGAGGGTTGCTCCGGGTCTATTTATATAAACTGTGATTTTATAACTACAGGTAGAGTTTTGTTGAAAAATATTTTACAAATTGCATCCTATTTTTTTAAATTTTTTTCTTTCAATTTAGTGACCTTTTGCGACGTTCAGCGACGTACAGTTACGTCGCTAACAAGTATCGGAACGTCGCTACCTGGTACTATGGACGTCGCTAGTACGTCGCTAATATGCTGACATAGTAAAACTTGCCATATCAGCATTGTTGTGGCAAAATATCACTCATAATGTCGCTAATATAGCGCCGTATTGCAATCAAAGCTTATGTCGCCAATTTAACGACGACACGTCACTAATCGTCGTATATTCTGCGACGTCTTCTTGTCGCAAATATACGTCGCTACAACGACGACTAGCGACGTTTTTGTTGTCGGTGACCATGTAATACGCGATAACGTAAAAGTATCGCTAATTATGTCGTCAAATTATTTTAACGACGTTAGTTTATATATTAGCGATATTTTTGGACATTGCTAATATGTGTTATTCTGATAGTGATAATAATAAGAAGAATAAGAACAAGAAGGAGAAGATTCTTAATATACTAATCTATTTGACGAAAATATTTTTGTTCCATGAGCACATAACATTATAACTCCGCTCTTCTTTTTCTAGTACTGGATTTAAAATTAGAAAGAAGAAGTAAAAGAAGAAGAAAACTTTGAACTTTCCGCTCCTTCCCGTCTTCACATTTTTAGAAGGTTGCTACCTTAAAATATGGGAATGCCATTTGCACCCATTCCCTCCATGTCCTGCCGTCACGTGGTGCAGCTCTATTGGAGCAAATTTCCCTCTTTCCCTCTTATTTGCTTGGGCCAATAGGCTGGTGCCATGTGGCGGATGGACATGGAGGAATGGGTTGGGGAGGCGGTGCAACTAGCATCACACTTAAAATATTATGCCGGCATGCTCTACGCCTATAGATACAGGCGCGAATTGAACAACAATGCATAACAATTACACAGTCCATACATAATGGCAATCTCTCCCCTCTCCACCTTCCTGATCCTCTCATCACTCCTCACCCTCCTCTCGACACCACCGTCGACCCTCGCTGACGAAAGCAACGTCCTCCTCACTGGGGAGACCATCCCCACCAATGGCCAGCTCTCGTTCCTAGACGCCTCCTTCGTCATGCAAGGCGACTGCAACCTTGTTCTCTACAACAAGGCCGGCGGCTTCCAATCCGACACCAGCGGGCGCGGAAGCAAATGCACCGCTACCCTCGACGACTTCGGCAGGTTCAGAATAACAAACTCCGGAGGAATTACGGTCTGGATCACCGGGGTCACTGCGAACGCCAAGTGGAATGGCAAGTATGCCGCTGTCCTCGGACCAGACGGGGAGGTCAAGGTCTACGGACCCACTCTTTGGTCCAGTGAGCCACAGTACTCGTACGCCAGCGCCCCTGTCCCAGCAGCAGCAGCAGCAGCCCCTACTTTCAACGAATTAGCAGCGGAGGAGGCAGCGAGTACTATTCCGATGGTGAGGAACGTGCTCTTCTCGTCGCAGATTCTCAACGTCAACGATGCTCTCGCGACGAGAGACTACACGTTTGTCATGCAAGATGACTGCAACTTGGTTCTGATCAAGGCAAGATACGGCGTTAAATGGCAGTCGGGGACTTCAGGGAGAGGGAACCGTTGCTTCGCGAGGCTCGGCCACCGAGGGGCTCTGGTTGTCCAAGATGACCTCCAGAGGATTATTTGGAGAAGCCAGCCGATAGGGGCGGACGGAGACTATGTTCTCATTCTTCAGATCGACGGAGTCGCCGCTATCTATGGAACCTCAGGATGGTCTACTTCTTCCCCTTAATTAAATTGGTGTGTGCTATCCTATATATGTTGTGTCCTTCAATTTGAATTTCGAATAATCGTTGGAACCTAGCAACAATGGCATAACTGGAGCTCTATGATCCAGTGCTATTTATTTTTATGGTGATTTTATCTATTGTTGTACGATTCCTAATCGAGAACACTGCAATTTCTTACTATTCCATATCATGTTTCTATTTACATACTGGGTTCTTAAGAAAAATTTTAAGCTCAGAAGAACATTCTCTGGACTGGCAAATATATAGTTGTTTTTGTTATAAATACTTGGTAAATGGGAAGGTAACCTAAATTAGAAGGTGGTCTGCAAATTTTGTATATGCAGGAATCAAAATTTAGCCCACAATTTAGCATTACTTCGTAAATGTATTTGGAATGCACTGACGAATTATATATGATCTTTTGTGTCAAATAGCTATATGGAAATATATCTCGACTCCTATTCCAATTCTTATAATTGGTAATGGTAACAGATTAGTTTTGGAAGGATATTCGGATTGCTAATATCTTTTGGGACTAAACTGGTAGACAATAGTCAGATCCCCGACCAATGCCCAACCATCATTTCGGTAACATAACACCCTTCCAATTCCACAAGTACAAACCAAAACTATACTTTATCCCTTCGGGCTTCGGTTGACAACTAGATTGCTTCCAACTGTAATTATGCCGAATTTCCAAAGCTTCCAATCGGTGTATATATTAGGCTAACCCACTGCTGCATTTCCAAAGCTTCATGTTTTAATTATGATGACCCATTCCTGAATTTCCAAATCCCCCTGTTGTATTAGACTGTCGTATTACTGAATTACCCATCCCTGCAGATTGGTACATACCTCTTCCTTCAGTACCAGTTCCAGTTTGCTTAAGCTTCAGAGATCCAGCTTCCTTTTTCATTTTGTTCGGAGATCAGCCTCTAGCCTAGTATCAGAGAATGTTGCTAAGTATCAGGAATAAGTCCAGCCATTGGGAGCCGTCCAGTTCAGCCATAGGCCATCTCAGCTAGTCCAATCACACATGACTTGATCCTTGAGTGCCGAATAGGATTGCTGAGTCAGCAATTGTACTCCTGTATCAGCAAATGTAAGCAGTATATAGTATAACAATAAATTGCAAGATGAGAATGTCAGAAACAGAGAATATAAAAGACTTTAAAGCACTCAAAGTAGATAAAGCCAAGGAATTCTTCTAAATTTATTTATTCATTCAGTCGCAACCTATATATAGGCATTGCATCAACAGCTTTTAACAAGAAAATAGCAACAACTAACAAAGAAATAGGAGCTACACCTTATGACTAGTTCATTAACAAACTAAAACTAACCCCTGAAGACAAGGACATACTGAGTCAATTCAGAATTTTCAACAATCCCTCCCTTAAATTGATGTTCCAGACACAACATTCAGTTTAATAGGAGCCAGACTTCGAATCATTTATTTGAAGAACATGCTGCATATTGCTACCCCAGAGAAGCTATAACCACAAAGTGATTAAGGGCACGATCAAGAAGATTGAAAGTATGTGTGCTGACTTTCTGTGGAGAGAAGGTATACATGCTATCATCATGGAGGAACTGTGTCGGACGAAAAAGGAGGGAGGAGTAGGGATTAGGTCCTTGTCCCTAGTCAGAGAAATGGCTTACCTCAAACTGCTTTGGAGATTCATCAACGGAAAGTCGCTATGAGCTGACTGAGTTAAGGGAAGGTACTTCCCGAAAGGGAATTTCTGGTCGACTAGTAGCAATAATAACTATTCGTTTACGGTTAAAGCTTTGTTGGCAACGAGACAAAGGGCTAAAGAAAACCTGAGCAGGGCGATATGTACTGGGACTCAAACAAGCATCGATCTGACATGACCCTTGGATCAAACACTCTAGCTTGATCGAGAGGGAAGGTTGGCATGTTTACGAGCTGTTGGGTTTCCACGGATACGGTAAGGAGCCTTATTCAAGGAGGAGAATGGAATCTGCAGGGCCGATTGATCGAGAGTGCTTATGCGGAAGACATACGAGCAGTGAAAATTTATTACCAGGGGAGGAAAGATTACTGGGTTTGGAAAAACATGTAGAGAGGGACTTTCAAGTTTAGTATGACCTTGAACTAGATTAGAACCTATCATGAGAAAGTAGATTGGGCGGAGGTGTTGTGGACCAAAGGGATGGCTGTCAAGTTCTCTCAATGCCTGTACAAAATAATCATGAACAGACTTCTAACTCGGGATACACTTTGGTATCCCGTGTGAGGCCTAAAGTGCAGCTTATGTGGAAAGGAGGATGAGATTAGAGATCATCTATTTTTCAAATGTGATTATGTCTGGGATCTATGGAGAACCCAGAGGGCTAAGTTTGCCATCCACACCTCACAGTGCAGAGGAATCTCTCTTCATGAATGATGTTAAAGTGCAGAAGGACAATGGTATGAGAGAATATCGTCGTCTCAGAATAGTCTTTGGGATTGTTGTTTGGCACGGGTGGGGGAAACGTAATAGGCAAATTTTTGAGGGTCTTTTCCTCAATAATTGTGATGTACAAAGAAATAAAGATGCTGACATAGATATCATGGATCCCAGATAACCTATTTTATAATTTGGGCTGGACCATAGTTGTAGTATTCAATTTTATCTATAATATTTACCTTCTTCGAATATATATATATATATATATATATATATATATATATATATATATATATATATATATATATATATATATATTGAAGAAGGTAAAAATTTTATAGATAAACACAAAGATTACAACTATGATCTAGTCACAATTACAAAATTGGTCATCAGGGGTCCAGAATATCTATGTCAGCTTGTAAATTTCTTTTTAAAGCAAAATTATTGAGATAAAGATTCTCAAAAATTCGTCGGTTACGATCCCTCCAAACATGCCAGACCACCGCTCCGAAGCTCAAGCGAATACTGCGGTACCAACATGCGTCACTGGCTTTATTGGCTTTAACTTCATCCATAACATAGGAAAGTGTTCTGCTTTGTGCAGATACAAACCTAAACCTAGCTCTCTGAGTGTTCCATATATCCCATACAAAATCACAGGCGAAGAACATATATCACACCACAGTCCTAAAATACGTAGGAGTAGGAATACGTAACATACCAGCTACGCATTCAACCTGACTCTTTTCCGACTCGAATACGTATAAACTGTAAAAAAATGGCAATTTTCTGGTATGACAAGTCTAGCTACATCTCAATCCAAATAAAAATAAATATCAAGAAGGAACAATATATTTCATGGTCTGCAGTCCACTAGCATATATGTTCGAATAGACCCAAATGAATAGTACGAGTCTATCAAAACTAGGCTATTTCAGCAGGAATAAACAGTATGAATAAATAAATACAACTCCGGTAGAAATAATCTAAGTACTTGGTACCAATGCCCGCATGAAAAGGTGATACGCATCGGCAACTCCAGAATCTCTACAATCGTCTATGCTGCAAAACTGGCAAAGGGACAAGGTCCTCAGAGGGACGTAACAAGGTATAAGAAACACTCAAGCCAGAAATAAACAGTATAATGCTATAATACAAGAGAAACTAATATAAAAAACTATGTGATATGCAAATGAGAGTGTGGAATCGTACCCCGGGCTGGTATTCACGGAAGATCTCAATGGACACTTCCGTCTGCTAATAGTATACATGTAAAACCCCTAATCCTAAAAATCGTATTTACCCTTTTTAAATAATTATTAATTTAATTATAGTAATTAGTGGCTAATTAGGAGAAATAGATTTTTATTTTAGGTGTTTGTGAACTTAGGGGATTTATGGGGCCATTGGAAATTTTTTCGAATTTATTTCATGTAGGAGACCCTTTGGACAGTTGCTAGCTTAATGGTATTCATTAGTATAATTCTAGATTTTTCTATGGGTATATATATATATATATATATATATAAAGAAAAGAAAAAGAAATGGAAAAAAAAGAAAACAAATAACTATTCCTTAATGGATCCTTAGCTACCCGCAACCCACATCCAAACCCGCTCACCCGCTGGCATTGAAGCACATCATCCCTCCTTTATTAGCAACCCGCACACCCTTTATTAGCCAACAGCACCCAGCCAAACCCGCTGGCATTGAAGCAAACCCGGCCCTTCTATATTAGCACAACAGCCACCCTTCTATATGCAGCAGACCCGCAAACTTGTAACCCCCTCTCG
Organism: Iris macrosiphon; assembly: GCA_036927795.1. Taxonomy (NCBI): domain Eukaryota; kingdom Viridiplantae; phylum Streptophyta; class Magnoliopsida; order Asparagales; family Iridaceae; genus Iris; species Iris macrosiphon. Next base: position 169,182,251 of record JAYESA010000008.1, on the reverse strand, counting down.
ATCCTCTTCTTATATAAATATCAACCTATTTCAACCAAAACCCTACCCTAGATCATCCTTTCTTTTCCTCTTTCCATCTAGACCTAGAGAGCGCCGCCACCGCAGCCTGACCGCTGTCCAGCCGCCCGGAACCCGCCCGTCGACGTCCGCGTCCCGCGCAAGCGCACGTGCACAACAATTTGATCAACAACGAAGCCATGTTCATGCTCCATTTTTCGTGCCATCGCTCAACCAAACTCGACCCCGTCTTCTCCGGTATGATCCTCACCTATCGCCCTTCCATAATTGTATGTTAGTTCATCTCGAACAATGCGTAATCCTAGGCAAAAATAGCATCAAAGTTGGCAAAAAAAGTCCACTTTTGGGTATCGCAGAAAACTGCGATGACCACCTATGTTCCCGGATTCGTATCTCCCACCACAGAGATCCGAATCCAATTTTTCTTTTTTGTATACAGAGACCACTTAACCTAGTTTAATTTCTGTTAATTAACATTAGATTATTAACTGCTGTATGTAGAATTAAATTCATTAAAAAATTCCAAAAATACACTTTTTCCAGATTTTTACAAGTTGTGAAACGAAGCGCGCCCCGCCAAATGGGACCGCCCCGCCGTGTACCAAGTGTACCAAACGGTGCGCACAGTGTACCCGGACACGTGAGAGTTCGCAAAAACTGATTCGAACGCGTGTGCGCGTCAAAATTAGCCCGTATCCGAGGACAATCCCCGTGTCGCAACTTTTGCGAAAGTTGTGCGCATTTTGTGCACGCTCGTCATATTGCGACAAAACTTATGCCACAGGACTCGTGGTATCACACTGGTCCTGTGACCCAATTTTCACTCAATCTGAGACAGTTGACCAAGTCGCCAATTGGCGGGGCCCACGGTTGACTTTTTGGTGGAAATTGTGTTCGGCTCATCGGATTCCACATTTGGACATACCATTGAGTTCGTATTGATATTTAAAGTTTATTTGACCTATAATTTATCTCATTTAGAGACTGTTATCCTTGGCACGCTTTTCGGTGCAAAGTGGGCCACACGTGGACCCCGCTTTGACCCAAAATTATCGTTTTGCCCCTGTGTCCAAATTGGACGAAAGGGAAGTGCTTTCTAGCTATTTTGCTTATTCTGGGAACGTTGGTGATATCTATTTCAGCATCCGGAGACATTTGTTCTGCGGCCATAGCTTTTGATCCTGTGTGTTGGACATGTGGACGTTACACTTTGCAGCTTTCTTGCCAGGCAAGATACCTTGCCAAATTGCTTACAGTATTTTGCATGCTTAGTATATTTCTGTATATTTATTGTATTTCAGTTTATTCATTGCATGTGTAGTTTCTTTCAGTCATTACTATTTATTAGATATGTTGACACACACTTGACACTTAGTATCTTAGAGGACAATCAGTAGGCGTATGGGCTTTAACCACTCTGGTAAACCGTAGTAACTAGCACGCACTATGATGGTCGTGTCCGATGGTCGCTACCCCCGAGGTATGTTGGTTGATGGAGTCACGAGGGTCGCTACCCCCGAGGTATGTCGGCTGATGATGTTCTAGACGGGTGTGTGAGTTGTGAGGCTTAGATCGAGTAGCCTACCCTTGCCCATACGTCGAAAAGTTGTCCTTATTTGCATTTATATAGATTGTCTTGTACAGCGTACTTATATATTTTCAAACATTAATGCATGTTTACTGTATTCAAATTGGCTTGCTTCTATGTATCTTGTTACGTCCCTCTGAGGACCTGGTCCCTTTTCAGATGTATCTGTTCTTGAGTATTCGTAGGAGCGCAGATTCGGATGGTTACATATGTTTCGAGGATGTCTTATCTTCGAGCCCTATGGTCTCTAGTTGATATTCTTATATTGTATTTGTTGTGTTGTACTTATATTGTATTTTCTCTTACATTCGAGTTGGTAGTGGATTTGTTTCTACCCGACTATCATCTTTAGATACTTCTTATTGAGATCTAGTTATATAGATGTTGGTTATTTATTTATTGATTTTCTGTAGATGAAATTTAGATTGTACCATGTGACTTGTGATACATTTTATACTACTTGTGGATTGATATTCATATTACAACGTACGTGTGGATTTTGGTTTCCATATATTGGAGTTGCCATATCTATGCGGCTGGCATGCTTACGTGTCCTAGTCCTAAGTATTTTTGGGACTGGGGCGTGACATATTTTTGTGGTGGCCCATGCAGGTCGAGAGCATATTGTCTCGGTTACGTTATTGTACCGAACAAGCCTGCATCTAGGAATAGAGTATAGGATCTCATCCATAATTGACTATGATTCACTCTCCTTCCAATCCATTCTATTTGAATAATTGTATCATGCTTGATTCATGTACTTCCCTGATAATTCCTTGAGTATAGCCCCCTCCTAGAATATATAAGTCCTTGTTGTTAGATGATAAGTAAGGTAACCTTCCTATTAAGAGTACAACTAGAGTGTTGACACATCACTGAGTTAGAATACTTAATGAACCATGGCACCCTTATCTGTAGATGGATTGACCAATATCCCTTGATAATTAAGGAAGACTTGAGAGTAGTATAAACACTACTAGATTTAGTTAGAGATTTTACCGTAATGTTTGACCCTAGTATTGAGGAACCAATAGAAATCCAAGGTTCAGTATTAGGACTAATCTAGCTTTTTGTGGTGAGATATTACTAGAGATCTATAAATTTAGCTTTTGTCTTAATAGTAGCAGACAGTACCATAGAAAGCCAAGAGCAATGCATAGAATATTTTCTTGATCATACCTCAAACACAGAGATTAGCATAGCATCTTCCCTTAGAAAACTATGCCATTATCTAGAGTCCTTCTATTTAGTTTTATGACTTGTTCCTCTGAACCATTAGCGCTCGCTATTAGTGAGACGGCTAAATTTCTTTCCTTCATCTTTTAATTCGTGCCACCTAAACCTCTCTGATTATAGACCAAGTGATTTTATTCTATGTTAGGATATATAGCTTGCTAGGATTATAGTTGTAAACTTGAAATTTGAATTTCTGTGCTTGGTAGTTAGAACTTGATAGTTTTAAGTTATTCTGGTAGATTGCGACCTGATGATTATCCCTTAGTTTTCAAATTGCGTAACTTGTGCCCCCACCTTGATACGAATTACATCCCCTTTCCCCTTGAAGGCCAGTAACTTTCTATTCTTACTATTGATACTTGCACTAAGACTTAGGACGACCATGACCTATGTAATGTAAGAGGATACCCTAATAAGTACCAAGATCTTTTTCTAATAATAGTTTATACTTTATTTACATGGACCAGGTTATTCTGAAGAATTTTCTTAAGGCAATTACAGTATTAGTTATTGTTATAAGTCGGGTAGTATACCTCACAACCTAGTATCACCTAGTCTTTTGACCTATTATTTAAGTGTAACTGAATGACATTACATGTATGCGAGCATAAGACGACAATGTTTCATCAGACTAGAACTTAGAAGCCCATACCCCTATTTGGTCGACTATCGACTTACACAAGGAGTTAGTATGACAACTGTAGAGACTGTAAGAGTCTTATCTTCTCTGAGAACTTGGATTATTTTGTAACTTCTCTCATCATAATCTAGCGTACTTATATTATCTGTACTACCTTGACTTATGCTGCTATTATAGCCTAGTTTTTGCAAGCTTATTCTTTTATCAAGATTGCTCATGACATATGTATTATTGGGTGCACACAATGATACAATTGCCTAATCAGAATCGGTGTATTAATGTCTAGCTAACCTTAGTGCGCTTGGTTCGCTCTTCACATGACTACTTTACGTGGATTGAGATATATGGTAGTAAACGAATATACTTGCCCCTAGACATTTCTGACATATCGTATCGGTTACATAACTGTACTGATACGAGCATGTAAATAGGAATTTACCAAAATAGGATTTCAATCCACAACTGCCCTGACAACTCTCTTTTCGAATTCTTTAATCTCTTTGAACCTCGTACTTGCATTCTATCACCTTCACCTTGAATTTTTTATTATTGATCTCCTTCTTCCCTTATTTCGGAAAGACAAAACCTCGTACTTGGTATAAGTTGACACACTGATAGTACTAGATATACCCCATAAGGCTAATCATATGACTTAGTGACTCTTTTTTATAATTGATTAAGGGCATATCATAGGTGATATGTTTGGTGTTAAAACTTTGAGGATTGAATAACATGATTAAATAGTTTGAGGAATAGTTTTCCTAGATGTATAGCCTTAGGTGATAGATGGGTAAATTTTAAGTTGGGTAGATTGTAAAACCCTCACCCAAAATTAGACCTACTTGGCTGAGATAGTGAGACTAAGGCTAGATTGAGTCTAGTTAGAGATAGAACACGATATTTTTATTTAATTTTGCAATAATTATATCACTTAGCGCACCTTACCGTGCTTCGATAATTGTAGTACTACACTAGCCACTGCCTTCCTACAAATTCCACACCCTTATCCTAGACGTGCCCATCTTCCATTCTGACCTTTGTGCAACTTATAATTAAGCTCCCTTGTGCTATATTTTGGTCGCGCAACATCGCCCCCTCATTTAAACCTAGCCTTGCATTTTAAACAATACAAATAATAGCCCTCCGAACATCCCCACGGCAATTGAAAAATCATGAAGATTAGGATGGAGGAATGGACAAAAAAAGCTGCAAATCTCTATCTTATACCATCCTTGACTTTCTACCACGGCTTAGTTTTAATTTCGAGGACGAAATTTTTATAAGTTGGGTAGAATGTAAAACCCCTAATCCTAAAAACCGTATTTACCCTTTTTAAGTAATTATTAATTTAATTGTAGTAATTAGTGGCTAATTAGGAGAAATAGATTTTTATTTAATTTTTATTTTAGGTGTTTGTGAACTTAGGGGATTTATGGGGCCATTGGAAATTTTTTCGAATTTATTTCATGTAGGAGACCGTTTGGATAGTTGCTAGCGCGCATGCGGCTAGGTGCCCATGCGGCTATGAGCCCAAGCGGCCTAGTGCCATATACGGCCTGGTGCCCATGCGGCCAGGAGCCCAAGCAGACTGGTGCTATATGCGGCCTGGTGCCAAATGTGGCCAGGTCGATATGAGGCAAGGTGTTATGTGTTGAGTCTGATGTGAAGGGGACAAAATCTGTTGTTGGAGGCGTAGTGTGGCGCTAGAGGCGCGTGGTTCTCTTTGCCATGTGACCGCAGCTTTCAGCGCCTAACGGCGCTGTCTGCTCTGTGCAGTACAGCATACAGGCAGCACATGCGGTACGGCGCGACACTGCCACCCATATTTTGGGGGATTTGATCGGTCATCTGGTCGGTCAGCGCATATGCGGCCTGGAGTTTCCTCAGGCCGCATAGGTAAGTCCTCTTTAAAGAGAGGTCCTCCTCATTTATGAGATAGAGTTGTTGTTGTTGAAAAAAATTGAGAGCACCAGTGCATATGCGGCCCAGAGAGCTTCCCTCCAATAGTAATTTTTGAGTGATCCGAAGGTGACTTAGAGCATTCCAAAAGTTCTCATGTGAACTTGCTGGATCATGGAGACAAATCATCGAGTAGGGCGAATCTTGTCTTGAACACCGGTGGTTTTGATCACCCTAGCAAGGAGTTCCTTTTTTTGTATTTCTTTTCTTTTGTCCGTTCTTTCTCATTGTAGCGTTTGTGAACGTAAAGAGAAGAATATTTTCTGATTCTTGTTGTATTTGTATTTTTTTTTTCTCTTTTGCCAGTTTGTACTACTAGAAAAAGCGGGATTAGCGACGTATTTTAGCAACTCCTGGTATAAACGTCGCTAAATCAGCGACTCCATTAAAAACGTTGCTAAACGTCGCTAAATGGCGACATTTAGCGACGTTTAGCGACTTTTATTAAGATTTTAAAAGATGAGTCGCTATAAGTTCAATTAAGGTCGCTAAACGTCGCTAATATATCTGATTTAGCGACGTTTAGCGTCGTAATTAGCGACGTATATGTCAAAAATATTTAGCAACGTGTTTAACGACGTTTTTGACGTCGCTAAATTTTAATTTAGCGACATTTTTATTAGACGTCGCTAAACGTCGCTAATTTTTGGTTAATTAGGACTCAAATTCTTTTCCCCCATCTGTCGAAAATTTTGAAAGTTTTCGATTTCCCCCGCCCCCCCTCTCCGGCGACCGGCTCTCCACGGCTGCGGCTACTTCGGCACCCCCTCCTCCTCCTCGAGCTCTAGGTAATCTCTCTCTCTCTCTCTCTCATGTGACACTAACACAACTGATGACTGGACAGACACGACACACGCACACAGACACGACACACGCACACAAACATGACACACGCAGACAGACAATGACAGACACACACGACACACACACACACACTCACACAGACACTGACACAGACACTGACACTGACACTGACACAGGCATGACACACACACACACACACTGACACACACACACACACACACACTGAAACACATACAATATTCTATCTTCACTATGGATGTTTCTTCCTAGTTTGTCTTGTGCAGAGGAGTATTGCACTTATATGCACTGAGCATCCATGTCTCTCTCCCCCCGCAGGCCTTGCTACTATGTCCTCCATATTTTACTTACTATGATGATCCCCCTCTGCCTCTATAAGAAGTAGAGACTCTTCGTGATGTACAGTTACTTTAGTACCTTGATAATTTCCTACAGTACAGCCTAGCTTTATTGAATTGTAAGAATTATCTACTTCTGGAGATCTGGATCCTGATTCAATTATCAGGTTTTTCAGGGGATCAAGGAGAAGAAACCATTGGAGTTTTCACAGTTCCTACTTTAGCAATGGGTGCAGCAGGAATTAGTTGTGAAATTCAAGAATTATTCTAGATTTAGCTTATGATTCCTCTATTCCTGAATTCTTCGGTCTAGATGATGCCTCTGTATATTTATAGAACAATGCAGCAGGAATTAGTTGTGGAAATTCTAGATTTAGCTTATGATACCTCAATTCCTGAATTCTCCTGTCTAGATGATGCCTCTATATTTATAGAACAACTATATTGATAACTAATAAATACAACAACTATATTGATAACTAGTTGCTCTAGATGAGCTTTTGGCCTGAGCTTCGAGGGATGCACTATGTAGCAAAAGACGCCATTGGCAACTCTTGTAAGCTAAGGCTTAACATAAGATCTAATCCACTTTATGTTTGTGTGTGTGGGCCTGGGCTTCGAGGGATGCACTATGTAGCAAAAGAGGCCATTGGCAACTCTTGTAAGCCTAGGCTTAACATAAGATCTAATCCATTTTTATGTGTGTGTGTGTATGTGTGTGTGTGTTTGCTTCCAACTCACAACTTACTAGGATACTATGAGCCATATATCTATACTACTTTATAATAAGAAAACTGAGACATCACAGTGGAATTTTTTTTCCAAAAAAGTTCTTACTAATTAAAATTGTTCATTCAATTTAATATGGGAAGTTAAGTAATTACGCATAAAAAAAATATTAAAAAACTAAGAGACTTGGCCTCTTTTCAAGTAGTAAAAAAAACTATTGTTTGCTTTTTCAATAATCTAAATTATTATCTCTGTATAGATATCGTCCATCATCGGTTCAGAGACGCCTGGGCCAATTTTTGAGGAACAACTACGGTGGCCCTTGGATCAACTACTCTGAGGCTCCGGAGGAGAGGAAGACATTCTGGTTTGCGCACTTTCAGGTAAAAGTATATTAAATAAATCCTCTAATTTATGCATATTATATAACTTATTCGTGATGCTAACTTAATAAATTATTTATTATAGTAAACGTATTTTTATCCTCCGCACCGGACCGAGTTGATCGAGCGGCTCTTTCCTACCGTTGCAGCCAAGCTTATCCGAGATGCTCTGGATGACCAGAAGGCTCGTGATCGTGCTGGAAAACCGATCCAAGGTTGGATCACGCCTGAGCAGTGGACTGCGATGAGGGCTAGATTCGACGATCCGAGCTACAAGGAAAGGTTTAAGAAGGCCAAGGCGGCTAGGCAGAATGCTGCCAAGTGGTGTGGTGGCTCGATTCCGATGACGGAACATTTTCGTTGTTTGGTATGTTTTTTCTTTTAAAATATATTATTTTAATATAAGTACCATAAAATGGTACTTGGAAAAAATATTTAAGTTTAGTAATAAATAATATATTTTTAACAGGTATAGAGGGGTGAGGATGCAAACATGGTGACCGTCTTCTTGGCCACCCATCGTAAGGACGAAAATCTCATTGATGAGAGGGCCTCACAGACCTATGTAAGTATTACTTTACTTTGTGTTAATTTTAATATAACTTAGGCAATTATCGAGTTTCCAAACCTTTTCTAGGCCGAGTACCTTAGGCTGCGTGAGCGGGCGACTGCTAGTGCACCTACAACTGGAGAGGCTGGTACTTCGTCGTAGCCCGCTCCATCTCCGTCGACGGACGACCTGTGGGTGACCGCAGCTGGTGGTCTCCAGAGGGGTACGTACTACGGTACGGGCTCCTATGGCGCCCTGGTTGCGACGCAGTCATCTAGGGCCTCCCCGACAGCTGCGCATTCCACACACCCCTCGCAGTCGCAGCCCTCGCAGTCATCGGCCAGAATCCAGGAGGCCGTCCAGGAGGCCGTTGACCGTCAGATTGCGTCTCTCCGTGAGGAGTTGCTGCGAAGTATGGAAGAGCAGCCCCGGTCCTAGCCGCAGGCGGACGATTCGATGCTCATCGCACGATTGGATATGCTCGATCGCAGCATGACGGAGCTACGGGAATTGACAAATGATATTAGAGGCTCCAATGACCGCAACATCATGGAGCTGCAGGCGTCACAGCTATCGATGGGCGAGAAGCTGACGAGGATGCAGAATTCAATGGTTCATAGCAGTACGAGGCTGTTATCTACCCTGGATTCTTACAACCAGCGACTCGCAGACTTGGAGCGGGCACAGCCTCCACTGACGTTACTGCCTTCTCCATCGATATCGGTGTCGATTCCACGGGACGAGTATGAGGAGTTCTTATCCTTCAAGCGCGCCGGTGGTCAGCCTCCTGCAGATCCGCAGTAGTATAGTATTTTTATTATTATTTAGGATGCGATTGTATATTATGAATTATTGATACTTCAACAATAGGCATGATGTATGATGCTTCTTGTGGTCTTTAATTTTTTAGTTAATTTAATTAGATTATATAGTTATCTTGCATATCCACATTTGTCCTATACTATAATAATTTTTTTTATGTGGCCCGATATTTCACACGGGACTTTGCGCATACTTCGTTGCACGTCTTGTGGGCCCACTGTCCCCCTCAACTCCCACCATTAATAAATGGAATGAATAATACGCCTCCATGGCTTGATCCATTGATCTTCCGCCACCTTGTAAGCCCCTGATTTTTTCAAAAATATTTAAATTGGATTTTTCGCAATTTTCTGGAATTTTCTGGGAATTTTCTGTAATTAGAATCAAGGCTTTAAATTATTAAATAATTTTTAATTGTTAATAAATAATATTTAAATATCATAGAAATAATATTTTTTAGGTGTAAAATGAAAAACTGGACTTAGGGTAATTTTTCTGGAATTTATTGGGCCTCAGACCTATTTTTAAATGCCTAAAAAACTATTTACCTAATTATTTATTAATTATTATTATTATTATTATTATTATATTTTTATTAATTTATTTAGGCTGGCCCGGTCCAGTGGGCCGAGCCCAGCAGCCAGCCCGCCAACCGGCCCAGCCCCAACCCGCTACCGGGTCGGGTCGGGTCAGACAGACCCGACCCGCCTCCTGCCCGACCCGCTGACCCAGTCAGCCCTCACCCCGTTCTGCCGCCGCTTCCGGCGGCCAGCCCCACGTCCCCGCTCCGCTCCGCCTTCCCCGCCCTCGCCTCCGCCTTCCCCGCCACGGCGCCGCCCTTCCCGGCTAAGCCCCGCCCCTCTCCACCTATATATACCCTAACGCCCCCCCCTCCGGCCAACACACCCGGCCACCACCCTAACCCCCGAGCGCCTCCGCCGCTCTCCGCCAGCGCCTCGTCGCCGCCGTCGCAGAACCCCCTCGCCTCCGTCCACCGCCGTGCTGCCCCGGCCTGCTCCTCCCTCTCCTCTCCCTTCCACGACAGTAGCCGCCTCCGTCGGAATCCGGCGCCGCCCGGCCGCCAGCGTCTCCGCCTCACCTCGGCGAACCTCCCCCCTCCCTCTCCGGCGCACCTCCGGCCGGCCCCCGTCGTTTTCGGCCAGCAACCCTAAAACCCTAATCCCCAATTCTTCGTGTCGTGTCGGACACGACACGGACACAAAAATTTCCTGTTTCTCGAGCCCAGTTCAGGTACTCGTATCTTTCTCCTCGCCGCCCCATTTTTAATTCCGTAAATTGTATTGTGAAGCTTGTATGACCCTCTCGGTGCCCAGATAAACCGCTCGGGGCATCGCGTCCTGTGGTGATCGCACACCGCGATCCAAAAACAGAAAAAACTAGACCCTGTTTCACCCCGGAACTGAGTACGCCCCGCCAAACGGGATGACTTGGTCGCGTGCGGTCTTCACAGATACGTGCGCACCATCGATACGGACGTGTGAGATTTCAAGAAAGCTGATTCGGGTGTGCGTGCACACCGGAATCAACGCGTATCCGCGGACATCGCCCCGTATCCGACTTTTTTGCAATTCACCCTAACTTCTTGTACACACGTCAGATCGAAACAAAACTTGCGCCATCGGACTCATAGCAATACGCTGGTCCTGTGGGTCAGGTTTGGTTCGATTCTGAGAACGTTGACGAAATCGCGTGTCATGGGTCCCATAGGCCCCGCTCGACGGGCGATTTTGTGACCGGCTCATCGGAATCCAATTCTGGAAGTTTCGTTGGGTTCGTATCATCGTTCCTGACCTGTTGACACTAAATTTGATGAATTTGGAGACCTTTGACCCTGACACGTTATTCGGTGCAAAGCGGGCCCCCATGCGGACCCCGTTTTGACCCGAAATTACAATTTTGTCCTTGTCTCCAAATTGGACCCAAGGACAGGCGTTTCTAGTTATTTGATACCTTCTGAGCATGATGGTAATATTTATTTCAGCATCCGGACACATTTCTGGAAATTTTTCCTGAGATACAAAACTATATTTGGATCCAAACATCAGGCAAGTACCTGCACTTCAAGTTTAATCTTTATATTATGATAAATAATTCCCTGCTTTACTAGTACCCTTGATGATTACACGTAGTTCTAGAACATTGGATTTCATGTCTTGAATATTGGATTTCATGTCTTGCTTTTCGTGTCGGGTGGGAGAATACTAGGAGGCATGTAGTTTACCCTTCCCCCTGTTCCTGTCTAATAGCTGTTGGTACGCGACTGTACCATCAGCCGGATCTCGATTATTCCTGTTTAATAGCCGTCTATGACGGCTAGATTAGCCTTATAAACCCCTACATGCCAACTATGTATTCTAAAATAAACACAAGTTCACACACATAGCTTCTTGTCTTGTTATAATTCCTGTCGGCTTGTTGTAGTTTCATTTTCCTGTTTCATTTTATTCATGTTTACTCATATTCCTGTTTATAATATTAACTCTTAGTTATTGTTGTTTCTTTATGCATGTTCTCAACATGATGCTTAGTCAGTTATTTTTTACCTGTCACAAATATTTAGTTTAATCTTGTTGTGCATTGTGTACTTTGCTCCTTTCCTGACTGGATCCGTTGATTTAGGCGATGATGAGGACTTTGCCCCTACCTATTATGGCCCCTATGAGGGAACAGATGACACATATGAGGAGCCAGTTCCCACCCAGGAGACTACTTCTGCAGAGTAGTTAGCAGTAGCTATTTATTTATGCTCTTTATCTTAGTAGTCGGGTTTGTCCCCGATTTTATTTCTGGATTCTGTATTAAACATTTGATCTGTTGTCACATTTATTTCATTTGAAATCTCAGCATTCTTTTTCCTGTCATTATCTTTGCCTATTTTATTATTTGTGAAAAAGCTAGATGTTTCAACTATGGATACGACCTAGACAGCGTACTACCGCCGACTCTGCGACGTAGGTTGGACGTACCCACGTACTCGTGCCCGAATTTTCGAGTGCGGGTCGTGACACATTTTTATGGTGGCCCATGCAGGTCCAAACGACTAAATTGTTCGGTTCCAACTTAGGGACCGAACAGGCCTGCAACAAGATTGAGGATTTTAGGATAAAGCTCATTCACAGAATAGGATCTTCATTTCAGTTCTTGATATCATTCCTAATCAATTTTCCTATCGCCCTTGATTTCCAAGTAATCTATTCTAATCTTCCTATCCCTTCATCTCCCAGAATGGTTCAGACGAGGAACACAGTAGGAGGCACATCAGAACCAACTAAGCAGACTGTGCCTGAAACTCTTGTACTCCCGCCGCCTCAATCTACTCCATCAGTTACTCTAGATGGGGCACAGCTACTTGGAGTGTTCCAGGGACTAGTAGAATCCCAGAAAGAACAGACTGCACTCCTACGAACTAGCCTTTCGGACGCTCTTCGGTCCCAAGAGTCACCGCAAAAGAGGCCAGGAAGTGCCAAGGACTTCAAGAACCTTAAACCCCTGGAATTCTATGGAACTGAAGGCATTCTCTATGCCGATGAGTGGATAGAGAATGTGGAGCGACTCCTGAAGACTGCTCGGGTCCCTAATGATCTCAAAGTGGAATCTGCAAGCCTGCAACTGTTTGACATAGCTCGGACCTGGTTTAGAGACGAACCTCAACTATCTGCTCCTGACCTCACCTGGGAGGACTTCAAGAGGCTATTCAAGGAGAAATTCGATCCCGAAGTGGCTCGGGAAGCTCTCGAAAGCCAATTCGAGAAACTGGAACAAGGTAACCTATCTGTTGATGAGTACACTGCTGAATTTAGCAGATTGAGCCACTTTGCAGAGTACATGGTTCGTACCCCTGAGGATAGAGCCCGTATATTCAAAAAGGGGTTGTCTCCTGATATTCTCCTTGCTGTCACCACTAGCCTAGCTCGTACATACGAGGAAATCTTGAGCGTGGCACAAGGTGTTGAAAGAGACATGGGACATAGATTAAAGCGGGAAAGAGATACTGGAAGTATGGGGCGCCATAAACGCCCATTCCAACAACAACAACAACAGAAGGCCCCGCAACAAAACCAGCGTCCTCTCCCTCAAGCCACAGCACCCCAACACCAAGCTCAAGGACAGAACCAACAAGCTCTCACTTGTAACTTTTGTCATAAACCAGGTCACGCTTGGCAAGTTTGTAGGAAGAGGTTAGGTGCCTGTCTATATTGTGGATCGGCAGCACATCAGATGAGGGACTGCCCTGCTGCTCAAGGACGCACAGCTGAACAAAGAGTTCCAGTTCAGGCCAGGCCCCCAGCAGCGCAGCAGAGGGCACCACCTCAAGGACACGGACAAGCTTACGCAATAACCGTGGAGAACGCGCAGACTCTTGGAGCAGCTAATGCGCGTAAGTGATTCGTAGATACCTTTTCTAGTACTATTTAGTTTGTGCCTATTGGTTCGTAACCTCAGCCCCAACCTAGAAATTTTGAACTTGCTAATAACCTGGTATGCTTTATTTTGATAACTATAGAGATCATAGAGTCTTTTGTTATTGTGCTTATTGTAGGTTGTTTTGTGTACTTAAATAATTTGTACCTCCTTTTCATCATCATCTAGCGCACTTAAAATTGCTGAACTTGACTTATGCTGCTATTTTATAGCCTAGTTTTGCAAGCTTACTCTTTATCGGGCTTGTTCATGACACATGTATTATTGAGGCCTGATCAACCCCACTAATACAAGTGTCTATTCAGAATCAGTGTACTACGGTCTGATCAACCTTAGTGCATTTTGATTCGCACTTCGCACGACTACTTTACGTGGATTGAGATATATAGTTGACAAGTATACTCGCCCCTAAATATGTCCGAGCATATCGTATCAGTTACATAACTGTACTAATACGAGCATGCGAATAAATGATTACAAGAATAGAATTTCAATCCATAACCGCCTGATAATTTCCATTAGAATTCTTTAAACGCCTTGATCCCTATACCTCTGTTCTACCACCTCGCCCTTAAACTCTTTATTTTTGATCCTCGTCTTCCCTTATTTCGGAATGACAAAATCCTGTGCTTGGTATAAGTTTGATTTATAAATAGTACTAGACATACCCCTCAGACTGGTGATGACCCTCTATGACTAAGGGAATACCATAGGTGGTGTATTTGTGTTAAAGACTTAAGGATTCAATACCATGATTAATTAAGTTGGGACATAGCTTTACTGGTTGTATAGCCTTAGAGGATAGATGGGTAAATTCTAAGTTGGGTAGCGACCGCAATGTTCACCTGAGAGAAACCCGTTAGACTGTAATCAAGTGAGATTGGACAGAGAGAACCCTGCCATATTTTAAATTTTGAGGACAAAATTTTTATAAGTTGGGTAGATTGTAAGCCCCTGATTTTTTCAAAAATATTAAAAATTGATTTTTCGTAATTTTCTGGAATTTTTTGGGAATTTTCTGTAATTAGAATCAAGGCTTTAAATTATTAAACGATTTTTAATTGTTAATAAATAATATTTACATATCATAGAAATAATAATTTTTAGGTGTAAAATGAAAAACTGGACTTAGGGTAATTTTTCTGGAATTTATTGGGCCTCAGACCTATTTTTAAATACCTAAAAAACTATTTACCTAATTATTTATTAATTATTATTATTATTATTATTATTATATTTTTATTAACTTATTTAGGCCGGCCCGGCCCAGTGGGCCGAGCCCAGCAGCCAGCCCGCCAACCGGCCCAGCCCCAACCCGCTACCGGGTCGGGTCGGGTCAGACAGACCCGACCCGCCTCCTGTCCGACCCGCTGACCCAGTCAGCCCTCACCCCATTCTTTCCCGCGTGGCCTCCGGCGCCCGAGTCTGCCGCCGCCTCCGGCGGCCAGCCCCACGTCCCCGCTCCGCTCCGCCTTCCCCGCCCTCGCCTCCGCCTTCCCCGCCACGGCGCCGCCCTTCCCGGCTAAGCCCCGCCCCTCTCCACCTATATATACCCTAACGCCCCCCTCCGGCCAACACGCCCGGCCACCACCCTCACCCCCGAGCGCCTCCGCCGCTCTCCTCCAGCGCCTCGTCGCCGCCGCCGCAGAACCCCCTCGCCTCCGTCCACCGCCGTGCTGCCCCGGCCTGCTCCTCCCTCTCCTCTCCCTTCCACGACAGCAGCCGCCTCCGTCGGAATCCGGCGCCGCCCGGCCGCCAGCGTCTCCGTCTCACCTCGGCGAACCTCCCCCCTCCCTCTCCGGCGCACCTCCGGCCGACCCCCGCCGTCTACGGCCAGCAACCCTAAAACCCTAATCCCCAATTCTTCGTGTCGTGTCGGACACGACACGGACACGAAAATTCTCTGTTTCTCGAGCCCTGTTCAGGTACTCGTATCTTTCTTCTCGCTGCCCCGTTTTCAATTCCGTAAATTGTATTATGAAGCTTGTATGACCCTCTCGGTGCCCGGACAAACCGCTCAGGGCATCGCGTCCTGTGGTGATCGTACACCGCGATCCAAAAACAGGAAAAACCAGACCCTGTTTCACCCCGGAACTGAGTACGCCCCGCCAAACGGGACGACTTGGTCGTGTGCGGTCTTCACAGATACGTGCGCATCGTCGATACAGATGTGTGAGATTTCGTGGAAGCTGATTCGGGTGTGCCTGTGGGTCAGGTTTGGTTCAATTCTGAGAACGTTGACAAAATCGCGTGTCGTGGGTCCCACAGGCCCCGCTCGACGGGCGATTTTGTGACCGGCTCATCGGAATCCAATTCTGGAAGTTTCGTTTGGTTCGTATCATCGTTCCTGACCTGTTGACACTAAGTTTGGTAAATTTGGAGACCTTTGACCCTGACACGTTTTTCGGTGCAAAGCGGGCCCCCATGCGGACCCCGTTTTGACCCGAAATTACAGTTTTGCCCTTGTCTCCAAATTGGACCCAAGGACAGGCGTTTCTAATTATTTGATACCTTCTGAGCATGATGGTAATATTTATTTCAGCATCCGGACACATTTCTGGAAATTTTCCCCGAGATACAAAACTATATTTGGATCCAAACATCAGGCAAGTACCTGCACTTCAAGTTTAATCTTTATATTATGATAATTAATTCCCTGCTTTACTAGTACCCTTGATGATTACACGTAGTTCTAGAACATTGGATTTCATGTCTTGAATATTGGATTTCATGTGTTGATTTTCGTGTCGGGTGGGAGAATACTAGGAGGCATGTAGTTTACCCTTCCCCCTGTTCCTGTCTAATAGCTGTTGGTACGCGACTGTACCATCAGCCGGATCTCGATTATTCCTGTTTAATAGCCGTCTATGACGGCCGGATTAGCCTTATAAATCCCTACATGCCAACTATGTATTCTAAAATAAACACAAGTTCACACACATAGCTTCTTGTCTTGTTATAATTCCTGTCGGCTTGTTGTAGTTTCATTTTCCTGTTTTATTTTATTCCTGTTTACTCATATTCCTGTTTATAATATTAACTCTTAGTTATTGTTGTTTCTTTATGCATGTTCTCAACATGATGCTTAGTCAGTTATTTTCTACCTGTCACAAATATTTAGTTTAATCTTGTTGTGCATTGTGTACTTTGCTCATTTTCTGACTGGATCCGTTGATTTAGGCGATGATGAGGACTTTGTCCCTACCTATTATGGCCCCTATGAGGGAACAGATGACACATATGAGGAGCCAGTTCCCACCTAGGAGACTACTTCTGCAGAGTAGTTAGCAGTAGCTGTTTATTTATGCTCTTTATCTTAGTAGTCGGGTTTGTCCCCGATTTTATTTCTGGATTCTATATTAAACATTTGATTTGTTGTCACATTTATTTTATTTGAAATCTCAGCATTCTTTTTCCTGTCATTATCTTTGCCTATTTCATTATTTGTGAATGAGCTAGATGTTTCAACTATGGATATGACCTAGACAGCGTACTACCGCCGACTCTGCGGCGTAGGCTGGACGTACCCACGTACTCGTGCCCGAATTTTCAAGTGTGGGTCGTGACACACCTAGTCAGGAACTTATACCTCTCTTCGGTAAACACAATGGTCACTCGAGTTCGATTTCTATATTATAAATTATTGATACTTCAACAATAGTCCTTGGTATTTGATACTTATCTCGTATTTGTACTGTTTATCTTATATATTGTTAAACTTTGGCTACATCTACAATTCCAGCATTGAATACTTAATTCCAGCATTGAATACTTACTTGATATGTCCCCACAAGGCACAATACAATGTCTAATATATATAGTTCCCAAAATATTAATATATCGACCTGACTGATGTTGAACATTATAACGAAACATTGGAAGATACATATTAATTATATGCATTTTGGGAGAGAAAGAAACCATGGCCTTGAGAACATTAAAATGTCTGGAAGAACTTAATCTCATACATGTTATAATAGGCATGATGTAATAAATAGCAAGTGATGGAAAGTGAAGAGAAAATAAATAATTGCATATAATCTTCAAACCAGGGTTTTAAAAAGCTAACCGAAGATTGATCTGGACAAGACACTGGATCGGACCAAATCGGTTCAACCAGTAGATTAATCTAAGTAGCCCCAAGTTCAATTCCTTCTGGACACTAATTTTTTTATATTATTTTTTTAAAATTAGCGACGTTTTTAGCGACGTTTAGCCACGTTAAGTTACGTCGCTAAATAAGTCACTAATTAGCGATGCTATAACAACTCGCTAAATACGTTGCTAAATACGTCGCTAATGACGTCGCTAAAAATGTCGCTATACGTCGCCAATTGCTGACATGGCAGAATAGTCAGGTCATTAAAGACGTCGGTGTAACGTCGCTATATAAGTCGCTAATCAGCGACGTTTAGCGACTTTAATAAACGTCGCTATTTAGTGACTCGGCGTCGCTAAACGTCGCTAAATTTTGCGACACATTAAAGTCGCTAAAAACATCGGTATAGCGACGTTTTTTTTTTTTGCGACTTGGTTTTTTTCGACAACTTTATAACGTCGCTAATTACGTCGCTAAACCAAATTAGCGACGACATTTGGTTTTTTAGCGACGTTTTTAGACGTCGTTAATTTGACTTTTTCTGGTAGTGGTAACATGTTCGTGGTTTAGTGCTTCTGTGGAGTTGTGTGTCACTGTAGAGTAACTCTTGTGTGAATATCAGTGCACCAACTTTTGTAGAGACGAACTCTTGTGTGAGTCTCTACTTTGTGGACCTCCTCTACTTTGATCTGTCTTCGGGACTGACAAAAAAATCTAGTCAATTCTAGTCTAAATTGTAGATATGCAGATACATGATTAGTAGGTATTTAAAACATCCAAGATATTTAATCAAAATATTAAGTTTAAATAAAGAGTTCAACTACATAAACTCAAATAAGAACTCATGGGTTGAATTTGCAATAAGGATATGACAAGTGGACAATTTTTTCAATTTAGTCCTTTGTATTTTTGCTTTTAGACCCTTTGATAAAATCAAAAAATAAAATATATGTAATCCAACGGTTATAAATTATACGAGTTCAAAAAAAATTATGGACTCATGAGTTCCTCTAGAAATTTTGTCAAATAAACTAGCAAATATATTTTCTCTTAGGATATCATAAGATGCTTGTCACCACACTCAAACATGGGACAGTTATCCATGTTTTTGGACTTGTATCAAACATATGTATCAAGCATAATCAGAAGCGAAAAAAAAAAGTGGGGGGAATAATTAAAATTTGGAAAGGACATATATAACTTTGGCAACCTTTAACTATGCTGAAAACTACAATAGTCTTATTCGGAAATTCAAATTCAAACTAAAAAGACAATATTGTAGATTAGCTGCAGTATTCTACAGCATACAATACTCGTAGATGAAACATAAACAACTCTGTTGACACTTATTTCCCCTTCTTCCATCCATCAGGCAAGAAGCTAGTATCAATTAATTGGAAGAAGTAGACCACACTTTGCGACCATAGATAGCAACACGTCCATCGATCTGAAGAATCAGAACATAGTCCCCATCCTGATCCCGGGACGACAGATTACTCCACAATGCCCTATGAAGGTCATCTTCGATTACTAGCAGCCCTCTGTGGCTGAGCCTCGCGAAGCAACGCTTCCCTCTGCCTGAAGTTCCAGACTGCCAAATTATGCTGCGTCCCGCCTTGATCAATTTCAAGTTGCAGTCATCATTCATGACCAGTGTGTAGTCCCTCGTTGCTAGAGTGTCATTGGGGTTGAGAACTTGCGAGGAGAAGAGCACGTTCTTCACGATCGGAATATTATTTGCTGCCTCCGCGTCGTTTGCTGACACAGAAGCATCAGAGCCCGAGTATGGTGCACTGGACCAGACGGTGGGTCCGTACACTGCTACTTGCCCGTCTGGTCGGAGGACTGCGGCATACTGGCCCTTCGTGGTGTTGGCAAAGAGGCCGGAGTTCCAGACAGTCGAGCCCCAAGCGTTATGTATGACGAGCTGGCCGTATTCGTTGAGGGTAACTGTGCAGTTGGGCCCGTGTGCGTAGGTGTTGGATGCGAAGCCGTTGGCGCCAGTCTTGTCGTAGAGAACAAGGTTGCAGTCGTTTTGCATGACGAAGGAGGCGTCCAGGTACGAGAGCTGGCCATCTGTGGCGATGGTTTCGCCGGTGAGGAGGATGTTGCTTTCGTCGGCAAGGGTCGACGGTGTTGAGAGAAGGATAACTAGGAGCGATGAGAGGATTAGGAAGGTGGAGATGAGAGAGATTGCCATTAGTTAATTTTGTGTTGCTAGTTCTATAGCTAGCAACTTATACTTGTGTATATATAGACTCTTTGTGTAGAGAGAGATGAATTGTGCTTCAATTGGATGCTGTATTTATAGGTGCAGATCGATGGCCTGCAAGGTTCACTCGTAGAATTCAAAACATTTAAAAGACAAGAGGAAAGCGGAACCATCAAAGAGGCAAACGTTGTTCTTTTTCTTGTGTTTAATTGTGAAAGAAGTCAATATATAATTAAGGTTACAAGAAAGAGTTTAGACAATTAACAAGTAACATCTATATATTAATTAATCCTCATTTCAAGAACATTGCATCATCTTACTTGTTCGTCTTGAGCAGAAATTAAAATAGAAAGATGTGAATTAAAGCGAAAAAAAGGTAAATTGTTATTCTTGGTCATTTGTGAGTGAGGTTAACTTCTAATTAATCCTCATTTCAAGAACATTGCATCATCTTACTTGTTCGTCTTGAGCAGAAATTAAAATAGAAATATGTGAATTGAAGCTAAAAAAAGGTAAATTGTTATTCTTGGTCAATTTGTGAGTGAGGTTAACTTCTAGTCAGTAACCCATTCTATCCCTTGCCGCCATTGAATTGAAACAAAAGGCTAAATTAAAAGGTTAAGTGCAAAGATCAGATGTATTTAATTCTTGGTACGTAGAGGTTTACTGTGATAGATGTAAGAGGTTCACATTACTTCCTATTTTCATTATTTATTGTGCATAGGAGCTAGTAACTGAGCAATGTCTTTCAAACCCTACATTAGTTCTCAAATTTTACAAGAACAACTACTAAATAATATAATTTATGACAGTTTTAACAACTTACACGGAAAAAAGATGATCGTTCATACCAAAGTAATGAGCTAAAAAAGTGGTGACGTCTTTTGTACATGACTGGGACATTATACCAGATGAACTTAAACATGAGAGTTCCATGTGTTAATATGCTTAGAAGGGATAGAATACTAAGACGAACAAACATAAGCTCCATCAAATTCCTGTTTATTTTGTCTCATGCAGCATGGCATTTTCGGTTTGCTCTCTGTACTTACTTGGAAATTACAAAAAATAAAAGATGAAAACTTCTTTGTTTTTAAAGATAATTTATAATGCCAATGACAGACAAGAAACAACGGACCATATATGTAAAGGCTATAAAGCTTCTTGCTATCACTTGTTTTAACTGAGAAATTTGTTGGTATTGGTCCATGAACAGGAAAGTGCAAGACGAATTAAGTGATCTTTGTTGTTTTTTTAACTTTAAACGCGTTCTTCTGATTTTTTGTTTAGTTTGAATCGTACATGGCTCATGCATTCTGCTAGATGCATATTAATTGTATATACAAATATCCTCGAGTAATTGACGTGAAATGCAATGTATATACCAGCTTAAGTCCACATATATAGGTATGTATGATTATTTTTCCATGTATATAAATAGGAAGGAGAGTACTTGGTAACGAGTGAGACATGCATGCTTTAAACTCCTCCGTATTTATAGGTGTTGGTGTTTTTCCACTTTGTTTTGGGAGTTTTAGTCTCACATTAAAAAATCACCAATGTGTATATCTCAATATATAGCTTTGCTTAGTATTGGTATATGCACATGGAGTGGTGGTCCATGTGCGTTGATTTTTCTAGAGGGATTAAGTGTGAACCCCACAATGACAATCTTTATTTTGTCACCATCTTTGGGAAGTTTTCCTTAGGAGCTAAGTCACGTAGCGACTCTCGCTCTGGCTCAAGGGCACAAAGTGACACTTTGTTGGCGCACTTAGCACGTCAACATCGTGATGGCGCTTGTGCGCTCCTTTTATGCGTGAGTTTCATGCACGGTTGCTTGCTCGGGTGCATGCTTCGTGGATCTATGCGGCCTGGAGCCCAAACGGCCAGGAGCAAATGCAGCTAGGTGCGCATGCGGCCAGGGGCCATGTGGTCAGGGGCGCATGCGGCCAGATGCCCATGCGGCCAGGAGCCTATGCGTCCCTGTGACCATGTGGCCAGGTCATCATGAGGCAAGGAACTATGTGGAGGGGACAGGGACTGCTGTTGGCGGCTCAGTGCGGCACGGGCGGCGTGTGGCTCTCTGTTCTACGCGGCTGTAACTTTCAGCGCCTGACGACGCTGTCTGCTCTGTGCAGTACAACGCGCAGGCGGTGCAGGCGGCGCGGTTGGCACATGCAGCCCTGTCCCCCCGAGTTTGGGGGCAACTGGTCCGTCAGCGCGTATGTGGCCTAATTTTTTCTCAGGCCACATGGATGCTGAGATCCTCTTTAAGTAGAGGCTCTCCTCTTTCATTTGGGCTGTTAGGAAAATTGAGAGAGAGAGAGAAATTAGAGAGGACTAGAAGAGCATGCGGCCCAGTGAACACCCTTCCACATATTCTTTTACCGAGTGATTTCGAAGGTGTCTTAGAACGTTCCAAAAGGTCTCATATGAACTTGTTGGATCCTGGGGGCAGATTATCGTGTAGGACAAATCTTGCTCTGAGCACCGGTGGTTTTGATCACCCGAGCAAGGAGTTTCTTTCTTTGTTTTTCTTTATTGTGTTCGTTCTTTCTTATTGTAGCGTCTGCGAACGTAAAGAGAAGAATATTTTTTGATTCTTGATGTTTTTGCTCTTTCCTTTTCTCTTTGGTTAGTTTGTAACCTGTTCTTGGTACAGTGCTTATGTGGAGTTGTGTGTCACTGAAGAGAAAATCTTGTGTATTAAATCTCAGTGCACCAACTTTTGTAGAGGAACTCTTATGTGAGTCTCTACTTTGTGGATCTCCTCTACTTTGATCTGACTTCGGTACTAGCAATCTCAAGGCAAGATCCGAGTTAGAATGGACAATCGCTCAAACCTTCTCGATACTAGCCTTCACAAGCTTGAGAAGTTTGATGGCGAACACTACAACATTTGGAAGAAAAAAATCTTCTTGAATTTTTGTGTTGTCAAAGTTGCTTATGTGTTGGTTGATCCTGAACCTACCATTCCCGAATATGGAGGAGAGCTTGCAGTTGGTGTGGCGCAGGATGTGCACTCCAAGTGGAAGGAAGACAACGACCTCTGCAGGTTGTTGATTCTCAATGCTATGGACGACTCGATGGCAGAGTCCTACAACAAGAAGGAGAAGGCAAGAGATGTTTGAGAATCTCTTGAGAAGCACTACAAAACTGACGAGAAAATATCTAAAATCTATCTCGTTGAGAAATTCTTCACCCTATAATTTGAGGACTAGAATGTGATGTTACCACAAGTTAAGGAACTTCTGAAGATGCAGCAAAAATTGGAGGAAGAGGGCATGAAGCAGGAAGACAAATTTATGGTGGGGGCTATCAACACCAAACTTTCTCCAGGATGGATCAAGTTCAAGACTGACATGTACCGTAAAAAGATGGAGATCCAGCTCGAAGATCTTCTTCACTGGATTCACATTTAAGATGAAGCTAGGGGGCAACTTAATTTGGATTCCTTGTCCAAGCAGTTGGCTAAGGCCAACATGGTACATGCTAGTGACTCTAAAATAAAATAAAAATTTCTCTACAAGAAGAAGAAAAAGGACTTCAACCAGATGAAGGTGAAGTCGGCGCAGTTCAAGCTAAAGCCGAAGACTGATGTGACGTGCTACAACTGTGGCAAGAAGGGTTACTACAAGATCGACTGCAGGTCGAAGCCTAAACCGAAAGAGCAAGGTGAGCTTACCTAGTTGTTATGATTGCTTAGGTTGAGTCATATGGTGTGGACACTGACAGGTGGGTGGACACTGGTGCTTTAAGAAGGAGTTGTTCGCCAAGTACGAGACTACCTCTGAGAAAGTCTCGATGGAGGATAAGTCTCAACTTGTAGTACTGGGGATCGGGACAGTTGTGCTGAAGCTGACTTCTAGAAAGTCACTTACACTGGAGAATATGAAACACATACCAATGATCGCCAAAAATCTGGTTTCTGGGAGTCTGTTATGCAAGGCGTACCTAAGGATGGATATCAATGTCGGTCAGATGGTGATGTCCTACTAGGGAACATACTTCGAAAAAGCTTTTTGTACCGAAGGAATATTTAAACTGCAGCTTTTAACTCTTTCTGTTTGTATCAATGCAGTCTCTACTTCTGGTTATTCTCTTAAGTTGTGGAATAATAGACGAGGACATTTGCATTATAAATACATTAACAATATGTCTAGTCTAGGTTTTATCTCCAAGTATAGGGGTAAGAAGGTGAAGAAATATGAAGTTTGTGCGCAGATGAAGATCGTCAGAAAGTCGTTCAGAAGAGTGAACCAAAGCAAAGATCTTCTGGAGTTGGTACACTCAGATATCTGTGACTTCAAGCAATTCTCCACAAAAGCTGAAATGAAGTATTACATCACTTTCATTGACAATTTCTCGAAGTACGCGTTCGTATATCTTCTCAAGTCGAAAGATGAAGCATTCGAGAAGTTCAAGGACTTCAAGGCTGAAGCAGAACGTCAAACCGGTCAACAACTTAAAAGACTCAGAACATGGAATTGTCAACGAAACTACCACTCTGTATTCTCTCCAATCTAATGGTGTAGCAGAAAGGAACAACAGGATGCTGACAGAGATGATGAACTCCATGTTGCTGACAATAGGACTTCCAAAGTGCTTCTGGGGAGAAGCAACGCTTACGGCTACGTTTATTCTGAATAGAATACCGTTTGCGATATATGACATTACTACTCATGAACTCTGGTTCAAGGTCAGACCCAACTTGAATGTCATTCAAGTATGAGGGTGTCTGGTGTATGTGAAGCTTCTATACCTCAAGATTCAAAAGCTAGGAACGAGAACTACGAAGACCATATTTCTGGGCTATTCTGATAAGAGTGATGCTTGGAGGTTCCTTGATATTGAATCTAATCATATCATAGAATCTCGCGACACGATATTCTTTGAAGACAAGTTTGCTAGGCACAAGAATGTTGTTCTCACGAATGTCCCGAAGAATGCTGCTAGCACAAATGAGGCAAGTACCTCTCAGAGAGAAGTAGTCCAAGAAGAAGTTATCATTGATGAGACAATATTTGAACCAGAATTCGCTGAGCCGAGAGCAAAACAGTGAGGAGGCCAAAGGACTTCGGAGAAAACTTTGTTACCTATCATGTGGAAGCTGATCTACTTACCTATGATGAGGCAATGAAGACCAGATATGCTATTGTTTGGAAAAGGGCAATCCATGATGAGTTTGACTCGATAACTTCTAATATAAACTTGAAAGTTAGCGAGCTGCCTGAAGGAGCTAGACCGATCAGATGTAAGTGGATCTTTAAGAAGAAGATAAAAGCAGACCAAACTGTTGACAATTTCAAGGCCATGCTAGTGGTCAAGGTATTTTCTCATATACAAGGGGTAAAATACTTCGACACCTATGCTCCCTTTGCACGGATGACTACTATCAGGATGCTGATTGCTCTAGGTGTTATTCACAGAATGGTGATTCATCAGATGGACGTCAAGACGGTATTTCTGAATGGTAAACTAACTGAGAAGATTTATATGCAACAGCCAGAAGGGTCTGTTGTCAACGGTCTTGAAGACAAAGTATGCAAACTGGTGTCACGATCCGCACCCGATGTAGGGATGCAAGTCAGAAACAACGCCCAGCCTACGCCGCAGCATCGGAACGCTGTCTTAATCAACTATACTATCTAAATATCTCTCAATAATATAAAATCTGCCAATAATATCTCACACAAAACTCAATCACAATTCTAAAGCACGAGAAAATATGAAGGAAGTCTAACTATACATTCAAATATATATTAACAACAATAGAAACAATATCCAATCTTATACCATATGTCGAAAATAAATCTGGTACCAAAATGCTAAAGAAACTAACTATAAAAAACTAGTGATCCGGATAAACCTTTCGACAATCACTCCAGAACTAGTGGATCCAAGTCTGCACCATCTATAAGTCGAAGTCCATAGTATGTCGGACACCACTCTCTCGGATCCTCTAAAAAATGTTTTTCAGTCAGGAATGGAGCGAAGTACATCTCTAACAGCGGTTCTAATCAATGATATAAACTATGTAACAGTAAATAGATATGAATATACAAGATACAACAATAGATACAAGAGATATACCATAAATAAAATACTGTAAATAAATACAAGAATGAACAATATGACAATCAACAAGAATACTAAGGACTAAGTGTATGAGTACTAGCTTTAACATGTGATCGGCTTGGAAACTTACACAGGAATAATGGCCTAGTTAGTCATACGTGCGGTGTATGACCAACACTCACAGGAAAACAATACTTACACGGGAAGTTATGATCACATATCTACACTAAAATACTCCCCAGTCCCCGACTGGTATAGTGGATCCAACCATGGTACGCTATGGCACTGATTTTCCAAGAAGATAGCAACTCTTCTCGAGAATCAGTGTCTGTACATGTACAAGATAATCAATGAAATAAGGCTTGCACAAGATACACTATATACCAAGGAATAACATCTCATGACGAGATTCGGATATACCAATCCGTGTAACCATCGTGTCAAAAAAACATGGATATCTACACTAGTTACAATGAACATAGAGGATATCATAAATAAGAAACTATCAGAGAATGTACTCGCCTGAAGTCCAATGAATAGTCTCAAAGATGTCTGATACGGTGCCTCGAAGACCTAGATATAGAATATAACATCAATACAAGGTTCTGGAAAGAATAAGTTAAACTAGTCAACATCTAAGTCAAAGAGCCAGTTCTAAGTCAAAATAGTCAAACTAGGTCAACTCTAAGTTAAACCGGTCAAACTTGGTCAAACTATCTATTTCTAGGTTGCATGAGTCTATCTCAATGATATTGGGTTCATACACTATGAATCTA
This sequence comes from Iris macrosiphon, assembly GCA_036927795.1. Taxonomy (NCBI): domain Eukaryota; kingdom Viridiplantae; phylum Streptophyta; class Magnoliopsida; order Asparagales; family Iridaceae; genus Iris; species Iris macrosiphon. The sequence continues at coordinate 169,155,555 of JAYESA010000008.1, read as the reverse complement.
GGTCATACAAGCTATATCTTATGATATTCAAAATCCATGAGTATAGCTAATACACATGTAAACCTCCAAATACCAACTATATGCCAAACATATACTAACATAACTAAAGCATATGCTAACATAACTAACTATTAAATACTACAACTACTCACATATAATAGCTATCAATACAATACCTACATAATAACTTACTACCAATTTTTATAATATGCATAGTTACATATAATTAAGAGTCTAACTAATAGGTGTATATATATCTAACTATTTAAATAACAAGTATATAACTAACTACTAACCATATGTTAAACAACTAACTATATAACATACTAATACCTAGATACTTAACCTACAATACAATACTTATAAGATACCTATAGTTAAGAATCTAACTAATACCTATCATACATAGATACCAAACACATACTGTATCATCTACCAAATTCCTAATTATAACTACTAGTCACCTTAATATCAATAGTTTCTTAACCAAAGTTCACCATCTAGACAATACTTCAATCCTTCGCTGAACCACTAGCTATAAAGAGCATAACTTAATAAATACTCAACTATACACTAACAGTTATCTCAAGGTAATTTCCCAAACCTTCAAATATATACTAACTACCCAATAATACTATATGCTAACAACTAATTATTACAATATAGTATATAAATACCAATTAGAAATATATACACACTAATATCATATATATATATATATATATATATAATTTATAAATAATACATAAATATCACTATACCGCAAAACTGTCGCTAAAAGCCGCTACCGTCGTCGCTAATACTGCAGCTGCTGTTGCTAATACTGCTACTGCTGTTGATATTTCTGCTGCCATCGCTATTTATGTTGCTGTTGTCGCTAACGCTGCTATTGCTGTTGTTGCTGTTGTTGCCAATATTGCTGCTCTGCTATGTATTACACATATCAAATATATATACATATATATATATCAACTATGTATGACACACAAATATATATATATATATATATATATATATATATATATGTATACTAAATCACATAAATATATACTAATATATATACATATATATATATCAACTACATATTACACATATAAATACTCTCTCAACTATATGCATATCAAACATGTATATATATATAAACATATAGGTATAGTTATATATATACACAATAACCTACTATATGCTTAATACATCGTTCTCTCATACATATATATATATATATATATATATATATATATACAATATCAAATAATACCTACTCAAATATACATCTAATATATAAGTACATATATATGACACACAAATATATATATAACACATAACTTATACAAGTAGCTATTATATATTAGAAAGTATCACTACATACATATATAATACATAGGTATATAGGTACATGATACACTAACACATATAAATATATATATATACATAACTATATATATACATAACTATATATATATATATATATATATATATATATATATATATATATATAGGCATGCATATAATTACATATTATAATGACTAAGAACAATGGAAAGAGATCTAGAAATAAAATGCACAAACACGTGGAGTGCATCGCTCCTGTATCCCACTAGATCTAGGATACGCTTGCGATACGAGTCCACCACACATCCAAACGTACCTCGAAGGACACGAACAATTCTAATATATTATTTATGAATAATACGAAGAGTCAAACACAAATCTACGTGTCCGTGTCAAAATGTGACATGCACAAAGTCCCGTGTCGGAGAAAAAAATTCCAAATCAACACGTATCACCAAATTATCGGTATACGACCTACACGTACCCAATTATGAATACGACACTAGCCCCAAACACAAAGCACATGCCAAATTGATCTATAGGACCAATTGACATACACAATAAATGTCAATCTCGGAATTCCCCTAAAATTGACACAAAAAGTACCATAACTTTCTCAATAGGCCTCCTATGAACACAAAACCAAATCCTATGGGTAGCATATGCATATGGGTTGATTTCTCATGGTTAAATCTCAGGTTTAGAACCTAAATTAAGGGTAAAAATTGAATTGTACCTATTGGAAGATGGATTCTTAATAAAATCTCCAAATTTGGTAAAATTGGCCTTCAACTTGTAGATCCTTGCTCCTATTTGTAGATCCTTGCTTCCTTCTTCTAGATCCTTGCTCTATTAGTCTCCAATGGTGATTTGGGAAGGAATTGGGTAAAATTTTGATAGAAATTTGGTGGAATTTGGTTAAGGAAAATTCTAGATCTAGATTTGGAATAAAAAATGAAGAGAGAGAAAGTTTTTATCCCCTTTATATAGGCCTCACTTGCCCCCTCCCTCAAGCTACTATATAAAGTCTAAAATATCCCTTGGGGCCTCTCATGAAAAAATTAATTAAGGAGGGAATCTTCTAGTCTAATGGGTTTAACATAATTAATCATCCTCCTAATGATTGGGCTTCTAATTATTGGGCTCAATTCTAACTAGAATTAAATGTTGGTCCATGAGTCTAAACTAAACTAGTTAGGTCCACTAACACAAGTCCAAAAATAAATCTAACATGCTAACCATAAATAAATAATACAATAAATAAATATTTAATATGCATAATATTTAATTAATTACTAAAAGACTAAAATACCCTTTCCTAGAAAATGTGGTAGTGACAAATCTACCCTCCTTAGAAGAATTTCGTCCTCAAAATTAAAACTCTCACCCCTCTCTCTTAGGCCAGTCATATCCTATTCATACAAATCTTACTATGGTCAAACCCCATCAATCATAGTCTAAATAGTATATATCCTATAACATACAATCATACCATTCTACTGAAAGAGAAATCATACCTGGATATAGTCTCTTAACTATCATAAAATTCAGTCTTTGTCCTGCTGAGTGTCTTCCTCTACTGGTACGGGATAACCTATTATGCCACATGTGGCCTATTCCATTACATACTAAGCATTCACTAATCATCAACCTAGTCAAGATATTCTTAATACTGATGGTTACCAAATACTAGTGATATACTCTAATTCTAGGTCATGGACATGCTTAACTCACTGGCACTTGCTACTTAGAAAAAAATACTACTTCCTTTATCCGTTTTATTTCTTAAAATCACCAAAATTTATCAACCATTCTCTTGCAAGGAACACTTGTATACATTTTTAATCATGTGTTTTATTAGCACACCCTCGTCCAACTTTAATACTCCCAATATGATGCCTTACTTAAATCTTGTTACTCTCTACACAAGGCACCATCTCTCTTATGTATTTTTAGATGACATCCTCATACCAAGTTACTCGTGTTTCTCCTCTATACTAGGTACTAAAATGTTTGTGCCTAAACCTTCATAATACTTGAGGTACTCCGGCTATTGTTACTAGGGTATCTCTTTCTATCTGATACTTGGTGCAACTCATCCTCTAACATTTGTTAATCATTTTAAAGTTTTCATCTGTACATTAGTATTACAATACATACACAATTATCTTCTAGTCATTACAACACCATGACATCTCACAGGTATTCTTATACCCCTTAGACTGTTCTCTGGTACATACGACCTCTATAATCAAATTTAGCAAGGTACTATACTTACTTACTTCTATATATACATATACATATATATATATATATATATATATATATATATATATATATATATATGTATATATATATATATATATATATATATGTATATATATATATGTATATATATATATATATATGTATATATATATATATATATATATATATATATATATATATTTTTTTTTTTATTGTCTCCCTCCTCTACTGCTTGGATCACTTGTACTATTACTCCCAAATATTTTTCTATCTATATTAACTGATACACCAATCCAATGTCAATACACAAGGTACTTACTGTTACTAGCACATTACTCAACTAATCCTTGATATAGAAACACTAGCACTCTTGATATAGTAACACTAGCTTTCTAACTACACAACATAAGTCCTTAAGGTTCTAGGACACTAGCTCCATTATTAGATCACCGTATCACATTTACTAAAACTCATGATCACTTGTATCCAATGCACTAGTTATTAACTTATATAATACACATGTTCACTTCACTCTCAAAGACAGACATATGGTTCCATATCTCTATTGATGTATATGTATCTCTCCTCAAACCTTACAGACGGATACACAAATCAGTGATACACTACATATCTTCCATGACCAATCTTAATATTTCTCAACCCATGACATAATATTAACGCTCAAGCTTCTACTTTCTGATACTCATGAACTTCCACACTGACACTTATCACCCACTGTGCATCCTGCACACAATTTTTAGACAATCTTCCACATATTGCTTCTAACACATCACTAGCATCAATATCAGGTGATATACCTACCACTAGTCATATACTGGTACACTCCTATCTACTCACATCAACCTGTATCACAAGTCCTACTACTTTAGCACAATGTATTATTATTTCCACACACTCTCTCTATATACTTATGGGTACTATTCTACTATGACACACTCACTAATACCCATGATGCATATATATATTTCTTTACTCTTGACATACCCAAGTATCAACCACCCAATTGAATATCATGCTCCATTGATTTCCAACACAATTTTTCTTGATACTTCTTTGTTACATGGCTCACCGAACTACCTGAATTCATGACTATCCAGAACTGGTATGCTGACTCTGATACTAACTCATGGAATCACTACTGATACTCTCTACTCTTCCTTCTACCTATAGTACCAATACTAACTATAATGACACTTATCATAGAACTATTGCTACAAGGTACTACGCTATGGATTATCTCTAGATTTATGCCTATTGCTCACATGCCCAACCAAGAACCACTTACAAACTCACAAGTCACACTCTCAACAGTCAATACTGATACTCAAGACACAGACCTAATTGCAAGTCACCAATTATCACACTAATAATGACTCTAATGGAAAAAAGCTCTATAAGGAATTGGACTAAAGAATTGAAGGTATCTCTACTGCTAAGATAAAGAATGATGGAATAAAGTCCTATAATAATAGGAGTAAAAAAGTATTGAGATAATACTTTAAGAACCAATTTAAGATACAATCTGATAATCATATACGTCTGTCCAAAATTATGATACTCAGAATCCTCGCCACGCCAATAAGCATAGCTGCGATAAACGATAGATTCCATAACTAGGGTATACAACTCTATAATCATATCATCTAGAATCATCACCATGCCAACCGGTATGGCTGCGAGAAACTCTAAATTTTATAACTAAGATATGTACATCCGAAGTCAGGTCCCCACGTTTTTGCTACGTCATCTAATATGGCTGCGATAAACTCTATGCTCCATAACCAAAGCAGACGTTTCACCTTTCTCACTGTCCCCATCAACATATATCATCAGATGATACCGTAATTTAGTTCATAAAATTTCTCTCAATATGAAATTAAACTAAATAACGAACACCAAGAATTAAAATCAACCGATCACCAAGAACCAAATTTAATAATCGATCACTGAGAATCAAATTTAACAACAATAAGTGAGAGCAGACGAAAATAAGAAGATTTAAAATAGGAATTATAATAAGATTCTCAAGGGTCGTCCCAGGAATCTCTCAAGAAATTTGTGATTGAGTATCTTCTCATCCGAAATCTTATATCCTATAGCCTATATCTCATATCCTATCGCAGGCTCCAAGTAGTACAACTAAGTCGTCGTACTACCACGACATCGCACAACTTGTGAAGCCTGACCTGCATGGGCCACCACTAAAAATGTGTCATAACCCGCACCCGGTGTAGGGATGCAAATCGAAAATAACGCCCAGCCTATACCGCAGCATCGGCGGTAGAACGCTGTCTTGCTCAACTATACTATCTAAATATCTCTCAATAATATAAAATCTGCCAATAATATCTCACACAAAACTCAATCATAATTCTAAAGCATGAGAAGATATAAAGGAAGTCTAACTATACATTCAAATATATATTAACAATAATAGAAACAATATCCAATCTCATACCATATGCCAAAAATAAATTCGGTACCAAAATGCTAAAAAAACTAACTATGAAAAACTAGTGATCCGGATAAACCTTCCGGTAATCACTCTAGAACTAGTGGGTCCAAGTCTGTACCATCTATAAGTCGAAGTCCATAGTATGTCGGACACCACTCTCTCGGATCCTATGAAAAATGTTTTTCAGTCAGAAATGAAGCAAAGTACATCTCTAATAGCAGTTCTAATCAATGATATAAACTATGTAACAGTTAATAGATGTGAATATACAAGATGCAACAATAGATACAAGAGATATACCATAAAGAAAATACTGTAAATAAATACAAGAATGAATAATATGACAATGAACAAGAATACTAATGATTAAGTGTATGAGTACTAGCTTTAACATGTGATCAGCTTGGGAACTTGCAAAGGAATAATGGCATGGTTAGTCATACATGTGGTGTATGACCAACACTCACAGGAAAACAATACTTGTACAGGAAGGTATGATCAAATATCTACACTAAAATACTCCCCAATTCCCGACTGGTATAGTGGATCCAACCATGGTATGCTATGGCACTGGATTCCCCAAGAAGATAGCGACTCTTCCTGAGAATCAGTGCATGTACATGTACAAGATAATCAATGAAACAAGGCTTGCATAAGATATACCATATACCAAGGAATAATATTTTATGACGAGATCCGGATATACCAATCTGTGTAACCATCGTGTTAAGAAAACATGAATATCTACACTAGATACAATGAACATAGAGGATGTCACGCCCCGATCTCCCGCAGGCAAATCGGCCGTTCCCGCTAGGCGAGAATCACCGTGCCAGCGCTCCCGCGGAACAATCTCTTTGACCCATCCGGGCGTGATGCCGCACGAGCGTGATCCACGCCCGTGCAAGGCTATGGTTCATTGGCTGGCAGTAAGAGTTCTAAGCCACAGAGTCACACAGATTGTCCGAGTGCAGCGGAGTCATGAACGCATAGACGATCGGTAACAGGTTCACTGAGTTGACCATATAGCGGAAGCATTGAAACACAAGTTGAAGTAAAGCAAGATCTTTTATTGATATGAACAAGTGTTACAGGCGGCGTATAGCCGAGATTACAAGTCGCTCAAGCCTCTCTCTCTGAAACAGTAAAAGTGTGCCAAGTGGCTACAATTTGTGGATTGATTGTACAGGCGATGTTCATAACATTATGTCTTGTATATGTGCTTCAGTTCCGGACGCACCGTTGTTTCGGAGTGATCTTCACACCTTAGCACGCACGAAGGAGGCATCTGCACCGAACGAGGTTCTCCCGTACCCTGTATACAAACTGGTGGATTATCAATACATTGAATGCACTGGTGGAGAAGCTACTCGCCCGTTCGACAAATCCAAACACGTTATACAGGTTTCGTACACCAACTATTACGTTATCTTTCTAGTTGCCTTAGGATTAGTTTTATGCAAATATTGAATAGCCTAACTCGTGTGGTAGTGCACCGTACGACATGAGAGAAAACACGACGAGACTTACCATTTGGCCTTTCCTGTCCAAGGCAAACATTGTTAATTCAAGCACGGGTAAGTATAAACATTTAGGAGCATAGCATATACAAACACGATTACTGTTATTTCAAGATTGTTCAGGTGTTCAGTTGTTCATTGATGCGATGCAGTGACTCGCATGCGGATAGCCGCTAAGCGAGGATGACTTATCTATATGAACATGTGTCGCTGGCATAGCCATAAAGGACCGTTTATAGTCTTGAACAAGGATGGAAAGCAACAAAGATTCGTTGGTGGCTGCAGACCATCCTGTCCAGATGAGTGAGACTATCGTGCAGTTCCATCCAGATCGGAACGGTCCCAGTGCCCCGGTGACCGCCCGTGGAACCGAATGACCTTGTTTCCAAGTTGTTCGTGACATGCAGGTCAGGACCAGTTCAAATCCATAACTTGATATGATAATCCATGATTCGTGATCTGAAACGAGCGTTTGCTCCAAGAGCTGAGATCCGTAGATTCGTTACATGACGTGATTCTCGTTCAGATATAAACTTGATGTGATTATCATTCAGTTGTACGTGACATGATTCTCGTTCAGTATTTATTTGCCCTGATGCGTGCCCCTGGTTTGGGGATTGCCTTGGAGACCCAACGGTCCCGGATACTTGCAGGTTCGTTCAGGCACAGAACGACTACGTAGTAGTCTCCCGGGGTTTGGATGAAAACATGGCAATATTACAAGCAGACAAGCATGCGTTTCTAAGGAACATAAGTAGCACGTTTGCTCGGGCCCGAAGGTAGACCGAGAGTTAGATCGTTAGGGGACTTGGCATGCAGGGGTCTGAATATAAGCAGTATTTCAATTCCATGTTCTAGCATAAGCAATACAAGTTGGGATTATTCCCTTAGCTAGGTACATTGGATTCTTATTAGCATGTAGGGGTGATTCACCTAGCGACTAGCATGAATATTCCAAATTTTATGTGTGCTGGCTAAGCAAAGACAAGTTCACCGTAGCCACCCACCTTAGCGATGATTCGCCTCGGTAGAGCGATACGTCAAGCGAGCCTCTGAAAGCCTAAGCAGGATTCCTGTAGGGACAAGTCTGGATATCCATTGCTTCTCGATTGAGGCAAAGCGGGTCGGGACAGTTGCACTTTTGCCGATTGAGTCGGCAGTCAGTTAGAACAGAACGGGGTATTACAGAGGATATCATAAATGAGAAACTATCAGAAAATATACTTGCCTGAAGTCCAATGAATAGTCTCACAGATGTCTGATACGGTATCTCGAAGACCTAGATATAAAATATAACATTAATACAAGATTCTGGAAAGGATAAGTTAAACTAGTCAACATCTAAGTCAAAGAGCCATTTCTAAGTCAAAATAGTCAAACTAGGTCAACTCTAAGTCAAACCGGTCAAACTTGGTCAAACTACCTATTTTTAGGTTGCATGAGTCTATCTCAATGATATTGGGTTCATACATATGAATCTAGGTCATACAAGCTACATCTTATGATACTAGGATACCGTATCTCAGGATACGCAAACAAAAGATAAATATCACATATCTATAATAAAGCAATATTAAATATATAAATCCTAATTACAAATGCTAAATGGATACCTTGGTTTCGAACCAACTTGGTATTGCAACACTAAACCTCTATCTTGATACCCAAACCCAATACCTTAGGTATCCTCAAATACCTTGACATTTACCTTGGTATCTCAAGGTAAATTCAAAATCCATGAGTATAGCTAATACACATGTAAACCTCCAAATACCAACTATATGCCAAACATATACTAACATAACTAAAGCATATGCTAACATAACTAACTATTAAATACTTCAACTACTCACATATAATACCTATCAATACAATACCTACATAATAACTTAATACCAATATTTATAATATGCATAGTTACATATAGTTAAGAGTCTAACTAATAGGTGTATATATATATCTAACTATTTAAATAACAAGTATATAACTAACTACCCACTACTAACCACATGTTAAACAACTAACTATATAACATACTAATACCTAGATACTTAACCTACAATACAATACTTATAAGATACCTATAGTTAAGAATCTAACTAATACCTATCATACATAGGTACCAAAAACATACTGTATCATCTACCAAATTCCTAATTATAACTACTAGTCACCTTAGTATCAATAGTTTCTTAACCAAAGTTCACCATCTAGACAACACTTCAATCCTTAGCTGAACCACTAGCTATAAAGAGCATAACTCAATAAATACTCAACTATACACTAACAGTTATCTCAAGGTAATTTCCCAAAACTTCAAATATATACTAACTACCTAATAATACTATATGCTAACAACTAACTATTACAATATAGTATATAAATACCAATTAGGAATATACATATACTAATATCATATCATATCATATATATATAATACATAAATATCACTATACCGCAAAACTGTCGCTAAAAGTCGCTGCCGCCGTCGCTAATACTGCCGCTGCTGTTGATATTTCTGTTGTCGTCGCTATTTATGCTGCTGCTGTTGTCGCTAACGCTGCTGTTGTTGTTGTTGTAGTTGTTGTTGTTGCCAATACTGCTGTCGCTAAATGTTGTTGTTGTTGTTGCCGTAGTTGCTGCTGTTGTTAATGTTGTCGCTAATGTTGTTGCTGTCTCTGTTGCTAAATACTGCTATTGCTGTCGCTATAGCTTTGAACCCCCTTCTCTCTCTTATATACTAAATCACACAAGTATATACTAATATATATATATATACTATGTATTACACATATAAATACTCTCTCAACTATATACATATCAAACATGTATATATATAAACATATAGGTATAGTTATATATATACACTCATACATATTATAGATATCATACACTTATATATATATATATATATATATATATATATATATATATATATACAATATCAAATAATACATACTCAAATATACATCTAATATAAATATATATATATATATATATATATATATATATATATATATATATATAACATAACTTATACAAGTAGCTATTATATATTAGAAAGTATCACTACATACATATATAATACATAGGTATATAGGTACATGATACACTAACACATATAAATATATATATACATAACTATATATATAAGCATGCATATAATTACATATTATAATGACTAAGAATAATAAAAACAGATCTAGAAATAAAATGCACAAACACGTGGAGTGCATCGCTCCCGTATCCCACTAGATCTAGGCTACGCTTGCGACACGAGTCCACCACACATCCAAACGTACCACGAAGGATACGAACAAGTCTAATATATTATTTATGAACAATACGAAGAGTCAAACACAAATCTATGTGACCGTGTCAAAATGTGACATGCACAATATTCTGTGTCGGAGAAAAAAACTCCCAAATCAACACATATTACCAAATTATTGGGATACGACATACACGTACCTAATTGTGGACACAACACTAGCCCCAAATACACAAGCACATGCCAAATTGATCTATAGGACCAATTGACATACACAACAAATGTCAATCTCGGAATTCCCCTCAAATTGACATAAAAAGTACCATAACTTTCTCAATAGGCCTCCTATGAACACAAAACCAAATCCTATGGGTAGCCTATGCATATGGGTTAATTTCTCATGGTTAAATCTAAGATTTAGAACATAAATTAAGGGAAAAAAAACTAAATTGTACCTATTGGGAGATGGATTCCCAATAAAATCTCCAAAATTGGTAAAATTGGCCTTCAACTTGTAGATCCTTGCTCCTCTTTGTAGATCCTTACTTCCTTCTTCTAGATTCTTGCTCCATTAGTCTGCAATGGTGATTTGGGAAGAAATTGGGTGAAAATTTGGTAGGAATTTGGTAGAATTTGGTTGAAAAAAAATTTAGATCTAGATTTGGAATAAAAAAATGAAGAGAGAGAAAGTTTTTATCCCCTTTATATAGGCCTCACTTGTCCCCTCCATCAAGCTACTATATAAAGTCTAAAATACCCCTTGGGACCTCTCATGAAAAAATTAATTAAGGAGGGAAGCTTCTAGTCTAATGGGTTTAACATAATTAATCATCCTCCTTATGATTGGGCTCCTAATTATTTGGCTCTATTCTAACTAGAATTAAATGTTGGTCCATGAGTCTAAACTAAACTAGTTAGGTCCACTAACACAAGTCCAAAAATAAATCTAACATGCTAACCATAAATAAATAATACAATAAATAAATATTTAATATGCATAATATTTAATTAATTACTAAAAGACTAAAATATCCTTTCCTAGAAAATGTGGTAGTGACAACTGGTGAAATCTCTGTATGGTCTGAAGCAAGCTCCAAATTATGGCACAAAAAGTTTGACAAAGTTTCCAGATCAAATGGCTACAACGTCAGCGAAACTGATAAGTGTGTGTACACGAAGTTCGCTGGCAATAGAGGTGTGATCGTTTGTCTCTATGTGGACGACATGATAATCCTAAGCACAGATAAAGAATGTGTCACTAGAACAAAGATGTTTCTCTCGTCTAAATTTAGTACGAAGGACATGGGAGATACAGATATCATCCTTGGGATTAAGATAATTTGGACGAAAGCTGGGCTTGCTCTATCACAAGCTCACTACGTGGAGAAGATGCTCACACGGTATGGATATCAGGATCTTCCAGGGATCGATACTCCATATAGGTGTGACAAGAAACTGAAGCCTAATCCAGAAAAAAGCATCAGACAGTTGGAGTATTCTAGCATCATCGGGAGCATGATGTATGCTATAAATACAACTAGGCCTGACATTGCTTTTGATGTGGGGATGCTGAGTAGATTTACAAGTAACCCAAGTGTTGAACACCCAAAAGCTGTGAAGAGGGTGATAAGATACCTCAAGAAGACTCAAAATTTTGTACTTTACTACAGAGGAGATCCAGCAGTGGTAGAAGACTTCAGTGATGCTAGTTGTGCTCAGAAGAAGAAAGCGAGAGATCCGCAGGAGGATATATTTTCTCAATGGGTGGAGCTGTTATATCGTGGAAGTCGAAGAAGCGGACTATGCTCTCACACTCATCAACGGAGTATAAGTTCTATGCACTTGCGGCTGCAGCAGATGAAGTAGAGTGAATTCGGAAGCTCATGTACGATCTTTCAATGGTTGGTGTACAGATTTCAGCTGTACCGTTATACTGCGACAACCAGGAAGCTGCAGCTGTGACATCTAATAATCTTTTTAATGGAAAGAAGAGAACTGTGCGGCTTTGGCATAAAGCACTGAATAATCTCATCAAGACTAGTGTCATTGCAGTGGTGGATGTTCGGAGTCAGAAGAACCTGGCGGATCCATTTACTAAAGGTCTCAAGCGCCAGCTAGTCGAAGATACAGCAGGTAAAATAGGCTTGAAGGACCTCTGATATTGTTTCTTTGTAAGCCTACCATTAAGTTTTATGCTATTAGTTCAAAGAAAAATCTACTAGGCATCTAGATTTTGGTTTAAGGGAGGACCACTGACTGAAAAAATATCAGGTAGAGTGGGTAGTTCTTATGGACAATGTGGGATATGTACCCGAAACCACTGTAGCCTAATTTTTTGTTCTATAGAACAATTCATGTGTCAAGATGGCTTCGACGTCTTAATGAGTTCCCGGACAGAGTGAATGTCCGGCGTGCACTACAGGAAGCACGTGTAGTTCAGCACTACAAGGGTCTTGTATCCCATGCTACAGTGGTATGACACTACAATAAAGTAAAAGATGTAAAGCCTCGGCTGTGAGCCATGTCACAGCATTAGTAGCACCACAAATAGGCAAGTAGCCTAATATTGAAAAGATAGAGAGTTGCAGTACAACACTACTAAGAGGCCAGTGTCCTCATGCTACAGTGGGTGACACCATATGAGGTAGTTAACCTTGGCTGCGAGCAATGTCACAGCGGCGTAGCACCGCATGGAAGCGCAAGGTTTCATATTGGGATGTAGTACAACACTACTAAGAGGCTAGTGACCTCATGCTACTGTGAGTGACACCATAAGAGGTAGTTAACCTCGGCTACGAGCCATTTTATAGCGGCGTAGCACTGTACGGAAGCGCAATATTTCATGCTGGAAAATATTAAACTCTCTTGAAAGAAACTCACCTAAGTGTATGGACAGAGATATAGGTCATCTCTTGAGGGTAAACTTGTAAACACCCAAGATACATACACTAAAACCAGGTCGGTACAGGGCCTTTAATATGTGACCAGAGGCATAGCTGATATCATTATGCGAGTGGAAAGAATAGCAGCTATGGTTCAGAATTCAAGACGTAGTCCATTCTTGTACCGTACTGTTGTTTGACCCATGCGGAAAGATTTAAGTTGTGGGCGATATCTATCCTAATGCATGATTGACAGTCACTGTGAGGAACGCTCGACCATATATTATGATATATGTGGGGGATTGTTGGTATTTTTCCACTTTGCTTTGGGAGTTTTAGTCCCACATTGAAAAACCACCAATGTGTATATCTCAATATGTAGCTTTGCTTAGTATTGGTATATGCACATGGGGTGGTGGCCCATGTGGGTTAATTTTTCTAGAGGCATTAAGTGTGAACCCATTATGACAATCTTTATTTTGTCACCACATTTGGAAAGTTTTTCTTAGGAACTAAGCCCTGTAGGGGCTTAGCGACTCGGTCTCGGACTCGGACTCTGGCTCTGGCTCTGGCTCAAGGGTGCAAAGTGACGCTTTGTAGGCGCACTTTGCACTTAGAATGTCAGCATCGTCGCATGGCGCTCGTGCCCTCCATTTATGCGCAAGTTGCATGCACAGTTGCTTGCTCGGGCACATGCTTCATGGAGCTATGCGGCCTGGTACTATGCGGCCTGGAGCACATGCAGCCAGGAGCACATACGGCTATGGGCCATGCGGTCAAGGGCGCATGCGTCCAGGTGCCCGTACGGCCCGATGCACATACGACCAGATGCCGATGCGGCCCAGTACCCATGCGGCCAGGTGCCCATGCGGTTCGGTGAGCATGCGGCCAGGAACCCATGCGGCCCGGTGCCCATGCGGCCAGGTCATCATGAGGCAAGGAATTATGTGGAGTGGACAGGGACTGTTATTGGCGGCTCTGTGTGGAGCGGGCGGCGCGTGGTTATCTGTGCCATGCGGCTGCAGCTTTAGGCGTCTGACGGCGTTGTCTGCTCTGTGCAGTACAGTGCACAAGCGGCGCATGCGGCTCGATCGGCGCATGCAACCATGTCGTCCGACTTTGGTGGCAACTGGTCGGTCAGCACGTATGCGGCCTGGTTTTTCCTTAGGCTGCATGGGTGTTGAGATCCTCTTTAAGTAGAGGCTCTTCTCTTTTATTTGGACTGTTGGGAAAATTGAGAAAGAAAAAGAAAAAAAATCCAGAGAGAACCAGAGGAGCATGAGGTCCAGTGAACACCCTTCCACATATTCTTTTACCGAGTGATTCCGAAGGTGTCTTAGAGCGTTCCAGAAGTTCTCGTTTGAACTTGCTGGATCCTGGCGGCAGATCGTCGTGTAGAGCAAATCTTGCCTTGAGCACCGGTGATTTTGATTACCCCAGCAAGGAGTTTCTTTCTTTGTTTTTTCTTTCTTGTGTTCGTTCTTTCTCATTGTAGCATCCGCGAACGTAAAGAGAAGAACGTTTTCTGATTCTTGCTGTTTTTGCTCTTTCTTTTTCTCTTTGGTCAGTTTGTAACATGTTCTTGGTACTGAAGAGGAACTCTTCTGTGGAGTTGTGTGTCACTGAAGAGGAACTCTTGTGTGAATCTCAGTGCACCAACTTTTGTAGAGGAACTCTTGTGTGTGTCTCTATTTTGTGGATCTCCTCTACTTTAATCTGACTTCGGGACTAACAATAGGTACGGAACCATGGCATGCAAGGTTCACTCGTAGATTTCAAAACATTTAAAAGACAGGAGGAAGTCGACCAAATCTTTTTCTTGTGTTTTAATTGTGAAAGAAGTCCATAATTAAGGTTACAAGAAATAGTTTAAACAATATTAACAAGTAGCATGTATATATTAAGTAATCCCCACTTCAAAAACTTTGCTTCATCTTACATCTTACCTGTTCGTCTTATTGAGCAGAAACTAAAATAGAAGGGGAAGAGAGAGAAGGTAAATTGTTATTCTTGACAGTCATTGTTAGTGATGTTAACTTCCGGTCAGTAATTCTACTCCTCGCCCCCATTTAATTAAAACAAAAGGCTAAATTAAAAGGTTAGGTGCAAAGATCAGATGTATTTAATTCATAGGCCTGTGATAGATGTAAGCGGTTTACATTACTTTTCTATTTTCATTGTTGATTGTCAATACCAGTTAGTACTGAGCAATGTCTTTCAACCCTACATTAGTTCTCAAAATTTACACGAACTCTTTGAACTAGTAAACACTAGAAATTTATGACAGTTTTAACAACTTACTTGAAAAATATTCGTTCATACCACAGTAATGGACTAAAAAAAAATAATAATAAGGGTCTTTTGCACATATGACTGGGACATTATATACAAGATGAACTTAAACATGAGATTTACATGTGCTTTAATATGCTTAGAAGGGTTAGAATAATAAGATGAACAAACATAAGCTCCATCAAATTCCTGTTTATTTTGTCTCATGCAGCATGGCATATTCCATTTGCTCTATGTACTAATTTGGTGTAGAAAGACTTAACTGATTTATTTTTTAAAGAAGTGGTACATATATATAGGAGGATCCTCCTTATTTTCTATCCAATGTGGGATTAAATAAGTTTTCATAACTCAATACTCCCTCTCAAGATGGACGATATATATCAATTATTCTCATCTTGTTACAAAAAATGTAAAACTCTCTAGAAACTAAACATTTAAATAAACAATCAGCTAACTGCTCCGCTGATTTCACATAGCTCAAAGTCAAAACTTTTCTATTCAGCTGCTCCTTGATGAAGAATCGATCAATCTCCAGTACATGTTTAGTGCGATCATGCTGAACTAGATTGTTTGCAATATCAATTGCTAATTTGTTGTCATACCAAAGTTGCATGGAGTCTCCTCTAAACAAATGCATCTCAGCCAACAAGCTCTTCACCCACATCATCTCGCACAGGCTAACTACCATAGCCATGTACTCGGCCTCAGTTGTAGACCTAGCCACTAAATATTGCTTCTTGTTGCGCCAAGATACAAGATTGTCTCCAACAAAAATACAGTAACCTGTAGTGGACTTGCGATCGTCTATACAACCCGTCCAATCGGCATCATAATAGCATTCAGCTCTCAGATGTCCAGAACTTCTGAACTATAACCCCTTTCTTGGGCTTCCTTTATTATACCTGAGAATTCTGTGAACTGCCTCCATATGCTACTCTCTGGGATCATGCATATATCTACTAACCACACTCACGACATGTAATATCAGGTCCTGTATGACATAGATATATAAGCCGACCAACTAATCTTTGATATTGCTCCTTACTCTCCGGATCACCACCCTTAACACACAACTAGTGATTCTACTCGATAGGAATAGAAGCAACCCTACAACCCAGCATTCATGTCTCTGAAAGAAGGTCCAGAGCGTACTTTCGCTGAGAAAGCACTATACCCTTTCGTGACATTGCAATTTCAATTCCGAGAAAGTGCTTCAACTGCCCCAAATCCTTAACTTCAAATTCCTCTCCAAGTCTTTACTTCAGCCGTAGGATCTCCTCAGTATCGTCTCCAGTAATTACAATATCATCAATATAGACTACAAGAACAGTGATACGAGTCTTGGAGTGACTGTAAAATATAGTATGATCTCCATTGCACTACGTATACCCCATACCACATACTAGAAGCCTGAATCTATCAAATCATGCTCTCAGAGACTGATTTATCCCATACAAAGACTTCTTCAATTTGCATACCTTCCCTGTTGCTTGTGAATTAGCAAAGCCTGGTAGAATCTCCATATACACCTCCTCATGGTGATCCCCATGTAAAAAGGCGTTCTTGACATTTAGCTGATGTAGTTGCCAATTGAAGTTGGCAGCACATGACACCAACACTCGCATAGTACTCATCTTTGCTACTGGAGCAAATGTCTCATCATAGTCGATACCATAAGCTTGGCTATAGCCTTTAGAAAGCAATATGGCCTTGTACATGTCAATTTTTCTCTCTGGAGTCTGCTTAACGGTATAAACCCATTTACATCCAATAATACGATTCCTAGCTGGTAGCGTATGTTGTTCTTCTTCAAGGCCTGAAGTTCCTCCTATATGGCACTCAACCACCTAGGATCTTGCTTAGCTGCCAGTTGTTAGGTACAAGCACTGAATCTAATAATGTAAGGAAGGACTTATAAGTAGGTAGGGTGGATGCATATGAAATATAATGTGCAATATCAGTATCCCAACTGCCAAACTTAGCTGAAGGTTTTCCAGCATTGACTCTAGAAGTTTTACGAAGCAAAACATGAGTATTAGAAGCATCAGAGGAGGAATTATTACCATGTGACTCAGGTGGATAGGCTGAAGAATGTAGCGCCCCGCTTTGCGTTGACGCTACATACAAGTGAGATCGTCTTGCTTGCTCGAACGGAAGTCTTCTCGGAGAGTTCCCGACCGATTGATCAATGTGAGTGGGCAGAACTGTATTCTCTGATTCTTGCACGACTTAATAATGAATCTGAGTTTTTGAATGCTTGTTTGCTTAAGAAGAATGTTTTCATAAGAAGAATGATAGAACCGACTCAGCATGCTAATAAGAGAACTCACATAGCTTGTCATTGAAACGAATATGCTGCCTAACTAAGAGAATATAAATGCTTGTCAGAAATAAAATAGAACCATTGTTATGCTAAGAGAAAGATAGAAATGTTGCATGCTTAGAAACACCGACACAGCTCAAACGAACCCTTGCTATGCTAAGAAGATAAGTAAATGAATCGTTTGAATATGTCCCTGTAAATATGCTAAGAAGAGATAGTTATTGCATGCTAGATATGAAACCAAAATCGTGCTTGTCATTATATGTTTCGCTCGCCTGTTTTGCTATCGAACTGCTATAAGTTATAAGTGTGAAAGATAGTCTAATAGTCCGCCCTGACGTCCGGTCCTTCGGGATCTTGGGGGGTGTGCTATTAGATTGTTGGAAAGATGTGTTGCAAAGAAGTGAGAGTCTAATAGTCCGCCCTGATATTCCGTTCCTTCGGGTTCCAGGGGGTGTGGCTATTAGATTGTTATATGCTTGTGAATATGAATGTGAATGTGAATGTTGCTTGTCATTGCATTGGTCTCGGACAACTTGTGCACAAGGTAATAGTCTCTCGGTCGGTTCCTGGGGCACTGGGAATCGGTCGGTCCGGAAGAGATTGTGAGAGCACCCTGATGTTCCGGTCCTTCGGGATCTTGGGGGGGTATTGTTGTCCATAAATGGGGAAACTCATGGGCCGTCATATAGATAGGGCGCATGCTAGGTTTACCTTCTTGCATATCTATCATTTGTGACACCAGAAGATGGATTTATAAGTTTATGCATATAAGCAAATTGTGGCTAACTTGTGTGTCTGCTGCAGGGATAACCGTTCGACTATGGGGTAAGAAATATGAGTTTATGCATAAGCCTACTTATTCATTTTGTCTGCATCTTAGAGAATACTCGTTAGCGCCTCATGCATTGCATCGGTCGGACAATGACTATTAGTGTAGAGCTGAACCTTGGCTACGGCTGCTTCGACAGTAATGTGCAACAATGAGTCACAGCTGCTAATAGGATCAGAATGTGAGTCATTGGTTAGCTGGATTACCGCTACCGATCCTGAGTTACTAGGGGACCGACCTCTGATTGATAGTTCAACTTGTGTGCTTGATTGAATGATAGTTCATATATGCTAATTTGCCCCAGAGAGTTAGATTGATGCACAATACATGCTGCGCACTACACGATAGAGCACTGTCCCGATCGTATGCTTATAAGTTTGATTATGCAAACTGTTTCAAAGTTATATTTTCAAAAAGATGTAATCTGACTAGTTCTGAACTGCATGAAATGAACCTAAGTAAAACTAGCAAGATCACTAGTAATGCAATATTTTGCCACATGATTACTTAGTATGGGTTTCAGGGGGTGTAGCTTCTGTTCAGTTGTTTTATCTCACCAGTACTTGTATAAAGTGCTGACCCACCAACAGTTTGCTTGTTCTTAGGTGCTCATTCGTCCGAGGAAGCGATAGCCGTGCCTCATCCCAAGGAACCGAAAATCTGGAGTCGATGCCTGGAGCCGTATCGAGTTGTGCCTGCTTTGAGTTGCTTTTGTATAGAGGGACATAATGTATGGAACAGTGTTATTGTAATCGAGAGAAGAGTGCTTGAGCGAATTGTAATCATGGCCATGTGCCGCTTGTAACACTTTCGATTATCAATAAGAGCTTGTTTTTCATATGCCATTGTGTTCTTCACTTTTCTGCAATATGTGTGCCGCTGCTTCAGTATTGAATAGCTTACTTGCCCTTGTTCAAAGCTTTGGCCTTATGCAAGCGCACTTTAGGCTTGCACGACATCACGCCCGTGCGAGGACGATCGGTTTTGTAGGGACCAAAGTGAGGACGAACGGCCCGGCGGGACCGGGGCGTGACATAATGGTATCAGAGCGACTCGATTCTTTTGCCCATTCTGTTGCCTCCAACTCTGAGATGTGCCTGATGTGAGATGCAATGAACGTTCCATACAATGAGTCCGTAAATATTCTGAAAGTTGCCGGCAAAAGTTTTCTGGATTTGTTTTTGTTGCTTGAGATGTGATTTGTGATTTCTGGATTGCTAGAGTTTTGATTTGGGATGGTGAGGGATGAGGACTATCGCTGCTCTGTGTTTTCATGAGTTCTCCTTGAGGTTCGAGGACGAAACTCTTTGTTGGTGGGTAAGTATGTAGCGCCCCGCTACGCGTTGATGCTACGTACAAGTGAGATTGCCTTGCTTGCTCGAACGAAAGTCTTCTCGGAGAGTTCCCGACCGATTAATCAATGTGAGTGGGCAGAACTGTATTCTCTGATTCTTGCACGACTTAATAATAAATCTGAGTTTTTGAATGCTTGTTTGCTTAAGAATAATATTTTCATAAGAAGAATGATAGAACCGACTCAGCATGCTAATAAGAGAACTCACATAGCTTGTCATTGAAACGAATATGCTGCCTAACTAAGAGAATATGAATGCTTGTCAGAAATAAAATAGAACCATTGCTATGCTAAGAGAAAGATAGAAATGTTGCAAGCTTAGAAACACCGACACAGCTCAAACGAACCCTTGCTATCTAAGAAGATAAGTAAATAAATCATTTGAATATGTCCCTGTAAATATGCTAAGAAGAGATAGTTATTGCATGCTAGATATAAAACCGAAATCGTGCTTGTCATTATATGTTTCGCTCGCCTGTTTTGCTATCGAACTGCTATAAGTTATAAGTGTGAAAGATAGTCTAATAGTCCGCCCTGACGTCCGGTCCTTCGGGATCTTGGGGGGTGTGCTATTAGATTGTTGGAAAGATGTGTTACAAAGAAGTGAGAGTCTAATAGTCCGCCCTGATGTTCTGTTCCTTCGGGTTCCAGGGGGTGTGGCTATTAGATTGTTATGTGCTTGTGAATGTGAATGTGAATGTGAATATGAATATTGCTTGTCATTGCATTGGTCTCGGACAACTTGTGCACAAGGTAATAGTCTCTCGGTCGGTTCCTGGGGCACTGGGAATCGGTCGGTCCGGAAGAGATTGTGAGAGCACCCTGATATTCCGGTCCTTCGGGATCTTGGGGGTATTGTTGTCCATAAATGGGGAAACTCATGGGCCGTCATATAGATAGGGTGCATGCTAGATTTACCTTCTTGCATACCTATCATTTGTGACACCAGAAGATGGATTCATAAGTTTATGCATATAAGCAAATTGTGGCTAACTTGTGTGTCTGCTATAGGGATAACCGTTCGGCTATGGGATAAGAAATATGAGTTTATGCATAAGCCTACTTATTCATTTTGTCTGCATCTTAGAGAATACCCGTTAGCGCCGCATGAATTGCATCGGTCGGACAATGACTATTAGTGCAGAGCTAAACCTTGGTTGCGGCTGCTTAGGCACTAATGTGCAACCATGAGTCACAGCTGCTAATAGGATCAGAATATGAGTCATTGGTTAGCTGGATTACCGCTACCGATCCTGAGTTACTCGGGGACCGACCTCTGATTAATAGTTCAACTTGTGTGCTTGATTGAATGATAGTTCATATATGCTAATTTGCCCCAGAGAGTTAGATTGATGCACAATACATGCTGCGCACTACACGATAGAGCACTGCCCCGATCATATGCTTATAAGTTTGATTATGCAAACTGTTTCAAAGTTATATTTTCAAAAAGATATAATCTGACTAGTTCTGAACTGCCTGAAATGAACCTAAGTAAAACTAGCAAAATCACTAGTAATGCAATATTTTGCCACATGATTACTTAGTGTGGGTTTCAGGGGGTGTAGCTTCTGTTCAGTTGTTTTATCTCACCAGTACTTGTATAAACCACCAACAGTTTGCTTGTTCTTAGGTGCTCGTTCGTTCGAGGAAGCGATAGCCGTGCCTCATCCCAAGGAACCAAAAATCTGGAGTCGATGCCTGGAGCCGCATCGAGTTGTGCCTGCTTTGAGTTGCTTTTGTATAGAGGGACATAATATATGGAACAGTGTTATTGTAATCGAGAGAAGAGTGCTTGAGCGAATTGTAATCTTGGCCATGTGCCGCTTGTAACACTTTCGATTATCAATAAGAGCTTGTTTTTCATATGCCATTGTGTTCTTCACTTTTCTGCAATATGTGTGCCGCTGCTTCAGTATTGAATAGCTTACTTGCCCTTGTTCAAAGCTTTGGCCTTGTGCAAGCGCACTTTAGGCTTGCACGGCATCACACCCATGCGAGGACAATTGGTTTCGTAGGGACCAAAGCGAGGACGAACGGCCCTGCGGGACCGGGGCGTGACAAAGAAGGTCCTGGAGAAGTGGCACTTGGGACATCAGCATTTGTAGGTACTGGCCTAGGCACAAAAGGAGGAAGCTCATGCTGCTCATGCTCCCTATATACTCTCAGCTCCCCCTGAGACAATATCACTCCTCGGTGACTCAAAAGGACATGGAATCATACCAACCACGATGTCACTCTTATTATCCCCCTCTCTACTAGCATTAGTAGAGCCATCCTCGAACAAGGAACTTAACTCCGTCTTCTTTACATAAAATGGTTCAAACTTCTAGAAGGTCACGTACATACTGATAAACAGTCTTCTTTCAGTGGGACACCAACACCTGTATCCTTTTTTACTTGATGAGTAGCTAGCCCACAAAGATACATTTAACTGCTTGTGGATCCAGCTTGCTCACCATCATTCTGTGATCTCGCACAAAATATATGCAGCCAAACACTCTGGGTGGAATGCAATAAAAATATTAGAGCCCAAGAGCATCTCACATGGTGTCTTTACTCCTAATACTCTTGATGATATCATGTTAATTAGATAAGTTACTTTCATAACAGTCTCACTCCACAAGAACTTCGACACATTCATTGTCATCATCAAAGAACGTGCCACTTTTAGTAGATATATGTCCTTGCGTTCAGCCACCCCATTCTGAGCAGGAGTGTTTGGGCAAGTGGTTTGATGAAGAATTCCCTGACTAGAGATAAAATTACCAAACTCCTTGTTGGTGTACTCGGCTCCATTATCTGTTCGAAGAATCTTCATATTTACTCCAAACTGGGTCTTTACATACGCCGAGAAGTCATAAAAATATTTGTACACCTCAGATTTCTGCTTAATCATGTAGATCCAGGTCATACGTGAGTAGCAATAAATGAAGTAAATGAAGGTAACAAACCATCTGAATTTACTGATGGAGGTAGTAGGATACGGTACCCAAACATCAGAATGAACAAGTACAAATAGCTAAAGACTTCGAAGGCCAACCATTTTATAAGTAGAACGTGTATGCTTCCCAAGTTCACAAGCATTACATAACTTTTTTTGTCTACTTTATGCATTATCTCATGTTCTAACTTATTCAAACTATCAAAAGATAAATGCCCCAATCTACAGCATTGAAGCATTGCTTCTATCTTTGGCCCTCCACTAATAGTAGCAGCGGGCATTGCAGTCTCCCTGTCCAGGTACCAAAGACCATCACGCCTGATACCAGTCCCAAACCTTTTCCCGTGGCCTTCTCCTGGAAAGAACACATATTCCGATCAAAAAAAATAGTACAATTCAATTGATCAATGAGAGAGCTAACAAAAAATAAGCTAACCGAAAAGGAAGGAACATGCAAGACAGATGACAGGATAACAGATGAAGTATAATGGACTGAGCCAGTACCTCTGATGGGTTGGGATATCCCATCAGCAGTCTAAACTATCTCGGAATGCATATGTTTGCTCGGACAATATAATACAAACTCACTAGATGCACATGTGATATACCTAGATGCACCTGAGTCTATGATCCAATCAGTATGAGATTTAGTAGATGTAAGTGCCTAAACTGGGATACTGTTTCCCATATAATCAGCATAACTAGTAAAGTTACCAAGGTAGGTAGTGTCATGCCCTGATTTCTGCAAGGGACCGATCGTCCTCGCTTAGCGCCTTACAGAACCGATCGTCCTCACATGGGCTTGATGTCATGCAAGTCTAAGTTACACTTACACAAGGCTAAGGCTTTGAACAAAGACAAGTAGGCTATTCAGAGTAAGAAGCAGCGGCACAACATAGCAGAAAAGTAAAGAACACAACGGCATAAGAAAATAAGCTCTTTATTGAAATTCAAAAAGTGTTACAAGCAGCGCTTGCCGAGATTACAATTCGCTTAAGCTCTCATTCTCTCGATTATAATGACGTCGTTCCATACATTACATCCCTTTATACAAAAATATCTCAAAATATCTCGATATGTCTCAAGGCATCGACTCCAGATCCCGGTTCCTGGGGATGAGGATATGTTATCGCTTCTTCGGACTATCCAGTACCTGCGAACAAGCAAACTAGTGGAGGTCAGCACTTTGGAGGAAGTACTGGTAAGTATAAAAGAAATGAACAGAAGCAACACTCTCTAAAACTAACACTAAGTAATCATGTGGTAAAATATTACATCACTAGTGATCTTGATACTTTTACCTAGGTTTATTTCATGCAGCACAGGATCAGAGTCAGTTTACTTCTTTTGAAAATATGTCTTTGAAAACAGTTTATACATTCAATACATTCAAGCATACAGTAGGGGCAGTGTTCTATCGTGTAGTGCACAGCATGTATCGTAAGTCATATTCATTAACTCTAAGAACAATAGCTGTGATCTAGTAGACTATTCATCTTGTACAAGAGGGCAACAGCATATACAGGTAAAACATGCAAGTCTAGGGATAGTGCATAATTCAAGCATAATCATAAATCAATATATCACTTATTTAGTTATTCTTACCTTTCGCCAAACGGTTATGTCATGCCATGATCTCCCACAGAATCGGTCGTCCCTGCTAGGCATGAATTACCGCACCAGTAATCCCCCGGGACGATCGTTCTCATCTACACGTGATATCGCACGAGCACAAGATGCGTCCGTGCAAGGCCACGATCCGAACAGACGATAAAATAACTAAGCCACAGAGTCGCATAGATAGTTCGAATACAGCGGAATAGAAACGAACAGGCGATTGATAACAAGTTCACAGAGTCGTCATGGCAGAAGCATTGAAATAAATATAAGTATAGATATAAAACAAACACTTTATTGATATTGAATCAGTATTACAAGCGGCGCTAGGCCGAGATTATAAGTCGCTCAAGTCCTCTCTTTAGAAAAAATAAAAGTGTGCCAAATGGCTACAATTTATGGAATGATACATAGGCAATGTTCTAACGTTATGTCTTGTATATGCGCTTCAGCTCCGAACGCAACACTCCAAGGCTCCAGAGCAAACTCTACGCCTTAGCACGAGCGAAGGAGTTTCACACCAAACGAGGTTCTTTCGTACCCTGCAAATAATCTGGTGGGTTATCAGTACATGAATGCACTGGTGGAGAGGCTTCTTGCCCGCTCAACAAATCCAAATACGTTATATAGGTTCTGTGCGCCATCTATTAATTTATCTTTCTAGTCTTGACTTAGGATCAGTTTTATGGCATAATGAAAAGCCTAACTCGTGTGGTAGTGTGCCATGCAATATAAGAGTAACACGGCAAGACTTACCAACTAACCATCCATCCTTCTCTGTCCAGATATAAACCAAGTTAATCCAAGCACGAGTATATATAATAAAATCCAAGAGAAAATTGCATAAGCAAACATGTGTGTCACGGGCGGGGTTCTGACTCAGGTGCACGAGTTACAAGGATTATTTAGATGTGTTATACTTAGAAGTCTCAGGTATTCAGATACAGTTGTAGATACAGATGTGTTACATAGAACGGTTGCCTATAATGCAATGACTCGCACGCGGGTTGCCGCAATCGAGTCATCTTAATCTATATGACAGAAGGTCACTGGCATGACTTCCATAGTGGATGGTGTAGTCTCGAGACAAAGATGGTGTGCAAGCAATATATAATACGGGTAGCATTGCACCCATCCCGCCCATAATAGACGACTACCATTTGGTTTCGTCTAGATCAGATCGGCCCCAGTGTCCCAGCGACTGTCCGTGGAACTGGATTCAAAAATCCACCTTGTGCACAAGTTTTTCGTCACCGCATGTATCCTCAAGTATTTCAGATTCTCGTAGTTACAGGTACAGATACAGTTACGGTTTCAATCAAGCTCTATCAGGTACAGTATCGACTCCCTGAGCCGTCAGATTCAGTACAGAATGAGTATTAATTTTCAGAGATGTCATGATGTTATCTTGCTTAACTGTCCATGATGCAATCCCCTAGTTCAAAAAATGCATTGGTGACCTTACGGTCCTGAATACTTTCAATGTTTCTATACTTGGCTTGGAACGACTATCTTGATAGCCTTCCTGCCTCAACTGAGCGAATCATAGATAGTAAAGTGTGATGATTTGTCGCATGCATATAAGTGACAAGCATTAAAACGAGGCAATGAGAACAAGTTAGCATGTAAGGAGGCAAGCATTATATTTGTGTGAAACATAAGCATAAGAAAATGAGCGGTTATAGTCTACTTTAGAACATAAGACTTTATGTTTGCATGGGTCTAAGGGGTCATGCGAGGAGTGAAACCATACAAGGACATATCGAGTGACATAATATATGGGACGAGCAGTGTAAACATGCGAAGCATTGTACTACGAAGAGTATGTAATGATCTACTCGAAGCATAGCAGAGTCTACTTGCACGGAGCTAAGGTAGAATGCGATGGTCCAACTATTAGCCAAATTTTATTTCCATGTTCTAACACAAGCAATACAAGATGAGATTATTCCCTTAGCTAGGTGCATTGTATTCTTTATTAGCATTCAAGGGGTTATTGCCTAGCGACTAGCATGTATCATCCATATTTTAAGTGTGCAGGCTAAGCAAACACAAGTTTATTGTAGCCACCCACCTTAGCGATGATTCATCTCGGTTGAGCGATACTCCAAGTGAGCCTTTGAAAGTCTAAGTCTGAACTCCTGAAGGGACAAGTCTGGAATCCTTTACTTCAAACGATTCTTTTCGCTGAACAAAGCGGGTCGGGTCGTTGCACTTGCGTCGTTTGAATCGGCTCTCCGCTTGAGCAGAACGGGTCATTACATTATACACCACTCAAAAAATTTCTCGTCCTCGAGACTTTCTGAGCGCAAACCGTTCTATCGCAAACTATCGAATCTATCTCAAGCATAACAATCAGTGTCGCGTGTGTGTTGGGTCTATCTTGTTGAATGACTCTATCATTCAATCTAAGCTCTGACTCGGTCTCTAATATGCCTTAGCGTAGAACATATCGTCTAACGCGGGGTACAGTATAATCTATCTTAAATGATGATCTAAGGCTGAGGCAAACTTATCCAAATCATTAAACCCGTCCATGCGAATCTAACATATTCACTTGCACTAGCATTCGAGATCAGCATATCGCGAGTCTGAATTGTGCACATATTCAGAGCATCCCCCAAACATATGCATATCAACCAACTTAGCGATAGCAAAGTCATTGCACTCGAGTTCAACATATCACTGAGTTTTGGATCATGTACATGTTCAAGGCGTCCCTCAAACATATGCATTCAACCAAACTTAGCAAAAGTAAAGTCGGACAAGCTACTCACAAAAATCTCAAGGGTTCTCGTCTTATGAATCACAATGATGCCTCCAACGGGGTCAATCAAAATCCAAGTTATTTCTAAATCTTACTCAAATCAAGCATTATACTACTGTCAAGCACGATCTATCTGATCTACCGATTAGCGTCAATGTCCTATCGTCCATTCTATTCGTGTCAAACATAGCACACACTTACCGTTTTCAAGTCTAATTCTAAGTCTTGCTACCCCAATTCTATGGCTTGCTCAAGCAATACGCTAGAGTTAGTCATAAAAGTTCTTTCACTCAGCACAGGGTCATCTACCTAATTACTAGGTCAGCTCACTAGGTCATAGGTACAGTTCGTATTCATGAATCATCGTACAATTTTGTCGCACGATGCTTGCTCCAATTTCTAAGGTCAAACCATTGTTCATTTGTACGAGATATTCTATCCAAGCTCGTTCACTCAGATTTCTAAACATCGAGCACAGATCATCCTACACATATTAACACGTTCGTTTATACAGGGTCCGAGTCCGTTCAGTCAAATCCATGATATATCCATTTTATATGTCAAGCCTAGCAATTCGCATAGTCTATCTCCTCAAACATGTTTGATAGAATCCACTTGTCATTCTAAGTCTAGACCACCAAGTCACGATCCAATTTCCAATCACCGATCTCAATCATAAACTCTAATTCGTCCAACCAGATTCATGTATCCATTCAAGAAACCATCAAGCGTGTCTTACTCCATGTTCTAGACTAACTCATCCATGAAACACTTTCGATTTACTTGTATTCTCAAACTCGTCTTATCATGTCGAACCACAAGTCAAGACGATCTTTCAATTGTCACGCTTCGGTCTCCCGCAAGTTCGATCATCCTCGTTGGACGTGAGATCACCATGCCAACGCTCCCGCTGGATAATCGTCCTAATTCGGGTGTGACGCATGTACGAGCATGGAATTAAGCTCGCAAAAGACAAGAACGTCAGACGTTATGGTTATCATTGAAATAATCGAGGTACCTTATTATTATACTTTATTCCATTTAAGATATATATATCCTTCAAGTTATGTCTGTTCATGTCGTGATCATAATTCTTATAGCCAAATCGTCCAACTTTAATGTTATCGTTCGATAAATCCATAGTTTACTTCTAGCATTCCTCAAAAAACTAAGTTCAAATATTCAAACCAAAGTCTATGAACCTTCGATACGTTCCATTCATCGAGTTTGTTTTGAATAATCATCGAACACGTTTTCTTGAGTTAGATCATCATTCAAGATGGATTATACTGTACCCCGCATTAGGTGATATGTTCCGCACTAAGGCGCATTAGAGACCGAGGCAGAGCTTGGATTGAATGATAGAGTCATTCAATGAGACAGACCCAGCATACACACGACACTAATTATGCTTGAGATAGATTCGATAGTTTTCGATAGAATGGTTTGTGCTCAGGAAGTCTCGAGGACGAGACTTTTTCTGAGTGGTGTATAATATAACGACCCATTTCGCTCAAGCGGAGAGCCGATTCAAACGGCACAAGTGTAATGACCCGACCCACTTTGCTCAGCGAGAAGACTCATTGAGGCAAAGAATTCCAGACTTGGCCCTTCAGGAGTTCAAACTTAAACTTTCAAAGGCTCGCTCGAAGTATCACTTGACCGAGGCAAATCATCGCTAAGGTGGGTGGCTACAATAAACTTGTCTTTGCTTAGCCTCCACACTTAAAATATGGACGTTACATGCTAGTCGCTAGGCGATAACCCCTTACATGCTAATAAAGAATACAACACACCTAGCTAAGGGAATAATCCCATCTTGTATTGCTTGTGTTAGAACATGGGAATAAAACTTGGCTAATAGTTGGACCCTCGTATGCTACCTTAGCTCCGTGCAAGTAGACTCCGCTAATGCTTCGAGTAGATCATTACATACTCTTTGTAGTACACTGCTTTGCATGTTTACACTGCTCGTCCCATAGATTATGTCGCTCGATATGTCCCTGTACGGTTTCACTCCTTGCACGTCCCCTTAGACACGTGCAAACGTAAAGGCTTATGTTCTAAAGTAGACTATACCGCTTATTTTCTTATGCTTATGTTTCACACAAATACAATGCTTGCATGCTTACATGGTAACTTATACTCGTTGCCTTATTTTAATGCTTGTCATTTATATGCATACCATAAATCATTGTACTTTACTATCTATGATTCGCTCAGTTGAGGCAGAAAGGCTATCATGATAGTCGTTCCGAGCCAAGTATAGAAGCATTGAAAGTATTCGGGACCTTAAGCTCGCTAAGGCATTTTTTGAACTAGAGGACTACATCATGGACAGATAAGCAATATAACATCATGACATCTCTGAAAATCAATACTTGTTCTATACTGAATCGTACGGCTCGGGGAGTCAATACTGTACCTGATAGAGCTTGACTGAACCTGTAACTGTATATGTACATGTAACTGCAAGAATTTGAAATACTTGAGCAGACGCGCGGTCACAGACAACTTGTGCACAAGGTGGATTTTTAAATCCAGTTTCGCGGACGTTCGACGGGGCACTGGGGCCAATCCAATCTAGACGGAACTAACTGGTACTCATCTGTTATGGGCGGGATGGGTGCAATAATACCCGTATTATATATTGCTTGCACACCATCTTTGACTCGAGACTACACCATTCACTATGGAAGTCATGCCAGTGACCTTCTGTCATATAGATTAAGATGACTCGATTGCGGCAACCTACATGCGAGTCATTGCATTGTAGGCGACCGTTCTGTATAACATATCTATATCTGCAACTGCATCTGAATACCTGAGACTTCTGAGTATAACACATCTAAATAATTCTTGTAACTTGTGCACCTGAGTCAGAACCCCGCCTATGACACTCGTGTTTGCTTATGCAATTTTCTCTTAGATTCCATTATATATACTCGTGCTTGGATTAACTTGGTTTTATATCTGGACAGGAAAGGATGGATAATAAGTTGGTAAAGGATGGATAATAAGTTGGTAAGTCTTGTCGTGTTACTCTTATATCGCACGGCGCACTGCCACACGAGTAAGGATTTTCATTATGCCATGAAACTGATCCTATGGCAAGACTAGAAAGACAACTTAAATGATGGTGCACGAAACCTATATAACATGTTTAAATTTTTCGAACGGGCGAGAAGCCTCCCTACCAGTGCATTCTTGTACTGATAACCCATCAAATTATTTGTAGGGTATAAGAGAACCTCGTTCGGTGCAAAAACTCCTTCCCTCGTGCTAAGGTGTGGATGTTCGCTCTGGATCCTTGGAGCATTATGTCCGGAGCTGAAGTGCATATACAAGACATAATGTTAGAACATCGACTATATATCATTCCATAAATTGTAGCCACTTGGCACGCTTTTATTATTTCGAGAGAGAGAACTTGAGTGACTTATAATCTTGGCCTAGCGCCACTTGTAATACTGATTCAATATCAATAAAGTATTTGTTTTACATCTATACTTATGTTCATTTTAATGCTTTCGTTATAATGACTCTGTGAACTTGTTACCAATCGCCTGTTCGTTTCTATTCCGCTGTATTCGGACTATCTGTGCAACTCTGTGGCTTAGTCATTTTATCGCCTGTTCAGATCATGGCCTTGCACGGATGTAGCTTGTGCTCATACGGCATCACATCCAGATAGGAACGATCGTCCTGCGGGAGCGCTGGCACGGTGATTTGCGCCTAGCAGGTACGGCCGATTCCATGGGAGATCGGGGCGTGACATGTTATCCCTGTAACAAACATACAAGTTAGCAATAATTTACATAAACATATGAGTGTCCTTTCCTGTTCGTCTCTACATCAAGAGTTAGGTATACAAGAAGGCTAACCTAGCATTGCGCCCTATATATATGATGGCCTCCGAGTGTAGATCCCCGGGATTAATAATTGAGACGTACAAGCCCTTCTCACTAATGATGGATCAGCTAATATCTGCTAATATACATGGTTGCTATGCACTAAAATACGCTCAAAATAGCAGCCGAGACTTATGGTCCAGCACTACACTAATAGCCACACCCCCTAATCGCGAGGATTCCAAGCCTCAGGGTGTTCGATTAGCCTCTTCCAGGCCGAACGGTTCCCAGTGCCCCAAGATACCGCTCGAGAGACCCAATACCTTGTGCACAAGTTGTTAAACCAATGCATGAATACAATTTTATTAGATAAAGACTATATGATGCACATGTCCATGAACAAACAAATATTCAACCAAGCGATAGAGCCAGATCTCTCAATTCTCTTCTATTCAATCAATTCGATAGGTTCAATCTTCTTCTTTTTTTCAATCGATTGATAGGTTCAATAGCACACAGTACAAGTTATTCAAACAGTTCTATCTTTTTGTAGTGCAATCAATGAGACATGTTCAAGTAGTTTTCTTATTAAAGAAAGAATGGAAGCAGTTCTTCTATCTCTTTTTAACTAAGGATACAATTATATTCTATCTTTTAGCATTTGATATGAAGATATGTTCAAGCAGTCGTTTACTCTTCTTATTAGCATAAAAATGGTTCGTTAGATAGCGATGTCAGTGTAACTAGCATACAATATTAATTTATATACTTAGCATGGTAATGGTTTTATCTCTTTTAGAAGCATATAAGTTCTCTTATTAAACATGCAAGTTCTCGTTCTATCATTCTCATGTGAACATTATCTACTTAGCAAACAAGCATTTAAAAACTCAGATTTATTATTAAGGCGTGCAAGAATCAGAGAATGAAGTTTTGCCCACTCACCTAGATCAATCGTCTTGTGTGTCGATCAAAAACTCTTTGAGAAGGCTTTTGCTTGAGCCAACAAAGCGATATCTCTTGTACATAGTGCCAACGCGGAGCAGAGTACTACAGGTAGTGTCAGCCAGATCCTGAGTGGCATGTCCCTTGCCCTTAGAACTCTCAACCTGAAGCTTGAACTGTCGTAGTTCCTCCAGTTCTGTCATGTTGGCTCCAGTCATCTTAGTAGTGGTCTCCTCTGGGATATCTAGGAGAGCAACTCCTCGGCCTCCATGTCCCCTGCCTCCTTGACCTGTACGTCCACCTCTTTGTCCTCTGCCTCCTCGGCCATGATCAGAATTGCGGAGTTGAAGGCAGTTGTACCTGAGGTGCCCTTTTTTCTCGCAATTATAGCACTCCCTGTCATCACTGATGAGAGCACTAGGAATCACCAATGTCGAGCGGACAACGGGTGAGGTCTCGCCTTTTATAACTTTCTGTCTGATATTCTCTTGCTCCATCGATGCAACAGCCTCATCCAGGGATAGGAAAGATGGCAGATGACACATTGCTACCCTCATAGCCTCGAAATATGGGTTCAGACCCTTAAGAAAATGAGCCACACGCCTTCGCTCAAGGTATTATTTTTCAAGGAGAACATCTGCCGGGTTTTGCAATGATAGCGGATCATAGTGATCCAAGTCCGCCCATAAGCGATGTAGCTCCGCTGCATACTGGAGTACTATCTTCTCTCCATGTGTGGTAGCATCAATCTTTTTTTCAACTTTCATCATCAACATGACACTTCCAACTCCAGATTACACCCTAGCCAATGTCTTCTAAACATTAGTTGTACTGCAGATTGACTCCACCATCCATGTTATTGATGGAGACACAGAAGTCAGCAGCCAAGAAACCACCAGAGAATTAAGGTGACTCCATATGCTCCACTCAGCACTCGTCTTATCCTCTGGCTTAGTGCACTCTCTCTTTACATATTTTTCAAGTCCCTTGGTCCGAAGGTTCAACAACGCCCTCTTAGACCAACTTAGGTAGTTTTTCGTCCCCTCAAGTTTGATGTCATTGGGTAGCAACTATATCTTCTTTATCACATGTGACGGTTATGGTGCGGGCACGACTGTCCTATTGGAAGATGACTCCTCTAATTTGGCCTGAAATACCCTGGTCATCCCCTCCAGTATCTCCTTCAGCTCCTGACTAGTCATAGGTGTTCCCATCTTCAAAGTTGTTCTTATCGCAAACTCAACAAAGGGACGAGATCAAACGCAACTCAAACGCGGGTCGTGCACCTACATGCGATCATGACTTTCTCCATCTATCTGTACACCTCCAACTTCATGCGGCAGGAGAGGTACACGATAGGTAGAACTCGCCGGAACAAAGGCTAGAGATAGAGATCTATGCAAAACTTTTCAGGAAGTATTCTCTCTAATCTCAGAACCCACGTTGAGATCGAAATCAGAGGATCACACAAGAGTTCTTCTCTGATTATCCACGATCCAACGAACAACTCGTCTACGCCAGCGTATGACGAGGACAAGGTCGGCAGCAACGTACCCTGCTTCCAGCAGGTTCAACAACACCCACAGGGGGGTGTTGACGTACCCTGCTTCCCGCAGGTTCGACAACACCCACCGAGGGACGTCAACGGCGGAGAAGAGGGACGGTGGTGGAGAAGAAGAAAAGAGAGAAAATTTTATTGTGGAGAAAGATATTCAGAATTTTGACTCTGATACCATGTAGAAAGACTTAATTGATTTATTTCTCAAATAGGGAGTACATATATATAGGAGGCTAGCCTCCTCCTTACTTTCTATCCAATATGAGACTAAATAAGTTCACATAACTCAACATTTAGAAAATACAAAAAATAAAAGACGAAGCTTCTTTGTTTTTAAATATAATAAAGCCAATGACGGACAAGAAATTAACAATAGACAATGTAAAGTCTATACAAGCTTCTAGCGCCTATGACTTGTTTTAACTGAGAAATTTGTTGGTATTGGTCCATGAACAGGAATGTGCAAGATGAACTAAGTGACCTTTGATGGTTTTTACTTAACGTATTCTTCTGATTTTGTTGTTTAGTTTGAATCATTAATTGTGTATACAAATATCCTCGAGGCTCGAGTAATTGACGTGAAATGCAATGCACATACCAGCTAAAGTCCACATATATAGGTGTGAATGATTATTTTCCCATGTATTTTTGTTGGGTACTTTGTAATGTGTGAAACGTGGTTTAACTGTGTTTAATGGTTAGAAAGGCTAGAATAATAAGATGAACAAACATAAGGTCCATCAAACTCCTCTTTACTTAGTGGGCATGCAATATGACATTTTCTATTTGCTCTCTGCAATTATTTGGAGATTTAGACATTTTGTCCATATCGATATAGGGTTCTTGTTTGGACATTAAATTTGGAGATTTGTTAGGTATTGGTCAGTGTGACTGAAAGTGAAAGATGGAGTGTATATATTTCTGTGTATTTTACTTCCATGTTTTCTTCTGAAATATATTTTGTTGCCAAGTACGAGTCCTATATTCATGCCTTGCCTTGTGGCGTAATGCACATTGTGTATCTAGATATCCTCCAAGTTAATAGCAACGCCCACCGTTGAACTCGTCACAAAATAATAAGCACATATATATATATATATATATATATATATATATATGAAAAAAGGGATATAAGTCATAGGCTCATATTCTTACATGGACCAATGCATATGTGGACCAATAGAAATGGAGTGTACTAGTGCACATGAGTGCACATGGAATATAGGAATACATTCATATTGGTCCACATGTACATGGCTCATATAGGAATATGAGCATATGGTTCATATTCCGTTTACCTATATATATATATATATATATATATATATATATATATATATATATATATATTAAGGGATTTAAACTTTTTATTGCCGGACTTCCAGGAAATCGATTTTGAGGATTATATGATAGGCCAGCTCCATACCCAACAGTGAGCTGCAATAAAGTAGAAACCTGGACCAGCGATCACCCAATCGCGAATTTGGAGAGTGCTTTGGCACGGGTTGAGGATGAAGACCGGAGATTCATTGGTTGGTGAGATGAAACTCTGTATTTGTTTTGAGTTTTCCTGGACTTGCCCACCTTCCCAGAACTGGAAGGATTCCCAAAGGTAGGAGTCCCCATGGCCTTGCCCACCAATTCCTGGACACCCAAGCCCGTCTTAACCAGCACTTCTACATCAACCAAGGACCCCCGCAGGAACCGGAAGCTCTCCATGATGCTCCAGTAAAGTAGTCGTAGCGGACTTATCAGGGGCACCCACCGTAGCCATTCCTTCAATGGTGCTAGGAACAAGCTCCCCATCCGGTTGCTCCCCACCTTTAACCGAAACCAGCTCCTTGCCTTCCCCTGCCTTCCCATTTGTGAGATCCCCCATGCCTACTTATATCCTTCTCAACATTCCTGCCCCATCACCATATGTAGATTCCCTACAGTGGTGTTGTTTCCTACCTGGGCCTTACCCATGCCAATATCCCTTGAATCTGAACCCTTTTTAGATACTTTCGCAACCGCTGCAGTACTAACCTCAGAGATTGTGAAAGCAACTGCAATGACATCCTCTTCCATCGCACCATCTACCTCGTCCGCCCCTCTAACACAACCACCAGTGGTCGGTGAGACGACAACCACAGGGACACCCATGGGATCTGAGTCATAAATGGAGACAGCCAATCTGATCTCCTCCTCCACTGCAATATCTGCCTCGTCTGCCCAACTAATACGGCCAACCGAGATCGACAATGGGCCTACAATAGGGAGACCTGCTGCGCTCTTGAGGGGGAGGGGACGAACTCTCCCACCTCCAAAACTGACAGCCCGAGGGAGTCGCTAGTGGATCCGGGCGAAAAGACTAGCCTAGACGAGGGAGGTAGGGGGTCCGGTGGGATACAAGAGGATAAGGGAAGATAAATATGAGAGGGAGAGGTTGTTCGGATGCTAGGCACCAAGGGGGGACCCGTCATACCTCCATCCTAGGCGGAGGCCCTATAAAATTCCATAGGGCCTTCACCTCCAACCGGAATACCACCTCCTTCCAGATCAGAGGGAACCAAAGCATCCCTTTGGACTACGGATAAAGCTCTACCAGCATTTGCAGCAAGCATGTTAGACCCTCCTGAAGAGTTAACTCCTTCATTCCAGCATCTATGCGCACTCCCAGAGCTTTGACTCTTGGAAATTCTCTCTTCGTTTGTATCCGACACAAGACCTTTGCCTTTGGAGATGACCATTTTAGCCTATTTTAGTTGTCTGGTTTTGCAGTTAACCGAAGAATGGCCAAGGTGTGAGCAATAACTACAGTAAGAAGGGTATTGCTCGTACTCAACCGATTGGCGGTAATCGCGTCCCTTCGGAAGTGCTATGCATATGTGGTCCACCAATCGGACACTTACTTCAATCTCCACCAGGACTCTCACACGACTGGGACGAACCAGAGTCTCCGTAGCTTTGTCCAACTGGAGAGGGACGTCGAGACAGGAAGCAATCAAAAACACCAAAGCCTTGGCAAAAAATGGTTTGGGAGATCCGAAAAAGACACCCAAACCGGGGCGACGATACAGGAAGTAATAAAAAACACCGAAGCCTTGGAAAAAAATGGTTTGGGAGATCCAGAAAAGACACCCAAACCGGGGCGACCTGAGACTCGTGTTTCGGTGAAAACTCTGGCGTCCACTTGGTGACCCTCAATGGAGCTTTGGCCATGAACCAGAGGCTCTTCGAACGTAAACACATAAAATCCTCTTCCAATCTCGGGCGAATCAGCACATGACGTGCGCCGATTAGCCCCACAGTAACCGTACTTGCGAATTTGAATTCGGAAAAGGCGCGCCGGATGAGGTCCATTGACAGCCGCGAATGGGTCAGCTTCCCGACAAGGGCAAAACGGAGAGAAAAATAGAGGATGGTTTCATCCTCCTCATAAAAAGTGATCATCGGGATGCCCTGGATGATGGAGTGTTTCCTGGGGCCTAGCACGGGATCCGCCAGAGCTGATCGGACAGCCTCGCCAGCGTTGCGACCATCCGCCGTCTCGAGATAAGATATGCCTGGGTCGAGCCTCAGATCTGCAGCGGCCTGAGGCCGACCCCCAACTGACAGAATCTGGGGCAGGCAAAGACCATTGGGAACCCCTACCGGAGTGGGATTCTTCGAGCAGTCCGCAATGACCCCCGGGTAGGGGGGCTAAGGGTGGCTGTAGCCATCTTTGACCGCCCAAAGGGACGTGTCCCAAAATGACGGGATGAAAAAGATATAGGAGCTCCCCGCAGAAGGGAAGCCGTTGGTGCAGCCGAAGGCAGAATGGGAGGGAGAGGAAAGGCCCTCTCCTCCGCCGAAGACCGGCCAGGGGCCGCCGGAGCTGGCTGCGTGAAGACTGTTGTAGCGCTCCGGGGAGAAGGGCAAGAAAGAGGAGAGGGGAGAAGAGGGTAGCAGGCCGCCTACGCCGCCATGGCCCAACCGAGGTGGCCGAGCCCTAAAGGATAGGGAGATCACCATCGAGAGGCTAGGGCCGACTGTGTTTCATATATATATATATATAGTCCAGTGGTAGAAAGGAGACATGCCACCCAGGTGGTTGATTGATCGAGCCCCAGTGGTTCACATTCTATTTACACTGGGCCTTTGCTCTTTCAAGCCACGTCCTTAATTACACCTCTCCTTAGTCGAAGCCCAATTCATATGAAAAAGCACAAGTCAATTGATAGTAAATTTGTTCTCAAACAAAACTAGGAGGAACCACAAGGAAGCCGTGCAAATTGGAAGACGCAAGAAGGTTTATGCATTCTTATTATGAGTGACCATACACCACCAAAGAACTGTTGGTTTTTTTTACTTTGCTTTGGGAGTTTTAGTCCCACATTGAAAAACCACCAATATGTATATCTCAATATATAGCTTTGCTTAGTATTGGTATATGCACATGGGGTGGTGGTCCAGGTGGGTTGACTTTCCTAGAGGGATTAAGTGTGAACTTCATTATGACAATCTTTATTTTGTCACCACCTTTGGAAATTTTTTCTTATAAGCTATGTCCCGCGACTCGGATTCAGACTTGGGCTCAAGGGCGCAAAGTGGCGCTTTGTGGCGCACTTTGCACTTTGCACGTCAGCGTCGTGGCCTGGAGAGCATGCGGCCAGGGCCATGAGGTCAGGTGCCCATGCGGCCAGGGGCCATGCGGTTAGGGGCGCATGCGGCCAGATGCTCATGCGGCCCAGTGCTCATGTGGCCAGGCGCCCATGCGGCCAGGGGCCTTGTGGCCTGGAGCTATCCGGCCATGCGCTATGCGGCCAGCAAGTTAGCTTGAGCGAGTCAAGTATGGAGGGGATAGGGACTGCTGTTGGCGGCTTGGTGCGGCGCAGACGGCGCGTGGTTCTCTGTGCCACGCGGTTGCAAGCTTTCGGCGCCTGGCGGCACTGTCTTCTCTGTGCACTACAACACGCAGGCGGCTCATGGCTCTCTGTGCCATGTGGCTGCAGCTTTCGGCATCTGACGGCGATGTCTGTCCTGTGCAGTACAGCGGCGCAGGCGGCACATGCGGCCTGATTTTTTTCTCAGCCCGCATGGAAGCTGAAAAAGTTTCTCACCGAAGAACAAAAGAGAGGAATTGCCGAGGAAAAAATACACAAGGTTACTAATGCTCTAGAAACCTTAATTGGATTCTCATCCACTTCTAAATCTAGAGCCCTAGCTATTAAAGAAGATTCCATCCTAAGGGATACTAGGTCTGGAGAATTAAAACTCTTTCTCCAAACACTTGAAACCAATGATATGGTCAACATTCGAATGCAAGAACTAGTAGAATTACTCAATCTACTAAAAATCCAAAATGATCACGTCCATGAGCTAGAAGCCGAACTCATGGTTCAACAGATGTTAACAATGTTTCAACAGAATGTTATAAATGAGGAACGACTAATCAAGTTCTTCAAAGAACTTGAGGACACTGATATACTCCAGCTCCTGGATAATGAAGACATGATCAGAAATCCCATGGGAAGGCTTTGTATTATTACCTGCTTCCAAGAGATTCCAAAATATAGATCCCATATTAAAAAGGGATTAGTTCACGAAGTTTATATCAATATCAAAAATCTGGAGGAATATGAGAATATTATCCCGGATATTTGTGTCAATGCTGTAAATCTCCATGCAACAAAATTCCAAACAATTTTTCGGTTTTGAATTTGGTCAATCTGGGAAGAAAGACAGCACATCAAGCTTTTTCCCTCTGTCCAGATTTGGAAATTATTTAAAGTAACCGAAGATCCATGTCTATCGTATGTCAAATTTCAGAAACAGAGTTTTTTCGAAGATCGGGATCGGAAGCTTGCCGCTGAGGAATTTTTCTCCAGGATTACTATTTCATCTACCGACAGAACGGGTTCTGCCTCAGTCTCTCAGAACGTTTTGCTCATCGACTTCATATCTCGCAACCAAGACTACAATGACAAGTATGATCTGGTGATTAATTTCTCCGAAAACCTCAGTCTCGGGGGAATTGCCTTGCAAGTTTACGAAGACAAACTTGCTGAAAAAGATTTGCCAATTGAGCCCAATGATCCTGAAGATGACATCGATGGGCTTGAGGGCAGCATGAGGAGTCTGTAGAAGCGCAGTGGGACCATACTTTCTCTCAATGATCAAGATTAGTTCAAGACTTCTTTGGCGTTTAATTTTATCAAAGAAAAGATGGAAAAAATAAAGGCGGAGAAAATATCAAAACCTAAAAGAAAGTACCATCAAAAAATTAAGAATCTTGAAGCAGTTGTAGAAGACCAAAGGGAAAGAATAGAAGACAGGGATAAACATGTGGACAATTTTTGGGAATGGATCAAGGAACTAGAAGACAAAGTTGAAAGGCTACAACAACTTTTGAACATAGTGGATACTTTTTTATAAAGCCTCCACTACTACCAACCGCACTACTACCAACCGCACTGGAGAAAGTTGATCCGGTAAACTAACCGGAAACTAAGGGTTTTGAAGGTCATATTAGACCTATAAATAAAGGATGAATGCCGAAGGGAAGGGGCATCGAAGTTTGTTCTCTTTTTTTCTCTTGTAACCTCTCTTGTATTCTCTTCATTTTTTTCAAATTTCTCTTTGCTTTTTCTTGTGTAATTCTGGTATCAGAGCCTGGTTTTGTGAATAAAGCTCTAGTGTTCTGTGTGCATATCTGGTACGTGATTTTTCTTTTTCTTTACTTTTCAGTAATGGAAGCTTAAAAACTAGTTCTTGAGTATGTAAAGGCACCTAATTAAAATATTCTCTAACTAATTGGTGTTTGGTTATCACGCAATGAGGTAGGAAACGAATCATTGCTGTGCTCAAATTCTGTGAAGCGATAGCTTAAGCTTGTGGTCATGCTCGAAGCTTAACCCCCTCATAAATCCACGAGAGATCATCGACCATGTTGTCTTGATGATATGGGGAAGCTATGCCTAGCCGCAGAATTCTGGGTCAAACATTAACCAAACCCGGTTATGACAAGAATATTTTAAGGTGTTCGTTTACATATTCAAGAACGATCATCATTTGTGATGAGCGACAATAACCCCATTACAGGAAATACTTATGTGTATGCTGACACCCACCAGTGTCATTATAAATTAGAAAAATCACATGATCACATTATTCATCTTCCTACAAAAGATAATGCTGATAATGGTATCTTTAATTACATGGTGGATATTCTCCAACAAATTCAGACAGATGTGAATAACATCTCTAATGATATGAATAATATCGAATCCGATGTGAATAACATCAAAAATGGCGTGAATAACGCAGGCGTGAATAACGTCGATCGGATGAATAATCCACATGACAAGATGAATAATCTTGGAACTCAAAGTACGATAAAACCTGAGCCAAGCCTCTATTGGAATATCAGGATGATAAAATATACTTCTGAAGGAAAAAATATGGTTGACACTCAGAAAATCCAAAAGGATTTCTACGAAACATTTCTAAAGCTTCAAAGACAAGAGCTCTTAGGAGAAATAAACAGTAGTCAAATCTATGCTTTCTATGAAGAGCATTCTTCTGCTATTGATTTTTATAAATGGAAATACAGCGACTATTCAGATGATGAAGATAGTCTTAATATTTTAAATAATGAAGAAGGTGAAAGTAGCAATCAAACACAGTTAATGGTACCAGGACCTCCTGGTCTCTACCCTACTTTCACTGGAAGAGAAGAGCCTATGCCTCCAGCTGAGGTAGAAACTCCTCAAATAAATCCTGAGATCAGTCTTGCTCACAGAGAGACAAGTACTGAACCAAATATTACTCCTAATATGCCTCTATCTAATTTCAATCCTTTGACAAGAGATGATTGGGTTAATTATAGAACCCAAAAGAGTTACTATAAAAATAAACAAAATAACAATAATGATGGACTCATCCTTAACATCGACAATATTTCTCATAGAGAGATTAAAAGATATGTTGATAATTGGGGACAACAGATGTGTGGAACTATCTATTTCACCCATCAACCTTTAAATACTAAACAATTTCTCAATATGGCTACTAGTTATTGGAAGGGGGATGCCCTTGCATGGCTAAGAAGCTTAGAAGTTGGGAAAGAAGCAATGACTGAAAAAATCCGTGCCATCGATGATCCACAAAAAGCACTCGGAGAGCTTATTGCTCTTTTGGTAGCTGATTTCACGGGAGATGAAATCCATAGTGAAATCGATTATGAAAAATTACTTCATAAAATAAAACTTTGCGACATTTGTTTGCTAGAAGAATTCACGGCAAAATTCATCGGTCTTTTATTTCATCTAAAATGGTTAACCAAAAGGAATTTTGGTTAAAGGGATTTTTTACTAAAATACCCTATCCATGGAACAATATTATACAGAAAAGGTATGATAAAATCCGAAATAATACTCACTCAACCGGCTTGTTAAAAAGAGCTTATATGGAAGCTATGGAAAGAATTTGTGAACAAGCCAAAACACAAAAACAGATGAATAAGACCATTAAGAATTCTAAGTTGGGATATAGTTGTTGTCCGAAATATGACGACGATATCAACGCCCAGTTTAGTTGTCCGCCAGAATATGGCAGGACGATTAAAAAGAAATATAAAGCTTTCCAGAAGAAAGGAAAAACTAAATATAAAATCACGAGAAGAAAATGGAAGCCTAATTTTAGGCGAAAGGCTAAATCTGATAAAAATGAAAACGGCAAGGATATGGTTAAAAAGAAGAAATTCATAAAAAG
Source organism: Iris macrosiphon (assembly GCA_036927795.1). Classification (NCBI taxonomy): domain Eukaryota; kingdom Viridiplantae; phylum Streptophyta; class Magnoliopsida; order Asparagales; family Iridaceae; genus Iris; species Iris macrosiphon. The sequence continues at coordinate 169,112,605 of JAYESA010000008.1, read as the reverse complement.
GAAAAAGTTTAGAAAGGGTTGTAAATACTTTAAATGCAATAAAGAGGGACATTTTGCTAATGAATGTCCTACTAGCATTCAAGCAGTTACTATAAGAGATCTTGATGAATACGGTATTCATCTTGGAACTATTGATAAAATTAGCAGTGACACTTCTACATCATCTATATACGAAGTCGAGACTGACTATTCGGACAGTTCTGATTCTAATGATTTTGAGAACAGTCTTAATCATCTAAAAATCAATACGATTACTATAAATAAAACCCAAAATCAAATAAGGGTCACCTTATTGGACGTCCAAGCTATTCTTCCTAAGAAAGGAGGAATATCTGCTGGATATACTTTATATGTTAATAAAAATGTAAGACTTAGAATATATCATACTATGGAAATTTTCCTTGATATTAGAATCTTTATACCTATGGGATATTACGGAATTATCCATAATATACCTTTACATGCCAGTAAGAACATCTTTATTACCTATGGTTTTATTGAACCCGTTTCTAAAGCCAATATTTCTATAATAATGAAAAATACTTCTTATGAAGATAAAGATTACATGTTTGAACATGGAGATCCTATTGGATTATTAGTAATACATAAATATGAAGACCTTCCAATGATTAGAGAAGAATCACCTGCTGAGACATCAGCAGAGCCCATAGTAACCAATCTCCGAGAGGGATCAAGAGAAAGTTACTATGAATTCAGAATCTATATGAATAAATTTTCATTAGAAGAAACTTCTAATTCAAGTTTCCCTGATAGTGAGGGAGAATATTTAGAAATATCGGATGAAGATTTAGAAAACCTAAAAGAACTAATTCCTCATTCTGATAAAAGAGAGGTTTATAAGCCTGTCTCTCTCCAATCTAGATTTTTAAATAAATACACTTATATATTCGAAAGAATGCAGGAAAATATAGAATTAAAAGGAGATGAAGATTTTTCTTCAATACAACTTCTTGACAAAGTCAAAATGGAACGATTACGAAGAAAATATCCTAAAATGAAATATCTTCATATAGGATTAATTCAACTAAAGATTACAGGTCTATTTAGATCGGGTATTGATACTCCCATCCTTTTAGTTTGTATGGACGAAAGAATTATAAATAATCCTTTAAACAGCATCATAGGAGGTGCTAAATCCAACCTGGTGAATAGACTATTTGGTATAAATATCCATCCAGATTTTTCGATAAGTCTTGATGATCAGAATATTGAAAAAATAATTACTTTATCAATAAATTTACAAGGAATTTAATTATTGCCTGGATCAAAAGTTATTGGAATACAATGGGAGCATATGATGGCTCTCAATGTTACTCCTACCTTTAAATCCATTACACCCAAAGAATTTGTTAGACTATTCGAAGTTGGAATGGGTAAAACTATCCAACCAAGATTAGTAAAACTCGAACATTTAAAATTAGATAATGAAATGCAATTATTTGTCAAATCTCTAAAACCCAAAATTGAGGTTCCTACTGAATATTTCATTGCCTCAGGAAATACTATATCAACCTATGTTCATGGGAAACATCCTAAAGATAATTCTGGTACAAACCATGAAATGGGATCAAGCTCTAGATTTCCTAGAATAAACTCAGAATTTGATTCAAACCCAAGGTTGACCAGAGCAAGGTCTATTGATAATTTTGTTAATATAGAACTATTACCTGAAAATATTTCGGATATACAACAGAGAATGAGTGTTAGTAATCCTCTTGAAGGGAGAACACATCAAATTCTTGAAAAAGAAAAACAAGAAAAGAACCGAAGGGATATGATCCTAAAGGTTCCTATTTCTCAAATTCGTAACAAATGAATAAACCTACTAATAAGGGGAAAAAGTGTGTTAGTTTTGATCCTGAAACTAGCAATAAAAGTAAAAAAAGATATCCCGATTGGTATATTGATCATATGAGGTACGATGAAGATAATATTACAGACGCTCATCATATGGTTCACCTAATCAAAAAATTCAAGGGTATCATAAAGGATACTCATTTGAGTAATTATCGAACAATAGTTATGCGACATCTGGATAGAACCCTTCAGGTTCTAAATAAACATATTACTCGCTATCGTAACAAACATCCCGACATTAATATCTTTACCACCAATCCTTGGATCCATGATATACTCAATATAGAAAATATACTAGACCAAGAGATTGCTAGTACCTCTTTGGACCATATAGATTTAGCTCTTGAAGCGACAGATCATCCAATTGATTTCAATTGTTGGGAAAACTTTCTCGAAAATGAAAACAATATTGGGCAGAATGATCAAGTTAATATTAATATGGTCCGCTCTATCGACTTACAATCCAAGGCTCAACTACACATATATGTTCCATTAACCATCTGTATTCAAGGGTATAATGAATTTACCATTCATGCCCTTTTTGATACTGGAGCCGAAGTTAGCCTACTTCAAGAATATTTTATTCCTGAAAATCTTAGACTCCAGCTCGATAAAAAAGGAAAACTTAATGATTTCATGGGACGACAGGTCCAAATAAATCATAAAGTAAAAAATTTACATGTTTATTTTTCGGATATACATGGAACAACAAAATCTTATAACTTTGATTTTGTTCTTCTACCTAAAGACTTTGACATGGATTGTATTATTGGAATGGATAATCTACGTCATTATTCACCCTTTAATACACATTATATAAAATTTGATAATATCTCTATTCCTAGAATTCCTTTTATTATACCCCTTGCTGCTACTTTTCAACTACCAGCACAGCGTGGTGATATTGATACTTTACCACATGTTACTATGATTGACAAAATTTCTACGCAGGACAAAATTTGTACCTATAATATTCCTGTTAATAATAATTTTAGCAAAATAATTCATGGAATGCTTGAACCCCTTTACACAGACAACCCGTTAAAATGGTTCGACAAAGCTCCTCGTTTTTGTAAAATTGAACTCTTGGATCTTTATAAAGATTCAAAAATCAGGGTTAACAGTATCATGGTTACCCCCACTGACAAACAAGAATTTGCTAAACAAATTGACGAGTTACTCAAACTAAAGCTTATACAAAAAAGTTTTAGTCCCCATTCTTCTCCTGCTTTCTTGGTTAGAAATCATGCTGAGATTAAAAGGGAAAAACCAAGAATGGTTATTAATTATAGAAAACTAAATAGTTACACCAAGTTTGATGGTTTCTTTATTCCATCTGCTGAAAACTTAATCAAACAGATCCAGGGTGCCAAATTTTATAGTAAGTTCGATACCAAGTCAGGTTTTTGGCAACTTAAACTCCAAGACAAAAACTCCATGGAACTAACTGCTTTCAGTTGTCCTCAGGGACATTTCGAATGGTTAGTCATGCCATTTGGATTAAAAAATGCTCCACAGATTTTCCAAAAAATGGATGAACTCTATATTTGGACATCTTGATTATGTTGTAGTTTATATTGATGATATTCTTGTTTTTTCTAAAACTGAAGAGGACCATAAGCAACATCTTCTTAATATTGTTCAATTATTACTATATCATGGTATTGCTCTTAGTCCCAAGAAAATTGAACTCTTTAAAACAGAGATTGATTTCCTTGGCAAATTTATTAAAAATGGACAAATTGAGCTTCAGCAGCACATATATACAAAGATTAGAAACTTTCCTGATACTTTTAAAACTTTAAAAGAATTACAGAGTTTTCTGGGTCTTCTAAATTATGGTAGAAAATTTATTCCTCATCTTTCTGCCAAAATTGATAAATTACAAGAACGATTAACAAAGGAACAAGCTAACTATAAACTAGTTACTGGAGAACAGCCCCGTAAATGGGATACTAGTAGAATCTTCATTTCCCTTCTTCCTGAAGAACAAAAGGAGATTGCTATTATCAAGGAAATGATCAAAGACCAAAAGATTCTTTATTTTCCATTAGAAAGTGAAAAAATTATTTTACAAACTGATGCTTCGGATAATTTCTGGGCAGGTGTTCTTATTACTAGAAATAAAGAAATTGTGGCTTATACTTCTGGAAAATTCTCCAAAACCCAGTTTAAATATGCTACATATGATAAAGAATTATTAGCTGTTAAGCTTGCTATTAAGAGTTTAAAGATTTATCTTCTCTATAGAAACTTTTATATTCAAACTGATAATAAATCTGTTTCTCAATTCCTAAAAAAACGAACAATCAATAATCCTGAGGAAAATCTTCGTCGAATTAGAATTGCTATGTATTTAAAAATTTTCAATTATGAAGTAGAATATATTCCTGGTTATACTAATTATCTTGCTGATACTCTTACCAGGTTATGAATCATGGATGATGATGAATTAGCTCGGTTCAGAAAACTTCTCGAATCAATGAAGAGGGAAGGCGAGTTTGAATTGGTCAGCTCCAAGAAAAACAAAGGAGTGGCCAGTACCAGTTCAAATGCTGCTGGGGCGAATAGCCAAAAACCAGCTTCTGCTACTACAGTTTCTATGGTGAATAACCCAAAACTTTTGGTGAATAACCAATCTGGGGTGAATAACCCGCAAAAAATGGTGAACAACCATCCAAGGGTGAATAACCCGCAAAATCAAATGGTGAATAACCAAAGAACTGCTATGACCCAAGCTTTTCCAATACAAAGGCAGTTTGCTAATGTATTAGTTAAAGACTGGTATAACAGAAATCTTAGAGCTGATGCATGGGAAGTCTTCAATAATTGTTATCGTGCTCTCCAATCAGCAGATATAAAAACTACTAGTTATTGGCTTTCCCAGGTGGAGAAACTCTTTCTCACCGAAGAACAAAAGAGAGGAATTGCCAAGGAAAAAATACACTAGCAATCTCTTGGTCTAGTATATTTTCTATATTGAGTATATCATGGATCCAAGGATTGGTGATAAAGATATTAATGTCGGGATATTTGTTACGATAGCGAGTAATATGTTTATTTAGAACCTGAAGGGTTCTATCCAGATGTCGCATAACTATTGTTCGATAATTACTCAAATGAGTATCCTTTATGATACCCTTGAATTTTTTGATTAGGTGAACCATATGATGAGCGTCTGTAATATTATCTTCATCGTACCTCATATGATCAATATACTAATCGGGATATCTTTTTTTACTTTTATTGCTAGTTTCAGGATCGAAACTAACACACTTTTTCCCCTTATTAGTGGGTTTATTCATTTGTTACGAATTTGAGAAATAGGAACCTTTAGGATCATATCCCTTCGGTTCTTTTCTTGTTTTTCTTTTTCAAGAATTTGATGTGTTCTCCCTTCAAGAGGATTACTAACACTCATTCTCTGTTGTATATCAGAGATATTTTCAGGTAATAGTTCTATATTAACAAAATTATCAATAGACCTTGCGTCTTCCAATTTGCACGGCTTCCTTGTGGTTCCTCCTAGTTTTGTTTGAGAACAAATTTACTATCAATTGACTTGTGCTTTTTCATATGAAGTGGGCTTCGACTAAGGAGAGGTGTAATTAAGGACGTGGCTTGAAAGAGCAAAGGCCCAGTGTAAATAGAATGTGAACCACTGGGGCTCGATCAATCAACCACCTGGGTGGCATGTCTCCTTTCTACCACTGGACTATATATATATATATATATATATATATATATATATATATATATATATATATATATATATATATATATATATATATATATATATATATATATATATATATATATATATATATATATATATATATATATATATATATATATATGAAACACAGTCGGCCCTAGCCTCTCGATGGTGATCTCCCTATCCTTTAGGGCTCGGCCACCTCGGTTGGGCCATGGCGGCGTAGGCGTGCAGCTTTCGGCATCTGACGGCGATGTCTGCCCTGTGCAGTACAGCGGCGCAGGCGGCACATGCGGCCTGATTTTTTTCTCAGCCCGCATGGAAGCTGAAATCCTCTTTAAATAGAGGTTCTCCTCTTTCATTTGGTGAGTTGGAAAAAAAAGAAGAGAGAAAGGGGGAAACTGAGCACCAGCAGGACCTGCAGCAGTAGTTAGCATCCTTCCAAAGGAATGTTATCCAAAGGTGACCAAGAGCGTTTCAGAAGTTCTCGTGTGAACTTACTGGATCCTGGAGGGCAGATCATTGTATAGCGCGAATCTTGCCTTAAGCTCTGGTGGTTTGATCACCCCAGCAGGATTTTTCTTCTTTGTATTTCTGTTCTTGTTCCCGTTCTTCTCGATGTAGCGTCTGCAAAGGTAAAGAGAATAATGGTTTTCTGATTCTTGTGGTATTTGCATTTTCTTTAGGTTGTCAGTTTATAACATGTTCCTAATTTAGTACTTCTGTGGGGTTGTGTGTCACTGTAGAGGAACTCTTGTATGAATCTCAGTGCACCAACTTCTCTTCTGGAGTTTGTAGAGACGAACTCTTGTGTGAGTCTCTACTTTGTGGCAACCTCTTCTTCTTTAATCTGACTTCGGGACTAAGTATCTCAAGGCAAGATCCGAGTTAGAATGGACAATCGCTCAAACCTTCTCGATACTAGCTTTCACAAGCTTGAGAAGTTTGATGGCGAACACTACAATATTTGGAAGAGGAAGATCTCCTTGAATCTTAGTCTTGTCAAAGTTGTTTATGTGTTGGTTGATCCTGAACCTACCATTCCCGTAGATGGAGGAGAGTTTGCAGTTGGTGTGGCACAGGACGTGCACTCCAAGTGGAAGGAAGACAATAACCTCTGCAGGTTGTTGATTCTCAATGCAATGGATGACTCGATGACAGAGTCCTGCAGCAAGAAGGAGAAGGCAAGAGATGTTTGAGAATCTCTTGTGAAGCACTATAAAACTGACGAGAAAATGTCTAAAATCTATCTCGTCGAGTAGTTCTTTACTTTACAATTTGAGGACGAGAAGGTGATGTTACCACAAGTTAAGGAACTTCTGAAGATACAGCAGAGACTGGAGGAAGAGGGCATAAAGCAGGAAGATAAATTTATGGTGGGGGCTAACGTCACCAAACTTCCTCCAGGCAGGATCAGGTTCAAGACTGACATGTACTGTAAAAAGATGGAGATCCAGCTCGAAGATCGTCTTCACTGGATTCAAATTGAAGATGAAGCTAGGGGGCAACTGAAGTTGGACTCCTTGTCCAAGCAGTTGGCTAAGGCCAATATGGTACATACTAGTGACTCTAAAGAGAAGAAAAAATTTCCTACAAGAAGAAGAAGAAGGACTTCAACCAGCTGAGGTAAAGTTGGCTCAGTTCAAGCCAAAGCCGAAGACTTAAGTGGCATGCTACAACTGTGGAAAGAAGGGTCTCTACAAGAGCGAATGCAGGTCGAAGCCTAAATCGAAAGAGCAAGGTGAGCTTAACCTATTTGCTATGATTGTGCAGGTTGAGTCACATGGTATGGACACCGACTGGTGGGTGGACACTGGTGCATCTTGCCACGTGTGCTCTAAGAAGGAGTTGTTCGCCAAGTATGAGCCTACCTCTGAGAAAGTCTCGATGGCGGATAAGTCTCAAGTTGAATTACCGGGGATCGGGACGGTAGTGCTGAAGCTGACTTCTGGAAAGTCACTTACACTGGAGAATGTGAAGCACGTACCAATGATCACCAAGAATCTGGTTTCTGGGAGTCTGTTGTGTAAGGCGGGCCTGAGGATGGATATCAATGCCAGTCATATGGTGATGTCCTACAAAGGAACATACTTCAGAAAAACTTTTATGTACCGAAGGAATATTTAAACTGCAGCTTGTAACTCCTTTTGTTTGTATCAATGCAGTCTCTACTTCTAGTTATTCTCTTGAGTTGTGGCATAATAGACTAGGACATGTGCATTGTAAACTCATTAATAAGATGTCTAGTCTAGGCCTTATATCCAAATATGGAGGTAAGGAGGTGAAGAAATGTGAAGTCTGTGGGCAAATGAAGATCATCAGAAAGTTGTTCAGAAGAGTGAACCGAGCACAGATCTTCTGGAGTTTGTACACTCAGATATCTGTGACTTCAAGCAATTCTCCACAAAAGCCTGAATAAAGTATTTCATCACTTTCATTAACGATTTTTTGAAGTACGCGTTCGTATATCTTTTCAAGTCGAAAGATGAAGCGTTCTAGAAGTTCAAGGACTTCAAGGCTAAAGTAGAACGTTAAACCGGTCAACAACTCAAAAGACTCAGAAGCGATCGAGGCAAAGAATATCGTTCATTGAAATTCGTATCGTTCTGCAAAGAACATAAAATTGTTAACGAAACCACTGCACCGTGTTCTCCCTAACTAATGGTGTAGCAGAAAGGAAGAACAGGACGCTGACAGAGATGATAAACTCCATGTTGCAGACAACAGGACTTCCAAATTGCTTCTGGAGAGAAGCAGCGCTAACGGCTATATTTATTCTGAACAGAGTACCGTTCGCGACATCTGACATTACTCCTCATGAACTCTGGTTCAAGGTCTGACCCAACTTGAATGTCATTCGAGTGTGGGGGTGTCTGGCGTATGTGAAGCTTCCAGACTTCAAGATTCAGAAGCTGAAAACGAGAACTATGAAGACTATATTTCTGGGTTATGCTGATAAGAGTGATGCTCGGAGGTTCCTTGATATCGAATCTATTCATATCATAGAATCTCGCGACAAAGAATTATTTGAAGACAAGTTTGCTAGACACAAGAATGTTGTTCCCACGGATGTCTCGGAGAATATTGCTAGCACGGACGAGGCAAGTACCTCTCAGAGAGAAGTAGTCCAAGAAGAAGTTATCGTTGATGAGACAACATTTGAATCAGAACCCGTTGAGCCGAGAGCAAAGCGAGTGAGAAGGCCGAAGGACTTCGGAGAAGACTTTGTTACCTATCATATGGAAACTGATCCGCTTACCTATGATGAGGCAATGAAGACCAGAGATGCTATTTTCTGGAAAGAGGCTATCCATGACGAGTTTGACTCAATAACTTCTAATAATACTTGGAAGTTAGTCGATTTGCCTGAAGGAGCTAAGCCCATCGAATGCAAATGGATATTTAAGAAGAAGATGAAAGCAGACGAAAATTTTGACAAGTTCAAGGCCAGGCTAGTGGTCAAGGAGTTTTCTCAGATGCAGGGGGTTGACTACTTCGATACCTATGCTCATGTTGCACGGATGACTACTAGCAGGATGTTGATTGCTCTAGGTACTATTTACAGAATGGTGATTCATCAGATGGACGTTAAGATAGCATTTCTGAATGGTGAACTGACTGAGGAGATTTACATGCAGCAGCCAAAAGGGTTTGTCCTCAAAGGTCTTGAAGACAAAGTATGCAAAGTGGTAAAATCTATGTATGGTCTGAAGCAAGCTCCCAAATTATAGCACAAGAAATTTGACAAAGTTATCAGATCAAATGGCTACAAGATCAACGAAACTGATAAGTGTGTGTACATGAAGTTCGCTGGCGGTAGAGGTGTCATCGTTTGTCTTTATGTGAACAACATGCTAATCCTAGGCACGAATGAAGAATGTTTCACTAGAACAAAGATGTTCCTATCGTCTAAATTCAGAATGAAGGACATGGGAGATATAGATATCATCCTTGGGATTAAGATAATCCGGACGGAAGCTGGGCTTGCTCTCTCACAAGCTCACTACGTGAAAAAAATGCTCACATGCTATGGATATCAGGATCTTCCAGGGATCGGTACTCCATATAGGTGTGACAAGAAATTGAAGCCTAATCCAGAAAAAAACGTCAGACAGTTGAAGTATTCTAGCGTCATCGGGAGTTTGATGTATGCTACAAATGCCACTAGGTCTAACATTGCTTTTGCTATGGGGATGCTGATTAGATTCACGAGTAATCCAGGTGTTGAATACTGGAAAGCTGTGAAGAGGGTGATGAGATACCTCAAGAAGACTCAGAAGTTTTTACTTTACTACAGCGGAGATCTAGCAGTGGTAGAAGGCTTCAGTGATGCTAGTTGGTGCTCAGAAGAAGAGAGCGAGAGATCCACAGGAGGATATATTTTCTCAATGGAAGAAGCTGTCATATCGTGGAAGTCGAAGAAGCAGACTATGCTCTCACGCTCATCGATGGAGTCTGAGTTCTATGCACTTGCAGCTGCAGCAGATGAAGCAGAATGGCTTCGGGAGCTCATGTACTATCTTCCAATGGTTGGTGTGTAGATTATGGCTGTACCAATATATTGCGACAACCAGGCAGCTGCAGTAGTAGCATCTAATTATCTCTTCAATGGAAAAAGAGAATTGTGCGACTTCGGCACAGAGCACTGAACAATCTCATCAAGACTGGTGTCACTACAGTGGTGGATGTTCGAAGTCAGAAGAACTTGGCGGATCCGTTAACTAAAGGTCTACGGCTCCAGCTAGTCGAAGACACAGCAGGTAAAATGGACTTGAAGGACCTCTGATATTGTGTCTTTATAATCCTACCATTAAGTTTTATGCTATTAGTTCAAAGAGAAATCTACTAGGCATCTAGCTTTTGGTTTAAGGGAGGACCACTGACTGAAAAACTATCAGGCACAGTGGGTAGTCCCTTGGGACAGTGTGGGATACGTACCCGAAACCACTGTAGTCTACTATTTGTTCTTTATAGAATAATTCATGTGTAAGGATGGCTTCGACGCCTTAGTGAGTTCTCAGACAGAGTGAATGTCCGACGTGTTTACAGGAAGCACATGTAGTTCAGCACTACAAGGGACTTGTATCCCATGTTACAGTGGTGTGACACCACGAGGAGGTAAAAGATGTAAAACCTCGGCTGCAAGCCATGTCATAGCGGCAGTAGCACCCCAAATGGGCAGGTAGTCTAATGCTGAAAAGATAAAGAGTTGTAACACAGCACTACTAAGCGGCCGGTGACCTCATGCTACAGTGAGTGACACCACATGAGGTAGTCAACCTCGGCTGCGAGCCATGTCACAGTGGCGTAGCACCGCACGGGAGCACAAGACTTCATGCTGGGATGTAGTAGAGCACTATATACTAAGAGGCTAGTGACCTTATGCTACAGTAGGTGACACCACATGAGGTAGTCAACCTCGGCTGCGAGCCATGTCACAGCGGCGTAGCACCGCACAGAAGCGCAAGGCTTCATGCTGAGAAAAGTTAAAACTCTCTTAAAAGAACTCACCTAAGTGTATGGACAAAGTGGACAGAGATACATGTCGTCTCTTTTCGGTAAACTTGTAGACACCCAAGAAACATACACCGATACCAGGTTAGCACAGGGCCTTTAATGTGCGACCGGAGACACGGCTGATGTCATTGTGCGAGCGAAAGAACAACAACTATGGTTCAAAATTTAAGGCATAGTTCATTCTTGTATAGTACTATTTTTTGACCCATGCGGGAAGATTCAAGTCGGGAACGACATCTATCCTAATGCATGATGGGCAATCACTGTGATGAACGCTCGACCATATATTGTGATATATGTGAAAAATTGTTGGTATTTTTCACTTTGTTTTGGGAGTTTTAGTCCCACATTGAAAAACCACCAATGTGCTTTGCTTAGTTTGGTATATGCACATGGGGTGGTGGCCCATGTGGATTGACTTTCCTAGAGGGATTAACTATAAACTCCATTATGACAATCTTTATTTTGTCACCACCTTTAAAAAAATTTCCTAAGGGCTTAGCGACTCTGACTCGGGCTCAAGGGCGCAAAGTGGTACTTTGTTGGCGCACTTTGCACTTAGCACGTCAGTATCATCGCGTGGCGCTCGTGCACTCCTTTTATGTCCGAGTTACATGCACGGTTGCTTGCTCGGACGCATGCTTCGTGGAGCCATGTGGCCTGGAGCGCATGCAGCCAGGGGCCATGCGGTCAGGGGCGAATGCGGCACCTTGCTTCGTGAAGCCATGCGTCTTGGAGCGCATGCGGCCAGGTACCCATGCGGCCCGGTGCGCATGCGGCCAGGAGCCCATGCGGCTAGGGGCCTTACGGCCTGGAGCTATGCGGACATCAAGTTAGCTTGAGCAGTCAAGTGTGGAGGGGACAGGGATAGCTGTTGGCGGCTCAGTGTGGCGCAGGCGGCGCGTGGTTCTCTGTATCACGTGGCTGCAAGCTTTCGACGTCTGACGGCGCTGCTCTATGCAATACAACGCGCAGGCGGCATTGGCGGCTTGTGGCTCTCTATGCCATGCGGCTGCAGATTTTGGCGCCTGACAGCGTTGTCTGCCCTGTGCACTACAGCGGCGCATGCGGTCTGATTTTTTTTTCCAGGCTGGCTCTCCTCTTTTATTTGGTGAGTTGGAAAAAAAAAAGGAGAGAGAGAGAGAGAGAAAAACTGAGAGCACCAGCAGGACCTGCGACAGTTAGCATCCTTCCAAAGGAATCTTCCGAGTGATCCAAAGGTGACCAAGAGCGTTCCAGAAGTTCTCGTGTGAACTTGCTGGATCATAGGAGCAGATTGTTGTATAGCGCGAATCTTGCCTTCATCTCTGGTGGTTTTGATCACCCAGCAGGAGTTTCCTTCTTTGTATTTCTGTTCTTGTTCCTGGTCTTCTCGGTGTAGCATCTGCGAACGTAAAGAGAATAACAATTTTCTGATTCTTATTGTATTTGTATTTTCTTTGAATTATCTGTTTGTAACATGTTCCTAGTTTAGTGCTTCTGTGGGATTGTGTCACTGTAGAGGAACTCTTGTGTGATTCTCTACTTTGTGGCTACCTCTCCTTCTTTGATCTAACTTCGAGACTAACAAGAACAAAGCATTTATTCCAAAATTCTGGATAGAATGTTTGAATCTTGTTCTTCTGTTCTGTGACATTTAGGACCATTGAAATACTAATAAAAACAATATCCTTCTTTAACACTTTAAATTACACTAGTCTAGGTCTATCTCTATGGCTTATCCTTACAGGAGAATCTATTGGTTTGTGTTGCACATGTAAAATAACACGGTATTTTATGGTGACTTCATCACCAGAGCAAAGCTTAATCTCTATTAATTTACGATTCTTTTGTCCCAAGAATTGATCACTTACAAATTTCAAGAAAGAGAAAAAGATTACAATTCATAATGCTCATCACGACTACACACTCATAATACAGTAACCTCCTCCAGAAGGGGAAAAAAATAGAGAGGGAATCCAGCAAGGATGATGATCCCTCGTGACATGTATAGTATAAACACAAAAATCAAGAACCAAAACTCGATATACTCCTTCAAATAAGCGCAACAACTACATCTATGCTAATATACTCCTTCAAATAAACAACTACATCTATGCTATAATCTACCACTTTCAATTCATCAACTCCTCCTCACACTAACCAAGTATGTACTGGGCCCTTAAAAATGTCAGAAGGCCCTGGACAGTGCTCCAGGGAAAAAAGCAAGAAGCACAACAAATGTAATAACTCTACAGGATAAAGCATTTAAATTGAAGTTTCCTTTACAGAAAGTTTACTTGGCAATTGGCACATTCAATCCACCTGTTGTATCACATCCTCATAAATCAGAAAGTTCCGCTGTGATATACTGAATCAATAGAACCAAGGTGCATTTTTGTAGTTCTCACAGGTTAAAATTTTACAACATGAATTGTGCATGTAAATAAACAAGAATACAGGGTGGATGTCCAAAGAACACCACAAAGACGATAAACAGCAACTATTCTTCCTGGGAATGTAATATTTGAGTCTACATAAATGCTGAATCCATGATCTATGCATGACTAGGTTACATTGTAAATCTACTCAAGAAACACTATTTGACTTCCATCATTAGGACTCGTTGCATCAAAAATTGTAAGTGCTTCATGAATGGACCCTCCTTGTGGATTGCACAATCCTCTGTCCACTCACCTAGCAAGTGATCAAAGAATTGCAAGTGCTTCATGTTATACCAAATATCCATCTCTTTACAGAAGTCATAAAAAATAAAAGCATCAAACATTATACACACTCAGATAAGAGTACCATATACGAAATGAAATGTTACACGATTGCAAGTTCAGCAAAAAGGCACAGTGGAATATATTGTAGGAGCTGCATGGTTAAAGGTGAGAACAGACTGCTATTGGCGGCTTCGCCTATCTATTCTATTATGTATGGCCCGCTTGGAGACATCAGAGGAAGACCATGTTGAATAGGACCTATATACAACTTTTTTTTTCTTGTTGCAATGTTCACCTTAGATTCTTATATCCCCTTAGATGTGCAATTAATCCTCAAATCTGTTTTACGAAAGTAAGCATGTGAGTTTATAAGTACCCCTAAACTTTATCATCTGTGATTTAGATTCTAACAACTACACTAATCAGACAAGTGTATTGCAATTCCTCAAGCAGTAAGTACCCCTAAACTTTATCATCTGTGGGCAAGGATTGCTACAATGCTCAAGAACTTAAATGACAACAGATGCAACAAGAAAGTGACCAAGTACAAGCAGAATCAGAGGACACAAGTAGAAGAATGAATTGTAGAAGAATGAATTGTTTATAAACCTGCCCCCACCTTCTAATGGCGGCGAGTGTCGATCTTCTCACAACAAAACTGCTGGAGTGCCTATAAAGCATCAAGTCTTAGAAATGCATTTCTTCCATCAAATGCTGAATATTAAAACTTTATTGAAAGGACTATTTAGGCCTATTTTAGCTTTGGAGTTCTGGCGTGATCTTTTATAACAACGAAACTCATCGAGCTGCTAGCTTTCCCTGTCTTCTTCCCATTCGCAAGAAAGAAGGGCACCACTATATAGCCCAATAACTATCACAGATATAATATCTCCTCTTCCCAAGCTACAGATGTAGGTTTTAAAAATTATACTATAAGAACCTAGCCTTCTACCTTAAATGTTAATTCCAGTTTTGAACACTAACTCCAGCTTATTTATTATTTTGTTTAAAACTCAAAGAAGTTGATTGAATGGAGGAAGATTCTATAAAAACTCTTTCAGCATAGCACTAGACACTGCCAAAGCCTTTGATGGCTAACAAGGTGTAACGTCCTCTTATCATTGCAGAAGAATGCGAGTATGTTCTACTACCACTAGAGCTCTACTTTTTTTTTCTTTGCTTAATCAGCTACCCTCTTCAGTAAGTGTTTTTTACTTTCCTTTTCCTAAATCAAAGGAGTTGGGTCCACCAACAAACTGACCATCTAGGTTTCATGGCACAGTCCTCTTCTGCTCAAAGCTACCTTGGCTAGCTAGGAAGTTGGCACCGACATACATAGAGGGTTGATGTCAGGTCAATAGCCGGTCATAAAAACATTATTCTTTTATGGAGATTTCTTATGCTCCCTACCTGATACCATTTTGATGGGGAAACCTGGGATGGTGATGATTTCTTTTTCTTATCTATTGTTGTTGTTGTTATAAAGAATTCTCTCATGAACCTCAAGCACTTCATGCATTTTGTTCTAGGTATCAGATATTCAGACCCTTCAAGAGGATCTTTCCTGCAGCAAAAAATCTCATATCTGCAGGAAACGAGCCTTGCCGTTATTCTGTAATATAATATATAACCAGCATGGTTTTGTGGCCGAATGTTATATTGATTACCACGTCAGACATCACAAATTTAGCAGGATATGAATTAGATAGCATTTTTTTAATTTAAACATGTACCATATTCTCACATCAGAGTTTGTTTCTTGAAATCACAAGCATTGAACTATTGCAAGCGGACACATTATAGACAAGTAATTAAATAAAATGCACGGATTATGATAAAAAGTAGTTAAATAGGTTGATGTTTGAATCAAGCTGATACTCAGCATTGTTTTGTGTGGTGAGGAAACAAGAGAGTTTTATCTACAAAAATATAGATTATAAGATATAATATGTTCTCTGTAAGCTAACTGCAAGATTCAATAAATGGTAAGCAACATCAAAGAGAGATTGTCCAAGCTATGTTGATTATCATAGGACCATATTATGTCACTAAAAAAATCCTACTCTCCATTTAAGCATCAGGAAATGTAAGCAGAATAAACAATAGCCAACTATATACAGCACATACACAAAGGCAACCTGTTCATAAGTGAAAATTAAGAGCGCATGTTTGGATAATAAATGACAATGGCTTACTGTAGTGGAATATTTTTGTGGGTATATGTCACACCTTTATCACCATCCACAATTTGTCCACTTCCTTGTAAGATCCTTCATCATGTTAAGACAGCACAAATTCAGATGAACAAGAAATGTCAATAACTACATTCATCACGAATGGCTAAATCCACTCTACTGACGAATTGGAAATACACTACAAATATCTCTACTAGAGCAGATTCATGAAGTAAAAAGAAGAAACTCGCACTAATAAGATAGGACCCATATGTATAGAACAAAAATAAGTTGAGAACATAAAGTTTGTATGTACTATTCAAGGATTTCATCTTTTAGATCCCACTAAAAAATGACTTGGAGAACTCAGTCCATGTTGCACGATACCATCCGATCTGCCTACAAATTTGGCAAATGGCAGACCGTTGGCTGGTCGCTTTCGCTGCCAGGTCAGGGAAACTACATTGAGGGGAACGGGATATTCGCATGGAAATAGATAAGAGGGGTTGGAGAAGTTCAGCCTGCCGCCGATCATTGATTGTTAAGGTTGGACGAGAGCTGTGATAGTGGAGTAAATTACTTTTAAATTTTTTTATTTAATTATTTATTTACTTTTTGAGAGAGTGAATCAATGGGAGAAAAGTCTCCCCGTGTTTCATTGGAAATAGCTTTAACAAGACAGCCACAACTTACAATAGGCAAGGGTTGATTAACTAACTAAGCTTACTTAAATTTAGTTCGCCTTTTGCTGTAAAGAAGAATTCAGTCAACATGCAACCTTTTTTGCACCTTAGAGATTTAATTTACTAAAAACCAAAGGAAAGAAATTGGAAACGAGGTACACAGGGTTCTGTTACACGGTAAGTTGGGGGGTAGGCTTCTTAGGTATGTAATATAATAGATAATGTACATTTAAGATTCAAAGTCAATTAAATACCATAATATAACATCAAAAATTCAAACCCAAAAAAAGATTCATAAGTTCTAAACATCCTAACAATAATATATTTTGCTGTAAAGAAGAATTCAGTCATCATGCAACCTTAAGGTTATTCTGTTTGCACCTTAGAGACAGTTTAATCAAAACCATGATACCTGAAACTTAACACTCCATAACACAGAAACAAAACCATGATACCTGAAACTTCGAACACTCCATAACACACAAAGAAATCGGAAATGAGGTACACGGGGTTCCGTTGCATGGTAAGTTGGGGGTAGGTTTCTTAGGAGCAATACGCCTGAAACTTCGAACACTCCATAACACAGAAAGAAATCGGAAATGAGGTACACGGGGTTCCGTTGCATGGTAAGTTGGGGGTAGGTTTCTTAGGAGCAATACGTGTTTATCCATAACGTGTAACAGTTCTAAGGAACAAATATGTAATATAATAGATAATGTACATTTAAAATTCAAAGTTAATTAAGTACCTTAATATAGCAACATCAAAAATTCAAACCCAAAAAAAGATTCATAAGTTCTAAACTTTTAATGAAAAACCAACAAAAAGACTACATCTTCCATTTATAAGTTTGGCTGGAAACCCAAGAATATATGATGTGTTTGCTTCGTTGAACGTAGATTTCCACGTCCCACTTTGCCAAATTATCACATTCTGGAACCTCTGTTTCCATTATCGTGGAACTCACATTCCTTGATCGCACGTTCCCGAATTATGAAACATTACCTATATGGTGAGTTTAGGTAAACATGCTCAAAACTTAATAACAGGGGAGTTTGTGAAACTTTCCATTTAACTTTGATGTTTTTATAACTTGCTACCATGAACTTTTATTAGTACTTTTCCACCATGAACTTTGAAAACTCTGAACTTAACTACACTATGTTGACATTCTGTCATATTTAACTCTCATGATGTGCAAAGCATACATAAATTGGACAAATTTGCCCTTAAAAAAATAAAGATTTCCGCCCATATCCCCCTCTCCCAAGTCCCAACCCAACATCTACATAACCATAACCATATCCCCCTTCTCTATACCCATGATGTCGCGTCTACCAACCCACCACTTACCGCAATAGAGAAAGCAATGTTGCTTTCTATGCAATATTTCATGGTTAGGCATTGATAGTGATCCAACTTTGCCAAAATGTATGCCTCAAAATTTGGAGTCGACGAAGCTAAGATGATGGAATGGCTTCGGGTGAGAAGTTCTTTCACCTATATACCACCAAGTGGACTACTAAGAAAGCTAGTTCTGCTACCTGCAACAGTGGGTTTGTTCAATTTTATTATAAACCCATTAAGCAGATAATTAAGAATTGCATGCATGACCATAAGGGCAACTTGTTCTAATACTCTAGAAGCTTGTCAAAATGAAATCAGATGAGAAGGAACTGATGGGTAAAGCTCTCATACTGTCATGAAGAGGGTCATGTAGGCTTGTGTCCCTGTTACGTATGCTCTGCCAAAGCGCACAGCTGCAGTATCTAGGGTGGGAGGTAGGGTTAGGGTTAGGCTTTGAGATGGATTGTGGAGTCGGGAAGAAGGATATGGTCAAAATGGTCTTTTCATATTTTTCAACGGCATCAACATACGAAAGTGCAGAAAGTAGCTTATGTTTGCTAAGCGCTAATAAAAATAAGGATTATTTAGTAATAGGGTCTCATATATATATATATATATATATATATATATATATATATATATATATATATATATGTGGAAATTAGGGTTTGGGCCTCCAAAGTGTTCGGCATTAGATTTTTGGTCTCAAAATCACCGTTCACTAGCCTACGTAAACAGTGATTTCGAGACCCAAAATCTAATGTCGGACACTTTGGAGACCCAAATCCTAATTTTAACTATTATGTGAGACCCTATTGCTAAATAACCCTAAAAATAATTTATCCTGGCAAGTTGTAGAAACATGAAAGGTAATGGTACTTGAGTGCAAATTAACCTTGTGTTTATAAAAGATCGGAAGAAAATCAACCTCAAAAAAGGGAAAAAGTATATTCAATTTAACCAACTATTGTATTATTAGAAGTTTGATGATGTATGTTATGAAGCGCTATCTTTTCAGGGGTTTTAAGCAAGTTCGCAGTATCGTTATCGGGCCCTTTCTATAAGTATCTGGATCGGCACTGTCAGCAGTTTAGTATCGTACTTATTTGGTATCGAAAAACAAATATTTATTGATAAATTATTAAAATTTTAGAAAAAATATTTTATATATTTAGGTATAATTCTTGTGTTGTTTCTTAGTAATTTTTTTTAAAGTATTTCTTGTGTTGTTTCTTAGTAATTTTGGAATTAAATGAAATAGTAGTGAACCTTGCCGATCATTTACCAACGATAGATAAGTTTTTTTTTACACGCTTTTATAACTTTACTATGCTTTTACACCTTTGCTTATTGGTCTTTTTTATTATTATTATTTTGGCCGAATTGACTGAAAAAGACATCCCCAATGTCGATATCGGTAAATATCAATATCAGTTGATATCGGATCGGAACATGAAAAACTGGATCTGTATCGGCCAATACTGCAAACTATGATTTTATGTAGCATTGATCATAAGCCTTTGGAAAGAGAAAAAAATAGAAAACAAATGGTTGCGAGTTAGCTTGATATTACTTTTTATGGTAAGATATGGTCACTTAAAGAGGACGGACTCGATAAGAACATTCAAACAAGCTATGACAGCAAGAAATAAGTTTGGAGAAAGGCCGAAAGAAATGAAGGTAATAAATCTCGATTGTGGACAAAAGTCTCCACGGTTTATATATATATAGGAGGGATCAAGATCCTACCATTTTTGCATCCCCCAAGCATCCCCCCTACTCACACCGTTGGATGGTGATTTAAGTCATATAATCTTAACCGTTGATTTATCAATGGCTAAGATTAGATGACTTTAAGCACATCCAACGGGTGTGAATAAGGGGATGCTTGGGGATGCAAAAAGTGTGGGAATGTCTATCCTTCCTCATATATATATATATATATATATATATATATATATATATATATATTGGAACAAGATAATTGTGTTACAGACTCCTGGCCCGAAGGCCTACAAACTCGGCCCGAAGGCCACAATCCTAGACCGAAGGCCCACACCCGCATCCGCATCCGGCCCGCACTCACATTTATTCCCCCACAAGGGTATGACTAGAAAACCTAGAAATAGCTTGGTAATAGCTAAGATAACTACATAGGTCAACCAAATAGGTATTGGAAAACCCAAAAATATGTTTTGACCTAGTTTTACCCTATCGACCTAGAATTGACCTAGAAACCTAAACTAGTTAAGATTATTTTTTATATCAATTCACCTTTTGACACTGTAATTTCATAATATAGGTCACTTGGACTCTTATTGGTATTTTCAGCTCAGGACCACAGGGCGAGTACATTCTCTGATAGTTTTCTTACTTGATAGCTACTATGATACATGTTTCTAGTAATATTATATTTGATTCCTGACACGATGGTACACGGATTGGTATATTTTGGATCCCAGTCAGGAGATGTTACCTCTCTTATATTATATAGATCGTGATCATTGTGCATCGTATTTTAGACCGTGCACTGTGATTTACGTGTCGGGACTTGTCATGATTTGGATCTATTGTACTAGTCGGAGGCGAAGAGTCCTTTTAGTATAGACCTTCTCCCAAGCCGATCACATATCGAAACTAGTATTTCAAAACACTTACTTACTATTCCATGATATCAGTTTATTGTTTTTCTTATCATGTATTTCATTACTATTATTGTTTTATAGTCTCTACCATGTATTGGAACTGCTTTCAGTGTTTGTACTACTTCCATCATGACTGGATAACATTTTTAGGAGCTGAGCCGGAGGTGCCTATAGTGGGGAATGATCAGCTGGACCTAGGAGCTATCTTTGCAGAGTTTTTGAAGGATTGAGTTCTAGTTTAGCGTAGTTTTATATTCTAGAGCTTTTTGTTCGAATTTGTCTCCGATAGACTTTATGTTTGTATTACTTTTGGATTAGACTTCTTGGATGTTGTTTTGCCTACTCTAGACTTTTCTTTGGGCTTAATTTTGATATTTCATTCCTTGTGATGAACTTCCTTTAGTTGTTGTGATCGAAGTATTATAGATGTTTATATTCTTGCCCTCTTCTAGAGGAGTTTGGATTTATAATTGCGTGAGATTGAGATATATATATATATATATTGTAGAGGTATAGACAGCGTTCTACCGTCAATGCTGCGGCGTAGACTGGACGTGTCCATGACTCATGTTCGAATTTTCGGGTGAGGGTCGTGACACGTTTTTATGGTGGCCCATCCTATCCCGAAGGCCCGCACCCGTACACGCATTCGGCCCGCACCCACATTTATTCTCCCACAAGGAATTAAATGTACATCCCCTGTTGCGCGAACCTGCCACCTCTTAGGGGTATATGTCTCACTCTAACTACTTGAGCTAGAGGTCCTTGGCTATATATATATATATATATATATATATATATATATATATATATATATATATATGGGTCAAACCAGCATTTGGCATGACCTCTGGATTGGACACACCAGCCTTATTGAGAGGAAAGGATGGCATGTTTATGAGCTGATAGATTCTACGGAAACGATTAACAGCCTTATCTAGGGAGTGGAACATCCAAGGCCATTTGATCGAGGCTGCATATGCGAAAGATATCAGGACAATGGAGATTGATAGACAAGCGGTGGAGGATTACTAGAACTGGACAGACATGGAGAAAGGCACTTTCAAATTTAGTACAACCATGAATCAGATATGGCCCGATCATGAGGGGTTGATTGGGCAGAGATAGTTTGGACCAAAGGAGTTACAGTCAAGATGTCGTTGTGCTTATACAAAATGATCAGGTTGAGCAATTTTGGCATCCACTATGAGAACATGAAGTGTTGTTTATGCGGTAAACATAATGAGACCAGAGATCATCTGCTCTTCGCTTGTGATATCACGTGGGAGATCTGGAGTGCGCAGAAACGTAAATGGGGGCAAACCCATGGTCATTGTAGAGAGCTTGTTGCGGTCCTTAATAATATTAAAGCTCAGAAGAGGAATGGAGAGGTTGTCGCCGTCTTAGAATAATTTTTGGGACGGTGGTTTGGCATGTCTGGAGGGAACGCAACCGGCGTATCTTTGAGGGCCGATCACTTAGTACTTGTACAAAGAAATATAGATGCTGACATAGATTTCTTAGAACCCAGATGACTCTTCTTGTAAGCTTGGATAGATCTAAGTTGTAATTATCGTTGATCAATAATATTTACCTTCTTTTATATATATATATATATATATATATATATATATATATATATATATATATATATATCACTTCGGAAAAAGAGGATAAATTTTGTTCCGGGAGGACCCATGGTGTGGGGAGGTTCCTCTTGAATCCTAATTCCCATAGCTCTACAAGAAGGCTTGGAATAAATGGGACCTGGTTTCACTTTTACTGGAACGGGGGTGATGGAGAACCCAATTTAGACATACCCTAGTGATCTCTAAGTAGGGAAAGAGAGAGAATTGAATTACCTCAGTAATGGAGTCTGTCAGAACAAGATGTGGAAGATTTTAGCTCTTGGAGATGGAATTCTAGTGGCAATTTACGTTAAACCTCTATATAAAATTCTCGATTAAGGAGGTTTGAATATGGACTGTCAAGTACATTTTCGGTTAAAGCTCCTATGAATGTACGTGTATTCTTGTGGGTCACAAGCAAAAATGTTACCCTCCTTACGAGGGACAATATAATCAAAAGAAAATAGAATGGACCGGCAACTTGTGGACTATGTAATAACCTTCTCAAGTGCAAGGTAGTAAGTCCAAATATTAGGTTTTTTAGGGATCAATTAAGTCTTCTATGCGGTATATGGAGGGGTCGCAGAGTTAAAGCTAAAGATCCATGGCTTTGAGATATTGTGGTTGCAACCATCTATTGGGGGATGTGGTCGAAAATCAATAATAGGATATTCAATAACAAACATAAAACTAAACAAGAACTTCCTTTTCTCATTTTCTCTATCTCTAACATTTGTTTGGATATGGGATGCTCCATAAGAAGAGACATGCACCAGGGCCGGCTCCAGCATTTTGACAATTCCCAAAAATGAGACCATCATCCCTCTATATAATTTGTTTATAAATTCAAAATTCAGCAAATCCAAAATGCAATATAAGTAGTCCTTGAATACACATAAATTATCACCAAGATCTAATAAATTAAGCAACTCCAAGTTCTAAATTTATTACATTAAATGAAACCAAATAACATTAAACTAAATCTAAGAAGAAAAAATCCATACTCTTCTCGCTTTTTTTATGTGCAAAATTTTCAATTAAATTGTTGTGATCAAATTTAGCTGCCATTTTTTTTATCAATAGACAACATGGTCATACCATTCAATCTATCTCGTGACATAGTTGATCGAACGTAGTTTTTTTAGTTTTTTTATCAACTTTAGCTTGGAGAAACTTCAAACTTCTTTCGACATTAGCTTACTGTAACTGCTATCCGTTTTTTTATCAATAGACAACATGGTCAAACCATTCAATCTATCTCGTGACATAGTTGACCGGACGTAGACCGGACGTAGTTTTTTTATCAACTTCAGCTTGGAGAAACTTTAAACTTCTTTCGACATTAGCTACTGTAACTGGTATAGAAAGCATTAGGAAAACCAAGAACTGGTATAGTCAATATTTCAGGTTTTATCTGATTCTTCTCCGGCCGCCATGGGCTTCCCTAGGCTCGTAGTTTCCTTTTTTTTTTTTGCCCTGGGCAAGTTGTTGCTTCAAAAAAATTAAAAATTCAAAAAAAATGGAGGTCCCTTAGGGGAGGAGGCCCTAGGCGGCTGCCTAGCATGCCTGCCTCCTAGAGCCGGCTCTGATATGAACTACACATGACAAGGTTCGATGAACGCGACAAAAAGGAAATCAAGGGCACTACACATGACAAGATTCGACCGAAAGCGGCAGAAGGCACAAAGAAAATCCTGGATAAAATAGCACCTAGCTGATATGGCTTCTATTGTTGTCGATGAGAAGACAAGGTAGTACGTCCAATTTGGAAAGGTTGTAAGGAACAATTTGAAATTAGATTTTTTTTTAGGGATCAATTAAGTATCTATGGAGTATATGGAGAGATCGTAGAGGTTAAAGCTAGAGATCGATACCTTTGAGATATTGTGGTTGCAATCAATCTATTGAGGAATATGGTCGGAAAGAAATAATAGGATATTCAATAACAAATAAAAAAACTGTCCAACAGCTTGCTTCCCTCCATTCCTCTGACATTTGTTCTTGGATATAGGATGCTCCATGAAGTGGTAAGAAGAGACGAATCCAGGATAAGATAGCACCTTAGCTAATGTGGCTTTTATTGTTGTCGATGAGAAGACATTCTGGACAATGCGTTCTATGGGACTTTTTGTGTCTATTTTGTTTCATTTTATGTTGTAATTAGCTTGTAATAAGCTTTGGAAACACAGAGGGACATGTCTCCCACCAATTTTCTAAACAAATAATTATGGTAAGAAGCATTATCATAGGTTTACACGACACTCCACAATGGAAGATAATATAGTGTGAAAGAACTGGTTGATCGATAATATAGGTGGTGAGTTCAGTGTGAAAGAAGAATTGGTTGATCGACCTAATATAGGTGGCAAGTGAAAGAAAATTTGGTTGACCAATGTAATATAGGCTGGTGAGGTATGCCAAGGAAAACATCTAGTCACATGGGTTTTAACTTCTAAATAACACATATAAGGCGAGTGGAAAAACCATACTTTGCAGTATTAGTGGATATCAATTTGTATCAACCGTATCATATCGATTTGGCATGTCCCATACAGTTACTAACCGTTTTTTATACCAATCGATATTGGCCGATACCGATGTGGGTGGTCTCTTTCCTAGACAATTCAGCAGAGAAAAATTGACCAAGAGCGAAGTATGGAGAAAGTGTTATCAAAATGATTTGGTTGTGCCGAAGATCAACTATATTACATTGTGTCGATAAGATTCCATATTCACACTGTAACCATTACTATTTGTTAAGGTGTACACCTATAAATTCATAATATTCATTTATATTAATATTATTCCCATCAATACCGTTTATGTCTGTCTAGGACCTCTTTGTACTTTCTTTAGTTTGTTGTTAAAGCAAGTTCTTTTAGACTTCCAATTTCATGGCGAACAATGAGGGCCTCTAACGAAACTATACTTGGTAGATTATGCTCGTGATACGGAAAATATATGCTTGATTTGTTCCAAATCCTGTGTATTTTTTTTCTAAACCCTAGAGTAAGAAAGGTGTAAATTATCCTTATAGAGAAATCCACAACTCAGACACTCTCTCTCTCTCTCTCTCTCTCTCTCTCTCTCTCTCTCTCTCTCTCTCTCCTATATATACTACATTTATGATGATATACTCACTACTTGAACACCAAAAATTGACAGCTCAGAATTTAAAGGTTTGGCAAGGTATAAGAGGGGTTTTTAGGTACAAGAAAAGCAAGATCCCATATAGTTTAATTTAAAAGTCTATTATTCTTATATTTGGGAGCCAATTAAATAAGTATGACCCAAACAAATATGTTTGGCAATAACATTATAACCGCGTCTTATTATGTTACTATAGAAAGATATGGTCCTTTAATCATGTGGGCAATAACATTATAACCTTATCTTAGTGTGTTACCATAGAAAGATACTGTCCTTTAATCATGTGGGCAATCTGCAGAAGAAGGATAATATTTTATAGTTCAGGAATATTTCAATATTGTGTAGTGGCATCAAAATGTATGCCCAATCATTCCACCTGCCCCTCATCTCCAGGAAGAACCAACAAAATGTTAATAATAATAAAAGGCCATGTAATAGGAAAATAGTTCTAGTTGGCACGTACCATCGTGTTGTTAGCAGCCCCTCAACACCAACAGGACCACGAGCATGTATCCTGCTCGTACTTATACCGACCTTGTAACCACATATGAAAGATGGAATCAGAGCAAGCAATTAGATGTCATAAAATTCACCAAACCATAATGTTCAAACATGCAAATACCTCTGCACCAAGTCCAAAACGGGCCCCATCACAGAAACGTGTGCTTGCGTTGTGAAAGACAGCAGCACTGTCAAGATAAACAGTAAGTTTCACATATAGATTACTTTTTCTATTTGTTATGCAAGAAAGTACGGATAATTGTTCACAAAAGGATAAGACGATTTCCGAGTAGTAGTGATTTGCATAAGAATAAGAACAACTTGTTCGAGAATTTTCTTAAATGTAAATAAAAAAAAAGGGATTGCTCCATGGCTGCTTGTGCACGTACAGAAATATGAAACTAAATGGTCCAGACACAACCACATGCATGTAGTACCTTGCTCCCAGTCGGGGACACTGTGTTGGAAATACTATCGGTATTAATTGATTGTGACAGATTGAATTAAGACCCTTCCTATTTTTGGATTGGTTTCTTCGGAATTAAGTCTCAAATGCAGTGAATCGTGTTTTAGAGAAGAAATTTATATAAGAGTCTCTTCCTCAAACATTTTCACTATTTGCTTTTGTTGATGCTTTCGTTGTTGGTTTTATGAATGTGTTTTTGTGGATGTTTTCGATAAATTTTATTGCTTGTCTCCATCGGTTTACGCATTCATATCAAATTATGGGAGAAAGAGAGAAGAAGAGTATTGATCCTCTGTTGGTACAAATACAAGTGACCATATAAGCGAAGTTTTATTCTCCAACAGTAAGTGATAGAGAAAAGAATCAAGGTAAAAGTGAGTAACCATAATGTTGTTTGCTTGTCATATAGAAATATAGATTATGGCAATGTAGTTACTTGTCATATAGAAATATGTATTGTGGTATTCTTGTTAAATAAAATGAAATGTGGATAAATGTTACAATTTGTAGTATGGAATTACGGACGATGGTTCGAGGAAGGTAGAATACATAATGAGAACATGTTGCATAGTTACATCAATTTTTTTGTTATCTTGCATATTGTGTTTTAATAACTAAGTGTCATATGCATGTATGGTCATAGACAAATTGTGCAGAAGGTTTCGTTTTCTCGAACGGTGTCTGCGGACCTACGGCTATGGAACCGATCCGACCTAGGAGGAACAATGATAGTTATACTGACGTATTAGCATAGGTGATTCGAAAACTTTCAGTGGGGCTCGCTACCATCATTAAAATGATCGTTGTCTAACCAAGTTATAGTCCAAGATGGTTTATGGTGTCAGTGACCTTAATATATACAAAATAAATAGCTAATAATGTCTTATGCAGAAAAGAATATGATAAGCCTTATTTATAGGAAAGACAATCGATTGCGGATAAGAATCACTGTTTGGTAATACATATTATGTTGTTACACTCATGTCTTATGAATTGTTAATTGATTTAAGGGAAGATGTGTAACGCCCCGCAACCGTACGGTGCGTTACGCTGAGTCGGATTGAATGAAACAAATGCTGGTTCCATTTGATTTGTTGGATTTTGGAAATAAGTATTGATTGAGTTGTTTCATGTGCAGATGGCTAGCGGGTTCGATGGAAATCAGGTGTTCGTTCAGAACAGTACTGAGATAGCTGAGTTGGAATGATAATGCCATCTTTCTTAGTCCGATCGGTCGGATGATTTGTAGAGCACGGCCTGCTCGCACGGTCATACCAGTTGAGTAGATCGCGCTTGCATCGGACCACGGGTTCAAGGGATTGGCCGTATCGGCAGGACAGGATGCCTAACGGGATCAATCATTGTGAGTGGGCTCTTTCCCTTCTCCTCTACTCCTTCATGCCTAATAATATGGAAAACACGTAAAAGGCTTGAAACACTTGGGCTGAAACATTGGGAATCACTACACTGAGGCGTGCATAGAGTGTACGCCATTGGCTTGGTAGGATTGTGGCTTGATTTGGTTTGCGCGTTGGATAGTTGGAGCTAGAGTTGGAATATTACATTTGAGGCAGTTGGTTGGATAATTGGGATTATGCTTGGACAGTTGGAATGATGCATTGAGAGATTGGGAACATTGAGATTTGGGCGAGCGAGCGTGCATCCGTGCACGGGTATCACTTGGTCGCTTTGTCTTGCAAAGCGAGCAGTTATGGTTCAAAACCGAACAACTGCATCGGTGAGGGTGTTGTGCCGCTTGATGGGGCATCGTGCCACGAATGGGGCATTGTGCCACTGAAACGGCATTGTGCCATGGGTTAGCTTTGAGCATGGGTGTTGCACCATTGGAAATACTGTGTTGAGAAGAGGCATTGTGCCTATGGGAATAACTTATGAATGGTGCCTTGGGCTATATGTTGGAAGAATGGTTATGGATGTGTTGGTTGGATTATTGGTGGAACGAGTCTAGGATCGCTTGGTGGGGCGAGAACGTTTCGATCCTCTCGTCATACCTACGTGTCTGCATAGTCACGGACAACCTGGGTGGCACAGGGTTTGGTTTCCTCGAACAGGTGCTCCGGGGCACCGGGACCGTTCGGCCATGGAGGAGACAATTTTGGGTATCGCGTTTTGGGCGCGGTACCAGCGGTTGGATGCGATTCAGGTGGGTTAGCTACTTAGCGCTGTTTCGAATAGAACCGCATTGATCTGTCCGATCAACGTCCTTTATGGCCTTTGGCCAGTGACTTCATATAAGAATAGATGTTGGCTTGCTTTACTTTGATTGGTTTGTGCATCGTGTAGGCGCGGCCACCTTGCCTCGGCAAGAGTGTGCACTCGAGAGTGGGATATATAAACTTTGGTTGAGAATGGATATTGAGGCGAGACTGATGGTTCGATATGTTATCGTGCAAGCGATGACATTGAGTTAGACGGGTCGGCTTTATATATTAAACTGCTTGTCGTTTGGTTTGAGAATGAATGCTAGCATGCTTAAACTGCTTTACTGCTTTCCTTAACATGTCATCCATATGCCATGAAAAGAATCTAGGATTCAACTAGAAAGATCACCATTTAACTGTGTGCATTCACTACTTTACTTAGTGTCGGCTTAGACGAGTGGGTTACCCCGCTCACCAGTACGGTTGTGTACTGACCCACGTTTGTGGGCAATATTTCAGGTACGCAGGCGTAGTGGCGCTGCTTGGATATACGGGACATGATGTATGAACTGTAAGTACCTTTGTGGGCTAGAGAAAAGAGCAAGAGTATTTCATCGCCTTCGTGGCATCGCCTTCGTGGCCTTGTCTTCGATGAGGCATTTCATTTGACCCTATCGTGAGCTTCGCTGCGTATTACTCTGATTGTGTGCTTGGTACACAATACTTGACTTCCGCTGCAATTTGGTTGTTTCAATGATAACATTTGGTGTTTGACAACATTGCCTTGTACGAGCGCAACTCCAGGCTCGTACGGCATCACGTCCCGATAAGAACGATGGTCCTGCGGGAGAGCTGTAAACGTGGTGATTCACGTTCAGCGGGGACTATTGGGCTTGTGGGAGTTTGGGGCGTGACAAGATGGAAAGATCACTAATAATATTGTATGCTTTCACAGGATTGTTGTGTTCATTTTGGTAAGTTGGACTAATTCGCCGCTCGCTAGTGCATTTTAAATGTACTGACCCACGTCTCCATAGGTGCGGAAAACCAAAGGACGTGCAGAGGAACAGGAAATAGTATCTGTCATGTTCAGGTCATGTATGTGCTTCCTAGAGGGCAGTGCAAGACGATATTAACTGTGCCAAAAAGTAAAAAGACATCCTAGAGTTTAGAAAGGAAAGAATCTACCTATTCTTCCCAGGCGTCAATGTATGTATAAATTATACGTTGTGCTTTTTGTCTTTTCCTTTGCGGGGTTGATGTATCTATAATTGTGCATAAGCCCTAATAAGATAGTTGCATCAAGTCACATAGTACTGGAGTGATGTCTCTTCATCAACATAGGTAACTTGAACTCTTTGAGATGGAAATGGTGGCACTGTCTACAAAATCGCACTAATGTCAATTCTCTTGCCACTCAACTTGGTCCAGGATGTTGCCCTCTTCTCCCATTGCTAGCTTGCTCTCCAGCAGAATTACCATCTCGAGTCAGCTTCCAAATTCTAGCTGACACAGAGACGACGTTGGATCTGCTACCATGGCCTCGAACTGTAACTCTCATCATTGTAAGATCACAGCGACAACCTCAATCTACTATCATTGGCCCTACACACACCACCATCAATTTCTTCTCAGCTTTTTAATCATCATCAGTCCCCCCAACTCTTCATATTTATTGAGATGTCTGAGTCATTATCTTCCTCATCAGCCTTAATATCAACACCAGCAATTCGTTTTTGAGGTTCGATCTCCTCCAGCCATCTCTAATTCAGTGGCTGATTAGCCACTGCCAACGACCTACTATCTTTGAGACACCTGTGCAACCATCTTCAGTCTAGCATTAGTCCTTCAGTCTCGTCTTGTGACTTCAATTGTGACTAAATGGCACAATTTATTGCCACTTCGCAAGCTTATAATACTATTAATTTTTCTATGGTTCTATTTAAGAATTCTGAACAATTAAATGATGCATGTTCGTAGAAATATAAAGTTACCAAAATTTGCCAATAACATGGAGGTATAGCATAAAAATGTAAACCAAAAGTAATAGGTCACACAAAGCATAGTCTTTACGCATCAAGACACTAGCATACCTGTCAACCTGGTTGAGGAATATTTCTGCAACTTCATGATCTTCAGTAACTATGCAGTCTGTGTGCGCACTGGAGAATGTATAATGGAAAAATTGAACACAGAAAAGCTTCTTTAACATTGTTTCACTTTACTTGCTATTATGATTGCAGAATGATTGAGAATATTACACTGCCCAAAGTTAAATCATATAATGATACAAATCGAGGAATGCAAAAACTTACCTTCCATGGCGGTTAATATGGTCTACTGCAGCAAGCACATCATCAACAATTTCGAGTGCACAAGCCATTGAGTTGTACTCATGATGGAATGAATGTGCAAAAGGAATATTTAGTTTTGCACTAGCTCGAGGTCCACCACAAAGAGCAACTCCTACAATAGAATTATAAATAATTGATTATGGTAGAATCTACACAAAGAAGGGCAATACATAAGTGAAAACTAATCAGAAAGAAGGGCAATACATAAATGAAAACTAATCAGGTGTGTGAACCCATGTTATGTTTCAACCACCTTGAACCAAAAGCATTGATCTCATCATATCAAACCAACTTAACCGCCATCATACATGCATGCAGAAACAGCAATTAATGTACGAACATTCACCACATGGGTAGATGATTTCAGAAAACAGTCTAGCAGTGATGACTTCAGACCTCACAGTAATATTTCTGTTGACTTTCATCAAGTTGTTTGTATAGCTGTTTCAGAGTTTTGTGATAGACTTGATTGAATTAGTGCATTGGGTGGGTCGGACAATTATTGGACGTATGGGAACATTTCTGACGATTATACAAAGTTGGCCTCTAGTGTTTGTTCAACGCTATGCAATCTAGATGTCTTGTGTAGACAAACGGGTTCTAGCCTTGGATGAGTGCTAGGCCTATCATATTTATTCACAGCTCCCATGCGTACAAGTATTGTCCTCAATTGTATTCACATAGATTGGCTAGTATCAGTATACCTTATCCCATGTTATAGTTGTACTCAATACTCGTCTACATGTTTATTTATTGTATTTCATTCGGCTTGGACCTCGTTCCCTGCCATATTGCAGTGTTAATTGCGTTGAGTTTCTGGAGCTGTTGATGGGTATCCACTCGGTGTGCAGGTATCGTTATAGATATTTGTATCATATCTTTCGTGTTCATTTATTATGTTCTTATTGCTCATAGCCTAGTATTTGTAGACTCATGTTATTCTTTCGAGTCTATTCGGACAAGTATTGTATGGGGTGCACACCATGATATATGGTAGATGATTTCAGAAAACAGTCTAGCAGTGATGACTTCAGACCTCCAAAAATCTCAAGTTCTGATGCCATTTCTGGATATTCTTTTCCCGAAATTGCAAGATTTCAGGTCATGGTCCGACAATATATTAAGCCAACTTAACAGTGTTCACCTTTAATGCACATACATTTTGATAAATCATAATGGATGAACGAACATCTATAAATGCATCAAGTATATTCTAGATACAAAGTAAATTTCTCAGTAGCATCACACCAGCCAGCCAACCTCCCAAAGAAGGCAACATTATTACTAAATGATCTTCTATTTTTAAAATTATTCGTTGCATAGTTCTCAGTATCTTACAGATACAATCATGATACAGCTTTGCATGCATTACATGTCTTTGTATGCATCTCATGTTAATCATATCATATGAACACGTGCATGTAAACCAGGGCAATACTAAAAGTAACAGAAATGCATGATGTCATACACTTCTTTTGATTATCTTTCAAAAGAAATAGGGCAATACTAAATGTCTCATATCTCTGATTTGTAAGTGTAAATATATTTGCCAAATTTAGCCATTGAAAATTGTTAACATACTTGAATAAATGGGCTGAAATGTGTGGCTTATTACATGTACTTAAATATCAAAGAAAACCTTTAAGTCGGAACATATATGTAATATAAATTTAAGTTATGCCACGTCATTTGCTATGTCATTTTAAGTTATGCCACGCCGCCTCTCATGTCATTTAAGTTATGTCATGTCATTTAAGTTGTGGGAATTTTAAATTACATTGACTTATAGATATTAAAAAAAAATTACACATCAACAAGATTTATTCAAATTCAATCTTACCAAATCTAACTTTCTAAATTTAATAGTTTTTGTAGGATGTTTAGTTTTTGTAGCATGTTTTTGCACAATTTTAATCTTACCAAATTTTGAAATTTATATCTTAAAAGTATTAAGTTTATCCAAAATCTGAAATTCAATAGATATATTTGGTAACTGTGTGATGCACGTGTATAGTTTGTGTCTCTCTATATATATAATTTACATTTTATACGGAATGAGTTATGTGGCAGTGGTTCACTATATAAAATATAAGCATAGGTATGGTTGATTTTGTCTCATAATCCATTATTACAGTTATACATGAGATCAGAAAATCAAAACGATTTAAAACAATAAGTGTCATGAGATCCGAAAATCAAATCGATTTAAAACAATAAGTGTAGCTTGCAATAAGCCAATCTATAACAATGAACCAAGTCTAACAATCCAAGGAACTATAAATTCTATGCTTACAATAGAGCCAAGAACATTGCTAATTATCAAGATTCATTGTAAAGTTAGGCAAGCAATATATTATGATGCATACATCTATGCTATGATTTCTGTTTTCTTACAAATCGCACAAAGAAATAAATGTTTTCGTGTGGAACTTAGGGTACCAAAACTAAATGGTGGGATTAGAAATAAAAAAGATAAACAAATTTGAGCACCTTATTCCATATTGAGGAAAACACGTGTGTTTACTGGAAATGGAGAAAGAATAACAATTTTTGAAGTTGTTGGGATTCTTGGAATTAGCTACGAGAGAGCTTCTTATCCAAAGTGCTTATTCTAGTGCTTTTATAAGTATATCATAAATGATCTACAAGATTAAGAGACACTACAGATTAGCACATTGCCACATATTGCAGATGATTCATAACTGTAGATGAGAACTTTGCTGCATGTTGCATAATGGAAGGGATTAAAAAAATTGTTAGAGAACTGATCAAATATTGGAAGGAATAGATTAAAAAGGAAGCATATCCAACTTTAGAAATTAGGAATCGTGGGGACAAAGGGGACTTCCATGAAATAGCTTCCAAGACAACCATAACAGTTTGATCTTTGAACTCTCCTATCCAAAGGAGAGTAGGAATACTTCTAAATCTTACTATTCAGGTTTAGACTGCATATGCAGCTGTCATAGTTTGAACTGCACCAACCAGTTCAGATGTCTTTTTACGATGCAACACCACATTTACTTGAATAAATTAGGTTAGATTAGTTTTTTTTTCCTTCCTTAATTGAAGACTTTTCTTTCGTTAGTTAAAGAATTGCAAGACTATATAAAGGTCCTCGATACTAAGTAATCTTGAAAAAATTAATTATGAGATTTAACTTCTATTGGTGGACTAATAGTTGTGGACTCAAGCAACAACCCTCATGGACTCAACACCAGTCGTGGCAATATTAGAGCCTCACAAAGGAAGAGAAAGCAACTAGGTGAAAAGAAGAAACTGAATGACTTCTTTACCTATAAAAAAAATCTTGAATAATATTCCAATTAATTCTGGGATTCTCTCTTTTATTAGTGGACTCCAATAGCTTGTGAACTCAAGAAACCCTCGTGAACCCGAGGTCCTCGTTCGCAAATTTGGGCAAAACCATCAAGGCGATGTTTCAGGTCCCAAGGTTCGCAGTATCGGCTAATACCAATATGTATCGGTTTTGGCATGTCCAATCCGATAATCGCCCATAACAAAATTGTCGGATCTATCTTACGATCAATTTAGCAAAGAAAAGCTGAAAGAAAAAAAAATGAATTATGGTATAAAACATCATCGACACAGTAATTTTATCGTGTCGTAGATCAACATGCTAGAGTTTGTTGATAAAATATCATATCAACAAAGGGTACTTATTACTATGTCGAATTTGCATACTACAAATTCAAAACTTCAATAAATTTTAATATTTTTCCATTCAAAATTATTTATTATGAGGGTACTTTGTATAAAAGCAAGTAAAATAAACAACAATATCTATTGTGGGTAAATAGTTCAACAATATTAAATATTATTACACTCAAAAGTCAAAAACTTCTGAATCAATATTAAATATTATTAAATTCAAAACTAAAGGAGACAAAAAAATAATGTATAAAACTATGCCTAAATGCATAAGAAAATTTTCTAGCTTTTCAAATATTTTCTTATTATCTTTTGACTTTCTAAAGCAAGAACTTCGAAACTTCGATCCGAAACCGTGAAACTACCAAAACCTCCTATAATTGAATCAACTTTCCCTTTTTGAGGGATGAAACTACAGAGGTAGATAAAAAATACATCTTAAAAAACATCTCTTGCCTAAAAAAAATAAAAGCATACAAGATTTCTGGATTCCAATAAAACATAAATATAAGTAGATAAACCAGTGTATTCAATACGAAGGACTTTTTGTCACTATTCGTGTTCGTCTTTGCTTCCATGATTATGAATGATGCCTATCAAGGATGGATGGTCGGGCTCTTTTCTTTTACTACACCCAGTCAATAAGTGAAACCAAACCATTCTGTCGCCACCTTCAACGGCCTCGAGCAGTGGTGTATGTGGCATTCATGTTAATCATACGCATGCTTTTTGTTGGACAGTGCCTTCTCAAAAAGTCTCTTGTTTTCAATTTTCATTCAGGTGGACATCGAATGGTAATTTTGTGCAGGGTATACTCGCAGATGACTTCTCAACAAGTATCTCGTTCTCAATTTTCATTCAGGTGGACATCGAAGATGGTAATTTTGTGCAGGGTATACTCTCGATGACTGATAATGAGTTTTAAATATTACATAGTGTATTTGGTTGCAAGGTAGCTTCAAGTTCAAGTGACAAAACTCAGTTGCTAAAAGTGCATTCGTAGGAAGTCACTTCTGGTTAAAGTAGTCTCATTTCTGGTTCGGTTTACAAAGTCAAGTTCGGTTTCACACTTAGGTAATTTCAAATCTGTTTTCGGTTTCCTATGTATCCTGAAACCAAAATTCGAAAAACTGAAATTTCCTACCCCTGGTTCTCCAACCCTAACCCTTGATCTTACCAACAAGTTCATGCCGAGTGCCCAAAAATTTCTGAGCGCCGTGCCTCTCTCTCTCAACCCCACCACAACCCCCCCACCACCCCACCCCCCCCCCCCCCCCCAAACCCCCCACCCACACACAAAAATCTCTCCCAAATTTATCTAATCTCCCAAATTGCTGAGGCTAGAACCCTAGATCTGTTTCAACCCTAACCTAAATCTCCCCAAGTTTTGATCTGGCTTCTAGTTTGAATCTAATTCTCTCGAGTTCTTTGTAAGTTCCTATGGATCCACTGAAGGAAAGTACTTGTAGTTTGTCAATGGTAAGTATTTACATCATTTTCTTTTGTTCTTCATTTGTATTACATAAATCTTCTGTATATTCAAAGAAACACATGAATATTGAATGATTCATGTCCGTCTCTCATTTGTATATAAAACTGTAAGAAAATGTCTCATTTGTATATAATATTTGTGATGGTAGTGACAAAGCCAACAGTTTTTAAGGTTTCTTTCTTATTTGGTCCAATGGCATGGGTGTATCATCCTATGGCATGGGTGTATCATCCTAAGATCTACCTGACAACGTCTGTGGCGGCAATCTGGGCCCACCAGGACTACCCTGACACTGGGCAAGGTGTGCTCAACCAAATGCCAACTTCAGCTCACTTTGTACAAACTATTTCCTTCATTCATTCATTGTAAAAATGTGCATTACTTAATAGGTGGTGGCTTTGGAGGTTAAAGAGGCCCACATGAGAAATCATTCAGAGAAGTTGAAGGTGGGAGGGAACGAGCACAAGCAGTGGATTGAGAAACCGGAGAACATCCTAACTGCCTCGCCACCAGGCCTTACCCTAAGTCTCAAGTAGCCTCCTACTTCAAGAGGCTCAAGCTCTGCAACTAGAGCTACCCAAAGTATTATTTCTGCATGCTGCTGCATTGTGTGGTTTGAAGAAGTGAGAAGAATGGATCCCTTTCTAAAGTCAAATCATTTGGTTTATGATTTCAGGACAATGATGAATTCATAATCTTCAGTTTATTTATAAATGCGAAAATTGTTGAGTACATGTAATAGAACTTCAACGCAATGTATGTGTTTGTATATGGAATGCAAGATTGCCAAGAATTCTGTATTTACAGGGGGGTGTTGGATATTGAAATTTGCATGCCAATTCAGTTATCAAATGCTTACAAAATTTGCACTCAAATCACCCAAAAGAGGCTCAAAATTTATATTTTAAATACATTATTTTTAAATATTTATTGGCCCAGCCCATTAAATACTACAGCCCAGTCAAACCGAACTAACCGAAAACCGAACCATTTTTGGTTCGGTTCGGTTGGGTTACATGATAATCGGTTCTGTTATAGTACACAAGGCGCACTTAAGGCACGCGTCCGAGGAAAGCGTGACGCAAAAATAAAAAATAATATATGTAGAATATTGTTAGGAAGTTATAGTTGTTAGGAAGTTACGGTGTATATTGCTTGGTTTGAAGAAGTTTTCTACCAAAACTACATGGTATCAAACCCTAGGCTCAAACCCTAGAACATCCTCCCAATCAAACTGCCGCTACTTCCATCTGTCTCACCGGTTTCAATATCACCATGACCACATCAACATCCTCTGAGATTTCGTCCTCTTCGATCATGCCTCCAAGTTCGAATCTGGCTTCCTCTGAAAACAGTCCTGGCCACAAATTGACCGACCACAATTACCTACAGTGGTCTCAATCTGTCATGCTATACATTTGTGGAAAAGGGAAGGAAGAACACTTAACTGGATCAGCGACTCCGTCGAAGGAAGATTCAACAACCTAGCGACTCCGTCGAAGGAAGATTCAACAACCTACAAGTGGTGGAAGGCAGAGGATAGTATAGTTATGTCATGGCTGATCAATTCCATGACAAATGAAATGAGTGAGAATTTTCTTCTCTACTCTACAGCCCAAGAAATTTGGGAAACAGCTCGTGAAACATTTTCCAACAACGAGAACACTGCTGAACTTTTTGCAGTGGATAGTAATTTGCAAGATCTCAAACAAGTTGAGTCGTCTGTCACAACATATTTCTCAAACCTCACTCGTTATTGGTAACGACTTGATCTCTTCAAAGTCCATAATTGGAAGTGTCCTACTGATGAAGCTATATTCAAGAAAAATGTTGAAACAAAGCGGGTGTTTAAATTTTTACATGGCTTGAATCAATCTTTGGACGAGGTTCGAGGATGAATTCTGGCTACTAAACCTTTGCCCTCCATCCGAGAAGCCTTCTCTGAAGTACGCCGAGAAGAAAGTAGGAGAAAGGTCATGTTGGGACAGCAAAATGTGATACAATCTAATGATAGTTTTGCTCTTGTATCACAAGGTTTTTCTACTTCTGGTAATGATACAGCTCATGCTAATGCTGCCCGAGGAACATCACATCAAACCGGTGATGGCAGACAACGTCGAGGCAGACCTTGGTGTGACCATTGTCGCCGTCTGGGCCATACAAAGGACACCTGCTGGAAAATTCATGGCAAGCCAGCCGATTGGAAACCATCACGCTCCTCCCAAGAGCGTGAAGGCAGGGCTAATATAGCTTCATCGGAGCCGAATAGCAGCAATTCTACCTCTCAAAATCCATTCAGCAAGGACCAAATGAAAATTCTCCAAAAACTGTTCAATCAGGCATGCTCTACCTCATCAAGTTCAGATGTGATTGGTACAGGGGGAGTAGCACAACGGTAATCTCTCAGTTGCTTTTCGAGTCTCTCTGAATACATGGATTGTCAATTCTGGGGGATATCATTTTACATTCTGTCTTATTTGTTTCCAAAGCTTGACTGTAATCTTCTTTCAGTGAGTAAGCTTAATAATGATCTGAACTGCAACACTGAGTTCTCTACAAGACAAGTTTACAATGCAACTGGTATTCAGTCTCAAGTCTTTCTAACTCTTTATCAAGTCAATTGTCAAGTCAGCAGTCTAATAATTATAAGGCCATCATGATGTGGCACTATCGTTTAGGTCATCCAAATTTCATGCATCTCGAACGTGTTTTTCCTTCATTATTCGTCAATAAAAATTCAAAAGTTTTGCATTGTGATATCTGTCAAATTTCCAAACACACTCGTAGCACTTACTCACCTAAACCATACAAAGCCTCTCAACCTTTCTCAAAAATACACAGTGACATATGGGGGCCTTCTCGGATCTCAAACATTACAGGGGCGCGTTGGTTTTTATTGTTTGTTGACGACCATACACGTTTGAGTTGGGTATTCCTAATGAAAGAAAAAACTGAAACCAGTCAACTCTTCATAAATTTCCACCATATGATCAAAACTCAATTCAAGACCACTGTTCAGGTACTTCAGACCGATAATGCCAAAGACTATTTCAACTCCATTCTTGGTGAGTACCTCAAATCACAAGGGATTGTTCACACAAGTTCTTGTGTGGACACTCCACAGCAAAATGGGATTGCCGAGCGCAAAAATAGACATCTACTCGAAGTTGCTCGCTCCCTTCTGTTCACAACCAACGTCCCAAAACACTTCTGGGGTGAAGCCGTATTAACTGCAGCCTACCTCATAAACCGTATGACATCCCGTATCCTCAACTTCAAAACCCCCTACCAGTCCCTCCTTGAACTATATCCAAGATCTCATCTCCTCTCCTCCATTCCACTCAAAGTGTTTGGTTGCTCTGCTTTTGTTCACATTCATACACATAATCGGGGTAAACTTGATCCAAGGGCCATCAAATGCATCTTTCTTGGTTACTCACCTAGTCAAAGGGGTTAGAAGTGTTATTCTCCTACAACTAGAAAATTCTATCATTCCATGGATGTTACATTTCTCGAAGATGAACCGTTCTACCCCAATTCTGTAATTCAGGGGGAGATAACCGAGAAGGAATCACACAATTGGGAACCACCACAATCATCTTTACATTTTTCGAGTTCTGTCATTCTTGTTCTGGATGTTACAACTCAAGTCTCTCCGAACTCTCCTTCCTGTTGATCTCCTTCCTGTTCGTCATACCCAGTTCAATCCGAGAGTCAACCTCCACCAAACTCAGTTGTAAAAAATAGTGAATTTCGTGTCTATACCAGAAGGAAACTAGGCAATGAGGAAACTCAGCAACCTGTGCAAACTCCAGTCCACCAATCGGATTCACCGAGGCCTAAGTCCAGTGAAAATTTACAAGGTAATGTAGAGAACTCACCTGTCACAGATATTACAGGTTCTAATTTAGATCTACCCATTGCTCTGAGGAAAAAGACCCGGACTTGCACACAACATCTCATTCAGAAATTTATGTCATATGCGAAACTGTCGCCAAAATACAGAGCCTTTGTGTCACAACTTGATCAAGTTGAGATTCCAAAAACTATTCAAGAAGCCCTTCAAGATCCAGAATGGAAGGCATCCGCTCATGAGGAGATCCGGGCACTTGAGAAAAATGGAACTTGGCAAATCACTGATCTCCCACCTGGGAAGAAAACAGTTGGATGTAGGTGGATTTTCACTATCAAGCATCGAGCAGATGGAACTGTAGAAAGGTTCAAGGCACGTCTAGTAGCGAAGGGCTTCACTCAATCTTACGGAATTGACTTCCAAGAAACCTTTGCCCCAGTCCCGAAGTTAAACACTATCCAGGTTTTGTTATCAATAGCAGCTAACAAGGACTGGCCTCTATTCCAACTTGATGTGGAGAATGCATTTTTAAACGGAGATCCCAAAGAAGAGATTTACATGAATATTCCACCAGGCTTCGAGGACAGGAGCGATTTACTCTAAGTCCTTAAGAAGGACAATTACAGCCAGTGTCAGTCTGATCACACACTCTTTGTGAAGCACGATACTAATGGGAGAATCACCATACTCATTGTTTATGTAGATGATATTGTGCTGACAGGTAATAATGTGGAGGAAATGGACCAGTTAAAGAAGCTTCTGTAAAGGGAATTTGAAATCAAAGACCTTGGAAATTTGAGGTACTTTCTTGGCATGGAGATAAGCTAGATCTAGTGAAGGTATCTCAGTCTTTCAACGGAAGTATGTAATTGATCTCCTTAAAGAGACTGGAATGCTTGGGTGTAAACCTGCAGATACACCAATGGATCCCAACACTAAACTGGGAGTGAAGAAAGAAAAATCATCAGTAGATTCAGGACAATATCAACGCTTGGTAGGAAAGCCAATTTATCTCTCTCATACTCGTCCAGATATTAGCTTTCCAATAAGTGTGATTAGTCAATTTATGAATGATCCCTCTGAAGAACACCTAGAAGCAGTATATCAAGTTTTGAGATATCTTAAGAAAAATCCAGGAAGAGGGCTACTGTTCAAGAAAAATGTAAGCAGAAAAATTGAAGTGTTCACAGATGCAGACTGGGCTGGCTCTCATGTTGACCGCAAGTCCACGTCAAGATATTGTTCCTTCATGTGGGGGAACTTAGTGATATGGCGAAGTAAAAAATAATCTGTGGTTGCTCGGAGCAGTGCAGAGGCTGGATTTCGTGCTTTATCTCTTGGGGTCTGTGAAGGAATGTGGCTAAAGCGCCTTCTAAGAGACCTCAAGATAGAACGTGAGGATTCTATCAATATGTTTTGTGACAGTCAATCAGCTATAAGCATTGCCAAGAACTAGGTACATCACGACAGAACCAAACACGTTGAAATTGATCGTCACTTCATCAGTGAAAAGATTGAAAAGAAGACTATCTTGTTGAGCTACGTTCCATCTCAGCAGCAAATCGCAGATATTTTAACAAAGGCTCTACATCGACCTAACTTCCAAGATTTATGTTCCAAGCTTGGTCTGATAAGCATCTACAGCCCAGCTTGAGGGGGAGTGTAGAATATTGTTAGGAAGTCAATATATATACAAAATATATAAATAAATTAGTAATTTAAGAAATAAAACCAAATAACATATTAAAACTAACAAAAATATGTTAAAACATAACCAAGTGAACTAGCAGAGTAGCAGCAACAAAACTAACAAAAATTTATGTTCTCTAACAAGAAGTAACAAAATGAAAGAAATGCAAATTGTAAAATAAAAGCAAAATCTATAAAACAATCATTCATCTTCATTAAACTTCATCAAATCATCACCAATACTAATACTCCCATCACTTTCATTTTCTATCAGGTGAGCCCATAAAGCCAAAATAAAGAGTTAAATACATAAGGTGTGTCTATACTTGTTGGCGCCTTGCTGTGAGGCACGTCTAGAGAAAGGCGCATCGCCTAGTGAGGTGCGAGGCGCAACTGGTGTGCCTTTCTACAAGGCGCGCCTTTGACTACTGAAAAATCCAGTTCAGTTGAACCGAACCTTCTGAATGCTTACCCCTAGTGCAAAAAGGATCTTCTAAACCAATCATCAAAAAATTGTTATAAACAATATATATATATATATATATATATATATATATATATATATATATATATATATATATATATATGCACATGAGGCTCTAGCCTTACCTGTCGAGTAGGGGGACCCCGGGGGTGGTGACCCGGGTTCGAGCCTCCCCTCCGCCCTTGGGATGGCTGGGTGGCTTTGCCACGGTCCCAAGGGCGGTCTCAAGTGCACAAATATATATATATATATGCACATGAGGCTCCAGCCTTACCGGTAGAGTGGGGGGACCCCGGGGGTGGTGACCCGGGTTCGATCCTCCCCTCCGCCCTTGGGATGGCTGGATGGCTTTGCCACGGTACCAAGGGCGGGCTCAAGTGCAATATATATATATATATATATATATATATATATATATATATATATATATATTGTTCCCATCTATACCACTTGCAAAGTTGCAATTGGCACTGGGAATATTAGGGGATGTATCCTTTAGATGTAAGATCATGATCCACTTCTGTGCAACTTATCTGATAGGATGTCGAATTTGCAAAAACCATGTATCAGATTTGTTTTGGTTCCCTAATTAGCTGTTAATAAATGTTTAATACATGTTTTCAAGTGTCAAGCTTTGGTTGGCTGTGACAGACCAAATATATACAACTAATAATATAGATATAAATTAAATTATAGATTCATAAATAGGATAATTAATCTTGTGTGATAGATGGTACGATACAATACATTATATATGTATCTTGACTTGACAATATATTGATTAGTAGATTGTAACAAGAAAATTGGTCCAAGTTGAAGCATTCTTCTTTTGCATCAAGGTACCATTTCTGCCATCATCACCTCTGTGTTATGGTGATTGGTCTAAAACTGATCTTAAACTAATTTGCACAGGTTTTATAAGTTTGTTGATGAGACTCTTTAAACTTTAGAGCTTAAGGAATAAAGGGGTTTATATATATGAAAGGCGGAAGAGGGTCTTGCTCACAAAATTAAAAGACCATTCACTCTTCAATAACAACAACGTAAGCACCAGGTTGTCATCCATATTAGCAGGAAACTTGTGACAACATCAATTATAAGTTTGGAAACAATAGCCATACCTTTAGCTCTGAGCTGTACAACTAAATCACTAAACCCATTGGTGTCCACGAGATCCTTGTGTACGAGAAGTGTTTCCTACAAAAAGGAAAGAGGCATAGTGATGAATAAATTGTGCAAAGAGAACAATGTGCATATCAATGTCTCTAAAATTAAAAAGTAATGAGTACCATGGCGTTACAGGCTGCAGGATAATCTATCTTTGCATCCAGAACGATGCGCTTTGCCATATCCATGTCAGCTAATTTGTCAACAAAAACATGGCAAATTCCATCTGGAAAATAGGCACAAAATAATCGCAACTATTCAATTCATAATCTCATTGAAGGTGGGAAAAAGAGGCAACGCTTGA
This sequence comes from Iris macrosiphon, assembly GCA_036927795.1. Lineage (NCBI taxonomy): Eukaryota > Viridiplantae > Streptophyta > Magnoliopsida > Asparagales > Iridaceae > Iris > Iris macrosiphon. The sequence goes on along the minus strand of JAYESA010000008.1, from coordinate 169,069,016 downwards.
CAAGAATTATTCTAATGTCTCCATAAATACAGATAAGTCTGCAAGAATGGTGTATCTTACCAGCATGACCTAAAACAGGAATCTTTGTAGACTCTTTGATTTGAGAGACAAGTTTGTTGCTGCCTCTTGGAATCACAAGATCAATCACGTCATCGAGCTGGAAATAATTACAGTCAAGTGAAGAATGTGGACAAATTATAAGTAAATTTCTTCTGCCTCTCATAAAAGCTCACCTTTAGAAGATCAGGAATTTCATCCCTTGAAGTGACAAGTCCAATTAGCTTTTGACCTACACTATCTGGTATGGCTCCAGTAATGATCTAAGAAAAGAAGCCATTACTACACAAAATTTTCTAGCAAAATGTGAAAAGAAATCTCAAAACTCTGTTCTTCTTTGCAAAAGTCCTGCAATTAAAGAACTAACCTTGTGCAAGACTGAGTTAGACCTTGTAGCTTCTTTCCCCCCTTTCAGAAGAAGCCCATTCCCGGTGCGAACTGCTAAAGAGGCAATCTATACAAGCAGGGAAAAGAACAAATACAACACAAATGAAAATGATAATACTAATATCATGAAGAAAGAACTTAGGGAATTAATCTTTAACAAACAATGTGTGAGTATTGAACTAATTACTATGCTAACTCTAGACTCTATAGTGCATTGGAAGAAAACTGGGTATCAAGGGCGAAAACATATGGCTAACAATGGTAACTGTGACAAAGGGCTACGTTTGGATTGCAGTTCCGTTTCATCACATTTGCTCAAACGCCAATATATTGGATGCTCATTGGCCTAGCATATCGGAAACACCCATTTGAACCCCGAAATGAATCGCATTTCTAAAAAGAAATGCCCATCCCAAATGGAAGGTATTTGACTCGCTCCTTGCATTTGGAGCTAGATGGAGTCCCAGATGAAACATAACTGCAATCAAATGTCCCAAAGTCTTAATCCCTCATATCATGACATCATAAGCAGCTTGAAATGCTAGAACATGAGCGAATGTCCTCCATTGTGACAACTACCCAAACATATATTAGTTGTTTACCAACCCCTTTTCGTTAACAAATCAACTATGTTGTGTGATGTCCCGTTTTGACCGGAGACATTTTGTTGGCATCTAGGATTGATCAGACCGTTGGGGGGTAAGTTAAATTGAAAATCGAGAGATTTGAGTGATGATGCAGTATAGCTTAACTTAGCCGGATGGGATGATTTATGGAGCGTGGCTCACTTATGTGGTTATGCCAAGTAAGTAGATCGTGATATAAAAGATTTAAGTTTTACATGAAAAATGAATCGATACTATGAAATGTGTCCCCATGTTGAGACCGATAGGTCACCAAGTGAATAATAAAATTATTGGAACCAATATGTCACCAAGCGATAGTTGGAAATATTGGGACCGATAGGTCACAAAATGAAAATTGGAAATGTTGGGACCAAAAGGTCACCAAGTGTTGATGCGATGAATGATATGTACAATGTAGAGATATTTATTCTATTTAATTTCAGTACGTTACCATTCAAATTGGATTTATGATTATGTTGCATGTGTATTTGCATGGTCATAGAGAACTTGTGCACAAAATTTGAAAAAAAATTCTCGGACGGTACATGAGACACTGGGACTGCTTCGACCTATGAGAAATGCCAGGACGTGCTAACAGGCACGAGATATTGCGGGATCTTCATTGAGACTAGCTACCTGCTCGTAAAGGACGCATCGCAATACCATGTAAAAAGTCATTAATAGTACAAAAATGGAAATACCAATGATCGTCATATAGTTAGGTTGCATAGTAATAAGAACTTCTATGCATGCTTAACAAATATGATGCATGAACGATTTTATGTTACTCAAATTATTATATCTAATCATTGTGTTGCAGGGATGCACAAGTGGGCTGTGGTACGAAATCACTCATAAGTGATATGCAATATATTTCATATTTTTAATTTATATTGCTGAATATATAGACATAAATATGCTATCCTGCTTGCAATTATGAACACTATCAATTGACCCTAGTTATTAATAAAAGATCATTTTAAATAGATGTTTTCTCATATGATTACAGTGTTGGTTTAGGTGAGTGGGTTAGTTCTGCTCACTAGTATGCGGCAATGTATTGACCTCCCCCAGTTTTGCAAGTTCGAGTAGTAGTTTGGGCAGTTCTGAGGCATCGAAGAATTTGTTAGACGAGCTGGAGCTTTTCTTGCAAAAGATATGGGTTATGTTATAAAGGACATAATGTATGGAACAATATAAATTATTTGTATCAGTAAGATATAAGCCTACTTGGCAAGCTTGAGTTGTAAGCCAAGTTGGCAAGTTTTAATTAGTTGTTAAGAGCATTCGCATTCCGCTGCAAAATATCAATAAAAAGATTCTTTTTATATATTCTATTGTGATCCAATTTGTTTGCTTGTTCTGCACGATAACATTGTTTTGTGATCAATTATTAACTGTGCACATTTATGCTTTATATAAGTGCAATTTAGACTTGTATGACATCACGCTCAGTAACGACTTTTTCGTTCTGCAGAACCAAGACATGACATAGTGGTATAAGACATTAATTTTCTTGGACCTTTATTCGATTCAATTTGATTCTAAAGTTGTTTCTGCGATCGAAGGCCCCTTGACCCTCTTGATGCTCCACCGTATGTTCCATACGGTAAGTCTAAATATGTTATGATGTCATGGGTGTAGTTATTGATTTGTAAGTGATGTCTTGATTGCAGAATAAAGAAAAGTCAATATATGTATTGTAACCAGTGTGAGAAATGACATTGTATGTCAAAAATGAAATGTGAATGAATTTCAATGAAGGAAATGTGAATGAATTTCAATGAATGGGATCAATATAAATCTTAAGTTGATTCGTGTCTTGGCTTGGTTGTATTTCAGACTTTGAATAAGTGGATATTATGTTTGTGGTCGGCAATGCCACCATGTGAAGGATAGTCCAAAATGAACAGAGAAAGTATGGTACAAGAAATAGCTTTATTTCTGAGTCGTATATGTTTCGACCCTTTTAGTAATGATATATGTTTCGGACCCTTTCGTAGTGTTCTTGAGATGTACGTCTGGTGGCATGTTTCATTGTATTGAGAGAGAGTGATTATAATCGAGTTATTTTTTGGCTTCGAGCCTTTATAATTCAGCTAAAATATTATCAATAAACAGAATCATGTTTGTATATCTTGTGTCTATTCCATTTTTCTGCTTATTTTTGCTGCAATTATTGTTTCTGTGATGTTCTTTCGACCGTGATTGTGCTTGCCTAGAACAAGTTCAATTTAGACTTGTACGACATCACGTTCAGTGACGACTTTCGGTTCTGCTGAATCGGAACGTGACATGCTTAATAAATTTGATGCAGGGAAGGGTTTAGATGGGTTTATGTCACTCAAATTATTATATCTAATCCTTGTGTTGTAGGGATAGACAATTGAGTTGCGGTAAGAAATCACTGATAAGTGATATACAATGTCTTTTATATTTTCAGTTTATACTACTGAATATAGAGATAAATACGCGATCTTGCTTGCAACTATGAACACTGTCTATAGAAAGATCATTTAAATAGATGTTTGCTCATATGCTTACAGTGTCGGTTTAGGTGAGTGGATTAGTTCTGCTCACCAGTACACGACAATGTACTGACCTCCTCCCAGTTCTGCAGGTACAGGGAGTAGCTTGGGCAGTTCTGAGACATCAAAAAATTTGTTGGACAAGCTGAAGCTTCTAGCAAAAGATGTAGGTTCTATTATAAAGTGCATAATGTATGGAACAATGTAAATCTTTTGTATCAGTAAGATGTAAGCCTATTTGGCAAGCTTGAGTTGTAAGCAAGTTGGCAAGTTACAAATTGGTTGTTGAGAACATTTGTATTATGCTGCAAAATATCAATAAAGAGATTCTTTTTATATATTCTATTGTGGTTCAATTTATCTGCTTGTTATGCTGCGATAACCTTGTTTTGTGATAAATTATTAACTGTGCACATTCGTGCTTTGTACAAGTGCAATTTAGGCTTGTAAGACATCACGTCCAGTGATGACTGTTCGATTATGTGAAACCGGAACGTGACATGTTGCACGGACACGGGAAAAAGAGTCGTATCTGTACCATGACCGTACCCATATTTGTGTTCGTATTCATCCAACATAGGTGAATATAGTGAAGATAGTGGGTAATAAATGCCCCTACTGTGAACAAACAAGGCTAGTTGATGACTGAATAATAGCTAATTGTTTGTGTAGTTAAGGCCTGGGACTGAAAAGCTTTGAATGTTCCACCACGGAAAGGGGGTAGACCAAAAGGGTACCCAGCAAAGTTCTACAATGGATCTTTTTCTATTTTAAGGAACAATTTAAGGTATTTACTGATTATAGAAAATCATGCATGTTCTTATTTAGCATTTCCAAATTAAGAACAATGAGGAGCACTTGAATAATAATTTTATAGACAGAAGAAAAACATCAACAATTGAAAACCTACATACTTAGTGGCATCAGACTTGCTAAATGTCCACATGCATTTCTAAACATTTTTATGAAAAAAAATGCAAAAGTGCTATTTGTACAAACGTGGAAAAGAAGAATAGAAATGTTTGCCTTACCTGAACCAAGGCATCAGGGCGTGACTCAAATACAATGAGTAAAACACCTAACGGGCATGATGTCTTCTCTAGGATAAGGCCATCTGCAAGCTGAATGACATATGATACCTCAGATCAATGCCAAATTTTGTGCATGCAATTCCATATTGCACTATGGAACTAGAACATAAATTTGTCAATCCAATAGTATATTTTACTTGTAGAGAAAATATTTTTTTCTCATTTCATCTAACTTACCTCAGTCTTCCTTAAAATATGTCCTATAGGATCTTCCATGTCTGCAATTACGCGGATGGAGTTTGAAAGGCTTGATATCTATCAGCAATAAATCAATATAACTTAGCTGATGAAAGTATCTCTATAAATGCTTCAGATGAATGAAGTGCATATGATGATGGATAAAAGAGAGGAAACACTTGGTAATAAAAGTTCATCTGAACAAATAATATTTCTATCATAAATAAGCATCATTGTATGGCCGACTTGTTCAGAACAAAATATAAACATGATATCCACTACTTGCCTTTCCAGGCTTCAAAGTCAACCGAGATATCAGTGACTTCTCATATCCAGATTGTTGGGCAGCAATGACATCAGCCTCATTTTCAGTTTGAATCCATTTCTCATTCTTGTCTAGTGCATCAGCAATGTCCAACAAGATCTTCCTTCGATCCTCGGATGATAAACTCTGAATATATACAAACAATTCAGAAATTATCAGACTATCCAAAAATGCCAGATCAAAAAAAACTTACGCACCAAGGATGTCGGTAATAGAAAACTGTACATACACTGTAGATGATCAAAATTGATGTTGAAAGAAGTACAACATAGAATGTAAGAAAGAGTATGTAAGTCATGCTATTCAAAATAAAGGATACCTGAAGTCGTCTAGAACATTCCCTTGCCGAAACTGCCATCTCACGTGAAGTAGTTTCTTTGGGCAATACCCACAAATGTGCATCCTTATGGAAGAGGGTACCAACTCTCTCTCCTCGAAGTACTTTGATAATGTTATCGGTGGAAAAACCACTTCAAGAAAAAAAAAAAAAAAGCAATTAATACCCCCTTGTGTCTTTACATATTTTAGTAGGCAGCCACAAGCATGGTATTTCACTTTTTTGTCAAAATCCAATCTTCAAATAAATTCTTGTGAGTAGCTTATAACTGTGCATGCAAATACAGCTACTAATAAATTCTATTGCGCCTATTTTAGCATGGCTATGAACACGAAATGGTAATTTTGTCCCACATAATACGCTTAACTGTGCATGCAAATACAGCTACTTATAAATTCTATTGCGCCTATTTTAGCGTGGCTATGAACACGAAATGGTAATTTTGTCCCACATAATACGCTTTTATAACTCGTATTATCATTTGAAACCTAAATCCTGGGTAGGATATTGTGTTGCCTTATGACTGCCTAGACAATGAGATACAGCACTAATGACTAATGGTCCCGAAAGTTTAGGCATACTGACAATATTTGACCTGATTATCAAAACTTAAGTTATATGAAGAACTAGAAGAATCTTTAGCATCCATGTTAAGAAGTTGTACAAAAAAAAAAAGCATTGATAACAAAGTTACTAATAAAGAATATCGAATTATATTCATCTTGTTTTTTTAGAAAAATTGCTATTATGTCATTTTTTTCCCTTCAAACAAGACAATACAGGTAGCTTTATGATGGGATCGAATATAACACTAGCATGCACTTTCTTCCAATTGATATCAAACATATTGGAATGGACCCTTGCCTCAAAGGATCAAACTATAATAGTTCCCTGACACAACAAAAAAAACTATTGAGACTGAAAAGGTTTTGCAACAGAATCAATTAAAATCATGTTCATTATAATCGTCATAGCAAACATTTAAGATGATTATTTATTTTCCTTTTAAAGACGCACAGAAACACAAAAGTAAGAATAAATCCTTTAACACTAGCCCCACCCCCCACCCCTCGAAACCCTGGCCGGCCCTGCAAGTGCCACTGGAGAGAGGGGCAGCAAACAATCTTGCCTCAGATGCCCCCCTCCACCTCAAATCTTCTCTCTCCTCCACTTCATCCTTCTCATTTCTCTCCTCTCCATTATTCTTCTTCAGTTTTCATTGTTTCCTTTTTCTGCTTTTGTTTTTCTCCTTCCTGGCTTCAACTCTTCCCATCCACGTCAACGTCAGTCACCACCACTACATTGTCAAAGAGCCCCGATGACATAACACATTTAGAAGCGATGTCCGTCACGACTACGGTATAGATGTACACACAGGTCCGGCGCTGAGTAACTACTTTAAACACGGCTTCCACGTGTAGATGTGTCGGGGAAGCGTCATGTGCAATTTAGGTGCCTGAAAGTGCCTCTACATGCAATTTCAAGCGGTGCCTCTGCATGCGGATCCAAGTCGAGCACCATCTCCAGGCACAGTTGCAGATACGGCCAGCTCCTAGTTTGGCATTTGTGTGGGGTGGATTCATCATTGTCTTAACTATGATGGCGGGGTTTTATAGCTTGCATGGAGATCTCTAGTTTGGCATTCGGTTTTATTTTCGGTTGTGTGACCGTGGACAGATATTTGACTACGATAAAGATGTCAAAACACATGGAAAATGATAGAAAAAGGAATTGGATATTAGTGAGGTGATGAGCAACCACCACAAAACCAAATGATCATTTGGGAAGGGACAAAAACTTGGACGTTCCTTTGCGAGGGGACGAGTCACACGGAGCCAGGTACTCGTTTGCAAATGGACTAGTCACCAACAGGAACTTAAGTGTTCATTTGGCAAGGGGATGGGTGTCATACGGAAAGGTGGGTACTAATTTGTTTGGGACAAGTCCACAACAAAAACATGACTGTTCGTTCGGCAAGGGGTCTATGTTGTGAAAAGCGCGCCTATAGGCGTCGCTTAAGCAACAAATCGAATTTGGACGCCTCGCTTAGGGAAATCTCGTCCCAGAAAATCGTTTGTCACTTAAGCACGTTTAGACGGCACTTAGTGGCATCTCGTCTATTGGTAGGTGCGGGAAAAAGCGCCTTGGATTAAAAAAATATTTTGACATTAAAAAAATATTTTGACCATAGTATTTTGATGATTTTGCATTTTGATTCTAGTATATATGTTGTTACTTTGCTTGATTGATAATTGGTATTGTTATTCATGCATATACTAGTAGGATTTTATGAAAGAATATTAAAATTTATGTGTATATAGAGTATTTTACATGTAGGAGCAAAGGTTGGTAAAAATGGGTGTTGCAGGCTGAAGCGCTAACTAAGCGCCGCTTAAGCGAGGCGCCAGCCTCGTCGCGTCGCCTCGCCTCGCCTCGCCTCACCTCACGCTTAATATAACATAGCAAGTGGTCGAGTCACTTACGGGGAATTGGACACTCACTTGTGAGGGATGGGAAACTAAGGGTTCATTTGGCAAGGGGTCAAGTCACTTACAAGGAGCTGGGTACTCATTTGCGAGGGGAGGAGCCACCAACAAGAACGAGAAGCTACATATCCACTCAGTAAGAGGCCGAATCATTTATGGGAAGTGTTTGTCATTCACTGGAAGTCGGATGGTCATTTGCGAGGGTATGAGCTACTTCGGGGAGTGAAGTCCATTAACCTTGTGACTTTTGACATTACATCTTTATAGGGATCATCAGAGACAATCGTTGGGCCAAGGATAAGAGGAAGATCAAGATAAACAACAGATGCATAACAAAATTGAAATTGATTCTAGCTATGGTAAGCTTTGACTAGCCATCACATCATTCCGAAGATATATATTATAATTCTTTTCTTCTTTGATCTATTGTGTTGGGTTGTTAATTATCATTAATGAAACGCGGGGGGATTCTTCCCATTGTTTAGTCTCAAAGAAAAAAGATAAACCCTTATGAAGAAATGATGCTAAATTTCTAATAGTTCCAACAAAAATCAAGTAGACACTATAATCCTTTAGATATGTTAATAGATTGGGCCAATCTATTGTATCAACCCCAAATTTTGATCTGTAGCATTAATATTAGGAAGACTAAAAACAGTTAATCATATACACATACAAGTAAATAGACAGATTTTGTCTGTGCCTGCATGCGCACATACATGCGTGTAAGTATTTACATAGTGCCTGCACCATGCGAGCTCTGAGGGAAAGGAGGTTATAGTGACCAACTTAAAGGATGCATCTTTAGAAATTGAACGCATTAAGTAAACAAAGTGTACAATTTAAACATGATAGTACTGAACAATAATGAAAATATCTGAGGATATATTTCCAACAGACAAGAATCATCAGAAGCATTATGATATTATCATAAGAAAGGTACTGCCAAAAGTACCTAGTAATTATGACAGGAATGCCTATTTCAGCAGAATGAACAGCAGCCTTCACTTTGCTAGTCATACCTCCTCTTCCCAGCCTGGACTTATCCCCGAAGGTAATCCCCCCTTGATGTCTTTCCTTTATATAAGTATGTATGATTTCTGAGTTTGGTTCACCAGGAGGGCCACTACATAGACCTTCAACATCACTAAGCAAAACAAGAAGGTCAGCTTTTAACTCCAAGGCCAGTAAAGCTGCCAGACTGTCATTATCCCAAAAGATACCAGAAGAATCCTGAAAATAAGATTACATAATTGATAAGCCAGCTTATTCCAAGACAGCCATGGCTCAACAAAGAATGATGGATGATTCAATGTCCCATCAAGTATCAACATCCTATAGTCTAGTACAGGAGTATTACATTCCAAATACTTCGTGCGGAGGGTGTGATGCCCATCAGTTCAGAAAATTCAGAGGCAAGCCTTAATGCTTAAATGCATATCTAGGAACAGTATTAATCCCACAGTTGATCTAATGCTCAAGCTATCAAATAATACTGCCTGAAAACACTATGCAGTTGTCACCATTACAAAACTAAGGATCGGTTCATTCCCTTGATCAATTACTGTGCAAACGTTCAACTAGCTTTGAGTACAAACTTCTAAACAGCAACATTATAAAGAAACAATACTTTCCAGGCATCATTCTAAAAACTAATCAAACAGAACTGTGTACATACATCAAAAGAATTGTGCGGAACATACCTCATATGGCGCCCTCCTGGTACTAATTGCATCGTTTTCATTAAAAACAGGAATAACTCTAAGAGCCATCAATGATTTCACAGTGTCAATAAGCTGCAGCCTAAAATCTGGATCTCTGAAGTCCCTATCAGTCACAACAAGTTGAGATGATGCCACATCCAACTGGAGAGAAAATTGCATTACTTCGTAAGAACCGGTGAGGAATTAATTGATAGACAAACTTATATGACAGACACTGGCTAACAACAAAGGAAATAAATAACGGATAAATATCAGGAATCCCCTTGTATTATTGCAAAAGGTTCAAGTTTTGGAAGCATGCCTGACTAAATAAGGCATCATACAGAGCCATGAGGCCACATTGACCAACAGCAGCGCAAGCCTTCCCATCCAATTCTTGTTGTGGCATCTGTAAATCAGCAAAGCTGCAAAAGCATTGAAAACCTCTTATATTTTGCAATACGGTCATTTTCAAACTGTGAAATCAACATTATAAGTTCTCCATTCAGATTCCAAATATTTCACATTTGAGCCATAATTCCATGTTCAAATAGCAGTAGGCATCCTTGTTTATTTTTTACTTTCTACTTTCTAGGGACTTTAGAGTTGAACTGTATCAAATCAAGGCCCCAGAGAAAGTTGGTAGCTAAGTTGCCTTTTTGCCTTGAAAACTTATTTAAATAAGTTTTCAAGAACCTTCCAATCATGTTTATGGATTAATCTCATATGAGGAATATTGATAGTCAAGATCCTCTGCTGCTGCATGTGTTATACTTTTACATGGTCTAATCAAAGAATAATGTTATCACAATTCACATGATTATCTCTTACTTTAGTACAAGTCATTAGTTATCTTCAAATAAAAAAGATCGTCCCATTCAATAACAACTATTTATTCATTCTTCCTTATGAACGCAAACAATAAAGAAGATCCTAGTCCTTGTCGGTGAGTTTAAGGGAACTTAATTTCAAATATGATGTTACAGAACTTGCCATGAAATGAGTTTCGCATGCATGCTGCGGGATTGTTATTGAAGACTGTTAATGGTGTTATAAATGTTTTTTATTCTTAGAAGAGCAACCTAAACTGACCCTCTCAAGGGATGTGAGGGTCAATGGGTATCTGCAAAATTAAAATAAACAGACAGGAACAGTGAAACCTCTAACTGGTGCATGATAATTTTACATTTGTGTAATATGAAGTTTGGAACTTTACATACAATTATCCAAAGATGCATATTTCCAGGAAAAATTCAAGTGAGAAGAAGAGTTTCAGAACAAAGGGTGTTTGAATGTCACAATGCACCCAATAATAAAGAGTCTGTGGAGTTGTAACTTTACCCCCAATATATGGAGTGTTTACATGAGTTGAACCTGCATCCTACAAAATGCGAGCGCCAAACCTTACCTTGCACTCTCCAAGAATTTAGAAACTAATAGACAGAATAAAATGAAATCAAACTGGAGTCAGCATGAATCCAACAGTATTCAACTAAGATGAATATGTAACACGAGGAGGAAAATTACGAATCAATTATGTATGTATTAACTAAGGCTTGCAATCTATGTTAGTAAAAGCTTATACAAAGACCATCTTATCAACTTTGGCAAGTTCTATTTTAATGCACTCTATACATTTCTACGAAGTTAATTTTTCGATTTTGGAGGGGAAAATATGAACCTGCTGTTAACTAATCTTCTGTATCTTAGCCTCTGACGACCAACACCAACGGCCCCAGATGTCACCAGGATTATATCAAACCCTTGGGAGTTCAGTTCTTTTAGCTGCAAGTCTCATTTTGAATCATAAGTACATAGGAACTACATTGGATGAGAATGAGAAAACCTGCCATTGTGATAGTTTGAGCATACCTGCTCACAAAGAATTCCTAGTCTCCCTACAGCCAATCTCCCATCAGATCTAGTGACAACGGCTGTCCCCACCTGTAAAAAAATACAATTAGAAAACTTCTAGATGAACTTGGCATTTCTGAGTGAATAGAGAAATCTCTTTTGCAAGTAGAAAAGTTCTCTTGGAAAGTAGTGATTGGTTACAATCATCAGTCTAAGCATCATATTTAATCAATGTAAGTGATGCTAAGACTAATCTGTTGTTCTAAGTTAGAACTAAACAAGAAATGCTATTACAAGCATTTTGAAGTAAATCTGCCGATTTGCTATTGATATAATCTGCTCACACTGCACTGCTGAAAGTTAGATTTTCTAAGCAAGGAAGGGACTTTCCTTGCAGACAGTAGTAAAATTTCTTAACTGAGGCTCACATTTGCATTATAATTAGGCAATAAAAGAATAGAATGCTCTAAGAAATAAACATTTCCAAATAGGCAAGAAATTACTTCCAATAGTCTCTGCTACCATAAGCATAATGTAGCTTATTTCAGTCATATCTTCTTAGATGTGAGTTTCACATCTTTCGCATAAAAACAAACGCATTAATTTGCATCCATACTGGGAATTAAGAAAATAATTACGAAAATCCTTGTCACTGCCCCCAAACTCCAAGAGTGGTGAGGAGGGTTGAGGATTATATATCTATATTATTCAAATATGCATAGGCTGACAGCTGGATACATGCATGGTACAGTGTTTACAATACCCGTTTAAATGGATCATTGGACGGGATATGCACCTGGCCGGTGCGTGCATCAGACAAGATTTGAACATGTGTTGCTTCGATACCACATTAAAGTCCCCACCACTATATAATGCAGTCGCATGGACTTAAACATGGTAATCTCGTCTAGTCTATCATTTTCGGTGGACTTTATAAAAGTTGTACCGTAGCGTAAACACGACTCTCAACCCATAAAATGTGCATTCAACTTGAGGGTATCAACTTTCAACATGATATCAGAAAATCAAGGACCAGTGCTGAGAATAGATAATGATTAGACCAACAAATTTGCGAGACCGTGACATATTTCAAAACAAAAGAAAACAAAAAGTATGCATCAAAGCAAAAGAAAAGAATGATGACGAAAATATGGTAATTATAAAGAATCAGATTTAATGGATGTAAACGATGCTAAAACTAATCAATTATTCTAAGTTAGTCCTAAAAGGGAAATGATATTAGAAGCATTTTGAAGTATGTATGCCGGTTCAGTATAGATATAATCTGCTCACACCACACTGCTGAAAGTTAGATTTTCTGAACAATGAGAGGAATTTCCTTGCAGAAAGCAACGAAATTTCTTAACTGAGGCTCACATTTGAATAATAATTAGGCAATAAATAAAAAGTTAGCATGCTCTAGGAAAATAAACATTCCCAATAGGCAAGCAAGTCGTCTGTGTTACCATATGTATCATGTTGCTTATTCTTAATCAAAGACGTGAATCTCGCATCTTTTGCATAAAAACAAAAGCATTTACTTGCAACCATACTGGGAAACAACAAAATAATTGCTAAAATCCCGTCGCTGCACCAAAAATTCCAGGGTTGTAATGACGGTTGAGGACTACACATGTATATTATGTGATTAGGGAGGCCGAGAGCAAGGGCGGAGCCAGGATTCTAGTTTACCCCGGGCTGAACTCAAAATATCTAAAAAAAAATTTAACACAAATTATTTCTCAGAATGTCATCATATTCCAAATGTGTGCTTCAAAATATCATTTCCGGACAAAAAAAAGTTATCAAATGACATAGGTTGAATTTCATAAGTAGACATGTTGCTTAAGATAATTAGGAAAACATCATCTTTATATATAAAATGAAAAATAGAAAAAAAAAATATGGAGAATAAAGATGCAATATTCGACGAATCTGCTCTCTTTACTTCTGCCTTCAAAAAATCTCCTTAAACTTTTCTGCCTTCCAAAAATCTCCTTCAACTTCTTCTATCCAGGAAAGAAAATCTACCACAAAATGAAGGCCAATCAAAGACAAATAAAGATAATGAAAGAGAATGATAGAATAATAAAAACCAATATAGGACACTTACTAGCGAAATTACTAGCGACATACTAGCGACAAAAATCTAGAAAATCACAGGTCTGCGAAGAATTTTGACGGACAATCTCAGGTCAGCGACTACCTAGCGACGGATAATTCCGTCGCTAAAACGTTTGAGACACACAAATGTACAAACATGTATCAGGGTCCGTCGCTAAAATTCGTCGCTAATCCATCACTAATTATGTTGGTAAGTAGTCAGAAAGTTTAGCGACGGACTAGCGACGAACTATGTGAGCCCAGAATATGCAAAATAGTCTGGAAAAATTGATAATTTTTGGGCTCAAATAATCTGTCGCTATTATGTCGATAACTAGTCAGAAAGTTTAGCGACCAAACACTTCGGACATGCGAAGACTATTTCGATCCAAAATGGATTAGCAAATATTGAATTTTTGTTGTATACTAGCTCGCTAGCTTGTTGGGACACACTGCTCGTGCAATTGTAGCAAGCTAGTTTCGAGGTGATTCTATCTTCAATTATCATAAATTGTTGAATTCGACGAGCAATTTCGTGCCGATATATTTAGAGGACTCGAGTTCTCGAATAATTAAGATCGAGCACAAACTCGATTTAATTTAGTATTGTTAGGTATTGGATGACCATACTCAGACAAGTAGAATGGAAGCCTCTCAGCCAATAATATATTTAGTCAAGCACAAACTCGTGTTCCTACTACCGGAAATATGTTAATACAAACACACACAATTACAGTGTACATATTACATTTACAATTGCATAGTACTAACCTCTTCCAAAAAAAACTGGGGTGGGCTGGAGCCCACCCCAGCCAACTAATAGCTCCGCCTCTGGCCGAGAGCTAGATACACACAACGGTACAACTTTGTATAATATTCGCTTAAATAGAATGTCGCACGGGATATGAATCTGGGTCTGTGCATGCATCAAACGAGATTTAAACCTGCGTAGCTTCGATACCACAATAAGGTCCCCCTCACTACACATGCAGTCGCATGGACTTAAACATGGCACCAGAGTCGACCAGGTCCAAATCTTGTTTAACAAGTCATTTTAAGCGAATGTTAGCGGAGAGGCAAGGCAGCAGCAGCGACCCTTCTAATTGGACCGTCCCAATTGCAGCGGGAGAGGAAGCAGTGAACAGAGAAGGAGATGGGGAAGATCTTGGTTGGGACCTTGGTCTCCCACCGGCGTGGCTTGTGCACCTTTCGCCCGGGCAGAGAGCAGAGAGGAGATCATCCACTTCGTCCCCGACAGCGCCCCATGGTCATGGCGTGTCCTGCAATGGATACAGCCTCACGCTAGAGGCATTAGAGTCAAACGGAAATCAGCACCTGCTGACTTGGAGACTGCGCCGCGAATTAGAAATGACCAATCATTCGATGGTTGTGTTCGTGAGGAGATCCTGGAGACCGTCGGGCATGTAGCCAGGCAACAGTCGATTGGAACGTCTCAAGGAAAACTGTCTACTTCGAGGGTTGTTACTCAGAGCCGACCCTGGGGCCGGCCGTGCCAAAAGTGTCGTGCACAAGACCTTTAAATTTTGGAGGCCTCAAAAACAAGTTAGGATCAGTTTGTAATTTTGTAATTTAAATTATTCTATTTTTTTATCTTAATTTTTAGACTCTACGATCCGCACAAGACCTCTAATATCTTTTATGGTTCTATTGGTAGTATGGTAATAATTTTATTTTATTATTAAAAAACTATCGAAAAAGTTTTATCAGATAAATTTTAGTGTTATTACATATTACTTTTTATTTGGATATTGATCATTATTCATTTATTATATGTTCTCATCAACAGTTCTATCTAAAACATCTTTATTATACTATAGAATGTGTCTTTTTTGTTATTTTGTTTAGTAACTATCTATAGATTCAGTTATAATATACAATCAAGAACATCTCCAAAAATTTTGATAAAGACATAAAATAATATATTTTTAAAATAAGAATAAATAAATTTAGAGTCACATTCTTCAATTATTGTTGTTACTCCACCCACTGCCAAAAGCTAGAGTAGAGCGAAAAGTTCCACCTTGGAGTCAGAGGACGAAGCGGATGGTTCAGAAGTAGTGGATGGTTGAAGTCAGCATGCAGCAGAAGAAAGAAAATGAGAAGTGGTTGCGGCTCATGCAACAGGAGTATGGAGAGTAACAGGAGTATGGAGATACTCTGAAGTAGCGGTCGCATCGTTAAGATAGGAAATAGTCCCTCGAGTGTGCGCATCAGCTCGCAGACTACGAAAGCGTAAATTAGTAGGTTAAGCTCGCGGACTACGAAAGGGTAAATTAGTAGGTTATCTTATTAAATTTTGCTAAGAGTTTGTGTTGTAGTGAGTAGAGATTGGGATGTCTGAGTGCTGGTCATCGAAATCCTAACACTCCTTTATAACAAGTTTTTTTTTAGTAAATTCAATTACCATTCGGTCGCACGCCAAAGCCTCATAGTTCAGGAGAAGACGGCATTTAAAGTTCGAATCCGTGTGAAAGCTAATTTTACTAACATTTATACCAACACATTCGTGTGGATTTCTGTGGGAGCTAACCAACTAAATAAATTACCTAATATATATATATAAAGAATATGAACTATAGGTTCACCAATATACATATGGACCCAATAGAAATTGAGTATACTAATGCACGTGGGTGCACATAAAATGTAGGAATCCATTCATGTTGATCAACATGTACATGACTCATATAGGAATATGAGCATATAGCTCATATCCCATTTACCCATATATATATTATATATATATATATATGAGGAAGGATCGGCATCCCCGTAAATAGTGCATCCACATCCATCCCCATGATAGCATCCGTTGGATGTTGTTTAAGTTATTTAATCTTAACCGTTGAGTTGAACCATTCAATTCAACGGTTAAGATTAGATGACTTAAACAACATCCAACGGCTCATATTTCGGAGAAGGACGGAGATGCAAAGATAGCGGGAATGTCGATCATTCCTCTATATATATAGAGAGGAATGATCCACATCCCCACCTATTATGCATCCCCAAGCATCTTTATGTTTACAACCGTTGAATTATGTTTAAGTCATCTAATCTTAATCGTATATATACATATATATACAAAAAATCGGAGATGTGGATCCCTCCTCATATATATATATATATATATATATATATATATATATATATATAATGGTAATTATTTTTAGTATAATTTTTGGCCATCTAATGGACCACAATCTGGCCCGCTCCACCGGCTGCACCAATTAATTCTCCATCACTTGGAAACTAATTGCATCTCCCAAGTCTAGAATCTACAACCACTTGGGGGTACCTCACACCTTAGCCACTTGAACTAGAGGTACTTTGACGCATATATATATATATATAGGGAGCGGATCCGGAGTCCCGCTCCCGGAGTCCCACGGGAGCTCCGTCATTTTCAACCGTTGGATCGCGGGGGTCCCACTTGTGGCCCCCACGCGAGCCCTCCGATCCGATGGTGCAGGAGGACGGGACTTCGACAGAACTCCGAAAGTAAATCTTTTAATCCATTTCCATATATATATATATATATATATATATATAGAGAGAGAGAGAGAGAGAGAGAGAGAAAGAGAGAGAGAGAGAGAGAGAGGGGGGGCGGACTTGGTGACTGCCCCAAGCAGGCCTCCAATTCTGCGAGGCTCATTCTTCCCAAAGTAGGGTAGGCCTAATACTAACTTAGTAATCTTTTTTAACAAAAAGGTCCAAAGTTTAAAGAAAAAGACCCAGAACTATATTTTCTGAAATGAGAAAAGGCTCATGTCTAAAATCTAATTTTTAATAATTACTTAAGGGTCGATAAGGAAGGTTCAAATTTCAAATCTCGTCCTCTTCCCATAAAATGTGCATTCAAGTTGGGAGTATTAACTTCAATATGGTATCAGAAAATCAAGGAGCAGTACTGCGAATAAAATAACAAATAGACTGAAACAACTAACACAACAGTACTAGAAAATAAAGGCCTTCGATAAAGGCAAACATAAATTGTTATGGACAGCACGCAATTTTTATTTTTTTTTGGGAGCTATCATCGAATTTGATTGGGGACCATACATACTATTTCTCTCTCTAGCTTTCTTTCTTCCCTAACAACCCATCTCTTCCTCTTCTTCCTACTTTCTTCTCCATATTTCATCTACCTCTTTGGAGATGGCACATACCAAGACTTCTTCCCCATCAATCAAAATATTTTTATTTCACTCTTCTTCTATATAACATTTTGTTCCTGTTCTAATTCTAGAGATTTTTTAATTTTAGTTTCTATGCTTATTTTGTGTGTTTTTAAACATCACTTAGTAAATTTTAGATTAGTGATTTGTTATTGGGTGTTTTTACAAAGTTTAGAACCCAATTTTAGAATTTCGAACTTCATATTTCGACATAGTTCCGTAAGAGACAACAAAATACTGTTAAAATTTTGGTAGTCCTAACAATAGTCAGAATTATCAGAAAAAAAAACAAATATTATATGCCAAGATATCACCACCATCGTCATCGAAAAAACACACACTCCAATGGACCTCGATGTCTCTGTGTCATATCCGTACCAGACATGTGTTGGACGCGCCAAGAACGGCGTCATGTAGGTGCAACCGTGTCCATTTAGTGTCGCGTGCAAATTTTGCAATTACCGAGAGGAAAAAAGAAGCATTAGGTCAAAATATCATCATCATCATCATCATCATCATCATCATCATCATCGAAGATGAAATCATAGCAATAAATATAGAAACGATCCAAAAATAAATAAAGATAATACTTACTTTGACGATCACGCGCTTGACGTCCCTCACAAAGATCCGAGTAGCATCCATGGCGAAAACCAAAACAAAAAAAAAAAAAAAAATAGCAGATAATAGTAAGAAGAAGAAAGAAGTGGACGATCACAAATTCACAATGACTGAGACTTCCCAAAGTGTTTGTTCGATGACATGCTCCTCTTATATAACTCGCTGATGAGCCCATGCGGAAAATCGAGGCAACGTGTCCGGCTGCTCCCGATCGCTTCCAATTGGCACACGAGGCGCTACACGCGTCCCACCCGTGCAGTGATTCGGCGCTCTGGTTTTCTTTTTGGAAATTAGTGATAGAAAAAGGCGTAGGTGCAGTGCCAAGTTTTACCCATTGATTGGTGCTCTAACCCATGCATTACGCATAGGGTCCTGACAAAAGTTTGATAGGGACTGCATGCATGCTCATAGATGGGTACATTTGTAGTCCATTTCTATTCAGCCACAAAAAATAGATGGACTCGGTACATTTATACGATTCTTCATGCTCACGTGTCAAATTAGTGATAAAAATTAATATAATTATTTTTAAAATAATGTTAGATTTTTTTTTTAAAATAATTTTAAATTATCATTCAAGAGGAGTGTTACTGGCCTTATCTTTGCAGATAGAGTCCAATATACAAGATGGAGGCTCTCTGTAAAGCCTCGATGATAGAGGGAAGGCGGAGCATAAATGGTTATTTGCTAGAACATGTGCAGTAGAGTTTGAAACTCTAGGAGTGAATTGGAATGTGATGCAATTGCATGTGGATTGTAAATTCCTGCCTTCTTCAACAATAATTATTCTTAAAAAAAATTTGCTCCCCTTTATTTTTTGAACTGTTTTGTTTCATTCAAATTTGAATGTTGAGGCTCATGTCCAGATTTTTTGAACCTTGCAACCGCTCTTTTGACACCCATTTTTTCACGTTTTATTTGCTCCTTAATGGCCTATTTATGAGCCATTAAGTATCATGTCTATGGCTGTGTATAAGGTTCAGCCTATTTAAAATGGTCTCCTACTCCTTTTTCTGAACGGAAAAAATTATCCTACGTGAAACCTCTTTTTCATTCCTCTCTCGATCTACCTTCTGACTTCTAAATCCTTGTTCTGGGCAGAGCTAAGTTCGGTCTCTCTCTCCGAGTTGTGTGCGACGAAGAAAACTCGGTAGTCAAGGAATTTTAGCACTAAGAGTTTCCGAGAATCGTCTGCACATAGACCTCGGATCAACCCTTAGGACAGTACTTCGTGCACGACTTTCCCGGAGGTCGGTAACAATTTTGTTTTTTAATTTCTTTGTTGTCCCATAAATATCTGAAAAAATTATATATATATATATATTCATTTATGTTATAAATATTGATAACAGGCACCATCAAAGTTGATCTTGACCGCATTTGCCGGTGGGGGAGACCACACGTTCACCAGAGTGGTAGGATGTTCCGCGTCACTTGTCACTTGATTCCTCATGTTCCTTTCGTATGTAGCTTGCATCCTTTCAGCTTTCCAAATGACTGTGTCAGGGCAGAATGTTGCTCTGTGGAAGATATGATTGTCCCTGGCTTTCCAGATCTCTCATAATAGGTAGAAGGTGGCAGTGATGGTGCTTTGATGGCCTGATTGAAATAGTCTCTGTAACAGTTGTTGAATGATGGTTTGTTGGTTTATTTGTTGGTGAACATTGTGCATGAATGTCCTGAGACATAGCAGTGGAGAAAGAGGTGGTTTAAAGTTTTAGAGTGTACCTGACATAGTTGGCAATTTGGATTGGCATTGCGAAGCCGTTTATAGAGGTTCTCTCCAGTTGCTAAAGAGCTGGGTGATCAACCTCGAGATGAAGACAGTAACACGGAGGCAAATATTGTTCAATTTTCAAAACTTTTTTCATTCATTGTGTCACGTCACAATTTCGCAGAATCGATATTCGTCCCCCGGACGTGATATCGTGAGAGCGTAAGACGCGTTTGCATAAGGCCTAGCATAATGATATATATTGAAACACAACAGCAGAGTGCACAAGTTAAAGAACACACATTGAAGCGAAGAAAAGTTCTCTTTATTGATAATGTACATCTTTGTTAGAAACTCTTGACACAAAAGTAAAGGGGTGTCGCACGGACTTACAAGATAAACGCAAAATGAGATAGTTGTTCCATACATCACATCATATACTAGAACTTCAAAAGGATAATAGACCTGCGAGCGAAGCTATCGCCTTATCCCGGAGCTGCATAAAGAGAGTGCACGAGCTCCGGAAGATTTGTACAAGTGCTCCAAAATCACGAACACAAGCGCATCAAAGTTTGGTAGACTGGTTGGGGGAAAGCTTCAACTCCTCGCCGCGTCGCCTTGGCTCGGGGAACCTGCTGCAACGATGATCAGTACTTTAAAAAGTACAGGTGAGGACGAGCTTACCCAACTCACCAAAATCGATACAGTATTCATGTGAAGCATACAAATTATTATTGTAGTATTTCTATCTTGCCTTAGTTCAAGTTACATCATGCAATAGATAGAAAATGACTGAAATAAATATGCCACAGTTCGGTAACTTTTAATTGCTCGTTTGAACTACCTGTACAATACTTATTATGATATTTTCTACCACGAAGACATAGTTAAATTGCACAGTTTAAATATACAAAGGGGTTACTGGCACCACAAGCCATATTGGACCAAAGTCCGGGCGGATGGCGGTCCTTGCAGCGCAGGTAGCGAGCCCCGCTACAAGGCCTTGTCTCCTCCGTGCTGATGTTGCTAGCTGACTATCCGAGTTTCGCCTAGGCCGACACGGGCTTGGTGCGCCCCGGCGGCCGTTCGTAGGAACCATAACCTTGTGCACAAGTTGCTCATGACCCTACGATGTCTCAACACTAAGTTACCATACAAAGCATTTCAAGACATCAGAATGAGCATAACTACTTTAGCACAGTGCGATGACATAGTCTACATGTTCAAGTGGTCACATTTCAAGTTATGTACTACTCATTGCACAGTTATAAATGAATAAATTCTAGCTACAACTGAAACATAAAATAGATACATACATAGCGGACAAGCACGCAACAATATGATTGCTCAGTGATTTTGTGTGACAAGCATAAGTGTTCCAAGTTTACTTCTTATTATCTTGACTCGATTATTATTATTATTATTATTATTATTATTATTATTATATCGTTAATCGGAACGCACAAACGAGTCAGATTGTTAAAAGTGAAGACTTGGAAGAAAGAACACTAATCGAAGGTAAGGCCACTCACAAGTTGGTGAATCGGAAAAGAGAAATGGGCGATCTTCAAGACTTCGCTCGTGCGTCGCCTACACGATCACCTGCACGCACCAACAGATGATCAATATCTCCTGTCTCGGTCTCCCAGAGTTCGATACGAAATGCGAAGTTCAACGAACAAAGACAATGAAATCCATCGAAACCATTCAAGAAAACGCAAATCACAAAACCAACAAGAAAGCAACCAAGCGGCATCAAAAACGGACAAAGAAACCAGCGCAATAGAAAGGTCCATCGCGACTCTGCCGCCAAGTCCTTCCTTGAGGCACGATCAGCTGAATGTGGGACTTGATTCCGAAGAAACCAATCCATAATGAGGAAAGGATCCTGATTCAATCTGTCCCGATCGAACAATATCAAATATTTCTTAGTCGCGCTCTCCAAACAGAAAAAACGGAACACTAACGTTGAACCCCTGAAAGAGCGGTTGATTGACTTGTTGATGTCTCTCATCAGAAATGAGCCGATAAGCAGACTTAGTGTTCAAAACACCATTACTCATGTGCATCCAAATAAGTTTGCCTGCAGAGCTGGAGGTGGATAGAGGTAGCGATAGGATAGCTGAGCTTTCTTCTGGAGGGAATAAACATCTACCTAGTTTTTGTGGGTAAATAAAAATAGATTCAATTTTGCATATAAAAAATTATCTATATAATAATAAACTTTAACAATAATACACGAGGATAATAAGTTTCATACAATAACAAATCACCAGGATATCATTGGGTCACAGAATCCCCGGTGCTAATGATATTTTGATAATTTTAATTTTTTTTTAAATAAGAATTATCATACCGTCAATAGTATTGAGAGTCTGGAAACTAGATTGTCAATAGCAGGAGACCAGACCGTAGCATTGGCGGTGGTGCTAGCCACATTGCAGTGTTAACAGCCATAATTTGTGTCCACGTGAAGCTTGCTTGTGTATTTAGTCAAAAGTGCTCTGGTACATTCAAAAGTAATTTTCTGCTAGGAAGGAAGCCACTAGTTGTAGCCAAATTTTAGTGTCCACACGAGAGTGCTCTGGCACAATAAAAAGTTTAGTTGTAGTCACTTATGACAAGCCAAATGCTGTGGAAAGCTAGTTCAATATTCCTTTTTTTAGTTCAATAAATGTGGAAACATCTTTTTTTAGTTCAAAATTGTTTCCAAAGATGTTTTAGCACACAGAAGTTTGGCCAAAGATGTAGTCAGTTATGACGAGCAAAGTTTTGGCCAAAGATGTTTCCACAATTTTGGTTCTGGCGTGCAACACAATTTTTAGTTCTTGTAGTCAATTTTGGCCAAAGCTGTTTCCACAAATTTTTTTAGTTCAAGACAATTTTGGTTCTGGTGTGCTAAAGTTGGCTTGGGCATTTAGTGTCCAATATTTAGGTATAGTCACATGACCGCTGATGTGACAATAGTATTTGGTGGTCAGAAGGTCGGAAATATCCTTGGCTATAATTGTGGAAACATTTTGACTAAATGCACAAAGCTTAAATTACGGCACATCACACCGTCAATATTATTGACAATCTGACCTTCAGACCACCGATGTTATTGTCACACCGACGATCAACATTAGTATTGACGATTTATATATTATAGTTTATTATTCTGTATGTAATTTTATGTTTTGTATATTTTATAAAAATTTAGAATTTTTAGAGGGACATTTTAAACATTAAAATATTAAAATGTTTGTGGATTACAGGTGGGTCATATACATTATAGACAAGCGTCATAGGGGGTGGATCTAGAAATCACTCTCTTTTTTTAGATACTCGACGTAACGTTCGAGACTTTGTGCACGCTGACTTTCACCATTTATAAATGGGAGAAATAATACTCTCCCGTGGCTCGATCTACTGATCTCCTACCACTTATCTAGGATTTTATGCTTCTTCCTGGTAATCACAAGGGTCACTCGAATTCGACTAGAAATTACTCATTGAAATGACACTTCATGCAATTAGAAAATATTTCGGTTGGCAGTGTAAGTTTCATAAAATTGTACATTTCCTAAAATTGATTAACATGCATTTTATGTTTGTAGTTCTATTTCGAATAATTCAATATGTTATTTGCCATTTGGAATTTAGCCTTTCTATTCAAATAATTATATATGTTTCGCTTTAACTTGTAAATGATAAAAATAAAGTTTACAAGAAAAAAAAAATATTAAACATTCTAGAATTAGTCTCTTGTACATGAAGTACGTCGAATTCGAATCCACTGATTTTGTACTAAGGGATTGTTTGGTTCGACGAAGTAAAAAATTCAAAAATCGATATTTTACACACATTACGGTGAAGTAGTACGAAGTAAAATTTTTTTGGGTGCGTTGAATAAGTGGAGGTTAAGAAGTAAAAAAAAATAAAAAATTTGGTATTTAGATGGTTGTTGAAGTTAGTTTAAAACTTCAATTTTTTTTGAAATGACATGAATAGTAAATAATTTTTTTTGTTAAAATAAAGATGAAGTAGTCCAAACAAACACCCGAAGTGAGAATAATGATTTTTCACTCCGTGCTCAAATTCGAAAAAAAAAAAAACTCGATATAAAAACTCTGATTTTCTGGCAGACAAAATTTATTGTTCATATCAAATCACAGTAAAATTTATCTGTAAATCTTTTAACCCAATACTTCAAATAATTTAAAATTTAAATTTTAGCCACTTTGATCCTCCAAATCAACCAACCAAATAGCACCTAACTAAAAGCACTGGTGTGGGGTTCGAACATGAAAGTACTTCAATTTTGAATTTATTGAATTTATGCTAACTAAAAAAAGCATGTTTGGGATTGCATCTTCATCGTTCTAAAACTTGGAATTTGTATATCCTGGTTGCTTTTACTTGTTTTTTTAAAAAGTATTTCCGAAAATTATTTGATAACAGTTGTTTTCTCATAACATTGGCTATTCAATTTTGTAACCGATTTTAAACAATTTAGATTGCTTTGAAAAGGTGCTTCTTTTAATGGTTTTTAAATAGCAAAATCAATCTCAAAACAGGCTGAAAATGGAAAAAAAAAACATTAGTTCTAGTTAAAGATAACTTTGCCACTTTTCCATTAGGGGTGAGTATCAATCATGACTATACATGTAAGACAAATGGTGATTAGAATATTCGGCAGATGTGCTTCCATCCATTTTTGGCAGTATGTGGTGTGTGCATGGTGACGTAGAGAGTCTTAGAGACGACCAAACTCGTTTGGAAATGAATATGACAAGTGTACTAAAATATATTTATAATATATTAATCATAAATTTTAAATTGTACTATTAGGATTTAAGTTGTATTTGGTTTCATTGTAATGTAATTATAATATAATAAAATAAATTTTATATTAGAATATTAATTGAATTCAACTGTTTACTTTATCATGTAATATAATAGGACATAATTATTACTTTTATCATTTTTAACAAATATATGTTCGGTATTAATATTTTTTTGTTAAAGCCAACATCTTAGCATTTATCGAAAAAATTAAAATTTTAAAATAAAAATAAATTTTAAAATTATAAAATTATAAAACAACAAATATTTTAAAAAATTGACTTTGTAAGTTTTACATGAATTTTATGATATAATTGGCTTAAAAAAAGTGATGTAATATAAACAAGTTTGTAAATACAAGTACATTATATTCAATTTTTTTTTGCCTAATCAAACATCTAAATTATATTAATAATATAATGTCAATTATATTAATTGTGTAAACTTGCAAACCAAATGCACACTTATTAGTGGATTACGGATTGTTTGTCATTGAAGTTTATAAATATGAATATAAAAAATGTTTTAGATAGATATTAGAATGAATTATTTAGAACAAACTAGAGTAAAATGATTGGTTCGAATCAAAATTGATGGATTGGGACATTTTGATCCATATAATCAAAATGCTAATCTGAATTTGTCTAAAATACGAACATAACTGGATTGTGCTCGCTACCGATGCATTCGGAGCATGATTATTTGAATCTTAACTTGATTTGATCATATAATCAAATATGGATCTATTATTTCCGGATTAGATGCTGAACGCAAGCAAATAATGGATATGGATTCCACTTCATTTTCAAATCCGAGTCCGGATCCGCATATATGAATGCATATATAAAAAGCTTTTGATGCAAATTAATATGTGACAGAATCAAATTGAACATGATTTTTTCAAGAGGAAAATCACAAATAAAAGTTCTTCATAATATTTAGAATAAAAACTCATAAAATCATGTTAATAAGATAGGCCCATGTCACGGGTTTCAAAATAAAAAAGAAATTTTTTTTTTTTTTTCAAAATCCTCTTGTTACAATGGCCTTATCTACACTTAGAACAATATGCTATAATATATTATGTTACTCCTTATTTCTCAAAAATCTTATTATATTCTACTAGTAAATTTATGTGCATTGTACGTAAAAATTTATATTTCACGTATAATTTATTTTTACGATACTATTAAAAGTTAAATGAAAAATTAAATTATATTAGATTAGATTATTTTAAATATAATTCGAATATATTTTAATTATTATTTTATATAAATATATTTTTTGAATATTGAATATATGTTTAATTAGATAATAAGTTATAGTTAGTTTAAATATAATTTAAATTTTGAAAATATTTTATGATTTATTAAATATTTTGGTGTTTTTTATTTTTTGCCAACTAAGTAGAAAAAAATGGTAGCTAACATTTTAAAATTTTAATAATTGATAATATACATACGGCCAAGTCATGTTATAATAGTACTAGTTACTTTCAAGTCCGTTGTACGTATACAAAAAAATTATGATATTATTGAAAATTTAGATAAAAATTTAAATTTTGTTTGAATATTTTAAATATGTTTTGAATATATTTTAATTAAGATTTATTATAAATAGATTTTTAGAATTTTGGATATGTGTTTAGTTAATAATATCATTTAGTTAGTTTAAATATAATTTAAATATTTAATATATTTTAGTTATATATATATATGTCCTAGTAGTTAGAAGATTTTTTATTTTTTATTTTTTTCACATGAGGAGAGAACTATCGTAGTTAATTAAAATTTTTTTTTAATTAATTAGTGATGTTATATATACGGTTTAGACGGTTCACTTTTGAACCGTTTTCAAGCCGCTCTACAATAGAATAGAAGATATATTTGTATTTACATTTGCCTTATCTAAATCAGAATCTTGTTATATCCTATCCGGATTTGTTATCGTTGAGTATGATTACTACATTAATTTTTTTTTCTAGACTATATGCTTTTGTATTTGGTACTAAAAACAAAAACAAATATGGATTTGGTAATATTCCATACAAAAATCCGGAACTCATGAGTTCTTAATTTTTAAAACTGGATCATAAAAAGTCAGTCCTTGGATTATATGCATTCATTTCTTGATTTTTCTTAAGAACCTAAATAGAAAAAATAAATATACTTCTTGATTATATCCATATTGCACGTTCTCATTTTGAGATATTATTTGAGTTTATGTAGTCGAGTTGTATTCCATATTGGGATTACAATATTTCTGACATCTAAGTAGTGATATTCTTAAAGTCACTTGAAACTTATAGATTTACGATACTATTTGGAATTATTTGACACAAATTGAATGCAAGTTACTTATAGCATATATAAGTGTTTATTGTGAAAAACAACATAGTCTGGGTGGTGTAGCTGGTCATCACGTTAGTCTCACACACTAAAGGTCCCCGGTTCGAACCCGGGCTCAGACATTTGTTTTTTCTTATACATTTTTGAACACAACAACAAAAATTATCATTTTATTTCCCCCCTCTCAAAATAACATAGTCTGGGTGGTGTAGTTGGTCATCACGTTAGTCTCACACACTAAAGGTCCCCGGTTCGAACCCGGGCTCAGACATTTGTTTTTTCTTATTTTTGAACACAATAACAAGAATCATCATTTTAATCCCCCCCCTCAAAAAAAATAGTCTGGGTGGTGTAGTTGGTCATCACGTTAGTCTCACACACTAAAGGTCCCCGGTTCAAACCCGGGCTCAGACAAATTTTTTTTTTCATTAGCACACAACAACAAATTTTATCATTTTAGTTCAACACCCCCACCCCTTTCCTCTCACAACGGACAGACACGACATGGATAAAGAGGGCTAAAAGTTATCAGTCCAACCGGGCTTTAGTCCACTTTATCAAAATACGGAAAAATATAACAAAATGGTGAGTTTTGTAACACATTCTGGTTAGGTTTCAGAATCACATCACTTGCTTTTGTTTGAAATACTTTGATTGTGGTTTTGAAATCACACATGCATTCGTGTTACTGAAATATACCATGCCATGTGGTGTGTCAATACGGATGATATTTCTTAGGATACAACATTTTGACTAGTTTTCACATCACTTTATTAGAATAATAAATAGGTGAGCGATGATTTCCTGGGACAATTGAGTTTTATTTGGAACATTATCATGAAATAATTGTATATAGTGATGCGTTGCACGGACATATACGGCACGATACCGATACAACATTGTTGCATGTTCGGTATGTGTCCCACTGGATTTTACAACATTGATTGTGTCATTATACACGAACACGAAAGAAAAAGAAAAAAAACACCATCGTGATTGAAAATTGTACAACGTTGTTTGAAACATAATACTTGGCTATTTGTTGCAGCTAATCCCTTTAACCAAAATTCTCTTGATTGATGGTGTAAATGATTTTGAGAAACATTTCTCTTGTACATGATCTCATTTTAGTATTAGAAGTACCATCATCTTTATTAGTTAGTATTATATTGCAAATTGTTGCTTTTTCGCTTACATTTGGTGGAATATTATGTAGAGATCACATGAATAAATTCCTAGTCGTTCCGTGCCACCCAATGCGTCTAATTCATCTATTAGGCTCACTTGCTTCTTGCACTAGTACATTTTTCTTATGTTTTAGAAGCAAACTGTCTTTTTCTTCTTTTCCTCCCTCTCTCCTAGGTAGTAGCCGTGGCGACGGTGCAACAGTGGGGGGCGACAACGTGCAACGACGCGATGGGTGGGGTAAGGGGGTGGGAGTGGGGGGTTAGTTTTGTCATTAATATTTTTTTAACGAAAAACTTGACCCCTGACTGATGGAGGATACCAAGTTAAAAATATTCAATAGTTGATGGTATCAAATTATCGACTAAGAAAATTTAGGGTATCAAATTGAAAAAGTAGAATATTTGAGGGTATCAAGTTAAAATTTAGCCTATATTCTCATCTCTTTTCTTCAATAGAAAGTATAATTCATCCATCTTTTCCTTTTTAGGAATCAATATCAAGAGGTTATCCTAGAAATGCTTTAATTCAAATTTCTTGGACCTTTGCAAATCCTAGATGGAGATTTACAAATGTATGTTTTGTTGGGATGATGATGGAAATTCAAACATATTAGCCTAAATGGCTTATGTCACCGAGTGAAATAGTTGTAAATATAATGGTTGTATTATTTTATTGAAATGAACAACCAAAATATATAGTCTGTACAAAATAAGAAGTAGTTGTTAAAGATAGAATATCTCCCATTTATATGATATGGGGAGATTTACAAGGAAGTTGCTAAGGATAACTATAAACTGTTATACTCCCCCTCAAGTTGGGCTGTGAATATTAAGAATACCCAACTTGGATAAAAGAATCTGAAACTGATGCTGAGATAATGGTTTAGTAAATATGTCAGCAAGCTGATCACCAGAGAGAATGTATGTAGGTCGAATAATACCAGAGATCACTTTGTCACGGACAAAATGACAGTCGAGCTCAATATGCTTAGTTCTCTCGTGAAAAACAGGATTGGATGCAATATGAAGTGCTGACTGGTTATAACAAAATAGTGTAATAGCAGAAGATTGTGGAGCACCTAAGTCAGCAAGGATGTATCGCAACCATAAATTTTAGCAATAACTGTGGCCATCGAACGATATTCTGAATCAGCAGAGGACCGTGATACGGTGTGCTGCTATTTCGATTTTGAGGAGATGGGTGAAGATTCTAAAATGGTGAAGTATCCAGTTGTGGACCGCCGGCTAGTCGGACAACTAGCTCAATCAACGTCACAATAATCTTGCAACTGCAATAAAGAAGAAGAGAGGAAGAATAGACCTTGTCCTGGTGCAAATTTGAGATAACGGAGGAGACAAATCACAGCAGTCTGATGATTCAATCGAGGAGCACTGAGAAAATGACTAAGAAGATTAACAACATATGCAATATCTAGTCTGGAAATAGTCAGGTAAAGCAATCGTCCAACCGGGCGACGATAGGAGCTTAGATCAGTTAATAAAGCTGGGCGATTGTCATGCAAATTGTGAGTGATTTCAATCGAAAATCCAACGGGCTTGGTGCCCAAAATCTTGGCATTATTGAGAAGGTCCAAGCAATATTTTCGTTGAGATATGGCGATACCTGTAGGATTGCAAGCAATTTCCAGTCCCATAAAATATCTACGAGGTCCCAAATCATGAATACGAAACATGCGATGAAGATGGCTTTTTAGAACAGCAATGATAGTAGGAGAAGAGCCCGAAATAACCAGATAATCAACATAAACTAAGACTACAATAAACTCACCAGAATTGCGCCGAGTGAACAACGATTGATCTGCTTGAGATTGCACAAACCCAAGGGACAATAAGGCAAAGAAAAATTTAGCAAACCACTGTCGAGATGCTTGCTTGAGACCAAAAAGAGATTTATGCAATTTACAAACCAAGTTCTCCCCCTTTCGGCCAAAACCAGGCGACAAAGTCATATAAACCTTCGCATCCAAATCTCCCTATAGGAACGCATTTTGAAGATCCATCTGGTGAAGCGGCCAATCCTGAACTGAAACGACAACAAGAAAACAACGAACAATGGTTAATTTCACTACAGGGGCAAACGTCTCATGATAATCAAAGCCTTCTTGCTGATTATACCCCTTGGCGACCAATCTAGCTTTAAACCGTTCAACACTTGTCACGCCCCAGTCCCAAAATATTGAGGGACTGAGCACGTGAGCAATGGCCAGCAGCACGCACCGATGGACAAACCAATTTAATGGATCCATCAGGGCATGCTTAAGCTATAGTCTAACAGGAAATATAACAATTGTTACATGTCACAGACTAATCTAATCTCATCCACAACAGATAAACACAGAGTAGCTGCCAGAAATAATGCAATAGAATAAATAAGCAAATCTCAATAAATATCTCGGGAAACAATCCGAGAATATGTCTGGTACAACAATTGCAAATAGACAGGAAATAATCAACTGGAAATAGAAATAACTGACTACATACGGCCAATGCTCAGGAGAAGTCCTCTGGTGCGAGCTAGTCTTCAGGTCCTGATACAGCTCCTGGAAGTGCTCTGGTACGGGGTATCTCTGGATGGATCTCTTCAGCTACACCTGGGGACATCATCCATTCCAGGTCCTCAGGGGACATAGCAAGGTACAGATAATACAAGCCAAAATATAAGCAGTGCAGAAATAAATGAAACAGCAGGGTAAACTATGTAACCAGCTAAGTGATAAATGCAAGTTGAGAGCATCACTAGAACTCAGGCTGAGACCGCTACAAGCTCTGTGTCGGGGAGCCGGTAGCAGTAATAACACGTAAAGGGTCTAGCTCTGCTGGAGAGTCTACGACCTCACACTAATAGTATATATATATATATATGAAAACAGCCTGTAGCCTGTGTGTCTCTTCCCATCCAATGTAATCACACGTCTCATGTCCATGACACGCAAGATCATAACTAATGCAGCAGTCATATAGTATCTAGGAACAAACTTTCTATGTCACAACCTGTATCCTATATAGAATCATCGTGAATATCTCAAGAGGATTCTGTCTCATGAATAGTGTCAAGTGTCCTGGGTTCAGGTGTACTTGATAGGACAAGTACCAAGAGTAAGGGTATCGAATATTCATCTCTAAATGATGTACCCAACACCGCGTTCGGTGTTGGCACCCGACTATGATCGGACACTAGGTACGTCACACGTTTCCTAGGTTAAGCAGTTAAAATAAGTTTACATTTAAATCCACAAGAAATCAAGTAAAATACTATGTCAAGAATTACTGAGAATTGGCAAGCTTTACTTGCTCACTGATGCTAAATAAGTCCAAAAAAATAAGTAGCAAGCTGCAGGGTTTGGCAAGGTACACTTGCCTGTGGTTCCGGCTCTGATTGCAGCTCTGACTTCAGTTGGAGTTGCAGGCGGTAATCCGGTTGCTGAAATAAACATCACCATCAGATCCAGAAAATATCAATCAGCTAGAAACGTCTGTCCTTGAGTCCAATTTGGAGACAAGGGCAAAAACGACAATTTCGGGTCAGAACGGGGTCCACAGGTGGGCCCGCTTTGCACCGAAAATGTGTCCGGGTCAAAGGCCTCCAAATTCACCAAATTTAGTGTCAACAGATCAGGAACGCTGATATGAACCCAACGGAACTTTCAGAATTGAATTCCGATGAGCCGATCACAAAATCGCCCGTCGAGCGGGGCGTGGGGCCCACGACACGCAATTTCGTCAACGTTCTCAGAATCGAACCAAGCTTGACCCACAGGACCAGCGTATCGCTACGAGTCCGATGGCACAAGTTTCGTTCTGATCCGTCGTGTGTGCACGAAGTTAGGGTGAATTGCAGAAAAGTCGGATACGGGCGATGTCCGCGGATACGCGTTGATCCCGGTGTGCACGCACACCCGAATCAGCTTCTGCGAAATCTCACACGTCCGTATCGATGATGCGCACGTATCTGTGAAGACCGCACGCGACCAAGTCGTCCCGTTTGGCGGAACGTACTCAGTTCCGGGGTAAAACAGGGTCTGGTTTCTCCTGTTTTTGGATCGCGGTGTGCGATCACCACAGGACGCGATATCCCGATTTGTTTGTCCGGACACCGAGAGGGTCATACAGGCTTCGCAACGCAATTAGCAGAATAAAAAACAGAGCTACGAACAAAAAGATACACGCACCTGAAGGGGACCCAAAAATCAGGGTCAAATTGTGTCCGACACGACACAGGACACGTGTCCTGTGTCGGACACGGAGAATTTTGGATTAGGGTTAGGGCTTGGGGAGTCGGCCGGCGGCGGGGACGGTGCTCTGCGGCCAGGCGGAGGCGGAGGGGACCGGCGCTGCTGTCGTCGGAGGGCGGCGCGGCGAGGCATGGAGGCGGCGGCTGGGGCGTTGCTGCGGCCGTTGCTGCTGTCGACGAGCGGGGAGGAGGAGGAGAAGAGGGAGGGGGCTGGCCGTGGCGTCGACGGCGGCGCTGGGGGTCTGCACGGCGGGGAGGCGGCGCGGTGGTCGGTGGCTAGGGCTACGGCGGTAGGGCGAAGTGGTGTCGACGGCCAGGGGGGGTCGAGGGTTTTATAGGGGGAGACGGCGGAGGTCGAGGCCGGGAAGGGCGGAGGGGGTTGCGGGCTGGGCGGAGAGAAGAGGGGGTCGTGGCGGCCGGAGCGGGCGGCGCCGGCGGCGGAGGCGGCGCGAGACGCGGGCACAGGGGGGAGAGGGGTTCGGGTCAAGCGGGTCGGGCTAGCGGGCGGGTCTGACCGACCCGACCCGCTAGCGGCGCGGGCTGGGCCGGCCCAATGGGCCTAATTGGGCCGGGCTGGGTATTAGTTTAGGAATTAAATAAGAAATAAATAAATAGATAAATAAATAAATAAATAAATAGCTTTTGGTAATTTAAAAATAGGTCCGGGGCCCAATAAATTCTAGAAAAATTGCCCTAAGTCCAGTTTTTCATTTTACACCCAAAAATATTATTTTTATAATATTTTAATATCATTTATTATCATTTAAAAATTATTGAATAATTAAAACCCTATTTTTAAATTACAAAAAATTCCCAAAATATTCCAGAAAATTGTGAAAAATTCAGTTTTTAAAATTTTGAAAAATCAGGGGGTTTACAATCTACCCCCCTTAAGAGGATTGTGTCATCGCAATCAAAGAATAACCGGTCAACAGAGATGATGCGGTCGCAAGTATCGTTTGAAAACACAGCACAAGATACTTAGGGAAATACCGTTTTCCCTAACAATGAAAGTTATGCACTTCCAGAGAAAATCTAGTTAAGCAAAAGAACTACAATTTTTATGAAAACCAGGTTATTAACAAGTTGTAAATTACTAGGTTGGGGCTGAGGTCACGAACCAACGGGCACGAGCTAAAACAAGACTAGGAACGGATAACTACAAATCACTTACGCGCATCAGCTACTCCACGAGTCTGCGCGTTCTCCACGGTCTTCGCTGGAGCTTGGCCGTGTCCTTGCAGTTGATTCCTCTGCTGCTGTTGAGCCTGCTAGAAGAGGGTTGCCTGAGGTGCCAAGGGTGGCCTCGGTATTGGTGAAGCTTGCAATGCTGGAGAGGCTGACCGTGGTGCTGGTAACACTTGCTGGTTACCTGTTGGTGCTCAGTCTCGACGCTCAGGGCATTCTTTGAATAAATGCTGACTTGATCCGCAAGCTATGCATAATCTCTTCTTTCGTCTGCACTCGTCCTCAGCGTGGCCTCGCCGGTGACAATATGGACAGACAGGTATTGCCGATGGAGATGCTTCTGGTGGTTGGTGTACGTGAGACTCCCTTGCAGTTCCTGCCGGCGGTGCTCCAGCTGGTGCTGATGTGGCGGGTTGAAGATTTGTCAATGCTTTCTCCCGATGTTGGGGACAATCCTTGGCTAAGTGTTCATTGGTTCCACAAATCAGGCATAATCTCAACTTACGTCTGCACCCGCTCTCAAGGTGGCCTTGTTTGTGACAATATTGACAGGTAGGCAGTACCTGCGGAGATGCTTCGGGTGGCTGGTGCAGCTGATACTTCTTTGGGGTTCCTTCCTGTGGTATTCCGGCTGGTGTTGATGTGGCTGGTTGGCGAATCACCACTGGTTTCTCTCGACGTTCTGGGCAATCCCTTACCGCATGCTTCTTAGATCCACAAGATAGACATCGTCCCAGTCTGCGTCGGCATTCCTTAGCGAGGTGGCCTACCTTGCCACAATAGTGACAAGTAGGAAGGAATGAGGCTCCTGATGCTGTTCTTGGTAGTGGATGTATCTGTGGCCGCTTTGCAGCTCTTTCTTGTTGTGATTGGTCTGGTGCTGACGCATACGGCCGTTTCTGGCTGGACTCGATCCTTGGGGTGCACTCCACGGATCTTGCTGCAGTAAGAACGTCCTCGTCGAAGGTAGTTGTATTTGAACTGTTTGGCCTCCGTGACTCCGAGCTAGTTCTATCGATGGAGTTCTCCGATTGGTTTTGTTGAGCTTCTTGTTGCACCCTCTGATAGGCTTGCATCATTATGTAGAACATGCGGAACATCTGCTGTTCGTCCATAGGCGGTCCCAGTGGGAAGGAAGGCATCGGTGGAGTAGGCTGCGTCGAGGATGGAACGTCATCTTGATGGATTCTTGAGGCAGGCTGACTTGCTTGACTGCCTTGTGATGATTGACCTTCACCGACTGGTATCACATCGTCTTCTTGGGTAACCACAACGGTTTGTGGTGTTTCTGCATGGGCCTTGTTGCTGGCTGGTGGGTCCATTTCCCTGCGTTCAAAATAAACGATAAGGGGCGCACAGGAATCAAGGCAGGATGCAAGTCAATAAATTAATTCGAATAGATATCAAGAACGATTCAAGCAAGTGGATGAGATCCTAAAGCTTATCCTAGCTTTATTGCAGGCCTGTTCGGTCCCTGAGTTGAAACCGAACAATTTAGTCGATGACCTGCATGGGATACCACAAAAACCATGTCATGCCCCAGTCCCAAAATGTCGAGGGACTGAGCACGTGAGCAATGGCCAGCAGCACGCACCGATGGACAAACCAATTTAATAGATCCATCAGGGCATGCTTAAGCTGTAGTCTAACAGGAAATAGAATAATTGTTACAGGTCACAGACTAATCTAATCTCATCCACAACAGATAAACACAGAGTAGCTGCCAGAAATAATGCAATAGAATAAATAAGCAAATCTCAATAAATATCTCGGGAAATAATCCGAGAATATATCTGGTACAACAATTGCAAATAGACAGAAAATAATCAACTGGAAATAGAAATAACTGACTACATACGGCCAATGCTCAGGAGAAGTCCTCTGGTGCGAGCTAGTCTTCAGGTCCTGATACAGCTCCTGGAAGTGCTCTGGTACGGGGTATCTCTGGATGGATCTCTTCAGCTATACCTGGGGACATCATCCATTCCAGGTCCTTAGGGGACATAACAAGGTACAGATAATACAAGCCAAAATATAAGCAGTGCAGAAATAAATGAAACAGCAGGGTAAACTATGTAACCAGCTAAGTGATAAATGCAAGTTGAGAGCATCACTAGAACTCAGGATGAGACCGCAATAAGCTGTGTCGGGGAGCCGGTAGCAGTAATAACACGTAAAGGGTCTAGCTCTGCTGGAGAGCCTACGACCTCACACTAATAGTATATATATATGAAAATAGCCTGTAGCCTGTGTGTCTCTTCCCACCCAATGTAATCACACGTCTCATGTCCATGACACGCAAGATCATAACTAATGCAGCAGTCATATAGTATCTAGGAACAAACTGTCCATGTCACAACCTGTATCCTATACAGAATCATCGTAAATATCTCAAGAGGATTCTGTCTCATGAATAGTGTAAAGTGTCCTGGGTTCAGGTGTACTTGATAGGAAAAGTACCAAGAGTAAGGGTATCGAATATCCATCTCTAAATGACGTACCCAACACCGCGTACGGTGTTGGCACCCGACTATGATCGGACACTAGGTACGTCACACGTTTCCTAGGTTAAGCAGTTAAAACAAGTTTACATTTAAATCCACAAGAAATCAAGTAAAATACTATATCAAGAATTACTGAGAATTGGCAAGATTTACTTGCTCACTGATGCTAAATAAGTCCAGAAAAATAAGTAGCAAGCTGCAGGGTTTGGCAAGGTACACTTGCCTGTGGTTCCGGCTCTGATTGCAGCTCTGACTTCAGTTGGAGTTGCATGTGGTAATCCGGTTGCTGAAATAAATATTACCATCAGATCCAAAAAATATCAATCAGCTAGAAACGCCTGTCCTTGAGTCCAATTTGGAGACAAGGGCAAAAACGACAATTTTGGGTCAGAACGGGGTCCACAGGTGGGCCCGCTTTGCACCGAAAACGTGTCCGGGTCAAAGGCCTCCAAATTCACCAAAGTTAGTGTTAACAGATCAGGAACGCTGATACGAACCCAACAGAACTTTCAGAATTGAATTCCGATGAGCCGATCACAAAATCGCCCGTCGAGCGGGGCCTGTGGGGCCCACGACACGCGATTTCGTCAACGTTCTCAGAATCGAACCAAATTTGACCCACAGGACCAGCGTATCGCTACGAGTCCGATGGCACAAGTTTTGTTCCGATCCGTCGTGTGTGCACGAAGTTAGGGTGAATTGCAAAAAAATCGGATACGGGATGATGTTCGCGGATACGCGTTGATCCCGGTGTGCACGCACACCCGAATCAGCTTCTGCAAAATCCCACACGTCCGTATCGACGATGTGCACGTATCTGTGAAGACCGCACGCGACCAAGTCGTCCCGTTTGGCGGGGCGTACTCAGTTCCGGGGTGAAACAGGGTCTGGTTTTTCCTGTTTTTGGATCGCGGTGTGCGATCACCACAGGACGCGATACCCCGAACGGTTTATCCGGGCACCGAGAGGGTCATACAGGCTTCGCAACGCAATTAGCGGAATCAAAAACAGAGCTACGAACAAAAAGATACACGCACCTGAAGGGGACCCGAAAATCAGGGTCAAATTGTGTCCGACACGACACAGGACACGTGTCCTGTGTCGGACACGGGAAATTTGGGATTAGGGTTAGGGCTTGGGGAGTCGGCCGGCGGCGGGGACGGCGCTCTGCGGCCAGGCGGAGGCGGAGGGGACCGGCGCTGCTGTCGTCGGAGGGCGGCGCGGCGAGGCGTGGAGGCGGCGGCGTGCGGCAGGCGGTTGGGGCGTTGTTGCAGTCGTTGCTGCTGTCGACGAGCGGGGAGAAGGAGGAGAAGAGGGAGGGGGCTGGCCGTGGCGTCGACGGCGGCGCTGGGGGTCTGCACGGCGGGGAGGCGGCGCGGTGGTCGGTGGCTAGGGCCACGGCGGTGGGGCAAAGTGGTGTCGACGGCCAGGGGGGGTCGAGGGTTTTATAGGGGGAGACGGCGGAGGTCGAGGCCGGGAAGGGCGGAGGGGGTTGCGGGCTGGGCGGAGAGAAGAGGGGGTCGTGGCGGCCGGAGCGGGCGGCGCCGGCGGCGGAGGCGGCGCTAGACGCGGGCACAGGGGGGAGAGGGGTTCGGGTCAAGCGGGTCGGGCTAGCGGGCGGGTCTGACCGACCCGACCCGACCCGCTAGCGGCGCGGGCTGGGCCGGCCCAATGGGCCTAATTGGGCCGGGCTGGGTATTAGTTTAGGAATTAAATAAGAAATAAATAAATAGATAAATAAATAAATAAATAAATAGCTTTTGGTAATTTAAAAATAGGTCCGGGGCCCAATAAATTCCAGAAAAATTGCCCTAAGTCCAGTTTTTTATTTTACACCCAAAAATATTATTTTCATAATATTTTAATATCATTTATTATCATTTAAAAATTATTGAATAATTAAAACCATGTTTTTAAATTACAGAAAAATCTCAGAAAATTCCAGAAAATTGTGAAAAATTCAGTTTTTAAAATTTTGAAAAATCAGGGGGTTTACAACACTACCATCTGCCTAGTACTTAATCATGTGTCACGCCCCAGTCCCAAAATATCGAGGGACTGGACACTTGGTAATGTCCAGCAGCACACACCGATGGACTAACCCAATTTAATGGATCCATCGGGGCGTACTTAAGCTGTAATACAACAATAAGGGTCTAGATAGACTAATCTCATCCACAGAAATGAATACAACAATGTCAGAATCATAAAGCAAGATCAATCTCAATAAAATATAAACTCGGGAAATAACCCGCTAATGAGTCTGATACATCTGTCAAGATATAAGAATAAAGATGACCACAGCAAATACTGAGTATGGAACCGTATCTACTCAGAAGATACCCTCGATGATCACTCGTCTACTGAATCTGGCACTGCTCCAGTGTCTTCTCCTGCTCCTGCTCCTGCTCCTGCTAATGCTCCTGTCCCGTATACCTCGGGGTCGATCTCGTCTGCTAATCCTGGGGACATAATCCGGATCCAGGTCCTCAGGGGACATAACAAGGTACAGATAATACAAGCCAACATAAATGCAATAAAATAGTAAATAAAATAAACAGGGTAAATATGTACCCATCTATGTGAAATGCAAGTTGAGAGCATCACTAAAACTCAGGCTGAGACCACTACAAGCTTTGTGTCTGGGAGCCGGTAGCAGTGTTTACTATGTGTTTACTATGGATTATATATATATATATATATATATATATATGAAATTAGCCTATAGCCTGTGTGTCTCTCCCCACCCAATGTAATCACACGTCTCATGTCCATGACACGCAAGATCAAAACTAATGCATCAAGTCATATAATGTCTATGAATGTAATGCCTATGTCATAAAACCTATATCCTATACAGAATCACCATGAATATCTCAGGAAGATTCTGTCTCATAAATAGTGTCAAGTGTCCTGGGTTATGATGTACTTGATAAAACAAGTACGAGAAGTATAGGGTCTCGGTATCCATGTCTATGTGACGTTACACAACTCCGCGTACGGTGTTGGCACCCGACTATTAATCGGATGCTAAGTAAGTCGCATGGTCCTAGGTCAAGCATGTACAACAATATATATAAATAAGATAAAAAAATATGTAACAAGAACTGCAATGTTGGCAAGGTACACTTGCCTGGGGTTTGAATACCAACAGTTGTCCCTGTATCAGTGGATCCTGCAGGTACTGTCACGCCCCAGTCCCAAAATACGTATGACTAGGAATACGTAACACGCCAGCCGTATGTATACGAAGTCCAATATATGGAAACCATATACACACGTACGCTGTACGTGAATATCCAATCCACAGTGGTAATATATGTCACAATAAGTCACACGCAGTTCTATATCTCATCCACAACACAAATAATAGAATAATGGAAATCAATAACTGAATATCAAAGAAGCAGTCTCAAATAATAATCTCAAAGTGTGATAGTCGGATGGAAACAAATCCACTACAAATCGACTATAATAAACTACTAAAGAGAGAAGAGAATAAACTCTAATATAAGTATAAATGTCTCGAAAAAGAATAGCAACTAGAATCTCTAAACAACTGCAATGAATCACATATAATCAGAAGGTAAGATCGCCTCAGACTGATATGTAGCGTCAGGTCCAGGTCCATACTCCTGCGGGTACTCCTGCTCATCTATATCTGGAAAAGGACCAGGTCCTCAGAGGGATGTAACAAGATACAAAAAACACATGCCAATAAAGTACTAAAATATAAACATCCAATGGGGTCACCTAACCGTCTAAGTGAATGCAGTTAAGAACACATTTCCCCACAAGTGAGCTATCTGGCTAAAAACTGGGATTTGGCATGGTTCTCTATTGGAGATCCAGGGGCCTACAAAGGCACGACGACTTTCGAACGCCGAAGGCCCGTCAGATAATAATATAATATATAGTGGTCATCACCGCCCGTATCTCCAGCGGAGAATCCGGCCGCACAATACAAAAAAGTGCAAAAAAGCTCAAATGCGGTACTTGTTGTTCTCCCCATCCAATGCTCTAAGCATGTCATGTCCATGACACGATAAACCTCTAATAATCGCCAGGTCTACTAGCATACAAAGTTTCTATTGGCAGTTATCCCTATCCGTCGCATGACCTATACGTACCAGTGGCCAGCCGAGTACGCAAGTCCGTGTCCTACATGTGACTCACACTCGTGTAAGAATAGTGTCATGGCCAATGAAACATAAATGCCTCATGAAAATGGGGTAGTCTCATAAAGTAGGTCCAATGCATATACATAAATAAAAATATAGTACGACGACACCGTCGTTGCACCCAAGTTTCTTTGGACGCGCAGTTTATATAGCAGTTAAAATAAATGAACTAAATAAATAGAAAATTAACATGCATGTCTCATATGGAATTTAAATACAGTATAATGGCAAGGTGTACTTGCCTGGTAAGAAATCTGTAAAGTGTACGCGCCCAAATATCAAGGACACGGAACCTGGAACTAAGGCCTCCGAACAAACATCTCCGGATGCTGAAATAAATATCACCAAAGTTTCCGAAATGAGCAAAATAGCTAAAAAGCACATCCCTTTCGTCCAATTTGGACACAGGAGCAAAACAAAATTTTTGGGTAAAAGTGGGGTCTACGTGTGGCCCACTTTGCACCGAAAAGCGTGCCGAGGGGAACAGTCTCTAAACGGGATAAACTATAGGTCAAAAAATTCTAAATGTCAATACAAATCCAACAGTATGTCCAAATGTGGATTCTGATGGGCCGAACACAATTTTGTCCAAAAAGTCAATTGTGGGGCCCGCCATTTGGCGATTTGGTCAACCGTATCAGAATTGCGTGAAAATTGGGTCACAGGACCAGCGCGTTACCACGAGTCCAGTAGCGCAAGTTTTGTCGCAATCTGACAAGCGTGCACAAAATACGCACGAGTTCCATAAAAGTTGCGACACGGTGTGTGTCCGCGGATACGGCCTGATTTCGGCGCGCACACGCGTCCGAATCAGTTTTCACAAATTTTTACGTATCCGGTTACGCTGCGTGCACCGTTCGGTACACTTGGTACACGGCGGGGCGGTCCCGTTTGGCGGGGCGCGCTCCGTTTCACAACTTTTATAATTTTAGAAAAAGTGGGTTCGCGGAGTTTTTTGACGAATTTAATTCTGTCCACAGCAGCTAATAATCTAGGTTTATTTAGCAGAAAATAAACTAGGTTAAGTGTTCTACACATATAAAAAAGAATCACCAAATTCAGATCTCTGTGGTGGGAGATACGAACTCGGCAATATGGGTGGTCACCGCAGTTTTCTGCGATCCCAGAATTCGGTCTGCTCGTGCCAACTTGGACGCTGTTTTCGCCTATGGGTACACGTTGTTCGAGATCTGCTATTATACAAATATGGAAGAGGGTTAAGGGGTGAGCATACCGATGAAGACAGAACGGCGTTTGGTTGAGCGAGTCGACGGAAAACCACTCCGGAGCGAAGGTGCCTCGTGTGGGAATCTGCAGTGCGCGAGGTCGGGGTCGTCGGGATGGTTTGGACGGCCTGACAGGGTTCTCTGGCTGCGGTGGCGGCTCTAGATGAGAAAAGAGGGTCTGGAGATTTTAGGTTAGGAAGGGGATTTTACATTCTACCCAACTTGTAAAAATTTCGTTCTCGAAATTAAAATTAAGTCGCGATAGAATACAAGGAGGGTATAAGATATAAATTAACAATGTAAATTCATACCTTGGTCTGCGAATAGGTTCGAAAAATGCTTGCGCATGTCGTCCTCGCGCTCCCAAGTTGATTCTCCTGGTGCGCCATGCCTCCATGCTATGCGAACCAAGGGAATAGACTGGTTCCTCAACACCTTCTCTCGACGATCAAGGATTCCCACGGGTTGCTCTTGGTATGACAAGCTCGGCCCAATGGTGATCTCTGAATGGTCGAGAATATGACTGCTGTCTGCCATATATCGCCTGAGCTGCGACACATGGAATACGTCATGTACTTCCTCCAGTGAAGGTGGTAGCGCAAGTCGATATGCCACCTCTCCAACTCTCTCGAGCACGTTAAATGGTCCAATATACCTTGGACTCAACTTGCCGCGCCCTCCGAATTGGATGGTGCCTCTGGTCGGTGATATCCTCAAGAAGACGTGATCGCCCTCTTTGAACTCCAAGGGACGACGATGAAGGTCTGCCCACTGCTTCTTCCTGTCTTGCGCTGCTCGCAAGTGTCCCTGAATCTTCTTGACTGTCTCTACAGTGTTGACCACTAACTCGGGTCCCAAAATCTGACGTTCTCCCACGTCACTCCAACACACAGGAGACCTACATTTTCTTCCATACAATGCTTCAAACGGAGCCATCTGAATACTCGCTTGATAGCTATTGTTGTAAGAAAACTCTACAAGATGTAGGTGGTCCTGCCATGATCCTCCGAAGTCTAATATGCAAGCCCTTAACATGTCCTCCAAGGTCTGAATAGTACGCTCCGACTGCCCATCTGTCTGCGGGTGGTAAGATGCACTGAACTTCAGACGAATACCAAGACTCTCTTGCATGCTCCTCCAAAAATGCGATATGAAGCGCGAATCTTTGTCCGATACAATGCTGACTGGTATGCCGTGCAATCGCACGATCTGCCTCATATATAAGTCAGCTAAAGCTTCTGTAGACTGACCCACTCTAAAAGGTATAAAATTGGCTGACTTGGTGAGTCGGTCCACTATTACCCACACTGCATCTCTCCCACTTGGACTCTTGGGAAAACCCGTGACGAAGTCCATAGTGATGTGCTTCCACTTCCACTCTGGAATCGAAAGTGGTTACAATAATCCTGCTGTCCTCTGGTGCTTCGCCTTCACTTGTTGACATACCAGACATTTAGCTACAAAATGAGCTATCTCTCTCTTCATTCCATGCCACCAAAAGTGCTATCGTAAGTCGCGATACATCTTGGTGCCTCCAGGATGAATAGAATCAATCGAACTATGAGCCTCTACCATCAGCTCCTGTCGAATCTCTCCATTTGGAACATAAAGACGATCACCACATCGTAATATCCCATCCTCATGAATGCGCAATCCGGTCTGCTCTCTGGCCTCTGTCCTTTTCTTTAGTCTCCTGAATCTGGCATCTGTAGGCAAAGCTGCCTTAATCCTCTCTACCAATGATGATTGTACTTGCAAGTTGGCTAGTGTCCCATCTGCTCCGGGTAGTATCACTTCAATGCCAAGCTCTTGCAAGTCCTCCAATAGTTCCCTCTGTGCTGTCAAGAAGTAA
Source organism: Iris macrosiphon (assembly GCA_036927795.1). Lineage (NCBI taxonomy): Eukaryota > Viridiplantae > Streptophyta > Magnoliopsida > Asparagales > Iridaceae > Iris > Iris macrosiphon. The sequence continues at coordinate 169,025,243 of JAYESA010000008.1, read as the reverse complement.
GCTGCTGGCTTCCGGCTTAACGCGTCTGCTACCACGTTAGCTTTGCCTGGATGATAATATAGCTCTATCTCGAAATCTTTCATCAACTCGAGCCATCGACGTTGCCTCATATTTAACTCTTTCTGCGTGAAGACGTACTTGAGGCTTTTGTGGTCTGTATAGATCTCCACTCGTTCCCCATATAAGTAATGTCTCCATAGCTTCAGAGCAAATACAACGGCTGCAAGTTCCAAGTCATGAGTCGGATAATTCTTCTCATGTACTCGTAACTGCCTAGATGCATATGCAATCACCTTGCCATGCTGCATCAATACGCATCCTAAGCCTTTTCCTGATGCGTCACTATAGATCACATAACCTTCTGATCCTGACGGAATAGTCAATACTGGTGCTGTAGTCAGTCGTTTCTTCAACTCTTCAAAGGCGGCTTGACACTCGTCGGTCCATATAAATTCTTGATCCTTACAAGTCAAGCGAGTCATAGGTGCCGCTATCCTTGAGAAGTTTTTCACGAACCGTCGGTAATATCCCGCAAGTCCAAGGAAACTCCTCACCTCTGCTGCTGATTTAGGAACAGGCCATGTCTCAACTGCTGAGATCTTCTCTGGATCAACAGAAATACCATCTCCTGTAACAACATGTCCAAGAAATAAAACTATGTCCAAGAAGAACTCACATTTGCTGAGCTTAGCATATAACTGCTCTCTCCTTAAAGTCTCTAGAACAATTCACAGATGCTCCTCGTGCTCCTCGTGGCTCTTCGAATAGACAAGTATATCATCTATGAAGACGACCACGAACTGGTCCAAGTACTGGTGGAAGACTCGATTCATCAAGTCCATGAAGATCGCTGGAGCATTGGCCAATCCAAATGGCATGACCAAAAACTCGTAGTGCCCATATCTTGTTCTGAATGCGGTCTTCGAAATATCCTGCTTCCGCACCTTCACTTGGTGATATCCCGATCTCAAATCTATCTTCGAGAATACCTTAGCTCCACTGAGTTGATCAAACAGGTCATCAATGCGTGGCAATGGATATTTGTTCTTCACTGTCACTGCATTCAAGGTCCTGTAGTCAATGCACATACGTACTGAGCCATCCTTCTTGGGTACAAACAACACTGGTGCTCCCCAGGGTGATGCACTCGGTCGGATAAAACCTTTCTCCTCTAGCTCTTTTAACTGTGCCTTCAGCTCGTCCATCTCCTTCTTCGCTCGTCTATAAATATGCGATGCTATAGGTGCTGCTCCGGGTGCTAGTTCAATTAAAAATTCTACTTCTCTGTCTGAGGGTAGTCCTGGCAAATCCTTTGGAAAGACGTCTTGAAATTTTGAAATAATGGAATGATAGACAACATCGTCCATTGCGAGCTGCATACCATCAAGGATTTTTGTGGATCCTCGGGCAAACTCAAGTTCAGGCTGGCCTGGTACCTTAAAAAGAATGCTTCCTCCAAAATAATCGAAGAAAGCGTGGTACTTGCTTAGCCAGTCCATTCCAAGCACAATATCAAAAGTTGGCATAGGAAGGACTAAGAGTTGGGCATTCATCTCTCTGCAGGTGATGTACGAAATGATTAGAAAAAGTATAGGAATCAAACAGGATGCAAGTATTAAATAGGAAGGATGAATTTCAGTCAAGCGTGGATGAGATCCTTATACTCTATTCCTATTCGCAGGCTTGTTCGGTACAGTTACATAACCGAGATAATATATTCTTGACCTACATGGGCCACCACTAAAAACATGTCACGCCCCACTCCCAAAATACGTAGGACTAGGAATACGCAACACGCCAGTCGTATGTATACGAACTCCAATATATGGAAACCATATACACACGTACGCTGTACATGAATATCCAATCCACAGTGGTAATATATGTCACAACAAGTCACACGCAGTTCTATATCTCATCCACAGCACAAATAATAGAATAATAGAAATCAATAACTGAATATCAAAGAAGTAGTCTCAAATAGTAATCTCAAAGTGTGATAGTCGGATGGAAATAAATCTACTGCAAATCGACTATAATAAACTACTAAAGAGAGAAGAGAATAAACTCTAATATAAGTATAAATGTCTCGAAAAAGAATAGCAACTAGAATCTCTAAACAGCTGCAATGAATCACATATAATCAGAAGGTAAGATCGCCTCAGACTGATAGGTAGCGTCAGGTCCAGGTCCATACTCCTGCGGGTACTCCTACTCATCTATATCTGGAAAGGGACCAGGTCCTCAGAGGAACGTAACAAGATACAAAAAATACATGCCAATAAAGTACTGAAATATAAACATCCAATGGGGTCGCCTAACCGTATAAGTGAATGCAGTTAAGAACACCTTTCCCCACAAGTGAGTTATCTGGCTGAAAACTGGGATTTGACATGGTTCTCTATTGGAGATCCAGGGGCCTACAAAGGCACGACGACTTTCGAACGCCGGAGGTCCGCCTGATAATAATATAATATATAGTGGTCATCACCGCCCGTATCTCCAGAGGAGAATCCGGCCGCACAATACAAAAAAGTGCAAAGGAGCTCAAATGCGGTACTTTTTGTTCTCCCCACCCAATGCTCTAATCATGTCATGTCCATGACACGATAAACCTCTAATAACTGCCAGGTCTACTAGCAAGCAAAGTTTCTATTGGCAGTTATCCCTATCCGTCGCACGACCTATATGTACCAGTGGCCAGCCGAGTACGCAAGTCCGTGTACTACATGTGACTCACACTTGTGTAAGAATAGTGTCATGGCCAATGAAACATAAATACCTCATGAAAATGGGGTAGTCTCATAAAGTAGGTCCAATGCATATACATAAATAAAAACATAGTACGACGACACCGTCGTTGCACCCAAGTTTCCTTGGACGCGCAGTTTATATAGCAGTTAAAATAAATGAACTAAATAAACAGAAAATAAACATGAATGCCTCATATGGAATGTAAATACAGTACAATGGTAAGGTATACTTGCCTTGCAAGAAATCTGTAAAGTGTACGCGTCCAAATGTCAAGGACACGAAACCTGGAACTAAGGCCTCCGAACAAACGCCTCCGGATGCTGAAATAAACATCACCAACATTTTCGGAATGAGCAAAATAGCTAAAAAGTACATCCCTTTCGTCCAATTTGGACACATAGGCAAAACGGTAATTTTGGATAAAAGTGGAATCCAAGTGTGGCCCACTTTGCACCGAAAAGTGTGTCGAGGGTAACCGTCTCTAAATGGGACAAACTATAGGTCAAACAACTCTAAATGTCAATACGAACCAAACGGTATGTCCAAATGTGGATTCCGATGGGCCGAACACAATTTTGTCCAAAAAGTCAACTGTGGGGCCCGCCAATTGATGATTTGGTCAACCGTCTCAGAATTGCGTAAAATTGGGTCACAGGACCAGCGCGTTACCACGAGTCCAGTGGCGCAAGTTTCGTCGTAATCTGACAAGCGTGCACAAAATACGCGCGAGTTCCACAAAAGTTACGACATTGGGTGTGTCCGCGGATACGGTCTAATTTCGGCGCGCACACTCGTCCGAATCAGTTCTCACAAATTTTTATGTGTCCGGTTACACTGCATGCACCATTCGGTATACTTGGTACACGGCGGGGCGGTCCCGTTTGGCGGGGCGCGCTCCGTTTCATAACTTTTAGAATTCTGAAAAAAGTGGGTTCGCGGAGTTTTGTGACGAATTTAATTCTGTCCACAACAGCTAATAATCTAGGTTTATTTAACAGAAAATAAACTAGGTCAAGTGTTCTACACATATCAAAAAGAATCACTAAAATTGGATCTCTGTTGTGGGAGATACGAACTCAGCAATATGGGTGGTCAACTCAGTTTTCTGCAATCCCAAAATTCGGTCTGCTAGTGCCAACTTGGACGCTGTTTTCGCCTATGGGTATACGTTGTTCGAGGTCTGCTATTATACAAATATGGAAGAGAGTTAAGGGGTGAGCATACTGGTGAAGACGAAACGGCGTTTGGTTGAGCGAGTCGACGGAAAACCACGCCGGAGCGAAGGTGCCTCGTGTGGGAATCTGCAGTGCGCGAGGTCGGTGTCGTCGGGATGGTTTGGACGGCCTGGCGGGGTTCTCTGGCTGCGGTGGCGGCTCTAGATGAGAAGAGAGGGTCTAGAGATTTTAGGTTAGGGTTTTATGAAATTATATATATATATATATATATATATATATATATATATATATATATATATATATATATATATATATATAGGATAGGAAGAGAGAGAATATGAGTAGTTCGCGTGAAGGGGGGGGGTGCTGTGTCCGTGGGAAGGGATTTTTTTGGTTTTGCTACATTTATGTAAGTTGGCTGTGCCTTTTTAGTAGTTAGTTTGCTTTATAGTTTGCTAAGAATAGTAGTTGGTAGTAGTATATTATTACTTTATTAATTATTAATATATTATTAATTTCTTTTTTTCTTTTCTTTCTTTTCTTTTCCTTTCTTTTTAAATATATATATATATATTTGTATATATATATATATATATATATATATATATATATATATATATATATATACACACACACACATAAGAAAATTTATAGATTAGGATAATGCACACCATAAGGCTAGCAACTGCTCAAGGGGTCTCCTACATGAAATAAATTCCAAAAAATTCCTGATGGTCCCATAAGTCCTCTAAGTGCCCGAACACCTAAAATAAAAATTATAAAAAATCTATTTCTCCTATTTAGACCTAATTATTACAATTTAAATTAATAATAATAAATAAAAAGGTATATACGATTTTTCTAGGAAGGGGGTTTTACAGGTACTCCTCCAAAAGCTGAAATAAACATCACCAACAGTCTCAGAAAATATCAAATAGCTAGAAACGCCTGTTCTTAAGTCCAATTTGGATACAGGGACAAAAATGACAGTTTCTGGTCAAAGCGGGATCCACATGTGGGCCGCTTTGCACCGAAAAATGTGTCAGGGTCAAAGGTCTCCAAATTCGTCAAACTTAGTGTCAACAAGTCAGGAACGATGATACGAACCCAACGAAACTTCCAGAATTGGATTCCGATGAGCCGATCACAAAATCGCCCGTCAAGTGGAGCCGCGGGGCCCACGATACGTGATTTTGTCAACGTTCTCAGAATCGAACCAAACTTGGGTCACAAGACCAGCGTATTGCTATGAGTTCGATGGCGCATGTTTCGTCTCGATCCGACGTTTATACACAAAGTTACAACGTGTTCCAGAACAGACGGATACGGGGCGTTGTCGGCGGATACGCGTTGATTCCGGTGTGCACGCACATCCAAATCAACTTCTGCAAAATCTCGCACGTCCGTATCAATGGCGCGCACGTTTCGGTGAAGACCGCACGCGACCAAGTCATCCCGTTTGGCAGGGCGCACTCAGTTTCGGGGTAAAACAGGGCATTGTTTTCCTGTTTTTGGATCACTGTTCGCGATCGCCACAGGACGCGACGCACCGAGCGGGTTGCACGGGCATCGAGGGGGTCACACAGTTTATGCGTCACAACTGACGAAACAGAAAATGGGACAACGAGGAGAGAGAACGGGTTACCTGAACAGGGCTCCGTGAACCAAGGATTTTACGTGTCCGCGTGTCGTCTCGACACGAGCTGTGTCCTGTGTCCGGGCTGAGAGAGGCTGTGTCCGTGCTAGGGTGGCTGTGTCCGGGCCACTGTGTCCGTGCTAGGGTAGCGGGCGACCGGCCTAGGGTTTCTCTGAGGGTTGACGAGGCGAGCGGCCGGGTGGCGATGGTGGTGTCTCGGGTTAGGGCTAGGGCAGAAGGCTGTGGAGTTAGGGTGGTGGAGTTCGTCGAGGGCGGAGCGGGGAGTGGTGGTCGAGGCTGGGCTAGGGCGGAGGTTAGGGCGGAGATGGGAGGCTGTGGAGGGCGTCGGCTTTGGGTGGTGGTGATGGTGGAGCTCGTCGGGTTAGGGGATCGACGAGGACGAGGGTCGTCGAGGCGGAGGGAGATGGTGTGGAGAGGGGCGGAGGAGGAAGGCGGTGCGGGGCTGTGGGTGATGGTGGTGGTCGAGGGGATTTCGTCGGCGGCGCTGCGGGAAGAGATGAAGTGGAGGAGGGAGTCGAGGCACTGTCACGCCCCGATTTCCGGCTAATCGATAATCGTCCCCCGGGCGTGATGCCGTGCACGCGTAGGGCGCGCGTGCACAAGGCCTTAGGCATAAGGATATTCTTTAGAACAATGCAGCAGAGTAGACATATAAGATAACACAAGGTTGAGGCATAGAAAAGTTTCTCTTTTATTCATAATGAACATCTTTTTATATTGCTTGACTCAAAAGTATAAAATGCCCACGGGCTTACAAACTTGGACGCAAAATGAGATAGCCGATCCATACATTATGTCCCTTTACATATATTCAAAAACGCAAAACCACCTTGGGTGCGAGTAAGCACCATCGCCTTAGCGATATTCAGCAACAGAGAGAGTGAAAGGCTTCTAGCTTGAGCCTCCAAAAGTCTTGGCTACGAACCGCCAAGGATCCCAAAAGTTCGGAGTGAGCTTCAGCTCCTCGCCGCGTCGCCTTGCGCCGGGGAACCTGCTACAACGAGGGTCAGTACTTTGAAAAGTACTGGTGAAGGCTAGCTGCTCAACTTTACCAAGCTCAAGAGATATGATCTAATGAGTATGCTACAATTATTTGCTTAGGTGGGTTTCTATTCTTGCCTAGTTCCGATTTCATTTAGCAGATATGCAAGAACAAAATGACATAACTTCGCATGCCACCGTTCGATGACTTTACCTGTCCCGTCTGAACCACCTGTACAACTTACCATAGCCTTCCCTGTCACGAAGACATAGTTAGTCTGCACAGTTTAAATATACACAACATCTTTTGGTTGGACGGGGGATGGATCGGCTGACATTCCGCCTCAGGTAGCTAGCCTTTGGCGGACGCACGGACCCATCCAAGCGCTAGGACTACACTAGCAAATGTTCTACCCAGGTCGAAGCGGTCCCGGTGCCCCGGCGACCGTTCGTAGAACGTTACCCCTTGTATACAAGTTTGTCCAACACCAACCCACCAAACCCATAGTTAACGCCTAAGAATTTAAAGAAACGGCATGTACGGAACCGCTTTACTGTGCTACCATAATCGACCAACAAGTTATATGCAATAACATTTAGCAGTTTAAAGAAGAATAACTTGTGCTATAAATAAGTGCCGATCAATTATTATACCCAACGAACGTGCATGCATCAATGAATTTATGCAAGGTTCTGAATGACAAGCAATGAATGTTCCAAGCCTACTTTTTATCTTTTCATTCAACTTTATATATATTTGGTATCGTTTGAATGAATGCACAACTGAGTCAATCTTTATTATGAACGGAGCCCTTGGAAAGAGGGTGCTTATCGAAATAGAGCCACTCACAAGTTTGGTTGAATAGGAAGAAGAAGGAGAGACCCCTAAGACTCCGCTCGCGCGTCGTCTACACGATCACCTGCACGCACCAACGGATGATCAATACCTCCTGCTTCGGTCTCCAAGGCTCGATACGAAATACGAAATCCTAAGAACGAAAGCAATGAAATCCATTGAAACCGTTCAAGAAAACGCAAGTCATAAAACCAACAAGAAAGCATCCAAGCGGCAAGAAAACGGACAAGAAACCAACGCAACGGAAAGGCCCCTCTCGACTCTGCCGTCGAGTCCATCCTCGAGGCACAATCCATTGTATATGGGACCTGATTCCGAAGAAACCAATCCATAACGAGGAAAGGATCTTAATTCAATCTGTCCCGTTCGGACGGTCGTAAGTATTCCTTGGCCGCGCTCCCCGAATAGGGGGAACGGGGCATTACAGGCACAGGGCGGCGGAACTGGGCGAGCTCTGGGGACGAGTCGAGTGGGGCTGGGCGGAGAAGGTAGTCGAGGTCGGGGCTGCGGGGTGTGTCCGGGCGGCGCTGGGGGTTCGAGGAGGTGGTGGGGAAGTCTAGGGTTCCGACGGGTGTGGGGTTATTTATAGGGATACCGCCGGCCGGAACAGTAGAATTCGGGTAGAATTAGGATTAGGGTTTGGTGAGGGTTTCGGGTTTGGGTCCGGGTCAGCGGGTTGGGCGGCTGATCCGACCCGATCCACCTAACTTAGGTGCGGGTACGGGTTGTCGGGTTTCGGGTCGGGTTTAGATCCGACCCAACCCGATAAGGCTGGGTTTGGTTCAGTTGAACCGGGTCTGGGTTGGTTTGGTTCAATTGAACCGGGTTTATTTCTAGGGTTTAATTCGGTTTAAATATACATTGGTTTTTAGGGCTTTAAAAATGCTTTCGGGGTCCAATAAATTCATAAAAAATTACCCTATGTTTAGTTTTTCATTTTACACCATAAAATATTATTTCATAATATTTTAATATTAATTAACATTATTTAAAAAATATTTAAATTCTAAATACCTTAGTTTTAATTACAGAAAAATCCCAGAAAATTACAGAAAATTGTGAAAAATCCAAATAAAAATTTCTAAAAGAAATCAGGGGGTTTACAATCTACCCAACTTATAAAAATTTTGTCCTCGAAATTAAACTAGGTTAGGATCTCTCTATTAAATCTCACTTGATTACAGTCTAAAGAATTCCTCTCAAGTGAACATTGCGGTCTCTACCCAACTTAGAATTTACCCATCTATCATCTAAGGCTATACATCTAAGAAATCTATGCCCCAAATTATGTTATTGAATCCTCAAAGTTTGTAACACCAACCATATCCTCTATGATATGCCCTTAATCTTTTATAAAAGGGTCATCAAACAATGCGACCGGCCTGTGGGGTATATCTAGTACTGTCTATATATCAAACTTATACCAAGCACGACGTTTCATCTTTCCGAAATAAGGGAAGATGGAGATCAATAATAAAGAGTTCAAGGGTGAGGTAATAGAATAGAAGTATCGGGATCAAGGCGTTAAAAGAATTCAAATGGGAATTGTTAAGCAGTTGTGGATTGAAATCCTATTCTGGTAATTCTTCGTTCGCGTGCTTGTATTAGTACAGTTATGTAGTAGATACGATATACTCAGACATATCTAGAGGGCAAGTACATTCGTCTACTAATCACTATATATCTCAATCCACGTACGGTAGTTATGCGAAGGGGCGAACCAAGCGTACCATGGTTGATCAGACCGTAATACACTGATTCTGAATTGTATCTGTGTGTTAACCCACTAATGATCAAGCTCGATAGAAGAGTAAGCTTACAAAACTAGGCTATATCAGCATAATTCAAGGTAGTACAACAAATATAAGTATGCTAGATGATGATGAAAGGAGGTGCAGATTAATTCAAGTTCACAAAGACAAAAACAAACTAAGCAATAATAATAAAAGACTTTACAATCTCTACAATTATCATACACTATCCTTGTCTATGTCGCTAGTCGACCAAATGGGGGCAAGGACCTCTAAATTCTACAGTCTGAATAAACACTATCTTCTTATGCAAGTCTAAAGTTGTGTCATCCTAGTTCACTTCATCAATGGGTCAATAGGGCTGGGTGGTACTATGTTGTGAGGCATACTACTCAACTTAAAATAATAAACTAATACTGAAATCGTCTTAAGGATACTGTGGAAACTCTTGTTAAAGTCTACGAGAAGGGGTCTTGGTACCTATTAGGGTATCCTCCTATATTACATAGGTCATGGTCGTCTTAAGCCTTAGTCTTAGTGCTTATAGAACAAGTGTCGATAGTGAGGATAGAAGAGTTACTGGCCATCAAGGGTAAGGGATCTAACTTGTATCAAGGTGGGGGTACTAATTACGCGACTTAAAGCTAAGGGGTAATCATTAGGTCATAATCTACAATAATAACTTAAACTGTAAAGTTCTAATTACCAATCACATAGTAAAAAAATTTAGAGTAACAACCAAAATAAATAATAAGAGGCGCACAGGAATCAAGGCAGGATGCAAGTCAAGAAATTAATTCGAATCTGATATAGATGTCAAGAACGATTCAAGCAAGTGGATAAGATCAAAAACTTATCCTATTCTTATCGCAGGCTTGCTCGGTCCCTAAGTTAAAATCGAACAATTTAGTCGTTGACCTGCATGGGCCACCAAAAAAAATTATGTCACGTCCCAGTCCCAAAATATCGAGGGACTGGACACGTGACAATGGCCAGCAGCACACACCGATAGACAAACCCAATTTAATGGATCCATCGGGGCGTACTTAAGCTATAATACAACAATAAGGGTCTAGATAGACTAATCTCATCCACAGAAATGAATACTACAATGTCAGAATCATAAAGCAAGATCAATCTCAATAAAATATAAACTCGGAAAATAACCCGCTAATGAGTCTGATACATCTGTCAAGATACAAGAATAAAGATGACCACAACAAATACTAAGTATGGAACCGTATATACTCAGAAGATACCCTCGGTGATCACTTGTCTACTGAATCTGGCACTGCTCCAGTGTCTTCTCCTGCTCCTGCTAATGCTCCTGTCCCGTATACCTCGGGGTCGATCTCGTCTGCTAATCATGGGGACATAATCCGGATCCAGGTCCTCAGGGGACATAGCAAGGTACAGATAATATAAGCCAACATAAATGCAGTAAAATAGTAAATAAAATAAACAGGGTAAATATGTACCCATCTATGTGAAATGCAAGTTGAGAGCATCACTAAAACTCAGGCTGAGACCACTACAAGCTCTGTGTCTGGGAGCCGGTAGCAGTGTTTACTATGTGTTTTACTATGTGTTTACTATGGATTATATATATATATGAAATTAGCATATAGCCTGTGTGTCTCTCCCCACCCAATGTAATCACACGTCTCATGTCCATGACACGCAAGAACAAAACTAATGTAGCAAGTCATATAATGTCTATGAATGTAATGCCTATGTCATAAAACATGTATCCTATACAGAATCACCATGAATATCTCAGGAAGATTCTGTCTCATGAATAGTGTCAAGTGTCCTGGGTTATGATGTACTTGATAAGACAAGTACGAGAAGTATAGGGTCTCGGTATCCATGTCTATGTGACGTTACACAACTCCGCGTACGGTGTTGGCACCCGACTATTAATCGGACGCTAAGTAAGTCGCATGGTCCTAGGTCAAGCATGTACAACAATATATATAAATAAGACAAGGAAATATGTAACAAGAACTGCAATGTTGGCAAGGTACACTTGCCTGGGATTTGAATACCAACAGTTGTCCCTGTATCAGTGGATCCTGCAGGTACTCCTCCAAAAGCTAAAATAAACATCACCAACAGTCTCAGAAAATATCAAATAGCTAAAAATGCCTATCCTTAAGTCCAATTTGGACACAGGGGCAAAAATAACAGTTTCTAGTCAAAGCGGGGTCTACATGTGGGCCGCTTTACACCGAAAAATGTGTCAGGGTCAAAGGTCTCCAAATTCGTCAAACTTAGTGTCAACAAGTCAGAAACGATGATACGAATCCAACGGAACTTCCAGAATTGGATTCCGATGAGCCGATCACAAAATCGCCCGTCAAGTGAAGCCGCGGGGCCCACGATACGCGATTTTGTCAACGTTCTCATAATTGAACCAAACTTGGGTCACAGGACCAGCGTATTACTACGAGTCCGATGGCACAAGTTTTGTCTTGATCCGACATGTGTACACAAAGTTACAACGTATTCCAGAATAGGCGGATACGGGACGTTGTCGGTGGATACGCGTTGATTCCGGTGTGCACGCCCATCCAAATTAATTCGAAATCTCGCACATCCGTATCAATGGCGCGCATGTTTCAGTAAAGACTGCACGTGACCAAGTTGTCCCGTTTGGCGGGGCGCACTCAGTTCCGGGGTGAAATAGGGCATTGTTTTCCTGTTTTAGATCGCGGTTCACGATCGCCACAGGACGTGACGCACCGAGCGGGTTGCACGGGCATCGAGGGGGTCATACAGTCTACGCGTCACAACTGATAGAACGGAAAATGGAGCAACGAGGAGAGAGAATGGGTTACCTGAACAGGGCTCCGTGAACCAAGGATTTCACGTGTTCGCGTGTCGTCTCGACACGAGTTGTGTCCTGTGTCCGGGCTGAGAGAGGCTGTGTCCGTGCTAGGGCGGATGTTTTCGGGCCACTGTGTCCGTACTAGGGTAGCGGGCGGTCGGCCTAGGGTTTCACTGAGGGTTGACGAGGCGAGCGGCCGGGGCTGCGGAGGTCGACGGGGTGGCGATGGTGGTGTCTCGGGTTAGGGCTAGGGCGGAAGGCTGTGGAGTTGGTGTGGTGGAGTTCGTCGAGGGCGGAGCGAGGAGTGGTGGTCGAGACTGGGCTAGGGCGGAGGTTAGGGCGGAGATGGGAGGCTGTGGAGGGCGTCGGCGTGGGGTGGTTGTGATGGTGGAGCTCGTCGAGTTAGGAGATCGACGAGAATGAGGGTCGTCGAGGCGGAGGGAGATGGTGTGGAGAGGGGCGGAGGAGGAAGGCGGTGCGGGGCTGTGGGTGATGGTGGTGGTGGAGGGGATTTCGTCGGCGGCGCTGCGGAAAGAGATGAAGGGGAGGAGGGAGTCGAGGGATAGGGCGGCGGAACGGGGCGAGTTCTGGGGACGAGTCGAGCGGGGCTGGGCGGAGGAGGTAGTCAAGGTCGGGGCTGCGGGGTGTGTCCGGGCGGCGCTGGGAGTTCGAGGATGGGGTGGGGAAGTCTAGGGTTCCGGCGGGTGTGGGGTTATTTGTAGGGATGCCGCCGGCCGGAACAGTAGAATTCGGATAGAATTAGGATTAGGGTTTGGTGAGGGTTTCGGGTTTGGGTCCGGGTCAGCGGGTCAGGCGGCGGATCCGACCCGATCCACCTAACTTAGGTGCGGGTACGGGTTATCGGGTTTTGGGTCGGGTTAAGATCCGACCCGACCCGATAAGGCTGGATTTGGTTCAGTTGAACCAGGTCTGGGTTAGTTTGGTTCAATTGAACCGGGTTTATTTCTAGGGTTTAATTCGGTTTAAATATACATTGGTTTTTAGGGCTTTAAAAATGCTTCCGGGGTCCAATAAATTCACAAAAAATTATTCTATGTCTAGTTTTTCATTTTACACCATAAAATATTATTTTCATAATATTTTAATATTAATTAACATTATTTAAAAAATTATTTAAATTCTAAATACCTTAGTTTTAATTACAGAAAAATCCCAAAAAATTACAGAGAATTGTGAAAAATCCAAATAAAATTTTTTGAAAAAAATCAGGGGGTTTACATCTTGTATACCCATCGAAACCCAATAGCTTTGTGAGACAAAGGAAGGGGAACGAGTGACCAAGTTCCCTTTTCTACTAATGCAAGATATTCTGCGACCATAGCTTTGTGCCATTCAGGTACTTTGAATGCTTCTGTGAATGTAGTTGGTTCACTACTATTTGAAATAGAGAAAACAAAAGTTTTGTATGATGGAGAAAAGTGAGAGTAAGAAATAAAATTGACAAGGGGATACCTTGTTCCTTTCTGAGGACTAGTACCGAAGAGTGCCGTTGTAGTGGCATTGGGAACTGACGTTGCACAAATATAGTTATCAAAACAAATTTGACGACATCGAAATCTCTGTGAACCCGGTGGAAAGATAAGAGGATTAGGAGGTGGCGAGTCATGTGCCGTCGGAGATTGTCACGCCCCGATCCCGAAGGTCCTGACAACGCCCCCGTCGGGCGCGAATCACCGTGCCCCGATGCTCCCGCGGAACGTATATCATTTGCTATCGAGGCATGATATCGTGCGAGCCTGGGATTGCGCTCGCACAAGACAACATCGTTAAAGTTGTGGCTATCATCGAACCGATCAAGCACGCAATGGAGGGACAATGTTACAAACAAGGGTCCAATCAGAATATGCGAAGCGAAGCTCTAGGCTCGAGATTCTCTGAATATAATGACATTGTTCCATACATTATGTCACTCTATATAAAAGCAACTCAAAATATCTCGATACAGCTCAAGGCATCGACACTAGATTTCTGAGTCCTGGGGATAAGGCACGACTATCGCTTCCTCGGACAATCCAGCACCTGCGAACAAGAAAACTGTTGGTGGGTCAGAACTTTAGAGAAAGTACTGGTGAGTATAAAATTAACGAACATAAGCAACATTCACTAAAATCAACACTAAGTAATTATGTTATAAAATATTATATTACTAGTGATCTTTCTAGTTTTACCTAGGTTCGTTTCATGCAGTATAAAAAATGGTTATCCCTTAAGCAAACATACAAGTTAACAATAATTTGCATATATATAAACAAGGTTCTCTTTCCTGTCTGTCTCTACATCAAACAGTTAGGTAAGCAAGAAGGTTGAATCCTAGCATGCGACCTATCTATATGATGGCCCATGAGTCTGCTTCCTCATGATTAGTAGCGGTGTTATCACGGCCCAGCACTGTACTAATATACTCGCTGATATACTATCTGCTTTGACACGTGAACCAACTATCTAATAGACATGAATATACCCTCCCAATCGTGAGAACTTCTTTGCCTCTGGGTATTCTCTCTGATCCCCTCTAGGGCGAACGGTCCCCAGTGCCCTGGGAACCGGTCGTGGAATTATCCTTGTGCACAAGTTGTCTAAAGACCAATGCATGAATGCAACTCTATCAGATAAACTCAATACGGAAGCAATAATTCAATAAACAAGCATATTATCAATCTCTTCTTTTCTTATCTCTGTATGGATAGACCGTCATCTCTATCTCTATGTGGACTGGTCGCCATCTCTCTGATACCGTTCAGGCATTTCAATCAGGTATATCTTTACAGCATGATATAAGGGAAACATGTAACAGTCTCTATTTAAGCAAGCATGGAAGTAGTTCTCTATCTCTTTTAACTAAGCATGCAGTTCTACTCTTTCTTTAGCATAATGAGGGAACATGTTCAAGCATCTTTTACTCTTCTTATTAGCATGGCAAAGGTTAGATCGATAGCGGTGTCCGTGCTCTAAGCATGCAATATTCTATTCTTTAACTTAGCATGGCAATGGTTCCATCTCTTTTTAGACAAGTAAACAAGTTCTCTAATTAAGCATGCAGGTTATCGTTCTATCATTCTCATGCGATCGTTATCTTATTAAGCAAACAAGTATTTCAAAAACTCAGATTCATTATTAAGGCGTGCAATAATCAGATAATGAAGTTCTGCCCACTCACTTAGATTAGTTGTCTTGTGTTTCGATCGAAAAACTCTTCAAAAAGTCTTTCGCTCGAGCCAGCAAAGCGATATCTCTTGTACATAGTGCCAACGGGGAGCAGGACACTACAAAGATGGTGAAGTCGATCAAGAAAAAAGAGGAGCTGAAGTCGGATATGCAGAGGTGTCCGGGATGATAATGTAGGAGTTGTCGAGAGACGTTAAGGAACCGGTTGTAAGCGGCGTGGTCGAAGTAGGGAGGGGGACTGTAATACCCCGCAACCGTACGGTGTGTTACGCTGAGTCGGATTGAATGAGGCAATAGCTGGTTACATTTTTATTTGTTGGATTTGGGAACAAGTATTGATTTGGGTTGGTTTCATGTGCAGATCGCTAGCGGAGTTCGATTGAAATCATGTGTTCGTTCAGAGCAGTACTGAGATAGCTGGATTGGAGCGATAATGCCGTCTTCCTTAGTCCGATCGGTCGGATGATTTGGAGAGCACGACCTACTCGCACGGTCATACCAGTTGAGTAGATCGTGCTTTGCATCGGACTACGAGTTCAAGGGATCGGCCGTATCGGTAGGACATGATACTTAACGAAATTAACTTGGTGAGTGGGCTCTGTCCCTTCTCCTCTACTCCTTCATGCCTAATAATATGGAAAACAAATAAAGTCTTGAACACTTGGACTGGAACTTGAAATTACTACACTGTGGCGTGCATAGAGTATACGTCATTTGCTTGGATAGGCTTGTGGCTTGATTGGTTTTCGTGTATGGATAGTTGGAGCTAGAGTTGGATTTTATATACTTAGGGCAGTTGAACAAACAATTGGAATCATCTTGGTTTGAACATCGAAAATTTGAACGAACGAGCGTGCATCCGTGCATGAGTATTACTTGGACGCTTTGTCAAGCAAAACATGCTGTTGTGGTTCAAAACCGAACAACTGCATCGACGAGGGCATTATGCCACTGTTGGGGCATTGTGCCAAGGGATTTTTCTAAGCGAGGGGTGTTGTACCAATTGGAACGCTGTGTCGAGAAGCGGCATTGTGCCTATGGGAATAACTTGAGAATTGTGCCTTGGGCTATATGTTGGAAGAATGGTTATAAATATTTGGTTGGATATTCGGTTGGATTTTGGTTGGATGAGTCTAAGATCGCTTGGTGGGGAGAGAATGCTCGATTCTTTCGTCATTCCTACTTGGTGTCTGCATGTCACGGACAACCTATGTTGCACAAGGTTTCGTCTTCTCGAACGGAATAGGCTCCGGAGTACCGGAATCGTTCGGCTATGGAGGAGACAATGGTAACGTGCCTTGGGCGCGATGCCGGTAGTTCAAGACGACCAGGTGGGCTAGCTACCCGGTCTGGATCGGGTAAAACTGCACTTGATCAGTCCGATCAAAGTCCTTTATGGCTTGGCTAGTGACTTCATATAAATAAGAGTTGGTTTGCTTTGGTTTGGTTTGGTTTGTGCTTTTCGTGTAGGCGGCGGCCACCTTGCCTCGGCAAGAGTGTGCATATCGAGATTGGATTATGGTTTAGATTGAGGATGGATATTGAGGCTTGGAAAATAGTTCGATAGGTTCTCATGTTGCTTGGGTTTTAGTAGGACTATTTGTATGCTAGTTTCCTTCGGGTTGGTTATATATTGCTTGTCGATTGGCTTAAGTTGAATGCTTGCATGCTTAACTTGATTTACAGCTTTCCTTAACATGTCATACTATGCCATGAAACGAATCTAGGATTCAACTAGGAAGATCATCATATAACTGTTTGCATTCACTATTCTACTTAGTATCAGCTTAGACGAGTGGGTTACCCCGCTCACCAGTACGGTTGTGTACTGACCCATGTTTGTGGGCATTATTTCAGGTACACAGGTGTAGTGGCGCTGCTTGGATATTTGAACGGTAAGTACCTTTGTAGGCTAGAGAAAAGAGCAAGAGTATTGCATCGCCTTTGTGGCATTTTATTTGGACCCAATCATGAGTTTCGCTGCGTATACTCTGATGTGTGCTTGGTACACAATACTTGACTTTTGCTGTAACTTGGTCATTTCGATGATAACTTTGGTGTTTGACAACATCGTCTTGTGCGAACGCAACTCCAGGCTCGTACGATATCACGTCCCGATGAGAACGATTATCCTGTGGGAGAGCTGCAATATGGTGATTCACTTTCAGCGGGGCCTATTGAGCTTGCGGGAGATTGAGGCATGACATATTGGTATCAGAGCGCCCGGTTCATTTTCTCGGACTTGGTCCTTCGTTTCATCACAAACTCTAAATAGCTTCCGCGTGTCATTTAGCTCTTGGCTCTACTCAGTGCCGCATTGGATGTTTCATGCATTAAGTCTATATATTGCTGGTTGTGGCTACATATTGTTCTTCGTTGTGTTGCTTTTGTTGGTTTTCAGTAGATCACTTAGCATCGTTAGGTGTTGTTGTATTCGTGCAACAAGTTGTGTGGCGTTGTTGCATTTATGCAGCAAGTTGAGAGGTGTGTCGTTGCTTTGGTTAGCTTGGCTTGTCATTCGGGGAGTTTTTGATTGCATTAGTGGATTAGTTGGTTGGCAGACGAGATTGGTTATGCGGCATATTGTGAGTAGAAGTATCGAATGAGAATAGATCATTGCACGAGTTGCTCGTGTAGCGAATGTGTTGGATGGAGTTTGATTTTTTTGCTGGGTATATCACTTAGAGCATTGGCCGAGAAGGTTTGAGTTTGGCTTGGGAATATCAGGATTGCATTGCACGAGTTGCTCGTACAACAAATATAAGGAATAATTGGGTATTGGTTGGACTACTTGGAAGAGATCGTTGCACGGGTTGCTCGTATTACGAAAATATCGGACGGTTTGAGAATAGTTAGAAGTATCGAGAATGAAACCTGGAACGAGATGCATAGCAAGATTGATGGAAAGAGTTGAATGGTTAAAGAATTGGCTGAGTTTCGTGTCAGACTTGAGTTGGGGATGGCAGGATCACGCATAAGGGATGGTTCAAACGGATTTTGGATTAGTGCAAAGGAATCATAATGCAAGTAGCGACTTAATTCGGAGTGGTATATGGGATACCACATAGTGAGCAAGGAATTGAAATATTTTGGATAGACATCAATGGAAATTGCCTCAATGGACTCGGGTAACAGGAATATAAGTTGGTTGGTGCACATCGGCTGAGTTGGAAAGAATAAAGAATGGAGCAAGCGATTATTGAGTTGAGCAATCGAGAACGGACTTGTGCAAATGAAAGTATCATTGGACTTGAGAGATTTTTGAAGATGGCATCGCCTCTGACTCGTCGTACCCCGGAAGAGAATAACATTCATATGAATTGACGACTGTGAAACTAGCTTGTGAAGTTAAAGCAGCGGCTCGTTCAGATCAAATTATTATAATACTGGAAGGGACAGATATACCTCAGATTTACAAGATGCATCGAAACTTAGTCTGGGATGCGTGCTCGTACAGAAGGCAAAGGTAATATACTGTGCTTCGAGGCAGTGGAAGCAGTACGAAAAACTATTCCATGTGCAACCTAGAAAATTATGGCGAGTGTGTCTACGTTAAAATCGTGTCGACACTATCCCTTTGGCGTGGTGGCAATATCTTCGTGGATCACATGAATCTCAATATAGATGTTCACCCAGTGAGGTATTGAGATTGAGGAAAGGAGTTTGGCTGAGCTGATCTAAGAGCAAAGTTTGATATTTGGGTAAGTCGCCTAGCTGGGGTAGTATCAGTTGTGATCATCGTTCGATGCAAGAGATAATATTTGGAGATAGTGCATGCAGAGCATGGTGCTAGTGTGGATTCAAAAATAGTTAGATGGATTAAGTTGGAACACGAACTGATTGAGTCGGTGGGAAATCGTCATACTTGAGGATAACGCTTGTGCGAATGTGTTGGAATGAAAGTCAGGATTGGTTCAATTGGGAGTAAAGAAAAATGAATGCCTCGGACATAAAGATATCCTTGTAACTTGTCCAAATTCGCTATCGCTAAGCTCGGCTGAAATACATGTATTTCAGGGACGCCTTAAATATGTGTACGATCCAAAACTAAGCGATATGAGGAATTCGTATTGAGCTGCAAGGAGGATATGGGAATATAGAATTTGTGCGATGCGTTCAGCGCAAGCGAGAGGCTGAGTTAGGATCAAGAAAATGTGAGTTGCATAAAGCAGAGTTATGAAATTGGATTGCGACATGCTAGTAAAGAATGGATACTAGTATGGTTCGGGGATGAACCTAATTCTAAGTGGTATATTATGTAACGCCCCGCAACCGCACGGTTCGTTACGCTGAGTCATATTGAATGAGGCAATAGTTGGTTACATTTTGATTTGTTGGATTTGGGAACAAGTATCGATTTGAGTTGGTTTCATGTGCAGATCACTAGCAGAGTTCGATTGAAATCAGGTGCTCGTTCAGAGAAGTACTGAGATAGCTGGATTGGAGCGATAATGCCGTCTTCCTTGGTCCGATCGGTCGGATAATTTGGAGAGAACAACCTGCTCGCACGGTCATACCAGTTGAGTAGATCGTGCTTTGCATCGGACCATGGGTTCAAGGGATTGACCGTATCGGCATGACAAGATGCTTAACGGAATCAACTTGGTGAGTGGGCTCTGTCCCATCTCCTCTACTCCTTCATGCCTAATAATATAAAAAACACGTAAAGTCTTGAACACTTGGACTGGAACTTGGAAATCACTACAGTATGGCATGCATAGAGTGTATGTCGTTTGCTTGGATATGTTTGCGGCTTGATTGGTTTTCACGTATGGATAGTTGGAGCTAGAGTTGGATTTAATATACTTGGGGCAGTTGAACAAACAATTGGCATCATCTTGGTTGGAACATCAGGAATTCGGGCGAGCGAGCATGCATCCGTGCATGAGTATCACTTGGACGCTTTGTCAAGCAAAGCGTGCAGTTGTGGTTCAAAACCGAACAACTGCATCGACGAGGGCATTGTGCCACTATTGGGGCATTATGCCAATATATTATTCTGAGCGAGGGGTGCTGCACCAATTGGAACGCTGTGTCGAGAAGCGACATTATGCCTATGAGAATAACTTAAGAATTGTGCCTTGGGCTATATGTTGGAAGAATGGTTATGGATATTTGGTTGGATTTTGGTTGGATGAGTCTAGGATCGCTTGGTGGGGAGAGAATGCTCGATCCTCTCGTCATACCTACTTGGTGTCTGCATGTCACGGACAACCTGTGTTGCACAGGGTTTCGTCTTCTCGAACGGGATAGGCTCCGGAGCACCGCGACCGTTCGGCCATAGAGGAGACAATGGTAACATTCCTTGGACGCGGTGTCGGTAGTTCGATATGACCAGGCGGGCTAGTTACTCGGTATGGATCGGGTAGAACTGCACTTGATCAGTCCGATCAAAGTACTTTATGGCTTGGCTAGTGACTTCACATAGATAAGAGTTGGTTTGCTTTGCTTTGCTTTGGTTTATGCTTTTCGTGTAGGTGATGGCCACCTTGCCTCAGCAAGAGTGTGCATATCGAGATTGGATTATGGTTTGGATTGAGGATGGATATTGAGGCTTGGGAAATGGTTTGATAGGTTCTCGTGTTGCTTGGGTTTGAGTAGGACGGTTTGCATGCTAGTTTCCTTCGGGTTGGTTATATATTGCTTGTCGATTGGCTTAAGTTGAATGCTTGCATGTTTAACTTGATTTACAACTTTTCTTAACAAGTCATACCTATGCCATGAAACGAATCTAGGATTCAACTAAAATGATCACCATATAACTGTTTGCATTCACTATTCTACTTAGTGTCGGCTTAGACGAGTGGGTAGCCCTGCTCACCAGTACGGCTGTGTACTGACCCACGTTTGTGGGAATTATTTCAAGTATGCAGGTATAGTGGCGCTGCTTGGATATACGGGACATAATGTATGAACGATAAGTACATTTGTGGGCTATAAAAAAGAGCAAGAGTATTGTGTCGCCTTTGTGGCATTTTATTTAGACCCTATCGTGAGCTTCGCTGCGTATACTCTGATGTGTGCTTGGTACACAATACTTGACTTTCGCTGCAACTTGGTCATTTCGATGATAACTTTGGTGTTTGACAACATCGCCTTATGCGAGCGCAACTCCAGGCTAGTACGGTATTACGTTCCGATGAGAACGATTATCCTGCGGGAGAGCTGCAACATGGTGATTCACGTTCAGTGGGGACTATTGAGCTTGCAAGAGATTGGGGCGTGACATATTGGTGTCAGAGCGCCCATTTCATTTTCTCGGACTTGGCCCTTCATTTTATCACAAAATCTAAATAGCTTCCGCGTGTCGTTTAGATCTTGGATCTACTCAATGCCGCATTGGATATTTCATGCAATAAGTCTATATATTGCTGGTTATGGTTGCATGTTGTTCTTCGTTGCGTTGCTTTTGTTCGTTTTTGGTAGGTCACTTAGCATCGTTAGGCGTTCTTGCATTCGTGCAGCAAGTTGTATGGCGTTATTGTATTTGTGCAGCAAGTTGAGAGGTGTGTTGTTGCTTTGGTTGGCTTGGCTTGTCATTCGGGGAGTTCCTGATTGTATTAGTGGATCAGTTGGTTGGCAGACGATATTGGTTATGCGGCATATTATGAGTATAAGCATCGAATGAGAATGGATTGTTGCACGAGTTGCTCGTATAGCGAATGTGTTGGATGGAGTTTAATTTTTTGGCTGGGTATATCACATAGAGCATTGGCTAAGCAGGTTTGAGTTTGGCTTGGGAATATCAGGATTGTATTGCACGAGTTGCTCGTACAGCAAATGTAAGGAACAGTTTGGTATTGGTTGGACTACTTGGAAGAGATCGTTACACGGGTTGCTCGTATTGTAAAAATATCGGACGGTTTGAGAATAGTTGGAAGTATCGAGAATGGAACCTGGCACGAGTTGCATAGCGAGATTGATGGAAAGTGTTGGATGGTTAAAACATTGGCTGAGTTTCATGTCAGACTTGAGTTGGGGATGGCAAGATCACGCATAAGGGATAGTTCGAACTAATTTTGGATTAGTGCAAAGGAATCATAATGCGAGTAGCGACTTGATTCGGAGTGGTATATGGGATACCACATAGTGAGCAAGGCATTAAAATATTTTGGATAGACATAAATGGAAATTGCCTCAACGGACTCAGGTAACAGGAATATAAGTTGGTTGGTGCACATCGGCTGAGTTGGAAAGAATAAAGAATAGAGCAAGCGATTATTGAGTTGAGCAATCGAGAACGGACTTGTGCAAATGGAAGCATCGTTGGACTTGAGAGATGGACGAGATCGGAACAAGCATTGGAAAGAGTGTTTAGAAATTTGAGGGATTGAGGTAGACCAAGTATTAGAAACAGTTGAGATAGTCAGATGGAAAGCTGAATATCAGAGTTTGCTTGCACGATTTTGGAAGATCGGTGGAGCATTCATGAATGCAAAGAGAGAGAGAGAGAGAGAGAGAGAGAGAGAGAGAGAGAGAGAGAGAGAGAGAGAGTTGAGCATGAGGAACAAACAGTTGTGATACACTTGAGCAAGCGATGGGTGAATTGAAGGATAGCAAGCACGAACTACAAAATTTTGGAAACACATTGGAGCCGTTGGTTAAGTAATGAAACACAATCTGGTTCGGAGGGGCAATGCGATAGATTCGCACGAACTTAAAGGATTTTGGATATTGGTGCTTGGAAAGTTTGACTCAGGTTTAGTGAAAGTGAAAAAAATTGGCGAAATGGTGCAACAATGGTAGACAAATTCTTCAGAAGACATAAACGGGCATGAGGCAAGTCTAGTTGATGTTAAATCAGATTGGAAGTTAACACTTGCAGTACTGAGGCAGATTGAGGCAACAAGTAAAGGCAATATGGAATTGAGATTATGTTGGGACTGATGCACGAGTCATTTAGAGTGTATGGACTAATCAGGACATAGAGAAAATCAAGACGGGCTAAGGAATGGAACGAGAGCGAAGGATTGTCGCGGATGGACTTTTGAAGATAGCTAAACTTGAGAGCAACGTTGGAGCAAATCACTATGCTGCTCGAGAAAGTTGGACGTGCATTGTGGAACGCGATAAATGGATAAGAATTTGAGCAAGTCTTTAGTTTCAGAAATTGTTGCAAGTTGTAGTACGATAAGTTAAACATGGCAGTTCAAAAAATTTGATGGATTCCGGACAGAACGACAGATTGATGGAAGATGGTTTCAACAAGCGCAGTTCTCGAATTGTGGCTTGGATAGATAGCAAGACTCTAGGTGGTTAAGCAGCGTTTGGTTGACAGATTCATCAGAGGTAGTGCATGAAGTGCTCGAATTCGAAAGTTTGTTCGCGTGGAATGGTTGGATTATGGCTCGGATTTGCAGAGGAGATATAGCATGGTTCATAGTAACTGTCTATCGTGATGACTTACAATTATCGAGCGTAGCTTCGGGACAGTTGACCCTAGCGACTTGACCGCCAAATCAGAGATGAATATTATAGACCCATAGAACGATCCTTGCGGCAGCGTATTTTGGGTATGCATCGAGGGCAGATGTGAGTAGTATGTGTTGGAGATTGGCCTAAGCGACTGAGTGTTGGATTTGAGAGATCCTTGGGATAGTCTTCAGCTGAAGATGCAGCCAAAAGATCGAAGCAATGGTGGGAATGGCCTAGTCAACTGATGAGATTCGGAGTCACAGATTTTTGAAGTTGGCATCGCCTCTGACTCGTCATTCCCCGAAAAGGAATAGCATTCATATAAATTGACGACTGTGAAACTAGCTTGTGAAGTTAAAGCAGCGGCTCGTTCAGATCAAATTATTGTAATACTGGAAGGGACATATGTGTCTCAGATTTACAAGATGCATCGAAACTTAGTCTGGGATGCGTGCTCGTACAGAAGGCAAAGTTAATATCCTGTGCTCCGAGGCAGTGGAATCAGCACGAAGAACTATTCCATGCGCAACCTAGGAAATTATTGTGAGTGTGTCCACGTTGAAATTGTATCGACACTATCCCTTTGGCGTTGTGGCAAAATCTTCGTGGATCACATGAACCTTAATATAGATGTTCACCCAGTGAGGTATTGAGATTGAGGTAAGGAGTTTGGCTGAGCTGATCTAAGAGCAAAGTTTAATATTTGGGTAAGTCGCCTAGCTCAGGTAGTATCAGTTGTGATGATCATTCGGTACAAGAGATAATATTTGGAGATAGTGCAAGCAGAACAGGGTTCTAGTGTGAATTCAAAAATAGTTGGATGGATTGAGTTAGAACATGAACTGATTAAGTCGGTGGAAAATTATCATACTTGAGGATAACGCTTATGCGAATGTGTTGGAATGAAAGTCAGGATTGCTTCAATTGGGAGTAAAGAAAAATGAATGAGGCAATAGCTGGTTACATTTTGATTTGTTGGATTTGGAAATAAGTATTGATTTGAGTTAGTTTTATGTGCAGATCGCTAGCGGAGTTCGATTGAAATAAGGTGTTTATTCAGAGCAGTACTGAGATAGCTCGATTGGAGGGATAATGCCGTCTTCCTTAGTTCGATCGGTCAGATGATTTGGAGAGCACGACCTGCTCGCACGGTCATACCAATTGAGTAGATCGTGTTTTGCATCGGACCACGGGTTCAAGGGCTCGGCCGTATCGGCAGGACATGATGCTTAACAGAATCAACTTGGTGAGTGGAATCTGTCCCTTCTCCTCTACTCCTTCATGCCTAATAATATGAAAAACACGTAAAGGCTTGAATACTTGGACTGGAACTTAGAAATCACTATACTGTGGCATGAATAGAGTGTACGTCGTTTGCTTGGATAGGTTTGTGGCTTGATTGGTTTTCGCGTATGGATAGTTGGAGCTAGAGTTGGATTTTATATACTTGGGGCAGTTGAACAAACAATTGGAATCATCTTGGTTGGAACATCAGAAATTTGGGCGAACGAACGTGCATCCGTGCACGAGTATCACTTGAATGCTTTGTCAAGCAAAGCGTGCTGTTGTGGTTCAAAACCGAACAACTGCATCGGCGAGGGCATTGTGCCACAGTTGGGGCATTGTGCTAATGGATTATTCTGAGTGAGGGGTGTTGCACCAATTGGAACACTGTGTCGAGAAGCGGCATTGTGCCTATGGGAATAACTTGAGAATTATGCCTTGGGCTATATGTTGGAAGAATGGTTATGGATATTTGGTTAGATTTTGGTTAGATGAGTCTAGGATCGCTTGGTGGGGCGAGAATGCTCGATCCTCTCGTCATACCTACTTGGTGTCTGCATGTCACGGATAACCTATGTTGTACAGGATTTCGTCTCCTCGAACGGGATAGGCTCCGGAGCACCGGGACCGTTCGGCCATGGAGGAGACAATGGTAACGTGCCTTGGGCGCGGTACCGGTAGTTTGATACGACCAGGCGGGCTAGCTATCCGGTCTGGATCGGGTAGAACTGCACTTGATCAGTCCGATCAAAGTCCTTTATGGCTTGGCCAGTGACTTCATATAGATAAGGGTTAGTTTTCTTTGCTTTGGTTTGTACTTTTCGTGTAGGCAGCGGCTACCTTGCCTCGGCAAGAGTGTGCATATCGAGATTGGATTATGGTTTGGATTGAGGATGGATGTTGAGGCTTGGGAAATGGTTTGATAGGTTCTCGTGTTGCTTGGGTTTGAGTATGACGGTTTGCATGCTAGTTTCCTTCGGGTTGGTTATATATTGCTTGTCGATTGGCTTAAGTTGAATGCTTGAATGCTTAAGTTGATTTACAGCTTTTCTTAACATGTCATACCTATGCCATGAAACAAATATATGATTCAACTAGATAGATCACCATATAACTATTTCATTCACTATTCTACTTAGTGTCGGCTTAGACGAGTGGGTTACCCCGCTCACCAGTACGGCTGTGTACTGACCCACGTTTGTGGGCATTATTTCAGGTACACAGGTGTAGTGGCGCTGCTTGGATATACGGGACATAATGTTTGAACGGTAAGTACCTTTGTGGGCTAGAGAAAAAAGCAAGAGTATTGCATCACCTTTGTGGTATTTTATTTGGACCCTATCGTGAGCTTCGCTGCGTATACTCTGATGTGTGCTTGGTACACAATACTTGAATTTTGCTGCAACTTGGTCGTTTCGATGATAACTTTGGTGTTTGACAATATCGCCTTATGCGAGCGCAACTCCAGGCTCGTACGACATCACGTCCCGATGAAAATGATTGTCCTGCGGGAGAGCTGTAACATGGTGATTCACGTTCAGCGGGGACTATTGAGCTTGCGGGAGATTAGGGCGTGACAAGGACGACTGTAAATAGGCGACTGGAAGTGGGTGACTTTGAGTGGTCGTCTGGTGGTAGGGGCGACTGAGGAGGAGATGAATTTGGAACCGGAGGGGGGGCTGGACTGGAAGTAGGTCCACAACCTGATCCAGAACCAGAGGTGGAGGCTAGACTAAAGGGAAAGAAACTGGACTGGGCAAGGAAGCCCTAGAATTGCTATGATCTAGATCTGTGAGTGAAAATTGAGTGAAGTTGATGAAGAAGAAAGAGGAGCTGAAGCCGAAGATGCAGAGGTGTTCAGGATGATAATGTCGAAGTTGTCGAGAGATGGTAAGGAACCAGTTGTAAGCGGCATGGTCGAAATAGGGAGGGGGACGGCTGGATGTAGGCGACTGGAAGTGGGTGACTTTGAGAGGTCGTATGGTGGTAGGGGCGACTGAGGAGGAGATAAGTTTGGAACCGGAGGGGGGGCTGGACAGGAAGTAGGTCCACAACCTAATCCAGAACTAGAGGTAGAGGCTGGACTAAAGGGAAAGAAACTGGGCTGGGCAAGGAAGCCCTAGAATTGCTATGATATGAATCTGTGAGTGAAAATTGAGTAGGATTAGCATAGGGAAATATGTTTTCATAAAAAATAACATCCATGTTAAAAAATACTTTTGAGAAGCCAAATCAAAAAGTCGATAACCCTTATGTCCATAAGGTATCATACGAAAATACAACGAGATGCCCTAGGAGAGAACTTGTCCCTGTTATGAGAGATGGTAGTAGAGTAACAAAGGCATCCAAATGTGCGAATGTGATCAGAAGATGGTGCCTTATTAAATAGCCGTTGGTAAGGTGATACATTTCTTAAAAGAGGTGTGGGGGTATAATTAATGAGGTAGACTGTAATGAGAAGGCAATGACCCCAAAATTTGATAGGTAAGTGTGCCTGAAACCTAAGGGCTCGTGTAACCTCAAGCAAATGACGGTGCTTTCTCTTGACAACTCCATTTTGTTGAGGGGTAGCCACACGACTTGTTTGATGAATAATACCCTTATCAAGAAAATAAGACCTCAAAGCACAAAATTCACTGCCATTATCGAATCTTATATATTTTACTAATTTGAAAAATTGAGTTTGCACCATATAGATGAATTATTTTAAGAGAGACTGTGTTTATCCCTTAGTGTTCATCAAATAGACCCACGAAGTGCGAGAATAATCATCTACTATAGCGAGGAAGAATCGGGCTCCCCCTATGGCCGGAGTGGAGTATCCACCCCATATGTCCACATGAATCATGGAAAAAATGGAAGTACTAGTAATGGTGCTTATTGGAAATGGCAACCGAGTTTGTTTAACAAGGTGACAACAGTCACAAGGTGATAAAGAAGAATCAGTACTTTTATTCAAAGATGAAAGTAACATATGCAATCTTTTGCTAGAAATATAGCCTAAATGCCTATGCCAAGTATCAAGAGATACATTATTTGAAGTGAAAACAGAATGTGCAATCGGTAAGACTTGAAAATAATATAGTCCATTATATTCCTTAGCCACTCCAATCAGCATCCTCCGGGTGTGGTCCTGAAAGAAACAAAAATCATGAAAAAATGAGAAGATATTTTTTCACTCTTAGTCAATTTACTAATATAAAGTAGATTGAAACCAAACGATGGCACACAAAAGACATTTTTAAAAATAATATGTGAAGATAAACGAACAGAACCAACATGAGTAATTTGAGCATAAGAGCCATCATGTAAAGTAATATGAGGATGATTGCAAACATGAATGAAATCGATTAAAAGAGACGGATAAGAAACAATATGATGAGATGCTCCAGAATCAACAATCCAATAGTCATAAAGGTGCTAATTTTTTTACCTACTACATTCTCAAAGGGTCCAATATTACCATCCTTTAACATTGCTACGAGTCACTGGTATTGCTCAATAGTAAGTGAAGATGTAATTTGATTAACCCGATCTCCTCCCGACTAACTCGTAGCCATTACATCATGGAATTTGATTAATCCGATCTTCTCCCGACCAACTTATAGCCATTTCATCACCGACCTTAGGTCTGTGATTTTTGTGTCCTGGTGGGAACCCGTGCAATTTAAAGCACTTGGGTTCCTTATCGCGGTAATGACCTGGCCTTCTGCAGTAATCGCAATAAGGTCTTTACCGCTGATTTTCCCCTTGCATCTGAGAATAATGATTCGTTCGATTACTGTATTGGCCGAAAACTGCAGATACGAAAGGCCCATGCTGGTAAGATGGGGAGGAGGGAACGTGTTGAACTACCATGGTGGAATTCTCCATACCGCCATGTTGGTCATCAGAAACTGATTGTTGACGTTCTTCTTGCAACAGAAGTGAGTATGCTCATTGTACTGGTGGGAGAGGATCCATAATTGGAAGATTGCCACGGGTAAATTTGAATCCCTCATTCAATCACATCAGAAAAGCAATCAGGTATTCACACATGGCTTTTTGTTGATAGATTTTAGAGGCGCCACAGGTACATGTTGGTGCATCCTCCAATGAAGTTAATTTCTCCCAAAGGATTTTAAGTCTTGTAAAATAGGAAGAAATTGATGACGAACCCTGGCTATAAAGTGTTATTTCTCTCCGAAGTTGGTATTCCCTTGGGGCATTAGATTGGATAAATTATCCCCGTAAATCAGACCACACTTCGGCAGATGTGTTAGCATATATAATGGAATCAAAAATTTCTTCAAGCAACCATCAATGAAGCCAACTTTAATTTTGGCGTTGAGAGCAACCGTAATTTGACGACTCCATAAGCCATAGTTGTTGCTGTCCAATTGGTGTGAAACGAGTGATGCTTCAGGGCTGTCCGAGTGATGCAAGTAATAAGGACCCGAGAGCTCTCCATGGAGGTTTTCTTTTTGTTTGGAAGAATCATCCATGATAGGTTCCGATTACTTTGTTGAGCGTGGTTCTGATACCATGTAAATATAATGGCTGTATTATTTTATTGAAATGAACAAAAAAAATATAGTCTGTACAAAACAAGAAGTAGTTGCAAGAAGAACGTCAACGAGCATTTTATTTTCCTCTCCCATCAGTTACAAGGAAGATTATATTAGCTATTTTATTTTCATCACATTTATTATGTATTGGCCAAGAGCCCTAATAAGTTTTCCTGTCATTCCATTCACAATGTATATCCTCCATTCTTAACATGATAAGTTCCCTTTCCAGGCTCTCTTCCTTCTCCGTTCTATAAATATGTGTTACTTTTTCAGACTTGATGGCTACATTTTCTTTGACGATGCTTACGGCAATATCTTCAACAAATACTCTGTGCACAATTTTTTCTGGATTTCTTCAATAGACGAAACCTAGACTTTCTTCCATACTTCTCCGATACACGAAGTCATGCTCTTCTATTGCTCTATTTTTAGAATTTATTTGGTATTCAGAGACTCGACATACTTTGGTTTTATTTCAGATTTTTTTCATCTTTTTGAGCATCTTATTTCAGATACTTTCTTGGATTTCACATTTTTTCAAGCCTCGACAAATTTTAGATGTTTTCTTCTAGGATTTCTCGTCCTACATAGTCCTAACTTACTTTAGATGTTTCTTTCGGTTTTTTTTGTTTCAAAACAATGGTCTACTTGATATATTTTATTTTTAGGATTTATCGTTTCAGAGTCCCGACGTACTTGAGATATTTTCTTTCTCTTTAGTTGAGAAGTCCTAGCCCACATTTTTTTTTATCTTCCGGAATTTCTTCCATTGTGAAACCCAAACTCTAATTCGAATTTTTGGAAATTTCTTCATTTGTATACAGAGGCGGAGCTATTAGTTGGCTGGGGTGGGCTCCAGCCCACCCCAATTTTTTTTGGAAGAGGTTAGTACTATGCAATTATAAATGTAATATGTACACTGTAATTGTGTGTGTTTGTATTAACATATTTTCGGTAGTAGGAACACGAGTTTGTGCTTGACTAAATATATTATTGGCTGAGAGGCTTCCATTCTACTTGTCTGAGTATGGTCATCCAATACCTAACAATACTAAATTAAATCGAGTTTGTGCTCGATCTTAATTATTCGAGAACTCGAGTCCTCTAAATATATCGGCACGAAATTGCTCGTCGAATTCAACAATTTATGATAATTGAAGATAGAATCACCTCGAAACTAGCTTGCTACAATTGCACGAGCAGTGTGTCCCAACAAGCTAGCGAGCTAGTATACAACAAAAATTCGATATTTGCTAATCCATTTTGGATCGAAATAGTCTTCGCATGTCCGAAGTGTTTGGTCGCTAAACTTTCTGACTAGTTATCGACATAATAGCGACAGATTATTTGAGCCCAAAAATTATCAATTTTTCCAGACTATTTTGCACATTCTGGGCTCACATAGTTCGTCGCTAGTCCGTCGCTAAACTTTCTGACTACTTACCAACATAATTAGTGACGAATTAGCGACGAATTTTAGCGACGGACCCTGATACATGTTTATACATTTGTGTGTCTCAAACGTTTTAGCGACGGAATTATCCGTCGCTAGGTAGTCACTGACCTGAGATTGTCCGTCAAAATTCTTCGCAGACCTGTAATTTTCTAGATTTTTGTCGCTAGTATGTCGCTAGTAATTTCGCTAGTAAGTGTCCTATATTGGTATTTATTATTCTATCATTCTCTTTCATTATCTTTATTTGTCTTTGATTGGCCTTCATTTTGTGGTAGATTTTCTTTCCTGGATAGAAGAAGTTGAAGGAGATTTTTGGAAGGCAGAAAAGTTTAAGGAGATTTTTTGAAGGCAGAAGTAAAGAGAGCAGATTCGTCGAATATTGCATCTTTATTCTCCATATATTTTTTTTTCTATTTTTCATCTTATATATAAAGATGATGTTTTCCTAATTATCTTAAGCAACATGTCTACTTATGAAATTCAACCTATGTCATTTGATAACTTTTTTTTGTCCGAAAATAATATTTTGAAGCACACATTTGGAATATGATGACATTCTGAGAAATAATTTGTGTTAAATTTTTTTTTAGCATATTTTGAGTTCAGCCCGGGGTAAACTAGAATCCTGGCTCCGCCCTTGTTTGTATAGCTCCGTCTGTATGGTTAATTTTGGAATTTCTTCGATCATATAGTTCCAGACTACCAGCCTTCTTCATATGGTTCTTTTGGGATTTTTTCGGCAACAAAATCTTGGTCTACTATTTTAGATGATATCAAGTTTCTCTGTAAGCAAAAAGCTAAACCCTCAAATTTGATAATTGATTTCATTTTATTCTCAGCTAGTATTATATTATCTTATGGTTTGCATGGCAAATGTTGGGGTTAGCGGTTATGAGATATTTTTAAAGTACCAGTTATGAGGAGTCCAATTTTTTATGGCTTATGTAACGACTTTTAAACCAGTCCAACCCATGCTTGATAGTTCATTAGCGAGCAGTTCTGAATTTTTAAAAATAATAATATTACATATATATCCATATATAAGCAAAAGTCTTCTCGAAACAAGATTATATCATTGCATATTATCAGGTCAAACACAAAGAAATATTGTATGTTATGTGATTATGAATTCATGACCAACATAAACTATTTTTATATTGTCAAGTCAGAACAAAGACGAGAAAAACAAAGCGGTGAAAGAGGAAATTTAGTATTAGACTATTTTAGGTAGTAGTTGTAATTATGTTTTTATGAGGGTATAAATAAAAAAAATTAATAACAATTCTCAAAACCTACCGATTTGAGATGTTTATAAAAACATCCCAAAATTACACTACATTGATTTTGTGGAATTTTTTAGCCGACCTAACCAGTACCTCAAAATAATTACCAAGTAATTTTTTTAAAACACTTCATAAACGGCCGCTTAAAACTCCCAAAATTGATGAAAATATCGTTGTCAAGCAGACCCTTAGTGGAAATTTGCAGATGTGTCATGTAATCAATTGAAGATGATTTAGTAGGTGTTTTTTATTTTTATTTGGGTAAGACGATTGATGGACAGAGGAAAAAAAAACACATATATTAGATAGGTGTCCCAGAAGAGCAGGAGGAAACAATTATGTTGACCCGCTGGTGGAAAAGATCAGATTTATTGTCCCACTATTTTTGTCCTATATTCTGTCTCTATCATATTACATGTGGGCCCCAGCCGGTATAAAACAAAAGGAGGACCCACATGTAATAGAGTGGGGACAGAATATGGGACAGAAACAGTGGAACAATAGATCTAGTCTCCTAGTGGAAGGTTTTGCAATAAATGAATCACTAGTAGTTGAAGGGGACAATGAATGTCTTTTGCCACGTGAACCAGACTAGGTATATTAATCTCATATTCGGGATTACCAATATCACTATTGGAAGATGGAAAGAAAGTTGTGTCTTTTCCTTTTTTGAATTTCCGGCATAACGCTCGGGGTCCGGCATAACGCTCAAAATTTTGTGCACACTACATTGCATGTCTTTGGGTCCACTGCCCCCTAACTCTCACCATTTATAAATGGAAGGAATAATACGCCCCCATGGCTCGATCCACTGATCTTCTGCCACCCAGCCAGGATCTTATATCTCTACTCGGTAACCACAAGCCGCTCGAGTTCAGTGAAAGGAAGATGTGTCACTTCTGTATTAGTTAATAATCTAGATTTGAGTTTTTCTAGGAATAGAAATTGTCAAAGCTTCCTTGTTGTTAGGATTACTTCCTTGTTATTAGGAGTACTTCCTGCAGTGTTGAATAACTCAACGTGAGGAACAAGTTTGTTCTCAGTGTTGAACTATTCATGCTCCACTATTATAGGATCTGCAAATTCGTGGGTTGTTTCTTCCCTTTCTATGTTGGTGTTAGGCTATTTATTAGCCGATGTAATTGTTCAAATGATAATAGACTCTCCAAGCATTCACAGAACTCTCTATTTGCTCTTGATTCTAACATCTGGTATTTTCTGCTGCTTTTAGCCAACATTCTGAATAGGAGGCCAGGGTTGAATAAATAGCAATAGTAGACATGCTACAATCTTTGGCTCCTATAAGAGCATCTCCAACCCTGTTGTGAGTTTGAAAAAAAAATAATTTTCACATAGTAATCGCTTCATATTTTAAAAATCCTTCTCCTATACAAATGTGAAGTTGACATAACAATGACATGACAAGGACAATGTGAAGTTGGTTGTCTAGATCTTGACAATGAACTTCACAATGCTTTACTTTCACATCATCAATTATGAATAAAAATATTTATACAAAAAGGAAGAAGTGGAAAAGTTGTCTTGGAAGTTGAAAAAAAAAAGTTTTTATTGTCTTCTCAATACCTTTGTATTGGATAACACTTTTCTATCTCATTGTCTTGTGTGAATATAATCTTGCCACATAGGAAAGACATTCTCTTGTGTCTCATCCCACATAGAATTCACAACACAAAACAAGACTAGGGTTTGGGATGCTCTAAGAAGTTTCTGTTTCACTCTTTCTATATATATCATTCTTATACATACGGTTCTTCCTTCTGTTTGCGTATGTTTTGCTTACTTGTTGGTTGGTCTCCTGTTTATTTCTCTAATTATATCTTTAAAATTTCGTAAGGCCTGGACTTGGCCATACTAGAAGAACTTTCGTAACAAATTCTCTCTGGTTGCAAGGAGAAGCCTGTTCCCTTCAGTGTACGTAGCTGTAGCATGAGTTAGTATAGATGAATGATATATAGACTGCCTGGATGCACACTGAACGTATTCACACTTTCCTGATTATGTAAAATTACTGATGGGCATTGTGCAAGGATCCTTCTTTTTTCATGTTTACAAGTTGGTAAAGGCAACATCAATGCCTTTGCACATGAAACTACAACCTCATGCGATCCGCATGACACGCGCAGTGAATACCATTGCGGCACTCCATAGAAGGATATCAATAAAGCAGTAGGCTTTAATTTATCAAACCAAGTTGCTAAGGCAGTAACAACCCTTCCTCCCAGCAAACAAAAAATATTATTATGTTAGTAACATTCTGACTGGAGTCGATTATGTAGTTATGAAATCTTGAGGTATGGAACGAACGAAGGCAATCCTTGCCAATTTTATAATTAAAGGTGGCGGAAAAACCATCCATTTCATTAAAGAGAGGATAATGATTCACTAAATATAAGAGCAATGTAGATCCAAAATGACCCAAAAATCAGTCAACAAGTTTCAGAAGTATCAAAAGAAGTACAATCAAGTCACTTGGTCAATTGGGTGAATTAGCCGGAAAATCATTTGTAGAGTGTATTATATTTTTTTCTTGCAAGGATGACTATGAACCAAAAAAGAGTATGTCTACTTATCCATTGATTCTGTATCTAAGGTTAGAAACTATGAGCAACTTGAGGAATATATATAGTCTTCGGACCAATCTTCTTAAATATTCAAGAAACATTTAGATCTTGCTGTGCTGGTCATCTTTGGAAGTTTCTGTTTGCAATCTGAAATGAAGATATGGGATCTAACAAAAGGTTAAAGAAAACATCCTTCACGAAGATAAACAACGGCGGATCAAAACAGAAGGGGGAGAGCAGTGGCTTACTGGTGTTGAGCATGTGATGTTTATTATATACTTGGTACATCACAAGTGGTTCCTAACAAATGTTCTCTATTCAGATCTTAGACTGAAAATGCAGATAATCTGAGTGTCTTCATGTGAACACTTTTTAGAAAGTGTGATTCTAATATGACATGGTGACATCTTGGATCTGGAACCTGTAATGCTTTTTTGATCATCTTTGATGTGCTCACTGGAAAGTTGGCTTGCACAGCTAAAAGCTTAGAACAGCCAGCCTTCTGAAGACACGAAGCTACATTCGAGAGAATATATTTGAACCAATCACTGATTCAAACAACTAATTGGTTTCTGGTCCTTCTACACATTAGTTTTGTAAGCTTGAATTGGGAGTTGGCTTACCCAGATAATAGCTCAGCCAACTGCTACTTAAACAATACAATGGCTTATGATAGGTTAGCTTCAGGACTTAATTTGCTTGGTCACATGAGTACTTAAACAACTGATATAGGGATTGTGAAGGAGTCAGTGGTCTAACTAATCTATTGGGCATCACATGATACATGATCAGCCAATTCAAGTTCATGCATATTTTTAAAGGGTAAGGGTAAGGGTAAGGGCAAGGACTGATCCAGATTTACCTATGTAGGGAGATGGATGTAGAAATGGTCGACGATATGTCGGTGATCATTGATTGAGAAAGTGAGCTCAAGATGAAGCATGAAGCAAACAAGATGAATAGGGAATCATAGCAAGCTTGTGCTGTTCTTTTGTAGCTCGAGTTATGGTCTGCACTGCTTGTGTCATGCTTTTGCAGCAGCCTCGAGACCCCCCTGTATTTAGTTATTATATGGTTCATAGTTGTTATTTTGTACCGATAAATTCATTGCTTTACTATGAATGAAATTTGGCTGGGATGTCGTTGATCTCACCCTTGTCTGAAAAAAAAAAAGACTCCCTCTGAATACTTATATACAAACTCCTCCGTGCCGTGGTCGAGTAGTTACATAGATAAGGATCCACCTGTACCAAGAAGGCATTTTTATTGACCCCATGATACATACCTGATCAAAAGTTGAAATTTTACAGGCAACTGAGCAATGTGGCCTGGGTTTATGCATGTTTGAGCTGAGAAAAAACCAACGGCACCCCACCTATAGCACTCGGACGTTTTTGACACATTAGCTTTCCACTGCTCAATTTCGGCACCCGTATTTATAAACGGTTCTTTTGAAGTATCTTTCGTCAATTTTGAAGTACATTGGGGTCACTTTAAAAGAATATCTGGCAATACAAGTATTTAAATTGTATTTTTTGTGGTGCTTCAAAAGAGCAATTTATGAAGTTGTGGTGCCAAAAACATCCCAACGCTATAGTTGGGATGCCATTATGGTAATTTAGCCCAACAAAATATCACATATTTGAATAAATATCCGATCCAATGGAATTTTGATCTGGTCTGTGCTCACATTGGGTCCATGGTCAAGTTAGATTGTTAAGTACACCAAGTAGGATAACATCAATGCTTATAGTTAAATTGATTATTTAGGTTTTTTTTTGATAACGAAGTTTAAGAAGAATAACAGAGAACCACTAGTAGAAGCAATGTAACTACTAGGTTTCTATTTGGTCAATATAAGGAGGCATGTTACTCCTTTTGTTAAAACACTTTTGGTACTGTGACTATAGTAGATTGACAGCTTGAGGTTTATAGACTAGAAACTTGTCTTAAAAGAGATGTAGGTGGATTCTCAAAGCCCTAAGCTTCTCTTGATCTTCCCACATCCTCTTTCTTTTCCATTGCATCACCATGAAGGCCATTTCCAAACCTCTTCTTATCCTTTCCTTCTTGCTTCTCCTTCATTTTACCTTGTGCTTACCATCACCTTCCACTTCCGACACGAAATTCGCCAGAGAAAGCTTTCGGCCAAGAAGACTGCTTATGAATTTGGCGGAAGGTTCTACG
This sequence comes from Iris macrosiphon, assembly GCA_036927795.1. Classification (NCBI taxonomy): domain Eukaryota; kingdom Viridiplantae; phylum Streptophyta; class Magnoliopsida; order Asparagales; family Iridaceae; genus Iris; species Iris macrosiphon. The sequence goes on along the minus strand of JAYESA010000008.1, from coordinate 168,988,296 downwards.
AGTAATATGAAGGTCATGCACACAGAAGCAGAGAAGCATGGGGAAGCAGTCAGTGCAAGTTTGAGGAAGCTTCCACCAAGCAAGTCGAATCCAACGCAGAACTAGCTAGTAGGAAATGTAGAGCAACGAGTTCAGTGTTTGTGTCCTATTGATCTTAATTACGACATTAGGAGTTTCTGCGGGTCTTCTACTTTTTTAGTTTGAAAATTTAATAGCTTTATTGTATTTGAAATTTGTTGTAGAGTAAAAATGATATCAAACGGGAGAATAGTTCCTAGTGGTAACAAATAGAATGTTCTTCTGGTTTAGGGTCAGTTAAACGTGCTGAATTGTTCCATTGACATATTGATGAAATTGAGGTTACAAGTAACTTGGCCACAATATGATCTCCAGTTTATACGTGGAAAGATCTGGAAACACTGTTGTGATTGTAACGAAAATTTGAAGTAACTATGCATTGTGAGGTGATTTTTTTTTTTTTTTGGCAAATAATTGAACTTATTCTTCTGTAATAAAAAAAAAAAAAAAAAAAAAAAAAAAGAACCAAAAGAAGAAAAAGAAACTAGCAAGGTTCCCTTGTGGACAATACAAGGGTTGTCTTTTGAATATATTAAAACCTCTTCCACCATTCCCTCGTGCCATCTAACCAGGAACTCACGTGGATTGGAGTAGACTAAAATAGACTAAGTATGTACTGACTCATATAATTTTTTATAATAAAAATATATAAAAGATAAATAAATAATAATAATAATAATAAAGAATATAATTTACTTTTTGTACCCCGAACAATTGCTATGTCAGTCATATGCGTATGCCGACCCTGCCTATCCCCTATATAACATGCCTAACCCCAATATACTGCTATGAGATGCTAAAAAAATATATATCGATGTGAATGCATTTAGGGTGCGTTTGGTTTGCATGGTTGGACAAACTAATATAATTGGTATTACATTGTAAATCTAGTTCAGATGTTTGATTAGTCAAAAAAATTAGGGTATAATATGATGACCATTATAAGCTTGACTGCACTACATCATTCTCTATTAAAATAATTCCATCATAAAACTCATGTAATCCCAATTACATTACTACGTAAAACCTAAAATATTAATAATAATTTCTTTTTTGTTTTATTATTATTATTTATTAATTTTTTAACTTTTTCTAATTTTATGTTATTCTTTATAAAAAAAATTATTTTTGATATTCATTTATTTTTTTAATTGTTAAGATTGGATGTTAAAGCAAAAAATATAAATGTGAAAGATATATTATCAAAATGATACAAATAAAAATTATTATTATATTATATTATTTGATAAACAGAAAGTTTGAATGTAATTATTGTTATTCCCTGGGATAGATCTTTGATGGATTGAACATATGCCAGAAACAAAACTCAGAACGAGCTTGTTAGGAAGGTAGCAACATAACTCAGAACGAGCTTGTTAGAAATGTAGCAACAAAACTCTGAATAAGCATGTTAGGATGGAATAATATCTCCGTTCAGGAAGATCTTGTTCCAGCCTAACAAGCTCTCATCCTTCCCTATATAAAGAGCCATCTAGCCTCCTTTTGAGACACACCAAAAATTGATAAAGATGAGTCCAAAGGAGTCTGTTCGAGTCACACAAAGAGGTGACTACGAGCATTCCAGGAGTTCTCTTGTGAACTTGCTGGCTCTTGCGAGCAGATCGTCAATAGAGGACGAATCTTGCTTTGAGCAACGGTGATCTTCACCGCCCCAGCAAGAATAATTTTATTATGTCTTCTTCTCAATTTTCTTCTTTGTTCGTTCTGTCTGATTGCAACTGCCTTTTATAAGAAAAAATGAGGGTTATTTTCGTTTTATTGGTTCTTGTTCTATCTCAATTGCAACTGCGTTTGTAAGAAAAAATAACTCTTGTTTCTGCCAGTTAATTTCTGGAGTTGGCACTCGTCTTGAGTTAAGATCTCCGTTCAGGAAGATCTTGTTCCATCCTAACAAGCTCGTTCAAAGTTTTGTTGCTACCTTCCAAACAAGCTCGTCCAGAGTTTTGTTTCTGGCATATGTTCAATCCATCAGAAGATCTGTCTTAGGGAATAACAATCTCAAAGCAAAATCTAAGTAAGATGGAGAACAACCATGCAAGTCTTCTCAACACAAGTTTTTACTAACTTAAGAAGATTGACAGGCTACACTTCAATCATTTGGATGAGGAAGGAGTCCTCTATCAAATGTTGGACGTTGTTAGAGAGATACAGGATCTACCATTCCTGCTGATGGAAGTGAACTTGATATGGCGTCGCTGGAGATGCACATTCCAAGAGAAAGGAAGTCAATATCTTATACAAGTTGGTGCATGGAGATGTCTGAAGCAAGTAGCCGCATAGAGAAGTCTATTGTGGTTGCCGAAAAGAGACTGGCACTATGCATCTACACATGGCAACAATTAGAACATGGAAGAACTCGACAAATAAGTAGTCCCAGCGCAGGGCACTCACTGCGCATGGCGGGCTCAGTACAGTGTACGTAGTCATTGCGCATGGCGGGCTCAGTACAGTGTACGTAGTCACTGCTTATGGCGTTCTTTCAGTGCATGGCAGGATTGTCACGTCCCGATCCCGAAGGTCCCGAAAATGTCTCTGCCGGGCATGAATCACCGCGTCACGGTGCTCCCGCGGGACGTATATCGTTTGCCCTCGGGACGTGATGTCGTGCGAGCCTGGGATTGCGCTCGCACAAGGCAACATCGTTAAAGTTGTGGCTATCATCGAACCAATCGAGTACGTAGCGGAGGGACAATATTACAAACAATAATCCATCTGAGTAAAAAGAACAAAGCTCAAGGCACGATGTTCTCTGAATACAATGGCATCGTTCCATAGATTATGTCTCTCTATACAAAAGCAGCTCAAAACATCTCGATACGGTTCAAGGCATCGACACCAAATTTCTGGGTTCTGGGGATAAGGCACGACTATCACTTCCTTGGACGATCCAGCACCTGCGAACAAGCAAACTTTTGGTGGGTCAGGACTTTGGAGAAAGTACTGGTGAGTATAAAATCAACGAACAGAAGCAACATTCACTAAAATCAATACTAAGTAATTATGTTATAAAATATTACATTACTAGTGATCTTTCTAGTTTTACCTAGGTTTGTTACATGCAATACAAGAACAGAGTTATATTACTTCTTTTGGAAACATCTTTGAAAGCCAGTTTTTATAATCAAAAATTCATGCAAGCAGGCAAGACAAGCAGTTCATGTACGATACGCAAGTTCAATTACTATCTCTGGCGCGCAGCATGTGTAAGCCCCTGCATTTTTTAATAGGGCTATTTTGATATTTTTTTCAATTTATTTTAATTATTTTATTTTATTTAATAGATTAGAGTAGTAATTTCTAAATCCTTCGTTTAGATATATGACCCTTTGCCATGACTTTGATATTTTGAGTAATAAACGATCTTTTTTCTTCCAAAAAAATTTATAATATTAATTTTGATTGAGTCTAATATAGTTGGAACATGAATGTTATATTTATTTGATCTCCCCTATGCTCCAAAAATATTGACGAACGTCTAGAATTACGGTTACCGTAAAATTTTCTCCTTTTGACTAGAACTTGACCCAAACCCAACCAAAACACATGTAGGCATGTAGTGCATCCAAATATCTCTATATAACTATATATTATATATATATATATATATATATATATATATATATATATATTATATTTAAATTAATTTATTTCTATTTATAGGAGTTCTATCTATAGAAAGTGGTATAAATGACATCATAGTTGGCAAATAATACCTAATTAATTCCCTAACCGACCCAACAACCAAACATTATCCAATACTAACCACAACAACGACTCCCCTCTTATTTTTGGCCAAAAATAGCCCCCCCCCCCTTTGTAGCCTAACCTTAGTAGCATTAGAGAACCCCTTCCTATATTTAAATCTATTTAAAAAGCTCATATATATATCAACTTATCACCAAACCCTAACCCTAACAATAATAAATCTCTTTTCCCTTCTTGTGGCCCACCCCTCCCCTCTCTCCTACGTGTAAGAGCAGTCCCTTACCATCTCTCTCTGACAATATCTCCTTCACCAAAAAATTTCTCCTCTTCCAAAAGCTCAACTTTTCATCATCCCTCCACCATCTCTCTATCCAAACACTATTAAACCTCCAAGAAGAATCCCATCTTCCCCAAAAATATATCAATGATCCATTATCATTATCAACAACCCATCAAGAAGAGAGTAGCAAGCCAAACACAAGCAAGAAGGAGTATTTCTTGGACAAGAAGAAGCACCATCATTCAATCCTCCAAAAAATTTGGTAAATCTTAAATCTTTCTTTCTCAAATCCCATGGCATGATCCTTTTAGGTTATGTAAAATTATTGATTTAGAACCCATACTTTATCATCTTGTTCTCATATTAGAAAATATAAATTTTTTATGATAGGTTGGTGATAATTCGCTTGTCAATAGAACTAGTTTTAGACTTTTAATGCGATTACTTGAGGGAATCATTATTAATTTTAAGACTAAATTAATAGGTATTTAATTGCTTAAAACTAAGTTTTTTTAAAATTTATTTTCTATTATTTTAATGTCAGATCTGAACCCTATAATTAAGGGTCACTAGCCTAGTTTTTCGAATAATTTTGTGGCATTGTTTGCTAGTAAATAGTGGATATTTTGGATGGAATAAAGAGGTAAATAATTTTTGAGATTAAATCAGAATATAATATGATATAAAATAAAAAAATTCATAAATATAAACCCTACTAATGGACTGACAATATTCCGAACAAGTTTCGGACAAAACTAGTCAACCTAAAGTAGCCATAACCTTGAAATATGTTATTTTATCAAATCTGAGAATTAATTGTTAAAATAAATATAAATTATATTTAAATCAAGATTATATGATTTATGTTCATGTCCTTTAATTGGGGACTTAAACTTAAATTTTGGAAGTCAAAAACAAAGAAACTAGGTTCCGATACCCTGTAAAAGTAAACAAAGTTGTTAGAAATAATAACGGGCTTGGTTATGCATGTAATCAAATAAATTATATAATTAAGTTATAATTACAAAAATTCGTGATTAGACCCTTAAGCATATTAATTGATTGATAGGTCAATTGAATCCCGAAGGAGTGGGTGCGGGATCATCTTTACCACCACTGACTGCAGAACCATGCAAGTGTACCTTGCCAAGATGTTTACAGTTCTAAATTATTTATTTGATATTATTTATGCATTATACATTGTATTTGTGTGGCTTGGTTGATGTACTTGTTGAGCCTATGACCGTTATATGATACTTTGTGTCCGAACAAGATTCGGGTACCGACATTCTCTTAGGAGTCAAGTAACGTAGTTAGAGAGTCATATTTATAAACCCATGTTGGTGCAAACTTTATTTGCACATCCAACCATAGGACACTGGACACGATATTCATGTGACAGAGTCATTCTCGACTTGTTCGTGGTACTTGGACTCTGGATAGGACTACATAATGCATGATATATGGATAATTAGTGATACATAGTGACTAAGACTTGTGATGATAGTTAGAGGTCATGAGCTTGCGTGTCTTCATTGAGACGCGAGGTTACATTGGGTGGGGTGAGTCTTTATCATGCTCTGGGCATATTTACTTATTACTATTTATTGTGTATTAGGCTTTAGGTTTCCTATGCGGAATCTAAGGTATTATATATATATATGTACAGCTTCCTCCTGGTTCTCCCACACGGAGCCTTGAGTGTACTATTAGATTATGAAAGTGTCCCTTGAGATCTTCCGTGAGTACCCGCCCGGGGTACGATACCATACTCTCATTTGCATGTCCCATAGTTGGTTATAGTAGTTTACCTTGGATTTTAGTTTTATTACATTATTTACTTTTGGTTTATTATTTTCTTGTACCTTGTTATGTCCCTCTGAGGACCTGATCTCCTGCCAGTTTTTGCATCATAGATGATTATGGAGCCTTTGGAGTTGCTGATGTGTGTTGCTTGTCATGCGGGCATTGGTGCCAGGTACTTATATTATTTTTACCGGAGTTATGGTTATTTATTCATATTATTTATTCATCTGCTGATGTAGTCTAGTTTTTATAGACTCATATTTATTTCTCAAGTCTATTCGAGCTTATGTGTTACTGGGCGGCCGACTTTAGCACATCTAGTTTATTCTTGATATTTTATTCTTTATGTGGATTGTGACATAGATATTTTTAGTATTCTTAGATATGTACCCTTATTATACAGCTTATACGTATTCGGGTCGGACCAGAGTCTGGTCGAATGTGTAACTAGCATGTCACGTATGCCTAATCCTACATATTTTGTGACTGGGACATAAAATATTTTTGCAGCGTGTCTCATGAGCCATATTCATTTCTTTAAAGACTCTAGCATGCATCTTGTGGACTATCCTTTTTATACTATTCAAGGCGATCATCATATTCAAGCAAACATGCAAGTCTAGGTGCGATGCAAGATAACATACAAAGCAACATATCACTTATATAGTGATTCTTACCCTTTGTCGAACGGTTATTCCTGCAGCAGACATACAAGTTAGCAACAATATACATAAACATATATGTTCAATTTTCTGTCTGTCTCTGCATCAAACTTTTAGGTAAGTAAGAAGGCTGAATCCTAACATGCGACCTAACTATATGGTGGCCCATGAGTCTACTTCCTCATAATTAGAAGCAGTGTTATCACGGCTCAGTATTGCACAAAAATACTCGCTTATATACTAGCTGCTTTGACACATGAACCATCTATCTAAAAGACATGAATACCCTCCTGATCGTGAGGACTTCTTTGCCTCAGGGTATTCTCTCTGATCCCCCCTAGGGCGAACGGTCCCCAGTGCCCCAGGAACCGGTCGTGGGATTATCCTTGTGCACAAGTTGTCTAAAGACCAATGCATGAATGTAACTCTATCAGATAAACTCTATATGGATGCAGTAGTTTAATAAACAAGCATATAATCAATCTCTTCTCTTCTCTGTGCGGACATGCCGCCATCTCTATCTCTATGCGGACTAGCCGCCATCTCTCTGATACCGTTCAAGCATTTTAAACAGTTCTATCTTTCAAGCATCAATAACAAGCAAAACATGGCACGATTCTTCCCTCTTTTTAGCTAAACATGCAGTTCTACTCTTGGTTAGCATACGATAGAAACATATGAACATTCTATTACTCTTGTTTATTAGCATGACAGTGGTTCATTCGATAGCGGTGTCCGTGTAACTAAGCATGCAATATTCTATTCTTTAACTTAGCATGGCAATTGTTCTATCTCTTTTAGACAAGCATACAAGTTCTCTAGTTAAGCATACAGGTTCTCGTTCTATCATTCTTAATGTGAACATTATCTTATTAAAAAAATAAGTATTTCAAAAATTCAGATTCATTATTAAGGCGTACAATAATCAAATAATGAAGTTCTGCCCACTCACCTAGATCAGTCATCTTCTGGTTCGACAATGAGCTCTTCAAGAATATTTTCTTTTTTAGTCAGCAAACCGATATCTCTTGTACATAGTGCCAAAGCGGAGTGGGGCACTACAAGACTTGGTGCATAAAAGTGTCTATATGGCTAGCTCTAAGCAAGATTTATGCGTGACTAGGTTATGCGTATAGGGATATAAGTACCTTGGTGCATGTCTCTTTAAGCATGAAGGACCATGAGAATGATGATTATTTATCCAGCTTAACTTAGTTACTTTGATTACTTAACTTGGTTGCTATGATTGTGCAGGTTAAGTCATCTGGCGTGGTTGATGACTAGTGAATGGACACTAGTGCATCTAGCCACATGAGCTCTGGGAAGAGCAGTTCACCAAGGTCAAGCCTATCACTGAAAAAGGTCGAAGTTCTCGCTAGCGAACAAGGATCAAGCAGAGAATCTGGGGATTGGGTTAATAGTTTTGGACTTCGAGAAGTTACAGTTAAAGAAGTACGTGTAGCAAAGTACTAGTGATTACCAAGGAATTGATCTCAGAAAGTCCGTTGCAGACTTGAGGTGAACATCCTTGGTTGCCAGATAGTGATATCTTGGCAGGAGACATACTTTGAAACAAAGATTCAGTATCAGATAGATGTTCGAGCCTCTGCTTTTGAGTTGAGTCTTATTACAAGAGTTGTGGGACACCAAGATTAGGAAATATACTCTGTACCGTAAGATGTCTAGTCTATGGCTTATCTCCAAATGTGGGGGTAAGGCGATGGAGAAGCGTGAGGTCTGTGCGCAGACAAAGATTAAAAAATATTGTTCAAATAGGTAAATTAAAGTACAGATTTCCTGGAGTTGGTACACTCAGATATCTGTGACTTCAAACAGTTCTCCTCTAAAGGCCATGATAAAGTATTTCATTGCCTTCATCGACGAATACTCGAAGTACACATTCGTCTATCTGCTCAAGAAAAAAGATGAAATATTCGAGAAGTTCAAGGAGTTCAGGGCTAAGGCTGAACGTCGAAAAGGACAACAACTCAAGAGACTCAAAAGTGATCGAGGCAGAGAGTATATGTCCATTGAATTCGTACCGTTCTGCAAAGAACATGGAATTGTCAATGAGATGACTGCTCTGAATTCTACTCAATCAAATGGAGTAGCTGAACGAAAGAACAGAATGTTGACAGAGATAATAAAGTCAATGATATTAATTGTGGGTCTTCCAAACTGCTTCCGGGAGAAGCTGTGATGACGGCTACGTTCATCCTGAACAGAGTGCCGTATGCAACATCCGATGTCACTCCTCATGAATTCTGGTTCAAAGTCAGACCCAACTTGAATGTCATTCGAGTGTGGGGGTGTCTGGTGTATGCGAAGCTTCCAGACTTGAAGATTCAGAAGCTAGGAAAGAGGACTACGAAGACAATCTTCCTGGGATATGCTGAGAAGAGTAATGCTCGAAGGTTCTTTGATATTTGAGTTAAATTATATCATCGAAATCTCGCGACGCAGAATTCTTTGAAGATAAATATGCAAGGCACAAGAATATTATTTTTGTGGACATTCCAAAGAATAGTGTGACTGCACAGGAGGCTAACGCTTCCAATGAAGATGTAGTCCAAGAAAAAGTTATTCCAGAGACAACGTTCAAACCAGATCTCGCAACCAGTGTCTAAGCGAGTGAGAAGACAGAAGGACTTCGGAGATGACTTTGTCATCTATCATGTGAAAGCATATCCGCTTATCTATGATGAGTCTATGGAAACCAACGACGCTATTTTCTAGAGGGAGGCTATAAATAATGAGTATGACTCAATAACCTCCACAACACTTGGGTGTTGGTCGATCTGCCTGAAGGAGCTAAACCAATCGAATCTTCATGAAGAAGATGAAGGCTGATGGAACTGCTAACAAATTCAAGACAAGGCTGGTAGCCAAAGGGTTTTCTCAAAAGCAGGGGATCGACTACTTTGACACATATGCTCCAATATCGCGGATGACGACCATCAGGATGTTGATTGCTATAAGTGCAATCCATATGCTAGTTATATATCAAATGGATGTGAAAACATAATTCATGAATGATGAATTGACCGAAGAGATTTACATGCAACAACCAAAATGATTCATCGCCAAAGGCCTTGAAGACAAACTTTCCAAGTTGGTTAAATCATTATACGGTCTAAAGCAAGCTTCCAAAATATAGTATGAGAAGTTTGATAAAGGTCATAAGATCAAACGGCTACATGGACAGCAAGACGGACAAGTGTGTTTACACAAAGTTCGTTGATGGGAGGTGAGTCATCGTTTGTCTATACGTGGATGACATACTGATCTTGGGCACAGATTGAGTATGTTTTACTGAGAAAAAGAAGTTCCTCTCATCCAATTCAATATGAAGGACTTGGGAGAGCTGATGTGATCCTGGGGATTAAGGTCATCCGGACGGACACTGGAGTGGCGCGCACTGTCACAGTCTTATTATATTGAGAAAATGCTCACATGCTATGTATATCAAAATCTTCCAGGATCGATACTCCGTACAGGTGTGACAAGAAGATGAAGCCAAATTCGAGGAAAAGTGTCAGGCAGCTGGAGTATTCAAGCGTCATCGAAATTTTGATGTATGCAACAACTACCACAAGCCCTGACATAGCTTTCGCCGTGGGGATGCTGAGTCAGTTCACGTGTAATCTAGGTGTTGAGCACTGAAAAGCTGTGAAGAGAGTAATAAGATATCTTAAAAGGACTCAGAATTATCCAATGCACTATAGAGGGTATCCGACAGTAGTGGAAGACTTCAGTGATGCAAGCTGGTATTCAGAAGTAGAGAACAAAAGGTCCATAGGAGGATACGTCTTCTCCATGGGTGGAGCTGCTATATCGTGAAAGTCAAAAAAGCAGATAATGCTCTCTCATTCCTCGATGGAATCTGAGTTCTATGCACTGACGGCTACAACGTATGAAGCATAGTGACTTCGGAAGCTCATGTATGATCTTTCAGTGGTTGGTGCGCATATTCGGTAGTACCGATTCACTTAGAAGAGATATGTGCGGCTAAGGCACATGGTGTTGTATGAGTGCATCAAGGATGGCGTCATGGTAGCGGTTAATGTTCGAAGCTAGGTAATTCTAGGGGGTCCGTTCAAGACACTACATGAGCGCATCAAAGATGTCATCATTACAGTGGTTGATGATCAGAGTCAGGAGGGTCTAGCGGATCCGTTCATATAAGACCTCAAGCACCAGCTGATCATAAGAACTATAAATGAGTGTAGTACTTCATGTTACAGTGGCGATACCACATGGGGTACCTTGACATGATAAAGCCTCGGCTTTAGGCCATGTCATAGCGGCGTAACACAACATATAGTCAAGGACACAATATAGATGGGCTTGGAGGACTTTTGATATTATGTCTTTGTAATTCTACCATAAAGTTTTATGCTATTAGTTCAAATCAAAATATACTAGGCATCTAGATTTTGGTTCAAAGAATGATCATTGACTGAAAGAATATCAGGAACAGTGGGTAGTCCTTTGAGACATTGAGGGGTTACGGACCCAGAACCATTGTTGTCTACTATCTGTTCTCTAAGTAGAACAAAGTTTTGTGGGAGGATGGCTTAGATGCCTTATTGAGTTTTAGGACATTTGGAATATCCGGTAGCACATCACTACAAAGGAGTAGAGAACTCCATGCTACAGTGGGTGACGTCACCATGAGGTTCTTCGATAGGATAATGCCTCGGCTTCACAAGCCATGTCACAACGGCGTAGTACTGCATATAGGCAGATGGCATAATGCTATAAAATGAAGAGTGGTAGGAAGCACTACAAAGATGTCGATGTCCTCATGTTACAGTGGTGTGACACCACCAAGAGGTACCTAGAGAGGGTAAAGACTTGGCTACGCGAGCCATGTCACTGTGGTATAACACCGCAAGGAAGCACAAGGCTTCATGCTGGGTAGTTTGGCACTACAAAGATGCTGAGACCTCATACTACAATGGATGATACCACAATGAGGTGGGACCTCGACTTTGGGCCATGTCATAGCAGAGTAGCACCGCAAGGAAGCACAAGGCTTTATGCCAAGTACTCTTTAAAAGAACTCACCTAGAGTGTATGAAAAGAGATATAGGCCATTTCTTGAGGGTAAACTTGTAGACGTCCAAGATACATACACCGAAATCAGGTGTACACAGAACCTTTAATGTGCAATCAGAAGCACAACTGATATTATTTTGTGAGTGAAAAGAATTACAGTTATTGTGCAGAATTCAAGTCTTAGTCCATTCTTGCATCATATTGTTATTCGACCTATGCGAAAAGATTCAAGTCGAAGTGACATCTATCCTAATACATGATGGGCATTCACTGTGGGGAACGCTCAACCCATATATTGAGATATGTGGAGAATTGTTGGTATTTTTGCCTTTGGACTAGTAAAGATAGTTCCACATTGGCTACACCACCAAGTGGGTATCTCAATATAATATTTTGTATGTGTTGAGGTATACACATGGGGTGTGATGGGGCACATGGGTGCCATGTGGGGGTATTTTATTAGGAGAAAAAATGATTTAACTCCTCAATGAAAGTTTTTAAGCTTTTTGTCATGCTCTTTGATATTATTCCATAGGAGCGACTCGGATTCGGATTCGGGCTCAAGGGCGCAAAGTGGATCTTTGTTGGCGCACTTTTCACTTAGCACGTCAGCATCGTCGCAAGGCGCTCGTGCGCTCATTTTATGCGCGAGTTTTATGTTCGTGTTGCATGAGCGGATGCTGAACGGGCGCTGAGCGGGTGCTGAATGGGCACTGAGCGGGCTATGCATTGGGCTGCGATTGTGGGATATCAATTTTGTATATTGATTTTTTAGTCTCACATCGGAAAAAAGAGGAGGATGGGCTTCCATCCTTCCCTAGATAAAGATGCCTCTATCCTCCTTTTGAGACACACTAAACATTGATAAAGAGGAGTCCAAATGAGTCCATTCAAGTCACATAAAGAGGTGACTACGAGTCAGAAGTTCTCTTGTGAAGCTGGCTCCTGGGAGCAGATCGTCGATAAATGACGAATCTTGCTTTGAGCAACGGTGGTCTTCACCGTCCCTGCAAGAATACTTTTATTTTGTCTTCTTCTCCTTTTTCTTCTTTGTTCGTTCTGTCTGATTGCAATTACGTTTTGTAAGAAAGAACGAGGGTTATTTTTGTTTTATTGGTTCTTGTTCTATCTTAATTGCAACTGCGTTTGTAAGGAAGAACAACGCTTGTTTCTGTCAGTTGGTTTCTGAAGTTGGCACTCGTCTTGAGTTAAGATCTCCGTTCAGGAAGATCTTGTTCCATCCTAACAAGCTCGTTCAGAGTTTTGTTGCTACATTCCTAACAAGCTCGTTCAGAGTTTTGTTGTTACCTTCCTAACAAGCTCGTTCATAATTTTGTTTCTGGCATCTGTTCAATCCATCAGAAGATCTGTCTCAGAAAATAACAATTATTGTAATATTACGATTGCATTTTTCAACCAAACATAGTAATGCTACAAACTCCATTCGGTTATGATTATATATATACATTGCAGTGAACCAAACTTAATCTTATTCTCTCTGATTAATGCACCTATCGACAGTGTGAGCATGATCATAGTCGCGTCATGATCGGAACAAAAGCGACGATAAGAATTTTTTTTGAGATGGAGGCATCTGCTAATACTGATATTAAAACATTATATATTCAATCTATATTAATGCTAATTAAAATCAATATAAGATGGTTGATCACATTGGAAAGCTGATCAATATTTTGAATTAAAATTCTAAGACGCCGATGCAGATCTTAGACTTTATTATTCTAGCCTGCGATCTCACCTGATATTTGACATTCTTGTATGCGGAATCTTTGTGCTGAGTGCCTCTAGGAAGTTGCGTGCTCATGCTTGAAAGTAGGCTTAACCAGCTAAAAGATGATTTTAGCCAAATGATAGAATCACTAGTGTTTTTGACTTGAGGTGCCTATTCACATGAGCCTGCTTAATTATAAACAGGAAAGTTTGGCTTATACCCAGCTAAAACTAGCTAGGTTTAGCCAATGATTAAACAATTTTTAGTGCTTCTCAGGGGTCAGGTGCCTACACATGCATGCCCTCCTTTAAGTACTAGTGATCACATATAGGGATTATGAAGGAGTCAGAGAAATAGATTAGTCAAATTACGAATCACATGACAAATGACATATGGTCAGCCACTTCTAGCTAGCTAGCTAGTTCTGTTACAGCCTTGTTTATTAAGGAGCAAAGATGCTTTTGTATTGATCCCCTGATGCTTTTGCTGAGAATAACAGCAATGTTAATTCTCTGACTCTGAGAACTGAGAGCAGAAGGTTTACATATAGTATTAAAAGAAAAAACCATAATCTTATATATATATATATATATTTGGACAAGTGCATGCGTACCATCATCAGCTAGCAATTCTCTCTTTTTTTCTTCTCACAAAATCTATCACCATGAAAGCCCTTTCCAAATTTCTGTCTCTTCTTTCTTTGTTGTTTCTTCTTCACGGCCTCGTTGTGTGCAGCTTCCTGTCGCCGCTTGCTTACGAGGCGAAGCCTGCAGTAATTAGAGCAAGCATGGTCCAGCCAAGAAGGCTGCTAGCACATGAGCCGTTGGCTTCAGATTCTGCAGTTTATAACGTGAAGAAGATCATTCCTGCAGCGAAAGCAGCAGTCAATGCAAGCCTAAAGTGGATGCCGCCGAGCAAGTCGAATCCATCACACAACTAAGCTAGCAGTGGTTAAGCTAATGCGAAGAGGGAGATCTGACCGGATGAATCTCTTCAGTGCTTGTAGTGAGTTGCATTAACAAATAATAATCAGCTTGAATTTCTTTAATTTGTTGTCGATGTAGAATTAGCTAGCTAGATTTGCTTGGCTTTTCACCTTTTTTGTTCATTTTGTGGGATCATATATATATATATATATATATATATATAGCTTTGTAGACTCTTACTTAACAAAACTATCTACTTCAATTTTGTTCTGGGTGTTGTTTGTGTTCATGCATGGACATGGTCGATCAGTTGCAAAGTAAGTACGACGACAAACCTTTTCCTCTAGTATGTGCCAGGAAAGATCTTAAGAGATGCAATATATATATATATATATATATATATATATATATAGTTTTTTCTCCTGTTAATTAATGCTTATATGTACATGTATAGAGTCATTTACACTAACATCTCCTATATTTTTGATGTATTAAAAGGACCTCCTTTACTTTAAAAATAATTAGACGGACCTTCCTTCCGCTATATGTTATAAGGATGACAAGTGTAATAATTAACCATTTAGATAAAATATAGAAAATATTAGTGTAATTATTTTTAAAATAATCGATGTTCGTTTAATAAACCGAAAATACAGATAAGGTTAGTATATAATCCTAGATTTTATTAGCAGGGAAAATGAAAAGAGCAATGATCAAATGCTATGCTGTAGAAGTATAATACGTACACCAACAGAAACATGTTTAATTAGGAATCGATATCTGTCTTGGGTTCTTTTCTTCTGCGCAGACACATTGATCAAATCATTTCGTCGCAGTAAGTTTTTAAAGACATGCTGGTCTTATTCTCTATTGTGATTCTGTGATGGCTGCATTAGTGGCAGACATATATATTATATGATCCTAGTGGGAGATTAATCAACTCGTGCATGTGAAATGGCATATATATATCAATGTGCAACATGTATAGTATACGCCTCCGTCGGTAGTGGCACTGGCAGTGCCTCATGCGATTGATAATATGTCGCGCATTTACGCAGATGAGTGCTTTGAGGGTTAGGATGTTGGAAGAGTAAACTATTAATCCTTTCAAAGTAATCCTTCGAATTATTCCGACTTATATATTAAATAGCATTATATAATATCTAACATGATATCTAATATCACAAATTCTAACTCAAAAAATTAATCATCCAAAAAATTAATATTAATATTAATTTTAACATTAATTTTAACATTAATTTTAATTTTAAAATTTAACATGTTAACCGCTATATTAACTGTCACGTTGGCCGTCACGTAAGGAAGTATAGTTTGGAGTGATATTTTGAAGGAATTAATAGCATTATTCGAGCGGAAATAGTATTCTCTCCGGTAGGCATGTCTCAAGACTCTCACATTTGTCCTTGGAATTAGTAGCCTCTTATACCTTTGTGGCAAACTACAATCATTTTAAGGTCTCATTTGGTTCGTAAATCAAAATTTTAGGAAAGTGAACTCATTCGTTTTCTGTATTTGGATTCTAAAGAAAATGAGCATGAAAGAAAAATACACCTACCCCAAGGATTCACTTTACCTTTCAATTTTTTGCATTTATTACAAAAAAAATTAGGACTAGACTATCTCTACTCAAGGATTTATTTGACTATATCACTGGCCCTTCCAAACACCCAAAAAATTGATGGAATCCAATGAAATAATTTTCTTTCTTTTTCGCGAACCAAACGAGCCTAAGGGTAGGTTCGGTACTCTAAAAAATATTTCCGAAAAAAATGTAGAATGAGAAATTTATTTGTTTGAGTTATAAATTTTATTTTCTAAAATTTTGAATATCCGAAAAATAATATTCTTGTGAAACATGGAAAACATAATTCTTTCCAAAATATGTGGTATATTAATAAATTGAGTTAGCTTAAGTTCGGGTCCATGTTAGATGGAGTCGAGTTCAACCCATGGATATATTATTATTTTTTATTTGTTCACTTTTTCTTTCGTTTTCTTTCTTTTTTTTTCTTTTTTTCATTTTTTATGGTTTGCCCTAGTACTAATCAAGGTGAGTTAGATTACATTTACTTTGGATCGTCATAAAAATTTATTTATAAGTAAAAAAAAAAAAAGATGTCAATAGAATTTGAACTATATTATCTAGTATACGAGCATATCACCTTAATAAACTAAACTATAATTTTTTTTAAAGAATTTGATTCATGTGAATTATTCCGGATAGTATTGTGCATACCAAACGACACGATGAGTCTATCGAGTTACTCGAGTACAATTATCCACATGTTGTAAATATGTTGGGTCGGCAATATTATCATTGGGTACACTATAAATAATTAAGGTAGTGAAGTTTATAGCCGGCTTCAAGGGAAGACGGACTAGACAGCCGCCTAGGACCTCCTCCCCGAAGGAACCTCAATATTTTAATTTTTTTAATCATAAAAAAAATAGAAATTTATGTCATATTAAGACTGCAAGTATATGAAAGGAACATTTTCGTGTTCTTTGAATTAAATTTTGTTTTTCTTTTAGAATTTGAAGTTGTTTAATTTATTGGATCTTGATGATAATTTACGTGTATTAAAGAACTAATTATATTACATTTTGGATTTTCTGGATTTTGAATTTAAAAAAAAAATAGAGAGAGACGAGTGACTAATTTTTTTTATAGATTTGTTTAGGAACTCCAAAATGCATGAGCCGACCCTGATCAAGTTGTTGGGAACCTTTTGATTGTAATCATAAACCCTAGCATGCATGATAACAGCCTTCACTGGCAGTGGTCGAGGACATGCTTAAAGCAGATTAACCCGCGACTCTTGGAAAATCCATCTCGATTAGAAAAATCTCCATACTATATTCACCTGATAGGGGTTAACAACTTTTTCCAGCTATTGATCTTACTTACAGATCCCACAAATGAATTGAAGATTATTTATGACGACATTGTAAAGATCAAGTTTGAGCAAGATTTCTTGAAGTACTCTCATTCATTCTTGTTAACTGGAAGAATGCATTTTGCAATCTGGAAACCCAGGGAGATCATAATATAACCAAGAATTACAGCATAGCTGACAATATATTCCCAAGAACTTAATCACTGTTAAATAGCGAGAAACGATGTAAAAGAGTACTTATACACGAGCTATATAATATTTCCTCAACTAAACATCTATTGTTGCGTAAAAAAAATAAAAAAAATCACACACACACACACACACACACACACACACATATATATATATATATATATATATATATATATATATATATATATATAAACACACACACACACACACACGCACACACACACGGTCCGGATCAAAGACCCCGTTTCGGAGCTCCGCCCCCCTGCACCATTGGATAGGAGAACCCGCACGGGCCCGCGTCGATTCAACGGTTGAGAGGAGAGCAGGACTTCCGATCTGGACCCATATATATATTATTCTCTCAAACAGATCTTCAGATGGATTGAACTTTGAACGGGCTTGTTAGGATGGTACAAGATCTTCCTGAACGGAGATCTAAACTCAAGACGAATGCCAACTCCAGAAAACAACTGGCAGAAACAAGCGTTGTTCTTCCTTGCAAATGCAGTTGCTTCCAAACACAGTTGCAATTGAGATAGAACAAGAAAGAAGAGAAGAAGACAGAATAAAATTATCCTTGTTATGACGGTGAAGACCACCGTTGCTCAAAGTAAGATTCGTCATGTATCGACGATCTGCTCCCAGGAGCCAGCAAGTTCATAAGAGAACTTCTGGAACGCTCGTAGTCACCTCTTTGTGTGACTCGAAACAGACTCCTTTTGAACTCATCTTTTTCTATTTTTGGTATATCTCAAAAGGAGGCTATAGGGCTCTTTATATAGGGAATGATGAAAGTCAATCATCCTCTTCTTTTCGATGTGGGACTAAAACATCAATATACAAAATTGATATTCCACAATCGCAGTCCAATGCATAGTCCGTTCAGTGCCCGTTCATCACCCACTCAACCCCCGTTCATGCAACACACACATGCAACCCGAACATAAAACTCGCGCATAAAATGAACGCACGAGCGCAACAAAATCTCACAAGCGCCTTGCGACGATGCTGACGTGCAAAGTGCGCCACTTTGCGCCCTTGAGTCTGAATGGTAATTTTCAAGAGCATAACAAAATGCTTAAAATCTTTCATTGATTATATAGATATACACCCTAGAGTCCGAGTGGTAGCTCCTAGTTAGTCTTTTTTTCTCCTAATAAAATACCCTCATATGGCACCCATGTGTCCCATCACATCCCATGTGTACACCTCAACACATACAAAGTATTATATTAAGATATCCACTTGGTGGTGTAGTTAGTCCAAAAATAAAAATAAATATATATATATATATATAAAAGTTATTATCCTTTTCTTATAAAATAGCACAACAATGTTTTGATCAAGGTTGAAGGTTTTAAGCACCAAATTCTCCAACACTTTATCAAGTCATATTTCACCATCCCAGAGTTTGTATGGGCTGTCGGCTTCTTTGACTGCAAACTTCCCTCGAAGCAACCTTGTCTACGTCCAGGTCAGCATGATGATGAGTATATTGGCATTTGATAACCAATTAAACTCTCGTGATCATTTCCTTCAATGTATTAGATGAGCATCATTGCCCCCAACATCAAAAATATTTTGGTTGACATATAAACACCCTAGGGACCAACCTCCTTGCTAAAAAAATTTCTTTGTTCGTTGACTTTTCCAGCATCAATACTATTTTGTCCGAGTGACACTCTAGATTAAGTCATACATCATCATTATTCTTCAACATATTGTGCCAATATTTTTTTTATCTTATTTTATGTCACAAATCTTCCATTGTCATGTGTATCTCAACAAAAAAAGTCACAAGCTTCCTTTTTCTACATTTATAATTATTTTATTTCACCCATTATATCTTCTGATGTTTGGATCTCTCCCGTTGATTTTGTTGATGATTTCAACTATTACCTTATTTTCGTTGATCATTTTACATGCATATGTTTGGTATTAGCCCCTAAAGAAGAAATCTCATTTTACATGTTTGGATCTCTCCCATTTTATACATATAAAGGTGAAAACATTCTACTTGATCATAAAAAAGTCTACTCGAAACATAAGCAGTACGACTAGCACGGGCGTGACGGTGTCGTTGAATCGCGGCATAATCTATAAGACAAGCAGTGTAAATATGTGAAGTAGTGTACTACAAAGAGTATATAATGATCTACTCGAAGCATTAGCGGACTCTACTTGCACGAAGCTAAGGTAGCATGCGAGGGTCTAACTATTAGCCAAGTTTTATTTCTATGTTTTAACACAAGCAATACAAGATAGAATTATTTTCTTAGCTATGTGCGTTGTATTCTTATTAGCATGCAAGGGATGGTTTTTCTAGCGAATAGCATGTATCGTCCAAGTTATTAGGTGTGCAGGCTAAGCAAAAACAGGTTCATCGTAGCCACCCATCTTAGCGATGATTCGTCTCGGCCGAGCGATACTCCGAGCACATCTTTGAAAGTCTCTGAACTCCTGAAGGGTCAAGTCTGAATTCATTTGCCTCAAGCGAGTCTTTTCGCTGAGCAAGGCGGGTCGGGTCGTCGCACTTGTGTTATTTGAATCGGCTCTCCGTTTTGACGCAGAGCGGTCGTTACAGACTCTGGGAGCCCGTTAATAATAATAAAGAAAATAGATTTCATAGTCGCGGATAACTTATGCACATGATTTTGTTCCTCGTACGAACATTAGTACCAAGACACTGGTACCGTTCGGCCCGAGAGGAACTGGGTATCGCAGGCCCTCCAGGCTGGGACAAGGGCTACCGGGAGGGTGATCACGCGATATGCCGTAGTTCGACGCTTAGGGGTAACTCGTACCTACCGCCGAAGGCTTCATCTACCTCGTCCATAAATGGCTTGTGATGCCAGCGACCTATTTCATATAGATTAAGTTGGCTTGATTGTGGCAATCCGCGTGTGAGTCTTTGCATTGAAATAAGTAATCTAAACATGCTGAATATATAAAATCTGAACAACCTGAGAACAACTTGAGTAACACATCTGAATCTGAATAACCTGAGTAACACACATGAACGTTTGAGTATAACACATCTGAGTAGTCTAAGTATATCATTCACCTGAGCATGAAACACGCTCGTCATACTGGTGTTTCCCTATGTGATTCTTTGATTTCATTATATATATTTGTGTGCTTGGTTAACTTGATTTATCGTGGATAGGAAATGACAAATGGTAAGTTGGTAAATTTTGTCGTATTACTCTTATATCGTATGACGCACTGCAACGCGAGATAGTCTTTATATTCATATGCCATAAAACTGATCCGATGGCAAGACTAGAAAGACAACAAGCAATAGAGTGCACATAACTAAGCGAACGTGTTTGAATTTGTTGAGCGGGCGAGAAGTCTCACCACCAGTCATTCATGTATTGATAATCCACCAGATTTCTTGCAGAGTGTGGGAGAACCTCGTTCGGTACGGAGTTTCCCCTCGTGCATGCTATGGTGTGGATCTAACTCTGGAGTCTTGGAGCGTTGCGGCAAGAGCTAAAGCACATATACAGGAGATAATGTATTTAAATATCGCATATGTATTATCCCAATGTTGTAAGCAGCTTGGTACATTTTATTGTTGAGAGAGAGAGAGAGAGAGAGAGAGAGAGAGATTGAGCATTTTGTAATACCGGCCTAACGCCGCTTGTGATATTTCTTCATAATCAATAAAGAGCTCGTTTCACATTTATACTTGTGTCTATTTATTATTCCGCTACTTGGGGACTATTTGTACGAATCTGTGGCTTAGCTTAAATCGGTAGTAAAAATGAATATTTTAGCAAATGTTTCCACTACAAATATAAAAACTAGTATAAACCCTCCACATATTTAAAAAAACTAGCAAATATCCCAATTATGAGTAAAATAATCAAAATTTTGGTTAAATAATGGAGGTATATCTTAACATTTTAAATGTTGTATACAAAGTAATGGAGGCATTTGCTAGTATTTAAAATAAATTGCGGCATATGTTAGTTTCTATATTTATAATGGAAAAATTTGCTAAAATATTTCTAATAAAAATTTAGGATCTAAACTTTATAATTGGACAAATCAAGATTTAAACTCTAAGCTAGAACCTCCAAAGGTTCTTGATATAATAACTCTTCTTCTAATTAGCCCTAAAAAGAAGAAACGTCAGAATGCAACTTTTGTTCAAAATTTGACATATATATTAAACAATTCACCAAAAATTTGGACCAATTTTAGAGGTCTCTCATATCAAGAACCTTGTCACACATGGATACCTTAATTATTACGTAAAGTAATAACCTAACTTATGAGGGAGATATTATATGCCACTAGTAACTAAACTAATGAGAGAGTTATTATATGCCACTAAGTAAATTTACGTCTGTTGTATGTATCAAATTTTCTTTTATGATATTATTAAAAAAGTTAGATAGAAATTTAAATTATATTAGAATATTTTAAATATAATTTAAATATATTTGAATTATAATATATTATAAATTTAAAAAAAAATTGGACATATATTTACTTAGATAATATCTTGTAGTTAATTTAAATATAATTTAAATTTTGAATATATTTTACGATGAGTTATATGTTCAGGTGATTTTAATTTTTTTTCTTAAACTACGAAAGAACCCATGCGGTAGTTAATTTTTTTATATGACTAATTGATGATATACATACAGCTAGAACCGTTCAAGCCATTTGGAGGCCCTAGACAAAAGTCCAAATATGGGACTCTTTTTTAAAAATTTAAACATAATTAAATTATGTAATTTTATTATATTGATTTATATGCAAATTCTCATCCTTGATCCAGACTTGGGACCGGCGATGTATTGTTATAAACTGTTATAAACATTACATAGGCGGATTTAAAAACTTGTTTTTCATTAATAATTTTTAAATTTTGAATAAGAAGCAGTTGTGTGTGTGTGTGTGTATATATATATATATATATATATATATATATATATATATATATATATATATATATATATATATATATATATATATATATATTATGTAGTAGATAATTAAATAAATTTAACTTTTCTTGATAATTAAATAAATTTGAATAAGAAGCAATTGCACATATAAATTAGTAATCTAAAAAATTTTAAATAAAAAAAATTAAAAATTATGACTTATCAAGTTATATGACTAGCAAAATCAACAATTAAGCTATGTCACTCCCCGTTCCCGATATACGTATTTAGAACGTATCTTTTTATTTTAGCATGGTTGCATGTGCATGGAGACTATATTCATTCTTTGGTTTAACCTTGCTCATGGTTTATTTTGTGGGTTGTTTCAAGTCATGAGAACACTTTGGTTCAACCCTCAACCCTAACGTATATAACCCAACATTTTTTCTTTCTCTTTTCACTTCTTCATTTCTCCCTCTCTCTTTAGTTTGCTCTCTCCATTTCCATAGGCAAGTACACCTTGCATGAGAAATAAAAAAATCCTCCATTTTATTATTCTATTATATTTGTTATGTGTTTCTTAGCACTTTTAGAACTTGGAGTTTTCTGTTTTGATGGATATATTAGTGTAGATCTACATTTATAACTTAAAATTTTTATGTATTTCATGAGTTTTTCTTGGTTTTGATCTATTAAACATGTATTTTAGAAAATAATTTTTGTTATATGATAGAGCTTTTAATTTAGAGCATTTTGGCTTTTGGTTCACCCGATTTGGACTTAAAATGAGAATTTTATGGACAAAACAAGATTTTAATTTTTAGAGCTTTTTCGCCATGGTTGAACCTGCTGTTGGAAAAGACAAAGTCTTCATGCGGCCAGCGAGTTATGCGGTTGAGAGTGTTATGCGGCCCGAGAGGGTTATGCGTCCTGAACTCTTGCCGCATACTGACAGCATGTGTCCATCTTGTTGGACGCATGGCTGCTTATTTACACAAATATCCTTGAATACCATGTGTTTTTACTCGCTGAACGAATAAGAAATTCGCTAAGTCCAAGAGACCTCCATGCGGCATCGAACTCCATGCGGCACCGACACTTATGCGACATTGGAGAATATGCGGCCACTTTCCTTGGACGTATGATTCTGAAACCGTGGCACATGTTTCTATAATTTTTTTCTTTTTTCTGACACACTTTATGGCTTATCACATTAATCACTTTTTGTCACATCACTGACACTTTATTCATTGTCACTTCAACACTTGTCCCACGGAGTAGACTTAAACCCCGAGCATGCGGCCAAACTCCATATGCGGCCAGGACTTTTCATGCAGCCTGACTTCATATGCGGCCTAGACTTCCCATGCGGCCTAGAGATCATATGCAGCCTCGACTTCCCACGCGGCCTAGAGACCCATGCGGCCTTGCTTGTTTGATTGAATGTTTCTTATTCTTCGTGACCCGTGTATAATTGGTAATTGGACTTGAATACTGTATTCGTGCTGATACCACTATTATCTGATAATTGTCCATGATTTAATGTGCGCTGGGGTACAACACATCGTGTCACATGTTAAGTGATTATATTTGGGTTGTGCATCGAGAATGCCTCCAAATTCCTGAATACGTGATATTATAAATATATATTATTTTTCCATCACGGACATAATAAGTGAGTCAACTACCAAAGCGTGGATAGGATATTGATTGTCTGAATGTTGCATACACGCTCGGGTGAATCAAGATTTGACTTGAATGGATTTGTATCTAGCGTGCTCGTACTTGTACGACATCTTAAGAAAAATTCTCATGTGACCACGTCTTGGGATAATTAGTTACTAAAAGTGGTAGTAACATTGGAGGGAACGGTATCCCGACATCATGCCAACGAACCTTCCTACAGAGATTCATTCTAGTGCGCTGTGGGCTGGCCACCATAGATATTGTATATCATCTGCCTTAGTAGAGTATAGTATCTGACCTATTATTATGCCGAGCCACTGTTTTACTATAGGAACACTGTAACCGCTAATACCGTATTTTAGCGCAGTGGCCTTACGGGGAACTGGTGCATCTCGTGAATACTTGTTTTATTTATTTGGCTCGGTTAGCTCGTGTTCGGCACTGGCTGATCTTAGAATTCCTATTATGCATTAATTCCGAGATAACCTCAGACTCCACAAAATAGCAAGGAGTATAAATGATTGGTCGATATAAGAAATGGACTTGGTTGTGATTGTATTATTCGGTTAGTAGCCTAAAAAAATGGACTATCATAGTATGATAGTTTAACCCTTGTCCTTGTTTGATTATAGGGTTGGCCTTTGCGCTAGGATATGTCATGGACCTAAGTTACGACACTGAACCTATGTATCATTATATGTGTTTTTCTTGGATTTTTGTTTTTTCATTTTTGTGCTTCCTTTGTGGTACTTGCTATTTGGGTCTAACCCCACTAATTTTGCATGGCCAGGTTTTGAACCAGCACCCGAGGATCCAGCGTAACTTTTCCTAACTCATGGCGCGTACCAGGAACATGGTCGCAAGGGATAGCGAGTGTGTTTTCTTCTTTCCTTCTCATCATTGAACATTTACTTCTTTTTGGCGTTTAGCTATCGGCACATGTTAGCCGGCTCGTCTGGACATTAGTTTTCTTACATGATTTTATTAAATCAGACTGCAGCCGATCACTGTCATGTACTTTTGTTACTCTTCCAGCTCCTTATTTTGCATAGCTGGTCGCCAGAACATTTTGAGAAACCGTTTGGGTCGCCTTATTGCTTTATCATATATGCTCTATGCTTACTGTTTCTTGTTTGAATGATTCAGACATAGAAGTTCTTGACCATAGGAGACTTGATTGTAGCATGCACCCCTTGTCTTATACAGTCGTGATCGTCGTACGACGTATAGCACCTTGTATGGGGTACCTGGCCATGTCCGTCTTCGTATTCCGGTACTGGAACGTGACACGCTATCATAATCAAAATTTTCTCACATAACTGAAAACGCCAAGGAGAAGCAACAGCTGCAACACAATTGATAATTAACAACCACTTAATTACATGTTTGATATTAAAAAAATAACACAAACACATTTTAAAAGATTAAAAAAAAGTATCATTTTCATATCATATTTATCGTATCACTGACAGTGACTAAAAAAAAGAATATACATGGTGAAACTTTCATTAACATTACTAATCATCTTTAACATATAATACAAAAAAAATGTTTGGCAATTGACCAAGACTGACAAAGCATCAAATAAAACATCAGAAAATTGTAATAGGCTAATAGCCAAGCCATCAAAGATACTAGATGTCACCAAACAAAATTTCAAGCCTAAATATAATAATAATAATAATAATAATAGTAGTAGTAGTAGTAGGAAAAACTTCATTCCACCTTGCTTATCATCAGTTACTAAGTTACTAGAAAAACAAAAATACTCACAAAAAACAGTGTCCGTGAGACTGTGAAAGAGCCAAGAGGCAAGTAATTTTTTTCGAGTGTCGTCCTTGCAAGCGCTTGCAGCTGTATGAGAGAGAGAGAGAGAGAGAGAGAGAGAGAGTTGCTACTTTTTTCTCTTTATATAAAACATGAAAGATGAAGAGGCGATGACGTTACGGTAATTTCTCCAAAATATGAGAGAAAGAAGCGGTAATTGATTTTAATTGATTTTTGTCACGTTTTACCAAGCCAGCTGTATCTTTTTTCATATCCTTCTTTTTTTCGCTAGATATAGCTTGTCCAGACCTTTCAAAGAAAGAAAAAAAAAGTTAAAATTTGATGATTACATATATATACCTATATACTAGTATTTCATATTTTTGGTGCCCCTGAAAAAGTAGGGCCCTAAGCAGCTGCTTCCTTTGCCTAGAGGAAGAGTCGGTCCTGCATACAGCTTAGATGGCTCATTTTTTAATTATTTATAAGTTATATTATAATAGTAGAGATATATACACCCTTAAAATAAAGTTATATATTGCTCAATAAATAAAACCAAAAAAAAATAAAAATAGATTCAGTTATTGCCACAATAATCTGATAAATGAGTTGATGTATCCTTATAGACTATAGTTTCTCTCTTCCGTTTAAATTCTCTCTTTTAACAAAAATGACGGATTTAGTATGTTCAATATTTAACATATAAATCTAGTGCATACAAGTAAACAATTTACATACATAACAAAATAAACTGATGTATTTTTATTATATCAAAAAAATTCTATTCTATTAGAGATAAAATTTCCTATTCCACTCGTTACACAATAGAAAGAAGGGGGGGGGGGGATTTAAAACTTCTATTTATCTAATATGTGCTTCCTAACTTCTTGAAAAGAATTTTAGTATAAATTTATAAAATTTTGAAATATTACATTATGTGCTTTATGTTCTCGACTACCCCTCACCACTTGATTCTTATTATGTTCCCTAGTTTAACCCGACCCGGAATTTATTGTATACGAAATTATGCAATAATAATAATAATAATAATAATACAGAGATATAAATTATAAGATACTGTGTATAAATTATAGGATTCTATTATAATTTACAGTGAAATCAGATCGGACTGGGACATAATCCGATCTTATGTGACTTTCTTAGTGAAAATAAGGGTGTGATATCCAGTGACGTTGTCGGTATTATTAAAAATATAAGTTCGAGGAAGAGTGGTGTCCCAGGAAGGATGATGACTTACAGCACGTTCTAAATTCTTTTCCGAAATTGCTGATTCCTGAAAATGGATTGACGAAAATAATAAAATTTTGATTTGAATAACAGTGATTTTGACCACTAACAGGTGATTCGACTAATCCGACAAAAAGTTTTTACTGTTAACATCTTTCATAGCTCTGATCTATAATTGACAACTTTGCTGCGATTTTATTGCTATCATTTTAGCGGATTTCTGTGGGGGTTTCTTTGCTACATTAAATAAAGATTAGTCTTCAGTCTTGAAAATATACTACAAAAAGTACATGACCACTAAGAAGATAATGCAATATCTTGCTTAGGTACAGAGCAGTTGGGTTAAGCAACTAATCTCATGTTTGAGGATAACTAACTAAGCCCACATGCTCAGACAACTAGGGACGACAATGGGACAAGTATTGACCGGAAACCATACTTTTCATTTCCATGTTCCATTAGTGTTTCCGTCTTCATTTTCGTTCGGATTCAGTTTTTTTATTTCAGTTTTCGTTAAACAATGCACTTTCCGTTCCAAGTATTATCCCGTTAAACAATGCACTTTTTGTTCCGTTAATACTTTTGAGACTGAATTTTCTCATCCCCGTCCCTTGTGTTGTTAACGATTCTTTCTGTATATTATAAGCTTAAAAATGTTATTTTCATTCCAAATAAAAATATATAAGACACGTCAATAAAATCTTGTTTTCATGAAAAATAAAATACTACTATATAGAGAAAATGATACAATACAAAAAAAATATTAATCCAACAAAAATATAAAAATATTAAATAGAAGTTTACAATACAAAACAACAAAAATAACATGTTAATTACATAAAAATATATTTTTAATAAAGATCTATAGTTCCATACAACTAAAACATGCAAGTATAACATGTTAATTACATAAAAATATATTTTTAATAAAGATCTATAGTTCTATACAACTAAGATTATTTCTTCATTCGTTGTCTTTTCCAGCATCAATACTACTTTGTCCGAGTGACACTCTAGATTAAGTCATCCATCATCACCTATTCTTCGGCATATTGTGCCAATATTTTCTTTACCTTATTTTATGTCACAAATCTCTCATTGGCATGTGTGTCTCAACAAAAAAAAGTCACAAGCTTCATTTTTCTACATTCATAATTATTGTATTTCACCCTTTTATATCTTCTGATGTTTGGATCTCTCCTGTTGATTCTGTTGATGATTTCAAGTATTACGTTATTTTCGTTGATCATTTTACATGCATACCCTAAAGAAGAAATCTCATGTGTGTGTTATTTTTTTTCGCTCTAAAGCATTAGTAGAAAATCAATTCAAACACTACATTGTCACACTTTACTCCGACAATGGTGAGAAATATCAAGCCATTATTTCCAATCTCAATATGGTATCATAGCCACACTCCTGACCTCTCTCTCTCTCTCTCTCTCTCTCTCTCTCTCTCTCTCTCTCTCTCTCTCTCTCTCTATATATATATATATATATATATATATATATATATATATATATATATATATGTATATATATATATATATATATCATAATGGCTTCCGAATATTGTAAAACCCCTATTCCTAGAAACCGTATTTACTTTTTTTAATTAATAATTATTAATTTAATTATAGTAATTATGTGCTAATTAGGAGAAATAGATTTTATTTAATTTTTATTTTAGGTGTTGGTGCACTTAGGGGATTTATGGGACCATCAGAAATTTTTCTGAATTTATTTTATGTAGGAGACCCTTTGGACAGTTGCTAGCTTAATGGTGTGCACAAATATATATTTTTAGAATTTTTCTATGTATTTATATATATGTGTGCATTTAGAAGATTTATGAAGCAATTATGAATTTTTTCGAATTTATTTCATGTAGGAGACCCCTTGAGCCGTTGCTAGCTTAATGTTATGTATTAATATAATTCTAGATTTTTTCTATGAGTATATACGTATATATATATATATATATATACATATATAATTTAAAGAAATTTAGAAAAAAAAAAGAAAAGAAAGGAAAAGAAAAACTATAAAAAACTATTAATAATACTAATAAACTATTAACTACTACTAAACAACTTTTGCTACCAACCCACCTTATGGTACCCCCTGCGCCCCTTTGCAAATAGAAGCAGCAGCTTCCTAAGGATCCCCCCCCCCCCCCCCCCGCGCGTGGAATGCATAGCCCCTTCCCCTTTTTTTGTTTTTTTTCTCTTTTTCTTTTCTATCATCCTATATATATATAAATATATATATATATATATATATATATATATATAACTCTTGAACCCCCTAAACCCTAACCCTAGATCATCCAAACCTTTCCTCTTCCCATCTAAACCTAGAGAGCGCCGCCACCGCAGCCGGATAATCCCGCTAGGCCGTCCAAACCAATCCCGACGACCGCGACCCCGCACACCCCGCGCACTGCAGATTTTTGCAGCTAGGTACCTGTGTTCCAGAGTTGTTTCCCGTCGCCTCGCTCAACCAAACGCCACCCCGTCTTCACCGGAATGCTCACCCCTTAACCCTCTTCCATATATGTATGATAGTTGACCTCGAACAACGCGAAATCATAGGCGAAAACAGCACCAAAGTTGGCAGAAATAGACCGAATTCTGGAATCGCAGAAAACTGCGGTGATCACCCATGTCTCCGAGTTCGTATCTCCCACCACAGAGATCCAAATTTGATGATTTTTTTTGGTATACGTAGACCACTTGACCTAGTTTAATTTTTGTTAAATAACCCTAGATTATTAACTGCTGTAGACAGAATTTAATTTATTGGAAAACCCCGTGAACACACTTTTCCAGATTTCCAAAAGTTGTGAAACGGAGCGCGTCCCACCAAACGGGACCGTCCTGCTTGTACCAAGTGTACCAAACGGTGCGCACAGCATAACCGGACACGTAAAAGTTTGCAGAAACTGATTCGGACACGTGTGCGCGCCGGAATCAGCCCGTATCCGCGTACAAATCCCGTGTCACAACTTTTGCGGAAATCGTGCGCATTTTGTGCACGCTCGTCAGATTGCGAAGAAACATACGCCACTGGACTCAGGATAATGCGTTGGTCCTGTGACCCAATTTTCATGCAATTCTGAGACAGTTGACCAAGTCGCCAATTGGCGGGTCCCATGGTTGACTTTTTGGGCAAAATTGTGTTCGGTCCATCGAAATCCACATTTGAACATACCGTTGGGTTCGTATTAACATCTAGAGTTTGTTTGACCTATAATTTGTTCTATTTAGAGACTGTTACCCTTGGCACATTTTTCGGTACAAAGTGGGCCACATGTGGACCCCACTTTTACCCAAAATTACCGTTTTGCCCCTGTGTCCAAATTGGACGAAAGGAAAGTATTTTCTAGCTATTTTGCTTATTCTTGGAACATTGGTGATATCTATTTCAGCATTCTGAGACATTTTTCTGAGGCCATAGCTTCTGATCCTGTGTGCTTGACTTCTGGACAGTACACCTTGCAGCTTTTTTACCAGGCAAGATACCTTGCCAAATTGCTTACAGTATTTTGCATGCTTAGTATATTTCTTTATATTTATTGTATTTCTATTTATTCATTGCATGTGTAGTTTTCTTTCAGTCATTACTATATATTAGATATGTTGACACACACATGGCACTTAGTATCATAGAGGACAATCAGTAGCATATAGGCTTTAACCACTCTGGTAAACCGTAGTAACTAGTACGCACTATGGTGGTCATGTTCGATGGTCGCTACCCCCGAGGTATATCGATTGATGGAGTCACGAGGGTCGCTAACCCCGAGGTATGTCGGCTGATGATGTCACTGACGTGTGTGTGAGTGAGAGATTTAGATCGAGTAACCTACCCTTGCCCATACGTCGAAAAGTTATCCTCATTTGCATTCATATAGACTGTTTTGTACAACGTACTTATTTATTTTCAAATAATATGCATGTTTACTGTATTCAAATTGGCTTGCTGTTCTGTATCTTGTTACGTCCCTCTGAGGGCCTGGTCCCCTTCCAGGTGTATCTGTTCTTGAGTATTTGCAGGAGCGCAGATTCTGATGGTTACATATGTTTTGAGGATGTCTTCTCTCTGAGCCCCATGAATGTTAGCTGGTATTCTTATATTGTGTTTATTGTGTTGTACCTTTACCGTCGAGTTGGTAGTGGATTTGTTTCCATCCAACTATCATCCTTAGATACTTATATTGTTATCTAGTTTCATAGATACTGGTTATTTATTTATATTTGATTTTCGTGGATGAGATTTAGCTTATACCTTGTGACTTGTGACATATGTTTATACCACTTGTAGATTGATTTTCATATTACAGCGTACGTGTGGATTTTGGTTTCCATATATTGGAGTTGCCATATCCATACGGTTGGCATGCTTACGTGTTCCTAGTCCTACGTATTTTGGGACTGGGGCATGACATATTTTTGTGGTGGCCCATGCAGGTCGAGAGCATATTATCTCGGTTACGTTATTGTACCGAACAAGCCTGCACCTAGGAATAGAGTATAGGATCTCATCCACAATTGACTATGATTCGCTCTCCTTCTAATCTATTCTATCTGAATAATTGCATCCTACTTGATTCATGTGCTTCCCTAATAGTTCTTTGAGTATAGTCTTCTGAACCTTCCAATACAACGAGAATATAGACACACCACTAAGTTTAGAATATCTAGTGAACCCTAGAATTCCTTATCTATAGATTGGTTTACCATTACCCCTTGATGCATTATGAAGACTTGAGAGTAGTATAGACGCTACTAGAGTTAGTTAGAAGTTTTACCATAATGTTTGACCCTAGTATTGAGGAATCAATAGAAAACCAAAATTGAATATTATGACTGAACCTGACCTTCATAGTTAGATAGTATTGGAGAACTATAAACTTAGATCATTGTCTTATTAGTAGCAGACAGTACCTTAGGAAGCCAAGAGCAATGAATATAACATTTCTCTTGATCATACCTCGAACATAACAACTAGCATACCACTCCTCCTTAGAAAACCATGATGCTATCTAGAGCCCTCTATATTAATTTTATATTGTTCCTCTGCGACCCTAATATTTGCTAATTGTGCGACGACTAAATTTTGTTCTTCTACCCTTCATCTTTCAATTCGTGCCATCTGACACTTCTGATTGTAGGCCAGAAATTTATTCTGTGTTAAGGACATATAGTTGTTGGGATTATAGTTATAAATGTTAAATTTTGAAATTGTGTGTTTGGTAGTTAGAACTGGATAGTTTTAAATTATTCAGTAGATTATGACCTGGTGCTTATCCCTTAGTTTTAAATTGCGTAACATGTACCCCACCTCAATACGAGTTATATTCCCTTTCTCTTAAGGCCAGTAACTGTTCCATTCTTACTATGGACACTTGCACTAAGACTAGGACTTAGGACGACCATGACCTATGTAATGAAAGAGGATAACCTAATAAGTACCAAGACCCCCTTCTCGTAGACCTTAACAGGAGTTTCTACGGTATCCTTAAGGCAATTACAGTATTAGTTTATTGTTATAAGTTGGGTAGTATACCTCACAACCTAGCATCACATAGTCTTTTGCCCTATTATTGAAGTGTGATTGAACAACATTAACTGTACGCTAGCTTAGGACGACAGTGTTTTTTTTTTCAGACTGTAGAACTTAGAGGCTATACCCCTACTTTGTCGACTATCGACTTAGACAAGGAATTAGTATGACCAATGTAGAGATTATGGAATCTTATCTTTTGTGAATTTGAATTATTATGTATCTTCTTTCATCATAATCCAGCGTATTTATGTTTGCTGTACTACCTTGACTTATGCTGCTATTATAGCCTAGTTTTTGCAAGCTTATTCTTTCATCGAGCATGCTCATGACATATGTATTATTGGGTGCACATAATGATACAATTGCCTAATCAGAATCGGTGTATTAAGGTCTAGATAACCTTAGTACGCTTGGTTCGCTCTTCGCATGACTACTTTACGTGGATTGAGATATATGGTAGTAGACGAATATACTTGCCCCTAGACATGTCTGACATATCGTATCAGAAAAACTGTTGCAACCACCCCTGTTTAAAGACTCGTATCTCCCACCACAGAGATCCAAAATTAGAAATTCCTTTTGCTATATAAAGACCACCTAACCTAGATAATTTCCTGTCAATTATATTATTTTATATTGTGTTAAAATCAGAAATAAATTAGGTTGAAAACTCATGAAAAACTGTTTTTAAAATAACAAAAACTTGTGATACGGAGCGCGCCCCGCCAAACAGTACCGCCTCGTCGCGTACCAATTGCATCAAAATACGCATATGGTATATCCAGACGTATGAGATTTTGCGTAAACTGATTCGGACGCGTGTGCGCGTCAGAATTAACCCGTATCCGCAAAAAGTCCCTGTATCGTGACTTTTACAAAATACTGCACCATTTAGTGTACGCTTGTCAGAATACGAGGAAACTTGCGCCATTGGATTCATGGTGTCACGTTGGTCCTGTGACCCAAGTTTCATGCGATTCTGAGACAGTTGACCAAGCCGCCTATTTACGGGCCCCACGGTTGACTTTTTGGGTGAATTTGTGTCCGGCTCACCGGAATCCAAAATTGAACGTACCTTTGAGTTCGTATTGACGTTTAGAATTGGTTTAACCTATAATTTGTCCCTTTTAGAGACCTTTACCCCTGGCACGCTTTTTGGTGCAAGCGGGCCACATGTGGACCCCGCTTTGATCCAAAATTATCGTTTTGCCCTTGTGTCCAAATTGGACGAAAGGATGGTATTTTCTAGCTATCTCGCTTATTCTGGGAATGTTGGTGATGTTTATTTCAGCATCCAGAGACGTTCATTCTGAGGCGTAGCTTCTGATCCTGTGTGCTTGACTCCTGGACGTTATACTTTGCAGCTCTTTTGTCAGGCAAGATACATTGCCAAATTGCTTACAGTACTTTACATGCTTATTATATTTTTGTATATTCATTGCATGTGTATTTTCTTTCAGTCATAAGTATATGCTATATATATATATATATATATATATATATATATATATATATATATATATATATATATATATATATATATATGTTGACACACACTTGACACATAGTATCATGGGAGGGGAGGACAATCAGTAGGTGTATGGGCTATAACCACTCTGGTGAACCGTAGTAAGTAGAACGCACTATGGTAATCATTTTCGATGGTCACTACCCCCGCAGTATATCGGCTGATGGTGTCACGATGGTCGCTACTCCCGCGATATGTCGGCTGATGATGTTCCTGACGTGTGTGTGAGTTGTGAGATTAGATAGAGTAGCCTACCCATGCCCATACGTCAAAAAGTTGTCCTCATTATGTATTTCATATAGATTGTCTTGTACAACGTACTTATATATTTTCTAACTATATTGCATGTTTACTGTATTCAAATTGGCATGCTTCTATGTATCTTGTTACGTTCCTCTGAGGACCTGGTCCCTTTTCAGGTGTAGATGTTCATGACTATTCACAGGAGCACGGATCAGGACTTACTACTTATCTCTTCCGATGAGGTCTTACCTTCGGAATCTTTGATTATCTCTAGCGATAGATCGCTTCGCTGATACCTTTATATCATCATATTATTTATATTGGAGATTTATCCTTCTCCCTTATTTTAGTATTGATATAGTCATTGGTAGTGGATTTGTCTCCACCCGACTATTATTTTGGATTATTCAGACTCATTATTCTAGTTTAGTTATTTCTTTTCTATGACTTGTATGTGGATGAGATTAGTATTTCTGTGACTTGTGACTATATATATACCACATGTGAGTTATTATTCATATTACAGCGTACATGTGTATTATGGTATCCATATATTGGAGTTGCCATATACATACGGCTGGCATGCTTACGTGTTCCTAGTCCTATGTATTTTGGGACTGGGGCATGACACAGATGTTTATGGAAGATGATGCTCATAGCTCGCTGGTATGTAGCACGTGTTCTTTAGTCCAAAGGGCATGACTGTGTAGCAGTATACCCCTACCGTTGTCCGGGACGACGTATGCTTCTCGTCGTTGGGAAACATCTTGATTTAATTATTTTAAAGTTATCCAGCTGGGGAGTTTTTGTGGACTTATCATCCTTGGCATACTTAAACCTAAGTATGGAAGTTGAAATGACTGACACCATCAGATATATTATGGACGTGACGGTAGACAAGAATATTTGCTCAGAGGCAATGTGAAATGGCAAATTCTTGGTTTGTAGACTTATTACCCGTGGCGTACCTTAAGTACGAATAATAAGCTAAAATAACTGGCACTATCAGGGGTTATACGAACGTTATAGTAGAAAGTCGATAGGCAGAACGTTACTCAGAGGTAATATGGACATGGCAAAGTTCTGAAAATTGGAATTCAATTAGAAGTATCTTACGCAAAGGTGATGTGGACATGGTAAAATAAACTTTTATGGGGACAGAGAAAAATATGACAGAGGTAATGAGGATGTGACCATTTTTTCTTGTGGTGATAGATTCGCTATACGAGAATGACATGATTACAGCTGAGGTAATATGGACATAAGTTATTGCTTGGGGTGATCCCACCTTACTTGGGAGAGCATTTTCGATCCAGACTAGGGATAGTAAATGTGATGTCTTAGAAGCGACTGGGCTTTGAGGACACACTTTTTTTGCTGGAGGGAATCAAGTTTGGATGGTCTTCAACGAAAATGTTTCGCTGGACCTAAGAACTGCTCCACTGGAGAATTTTTTGTGGATCCATTATCCATTGCGTATTCAGGATCCCTGAACACATATAATAGATTTTGCAAAAAAATTATGGAGGGACACAAATCCCTTTATGCATTTATACTTGCTGGGGATAACAAAATGTAAACACTGTACATTTTGAATTAATCTGCTGGGAAGTACAAGCCTAGACATAATACTTATTGAGAAACTTGCCCTTGATCAACATCATTAGCAAGTCTCGGTTAAGCTTTTTGAGCATGTATGCATTATTGAATCAAGGAGATGTTGTCCTTGATAAAGCATCGGATTAAGGAAACACTGTCCTTGGTGGGTTCGAGAATACACTGTCCCCGATTAAGAGTTCATATCTGCTCTTATTTGTTGACAGAATCTGGAGCTTAAACTTTACGAACTACAGTCTTGCTGGAGCAACGATGCGTGCTAGCGCTTTCGAATCCCAGCCCCTTATGAGTGATATTGTAATAGCTGTCGATTGTAAAGGAATACGTCGTTCTTTACTAAAATTTGGACCTTCAGCCTTCCGGAGATCATGATCCATCTTTTGCATGAGACGAAGTAATTGTTGGCTGTAATGATGAAACTATGGTAGCTCATTATTTCTCGTACTAGATACTACCGATGCTTTGGCTTGTGACAAACAGGGAGTCAGGTATAAGGAATACTGACGCGTACACATGAAGGAGTTGGCTGAATTCTGCGTAGGATCACTGCCACGTGCATAAGATTGCTTATTACGCCGAGGACCACCGCCAGGTGTGCGTATATGCGTAATAGGCAGAGGGACACTTCCTGCTGCTGGAGATTTATTTCGTCAAGAAGCACTATCTCCCCGTTGTTGATGAGTCATACGAGGCTTGGATTTTGTGCAGAAGGAAACTTGTTGAGCTACGGTGAGCATCTAAAGTCTACAATTTGCATTTTTTTAGGAAAAGATCATGCGGCACGGCCTGTATTTCTTTTATTTTAACCTGACTGTAAACCTCCAGAACTAAATATAGGATTATGATTTATTTAGGGTTATTTTGAGTTAGTTAATGGATTTATAATTTGCCTCATTTAATTTAATTTACTTGGTGTACCTTACCGTTGCTTCAATGTTTGGAGCGCTACTCTAGCTTTTACCTTCAAACAAATTTTACACCATTGCCCTAGACGTGCCAGTCTTCCATTCTGAACTTTGTGTCACTCATAAATACTCTCTCTTGTGATTTATTTTAATTGCATAATATTCATCATAATTATCTAATTTTAAACCTATACTCTGTACCTTTGTCTGTTCCAATTAAAATTGGAGACACAATCTCGATCCGTTTCTTATAACCCAATATATGACGATAATCTATTCTGAGTCTACTATGTCCATGATACTTGTGTCACTCTTAATTGAGACCCTATGCACTTTAAATTTATTAAAGAACACCTAGGACACAATTTATATTTAATTGGGAGCAACCGAGTCAACCTAACCCAAAACTAAAACAAACACCAACCCAAACCCACACTCACACCCTCATAGTTCATACAAAACACCACACACCATTTTTCCTCCAGTACAACACACCAAACATGGAATTGTTTCACACCCAATCTAATTTTCTTTCTTTGTGCAAGTCCTAAACTATTGGGGACCTTTGTGCAAATAACTAGCCATGTGTCCACCTCCTATTGGTTGGAGCAAATAGAGAACACCCCATTTTGAAAGAGCATGACCGGTCATGTGATTCCCCTCTCACTTTTACATGGTACTATTTAGCCTACTTTAAATCCTCACCCTCCATTCAAACTCCCACACATCTCCACCACTCGTTCCTTTATGACAACACACACACACCCTCCTTAGAAACCTAGTTGGCCCTAATCCCAATCACTCTCCTTCGTCATTAAATACATCATATTCTCTCTCTCTCTCTTATTTCATTACAAGACATCTCTCTCTCCTCCGCTCAAAACTTTCGGCCACCTCACCATCCTTCCCTCCTAACCGAAACCACCACCACCACCACCACCATTAACCAACATCACCACCACCATTAACCAACTTAACCCGACCCCTCCTTCACTCCACCACCATGACCCCCACCACCATCAGCCACCACCACCATCTCCTCTCCATCCTTCCTTCTCCTTGCTACTACTGCCATTGCTAATTGCTGCTACCGCTGCTCATACTTGCTAGCTGCTGCTGCTGCTGCTGCCATGGCTTAGCTGCTGCCGCTGCTTATTTTGTTGTTGTTGCTATATTTCTTATTCTTCTTCCTTATCAGCTCGAGAGCACCCCCCTCCAACCGAGCTCCACATCAGTCCACCCGAGATCCCTCAACCCGAGCATCACCCCCTTCCCAACCGAGCTAAACTCTAGGTAACACCTCCACCTTCTTCTTCTTCTTCTTCTTCTTCTTCTTCTTAATCACCTACCTTGTTCATTTCTTCTTCTTAATCTTTTTATAGAAGCACATGAATGTAACCCCTTATCCTTGCATGTTTAAAACCACTCAACACTTGTTAAACCTTCATAATAACTCTATTTTTACTTTAATTCTAGAACATTAAGCTTCTGGATAGGGTTATATATGCAGAAATATTTGAGATTGAGAGTATGATGTATGTCTAGAACTAGTTTTGTGCCATGTCTAGGTAGTGTCCAAGATTTATATGTTGTATGAGAAATACCTTATTTAGAAAGTATTTTATGCTATGCTAGGATTGTATAATAGTTAAGGTTGAGTATGCAAATACGTAACATGAAAAATACAAGTTAGCATGATAGTTACGCCATGCTTAGTATAAATTCATATTTGAATAGTTACATGTGTACACTTGATGTTGGTAGTCCAAGTGTTGCTGTTAAGGTATTAAGAGGGTTGATTACGGGGTGTTTATATGTAAATGAGAAAAACCTAACCCATTTATGATACGCACGTGTTTATGGTTACATGGATAATGTAGTATGAAGATGAATACTAGTATGCAGTTGGACTAATTTGACACTTAGTGAATACCAATATTGATGACATATTTTGTATATTGAAAACTCTAGTGTAAGAATACCTAGTACTCATGAGTTTGAGGAGAAATTTAGCAACCTCACAAACCCTAGTATGACCATGGTTATGATATATGGGAAATTACACACTTAGAGGACGTGTAGATGTTAGGTGACTAGTAGACTTAGTGTTTGCACACTTTCTTGGTCTTTGAGAAGTCAACTTTAGTCAACTCGCTTAGTAGAATGCTTGTTTGGTGTAGACTCTACGTGACTCATGGCATTGTGTATGTTGTACTCTTGTGCATGCTTAGTGTAGTCTAATGTAGAGATTGATAATTATTGTTATATATTCATAGGCACCCAGGACAGTTCTACCTTGGCTGCGGGTTCTGGATCTTTACTTGTTCATATTGGAGTTTTAGGCAAGTATGCATTGCCTTGTTATACTATTTAAATTTAATTAATATTATTCATATATTTCTGCTCTAAATATTATGTTATATAATTGTACGCTTCTGAGTATGCCTCGGGTGCAGTCGACGAAGATGTTGACGTTAGGACTTATGTTCGACTTAGTGTCTAGTGGACGTACCTAAAGTTATGGAGTTATCATCAAGACTCCCTAGGCCTTGTCACATATCATTTCACGTCACAGAGTGAGTTTATGTAGGGATGCGAGCTTACGTGCTTAACTGGCCATTGGTGCGAGTAGCATGTGTGACGGTACTTAGGGTAGCAGTATGGTTCTTTAGTTGTTTAGTGACTTGCATAGAGTTACGAGATGTCCACGTCGTATTCATGACTTGTACATTGGCATTGGACGGAGAAGACGATTAGTAGGCGTATGGGACAGACATTTGGCTACCGTAGTTTCAAAGAAAACTACGGGGTCACAAGCCTTATAGTTATCCGCTTATGGACATTCATAGATACCCAGTTATGGGCATTCATAGATACCGGTTATGGGCGTATATACTTTTCGATACATGAGGTCACTAGATGCACGCTATCATGACCGGTGATGTATTTAATATATACTTTTGGCATCTAGTTTACAGTTAATGCCAGACACTTACCTTTCACCTACCCATATGCACCAAGGTTGTCTTCAAAGTTCATTCACTTAGCTGGTTAGTTCACCCTCACATTTACACATTATTTACTTTATGGCATGTACCTTTTGTATCTTGTTACGTCCATCTGAGGACCTGGTTCCTTTTTAGATTCGAATGAGTACTTGTAACCGACTATATACGGAGCAGTAGTGGAGACCGGATACGTGGTTGAGGACTTTAAGGCATTTCTAGAGGAGTTCCCTTGACTTGGGGTACACTGCCGTTTTGGACTTGAGTATCTTTACCTAGCTAGCTGATGCTCTAGTCTAGTTATCTTACTGATTTTTGCACTTTTATTCTATCATTGTATTTCAGTGGGTTCTTTGAGCAGTTTAAGAGCCTTGAACGAGAACTTGTTTGTCCCCATCAGACTATTTCTATTGTATTTGGATATTCTGACACTCTGTGTTTCATTTACAGTACATATTTCCATCTTTGTTACATTACTTTTGCGGATGAGATTAGTTGTTTACATGTTGCCTATTAGCGTAGCATATTAGACTTGATAGTATTTAGGATAGCTTAGTACGCTTCAACGGATCCATTAAATTAGAAAATCCTTCATATTCGTATTAGCTGGCCATTGTCACATGGCCTGGTCTCATATATTTTGGGACAGGGGCATGACATAGTTTTTGTGGTGGCCCATGCAGGTCCTGATTAAATCGTCTTGGTTATGTTACTGTTCCAAGCGAGCCTGTAGTAGGACTAGATATTAGAATCTCGTTCACTTGCTTAATTTTTGTTCTTGATTCCATATATATCCTAAATTCGTTCTTTAAGTTGCATCCCGATTAATTTTATTCTTACCTGGTGACATCCTTGCTCATTTGGCCAGGGAGATGAATCTCCGCAGCGGTCGTGTTGCATATCCGAATGATGTTTCCCAGGACACTGGCTCATCTGGAGAGCCGACTCCCGAGCAGGTACTATCATTGACAGCTGCTCCCTGTCTCCAGTAGGGGCAGTCATCTAGGAAGCCAGAGATGGCGCAGGAGGAGCGTCACTATCAACAGGCAGACCTTAGAGGCCACCAGGCCCAAGGTCAGAGAGAGGAACCTTTGCCTCCACCATGATCTTTTCCTTCTCAGGGGCCATATCCATTTCCGTTTTTGCCCCAGCCACAGGATCGTCAGCAGGCACCACCATCAGACAGCCAGGCATTCATGTACCAGTTCTTCCAAGGAATGATGCAGACCCAATGGCAGCAAAATAAGCTCATGAGAAAGAGCATGGAGACTGGATGGCCGGGCACTATCGATAAGTTCAGAGGGATGCAACCTCCACTGTTCAGGGGTAACGAAGATCCTTATGAGGTGAATGAGTGGCTCGTCACCACAAAGCAAATATTGTAAGCCGCCGAGCTACCCAAGGAGAAGTGGGTTACCGCCGCCCGTATGCAGCTTCAAGTTTTGGCCCACCACTGGTGGAAAGAGATGGAGCAGCACTTCGAGGCACCTCTATCTTAGAGGGAGTTTCGTCGATTATTTCAGGATCAGTTCTTCCCGGCGGCTATCTGATTTAAGCTCCAGGAGAAATTTACTCACCTCAGTTAGGGCAGCATGTCGGTGAGTGAGTATGATGCAAAATTTAGCAGAATGAGATTATTCGCCCCTTCGCTAGTCGAGGATGAGTCAGATAAGGCTAGGAGATTCCACAAGGTCCTCAACTAGAAGATCAGATAGTTCACGGGCAATATGGCCCAAACAACTAGAACAGATGTCCTGAAGGCAGCAAAGGTTCAGAAGGATATTAGGCTTGAGAGGGCACCCGAGAGGCGTATTGGCGCTTGAGCCCCAATCCAAAGAGCAACCTTGAGCGGGCCGATCAGGCATCCAGTGATCCAACAGCATCAGCACCAGCAGAGGAGCGCACCGTACCAGCAGAGGGAGCTTCCGACTTGTCACTACTGTGGCAAGAAGGGGCACGTTCAGAA
This sequence comes from Iris macrosiphon, assembly GCA_036927795.1. Taxonomy (NCBI): domain Eukaryota; kingdom Viridiplantae; phylum Streptophyta; class Magnoliopsida; order Asparagales; family Iridaceae; genus Iris; species Iris macrosiphon. The sequence goes on along the minus strand of JAYESA010000008.1, from coordinate 168,946,472 downwards.
AGATTACAAGAGGAAGTTAAGACAATGTTTGATTTATGGGTCATCCCAGCATCAGGTCCAAGGGTGCCGAAAGCATCGTGATAAAGAACAACAGATAGTACAGAGGCCAGTTCCACCAGGACTAGGTATGTCCGTAGCATTGCTTAATAGTTTGTAGCTTATTATATGTTTATTTTAATTTTGATGATAAAATTCTTATAAGTTGGGTAGGTTGTAAACCACCTGAACCAAATCTAGGAATATGACTTATTTAGGGTTATTTTGAGTTAGTTAATGGAGTTAATATTCCCCTCATTTAATTTAATTTACTTGGTGCATCTTACCGTTGCTTCGATGTTTGGAGCGCTACTCGATCTTTTGCCTTCAAACAAATTTTATACCCTTGCCCTAGACATGCCAGTATTCTATTTCGAACTTTGTTTCACTCATAAATACTCCCTTGTGATTCATTTAATTGCACAATATTCGTCACAATTATCTAATTTTAAACCTACACTTTGTATATTTGTCTGTTCCAATTAAAATTGGAGACACAATCTCGACCTATTTCTTGTAACCCAATATATGACGATAATCTATTCTAAGTCTACTACGTCCATAATACTTGTGTCACACCCAATTGAGACCCCATGCACTTCAAATTATTAAAGAACACCAATGACACAATTTATATTTAATTGGGAGCAACCGATTCAACCTAACCCAAAACTAAACCAAACACCAACCCAAACCCACACTCACACCCTCATGGTTCATACAAAATACCACACACCATTTTCTCCACTACAATATACCAAACATGAAAAAATTTCACATCCAATCCAATTTTCTTTTTTTGTGCATATGGTGCCACGTTCCCCCGTTATGGGGAGCGTAGCTAAGAAATACTTTTGGTATCATTCGATCGGGATAGATTGAATCAAGATCTTTTTTCGTTATGGATTTTCTCTTTAGAATTGATTCCCATATTCGGTGGACCATGCCCAAGGATGGACTTAGTCGCAGAGTCAAGAGGGACCTCCCCGCTACAAGTTTTCATGCCTAGTTTTCGTTGTCGCCTTGTTGCTTTCGTGCTTTTGAGTTGGTTTTCGGATTTACATTTTCTTGAGCGATTTCGATGGATTTTATTTCTTTCGTTCATTGAATTATATTTCATTTCGATCTTGGAAAGAGTAGAAGAGGTATTGATCATTTGTTCGTGGCAATGCAGGTGATCGTGCAGTAGACGTCGTACGAGCGGAGTCTTGAAGCACCTCTTTCATTTCCTCTCTCCAACCAACTTGTGACCGGCTATAATTCGATTTAATTCAGTTGAACCTTCTTCCAAGTCTTCACATCTAAAATCTTGCCTTCTAGATTGTTCCGATCAAACGATACCATAATAACTAAAAGATGTCAAGATAAAAAGGGAATAGACTTGGAGTTACTTTTACTATCAATAAACTTGTGAACGGTTACCTTACTGCATGCTAGTTCGTTAAGAATGTTCTTTCAACATGTTTCAATTCTAGTTAAAATATATACTTCTTCTATAATTGTGCTATGTATAGAACACACCTTGTTATCAATAAACTGATCATGGAGACTATGCAAAACAGATCATGCCATGTTACTTATCTTGTGCTCATGTTGCTTGAACTACATCAATTGATAACTTAGTATAGACATCGCTTGATCATGGACAACTTGTGCACAAGGTTTATGGTTCCTACGGACGGTCGTTGGGGCACTAGCACCGATTCGGACGAAACTTCACGATAGTCCCACGTACTGGACGGGGTGGCGTGTAGCGCCTCATATGCTTTTGTTGTATACCATCCTTGTTCAAGACTATAACTCGTCCATTTTGACATTATGCCAGTGATCCCCTCATATATTTAAATTATACAAGCTAACTATATCTTTGTGGTAGGGAAGGTCATGGTAAGTATTATACAGGTAGTTTAGATGGGTAGGTAAAAGTCACCGAACAGTGGCATATTTATTTCAGTAAACTTCCATATCTAATGCTTGCTTATAAAATAGACTAAGACAAGATAGAAAGATCACATAATAACTTGCATGCTTCATATAAACAATATTTTGATTGGTATAATTGGGTTAGCTCACCTTCACCAGTGTATTTCTATGTACTGACCCTCGTTGCAACAGGTTTTCCGCACCAAGGAGATCCTGCAAGAAGCTAGAGCGACTTCCCAATCCAGTCCACCTACCGACGCGCCCTCATGCCTTCCAAGAAGCCATTTGAAGATCCAGGAGCTCGTGCACATAACTTATGCAGCTCCGTGGAAAGGCAATAGCTTCGCCTGAAGGTATCTATAGTTTTGAAGTTTTAGTAAAAGAATGTAATATACAGGACGGTTATCTCATTTTGAGTCCGCTTTTGTAAGCTCGTGTGGTAATTATCTGACTCGTTCAAGAGTTTGTAACAGATGTTCATTACCAATAAAGAGAACTTTTTCATGTTTCAATATTGTGTTTCAATTATCTGCGTACTCTGAATATGTGCTCGTTATATAAAATACCTTGACCTTGTGCAGATACGCAACCTAGGCACGCACGGCATCACGCCCGGGGGATGAATATCGATTCTACAGAATTGGGGTGTGACAATGCAAGTCCTAAACTATTGGGGACCTTTGTGCAAATAATTAGCCATGTGTCCACCTCCTATTGGTTGGAGCAAATGGAGAACACCCCATTTTGAAAGAGCATGACCGGTCATGTGATTCCCCTCTCACTTTTACATGGTACTATTCAACATACTTTAAATCCTCACCCTCCATTCAAACTCTTACACATCTCCACCACACATTCCTTCATGACAACACAAATACCCTCCTTGGAAACCTAGTCGGGCCTAATCCCAATCCCTCTCCATTTTCTTTAAATACATCATCTTCTCTCTCTTATTTTATTATAATACATCTCTCTCTCCCTCCCACAAAACTTTTGGCCACCTCACCATCCTCCCCTCCTAACCGAAACTACCACCATTAACCAAACATCACCACCACCATTAACCAACTTAACCCGACCCCTCCTTCACTCCACCACCACGACCCCCACCACCATCAGCCACCACCACCACCACCACCACCATATCCTCCCTATCCTCCCTTCTCCTTGATGCTACTGCCATTGCTAATGGCTGCTACCGCTGCTCATACTTGCTAGCTGCTGCTGCTGCCATGGCTTAGCTGCTGTTGCTGCTTGTTTTGCTGCTGTTGTTGTTGTGTTTCATGTTCTTCTTCCTATTCAGCTCGAGAGTAGCCCCCCTCCAACCGAGCTCTACCTCAGTCCACCCGAAAGCCCTCAACCTGAGCATCACCCCCTTCCTAACCGAGCTAAACTCTAGGTAACATCTCCACCTTCTTATTCTTCTTTTTATCTTCTCCTTCATCACCTACCATGTTCATTTTTTCTTCTTAATCTTTTTATAGAAGCACATGAATGTAACCCCTTATCATTGCATATTTAAAACCACTCAACATTTGTTAAACCTTTATAATAACTCCATTTTTTACTTTAATTTCATAAGCTAAGCTTATGGATAGGGTTATATATGCAAAAATATTCGAGGTTGAGAGTATGTTGGTTTTGTTCCATGTCTAGGTAGTGTCCAAGATTTATATATTATATGAGAAATACCTTGTTTAGAAAGTATTTTATGCTTGCTAGGATTGTATAATAGTTAAGGTTGATTATGCATATAAGTAACATGGAAAATACAAGTTAGCATGATAGTTACGCCATACTTAGTATAAATTCATATTTGAATAGTTATATGTGTACACTTGATGTTGGTAGTCCAAGTGCTTTGCTAAGGTATTAAGAGGGTTGATTACGGGGTGTTTATATGTAAATGAGGGAATGTCACGCCCCAGTCCCAAAATATCGTGGGACTAGCCACGTGGCAATGGCCAGCAGCACACACCGATGGACTAACCCAATTTAATGGAACCATCGGGGTATACTTAAGCTGTATTACAATGATCATGGTTTACTAATCTCATCTACAGAATGAATATAACAAAGTCAACATAAGGAAATAAAACATCAACATCAAGTCACAAGTAAATAAATTGGGGAACAACTCGATAATCATGTCTGATACAATTGTTCATTTAAAACAAGAATGTTAAGAACATCACAGACTGAGTATGGAAGAAACATATACTCAGGAAAATCTATGGCAATCACCTAGTCCTCGGTTCCTGGTTCTGCTACAGTGCCTGCTCCTGAACCTGCTTCTGCTAATGCTCATGTCCCGTATACCTCGGGATCGATCTCGTCTACTAAACCTGGGAACATAATCCGGATCCAGGTCCTCAGGGGACATAGCAAGGTACAAGAAAGCTCATGCCAAAATAAATACAGTGCAGCAATAAATGAAACAATAGGGTAAATAAATAACCAGCTAAGTGATATGCAAGTGAGAGCAGCACTATAACTCAGGTTGAAACTACTACAAGCTCTGTGTCGGGGAGCCGGTAGCAGTGATATCATGTGGTTGTCTAGCTCGGAGAGAGACTGAGACGCCGGCATAATATATAATCAACTTGTAGCCTGTGTGACTCTCCCCACCCAATGTAATCATACGTCTCATGTCCATGACGTCTCATGTCCATGCACGCAGGATCATAGCTAATGCATCCAGTCATATAATATCTAAGCAAAGGAATAAGTCATGAAAACTGTATGCTATACAGAATCACCATGAATATCTCAGGAAGATTTTGTCTCATGAATAGTGTCAGGTGTCCTAGGTTATAACGTACTTGATAATGCAAGCACGAGAAGTATAGGGTCTCGATATCCATGTCTAAGTGATGTTACACAATTCCGCGTACGGAGTTGGCACCCGACTATTAATCGGACGCTAAGTAAGTCACACGGTCCTAGGTCAAGCATGTACAACAATAATGTATAAATAAGTCAAAGAATTATGTAGCAAGAACTGCAGAATTTGGCAAGGTACACTTGCCTGGGGTTCTGACTCCAACTGTAGCTCTGACTTCAGCGGGTTCTGCAGGAAGTACTCCGGTTGCTGAAATAAATATCACCATCAGATCCAGAAAATATCAATCAGCTAGAAACGCCTGTCCTTGAGTCCAATTTGGACACAGGGGCAAAAATAATATTTTTAAGTCAAAGCGGGGTCCACATGTGGGCCGCTTTGCACCGAAAAATGTGTCAGAACCAAAGGTCTCCAAATCTGTCAAACTTAGTGTCAACGAGTCAAAAACGATAATACGAACCTAACGGAACTTCCAAAATTGGATTCCGATGAGCCGATCTCAAAATCGCCCGTCAAGTGGAGCCTGTGAGGCCCACGATACGCGATTTTGTCAACGTTCTCAGAATCGAACCAAACTTGGGTCACAGGACCAGCGTATTGCTACGAGTCTGATGGCGCAAGTTTTGTCTCGATTCGATGTGTGTACACTAAGTTACAGCGAGATCCAGAAAGGACGGATACGGGACGTTGTCGGCGGATACGCGTTGATTCCGGTGTGCACGCACATCCAAATCAACTTCTGTGAAATTCCGCACGTCCGTATCAACGACGCGCACGTATCGGTGAAGACCGCACGCGACCAAGTCGTCCCGTTTGGAGGGGCGTACTCAGTTCCGGGGTGAAACAGGGTGTTAGTTTTCCTGTTTTTGGATCGCGGTTCACGATCGCCACAGGACGCGATGCACCGAGCGGTTTGCACGGGCACCGAGGGGGTCACACAGCCTACGTGTCACAACTGACGGAATCAAAAACAAGGCAGCGAGGAGAGAGATATGAGTACCTGAACAGGGCTCCAGAATCTGAGAATTCTCGTGTCCGAGTCCTGGTCGGCCGTGTCCGGGTCAGATCTAGGGTTAGGGCTCAGGCGGCTTTTATAGGGAGAGAGGGAGAGGGGAACGGCCATCCGGTGAGGGAGGCGATGAGGCGGCGGGTGCGGGAGGCCAAGCGGCGCTGGGAGGCGAGCGGGTGGCGGGTCAGCTGGCGGCGCGGCCGTTGCGGTGGAGAAGAATCGCCAGGGTCGGGCGGCTAAGCGGTTGGGGAGATGAGGGGTTCACGGGTTACGGGTGGACGGGTCGGGTCCAAGCGGATCCGGCCCGATCCAAAAATAATTGCGGGTCGGGTCGGGCTAATGGTTCGGGTCTGGGTTTTCGGCCCGGATCCGACCCAATAAGAATTTGGGTTTAGGTAAACCGGTTTGGTTCAGCTATTGGTTTGGTTTGGTTTATTTAAAATAAACCCAGTTTATTTGGTTTAATTAAATAATTAGTTTTTAGGACTTTTAAAATACTTTCGGGGTCCAATAAATTCCCGGAAAATTACCCTATGTCTAGTTTTTTATTTTACACCATAAAATATTATTTTCATAATATTTTAATATTATTTAATATCATTTAAAAATTATTTAATTATTAAAATACCTTAGTTTAATTAGAGAAAAATTCCAGAAAATACAGAAAATTATGGAAAATTCCAAATTAAAAATTCTTGAAAATCAGGGGGTTTACAATCTACCCCCCTTAAGAGGATTGCATCCTCGCAATCAAAGAATAACCGGTCAACAGAGATGACACGGTTGTAAAATTTATTCGAATTATAATACGATAAAGAAAATCAAGGTTGAGGGTTTAAACACATAGGGAAAATCATTTTCCTAAGCAATAGAAGTTATACAATTTTCCAAATGTAGGAAATCTAGAAAATTACAGTTTTTAGAAAATCAGGTTATCTTTTATAAAAACATAATAGATTAACAATTATAAAACATTCTAGGTTATCACTAGGTTATCTATTATTAGCAAGTTAAAACTATCAGGTTAAGTCTAGGGTCAAGAACCAACGGTACGAACTAAAGCAATACTAGAAACAGAAAACTATAAAAACTTTAGCTACTCCATGGTTCTGCACGTCTTCCAAGGTCATCGTCAGGGCTTGTCCGCATCCTTGCAGTCGATTCCTCTGCTGCTGCTGGAAGAGTATTGATCTACTTGATCGCCTTGTTGAGTTGATTGACATCTATCTTCTGGTGTCACTTTATCTTCCTGGGTGACCACAGCACCCTGTGGTGTTCCTGTAGGAGTCTCGTTGCTTGATTGTGATTCCACTACTCTGCATCCAAAATAAACGATAAGAGGCGCACAAGAATCAAGGCAAGATGCAAGTCAAGAAATTAATTCGAATCCGAGATAGATGTCAAGAACGATTCAAGCAAGTGGATGAGATCCTAAAGACTTATCCTATTCTTATATCAGGCATGTTCGGTCCCTAAGTTGAAACCGAATAATTTAGTCGTTGACCTACATGGGCTACCACAAAAACAATGTCACGCCCCAGTCCCAAAATATCGTGGGACTAGCCACGTGGCAATGGCCAGCAGCACACACCGATGGACTAACCCAATTTAATGGAACCATCGGGGTATACTTAAGCTGTATTACAATGATCAGGGTTTACTAATCTCATCCACAGAATGAATATAACAAAGTCAACATAAGGAAATAAAATATCAACATCAAGTCACAAGTAAATAAATCGAGGAACAACCCGATAATCATGTCTGATACAATTGTTCATTTAAAACAAGAATGTAAAGAACATCACAGACTGAGTATGGAAGAAACATATACTCAGGAAAATCTATGGCAATCACCTAATCCTCGGTTCCTGGTTCTGCTCCAGTGCCTGCTCCTGAACCTGCTTCTGCTAATGCTCATGTCCCGTATACCTCGAGATCGATCTCGTCTACTAAACCTGGGAACATAATCCGGATCCAGGTCCTCAGGGTACATAGCAAGGTACAAGAAAACTCATGCCAAAATAAATGCAGTGCAGCAATAAATGAAACAATAGGGTAAATAAATAACTAGCTAAGTGATATGCAAGTGAGAGCAGCACTATAACTCAGGTTGAAAGTACTACAAGCTCTGTGTCGGGGAGCCGGTAGCAGTGATATCATGTGGTTGTCTAGCTCAGAGAGAGACTGAGACACCTACATAATATATAATTAACCTGTAGCCTGTGTGACTTGTAACCCCTTGATTTTTCAGAATTTTTTTTAATTTGGATTTTTAGCAATTTTCTGTAATTTCCTGGGATTTTTTGTAATTAAAACCTAGGTAATTGGTAATTAAATGATTTTTAAATACTGTTAGTTAATATTAAAATATTATAAAAATAATATTTTATGGTGTAAAATAGAAAACTGGACATAGGGTAATTTTTCGGGAATTTATTGGACCCCGAAAACATTTTTAAAGCCCTAAAAACTATTGTATATTTAAACCAAAATAAACCCTGAAATAAACCCGGTTCAATTAAACCAAACCAACCCAAACCAACCCAGACCCGGTTCACTAAACCGAACCCAGCCTTATCGGGTCGGGTCGGATCTAAACCCGACCCGAAATTCGCAGACCCAAACCCATACTTAAACGATAGCGGATCGGGCCGGATTCCTATTGAACCCGACCCGCGGACCCGAAACCCGTTAACCGCCGAAACCCTAATCTTATCGGGATTACTGTTCTGGCTATTTAATGTGCCTCAAACTCTGTGCCCCACCGCCGCTGCAACCCGCACTCTCTCCTCTCTCAGCTCCTCTCCGTCGCTCCGGTCGCCGCCCTAGCCCAAACCCTAACTTCCTCCACCCTCCAGTCCTCGCTCCGGTCATCCTTGACCACCCTGAGCTCCGCCTCGCCGCCTTTCCGCCTACCCCAGCGTCGTCCCCCTACCCGAGTCTCCGTCGCCCGCAACCAGTAGCTCGCCTGAACCCTAGACTCCTCCCTCGTCTCCTCCTCCCTCGTCCTCACCCCGACTCCACCCGCTGATCCCCTCACCGTCTCCACCATCGTCGACCCCCGACGATCCCCCACAGCCACCATCTCCACCCGACCCCGACATCCTCCGTCCCCGATCACCACGACCTCCGACGATCCCCTCTCAGCCTATCTCCTCCCCGACTCGAACTCCTCCTCCTCCTTCCTTTCTCCTTCCTCCGCCGCCCCGAGCCCAGTGCAGCCCCGAAAATCCCCTCCGCCTCCTGCCACCTCTTGGACTGCCACCAGCATCGACTTCCTCCCCCGACTCATCCCCGCTGATCATCGACTCCACAGACGACCCCCCCCCCCCCGCTCGACCACTTCTCCTCCGCCCTCAACCACCGAGCCACTCCCCGGCCGCCCCGAGCCCAGCCACCCTCCGACGAGTCTCCGGCAGCACTCGAATTCTAAATCCTAGCCTGGACACGGCAGTACAGGACACAGCACAGTACCGGACACGGTTGACGCAGGACACGAAACAGGACACGGACACGAAGAATCATCGCCCTACGGAGCCCTGTTCAAGAAGCGTTTCCTTTGTCCTCGTTATTCCAATTTTTGTTCCGTCAATTGTGACGCGTAGACCGCATGACCCCCTCGATGCCCGTACAACTCGCTCGGTGTGTCGCGTCCTGTGGTGATCGCGAACCGCGATCCAAAAATAGGAAAATCAATGCCCTATTTTACCCCGGAATTGAGTACTCCCCGCCAAACGGGATGACTTGGTCGCACGCGATCTTCACCGAAACGTGCGTGCCGTTGATACGGACGTACGGGATTTCGCAGAAGTTAATTTGGATGTGCGTGCACACCAGAATCAACACGTATCCGCCGACAACGTCCTGTATCCGTCCGTTCTAGAATGCGTCGTAACTTTGTGTACACACGTCAGATCGAGACAAAACATGCGCCATTGGACTCGTAGCAATACGCTGGTCCTGTGACCCAAGTTTGGTTCGATTCTGAGAACGTTGACAAAATTGCGTATCGTGGGCCCCGTAGGCTCCACTTGACGGACGATTTTGTGATCGGCTCATCGGAATCCAGTTCTGGAAGTTCCGTTGGGTTCGTATCATCGTTTCTGACTTGTTGACACTAAGTTTGCCGAATTTGGAGATCTTTGACCCTGACACATTTTTGGTACAAAGTGGCCCACATGTGGACCCCGCTTTGACCCAGAAATGTCATTTTTGCCCTTGTGTCCAATTTGGACTTAAGGACAGGCATTTCTAGCTATTTGATATTTTCTGAGACAGTTGGTGATGTTTATTTCAGCTTTTGGAGGAGTACCTGCAGGATCCACTGATACAGGGACAACTGTTGGTATTCAAACTCCAGGCAAGTGTACCTTGCCAAACTTTGCAGTCTTGTTATATATTTTCCTTGATTCATTTATATTGTTGTGCATGCTTGACCTAGGACCGTGTGACTTACTTAGCGTCTGATTAAAGTCGGGTGCCAACACCGTACGCGGAGTTGTGTACGTCACCTAGAGATGGACATCGTGACCCTTTACATTCTCGTACTTGTCTTATCAAGTACATTATAACCCAGGACACTTGACACTATTCATGAGACAGAATCTTCCTGAGATATTCATGGTGCTTCTGTATAGGATACAGGTTTTATGACATAGACATTTTATTTATAGACATTATATGACTTGCTGTATTAGTTTTGATCATGCGTGTCATGGACATGAGACGTGAGATTACATTGGGTGGGGAGAGATTTACCATACAAAAGGCTGATTATATATATATAATAATTTAATGGAAGTGCCTTAGACTCTGGCAACATAGCTGGGGTACCGTACTGGCCCTTCGAGAGAATACTGCTATGGGTTTCTCCGACACTGATCCTGTAGTAGTCTCAGCCCGAGTATGACTAAAACTCTCACTTGCATATCACTTAGTTGGTTATATAGTTTACCCTATTATTTTATTTATTGCTGCACTGCATTTATTTTGGCTTGTATTATCTGTACCTTGTTATGTCCCCTGAGGACCTGGATCCGGACTATGTCCCCAGGACTAGCAGACGAGATCGACCCCGAGTTACACGGGACAGGAGCATTAGCAGGAGCAGAAGCAGGAGCAGGCACTGGAGCAGTACCAGAATCAGTAGACGAGTGATCACCGAGGGTATCTTCTGAGTATATACTGTTTTCATACTCAGTATTTGTTATGGTTAGCTTTATTCTTGTATCTTGACAGATGTATCAGACTCATTATCGGGTTATTTCCCGAGTTTATGTTATATTGAGATTGATCTTACTTTATGATTCTGATATTGTTGTATTCATTTCTGTGGATGAGATTAGTATATCTAGACCCTTATTATTGTATTACAGCTTAAGTATGCCCCGATGGATCCATTAAATTGGGTTTGTCCATCGGTGTGTGCTGCTGGCCATTGCCACGTGTCTAGTCCCTCGATATTTTAGGACTGGGGCGTAACATAGTTTTTGTGGTGGCCCATGCAGGTCAACGACTAAATTGTTCGGTTTCAACTTAGGGACCGAGCAAGCCTGCAATAAGAATAGGATAAGTTTTAGATCTCATCCACTTGCTTGAATCGTTCTTGACATCTATATCGGATTCGAATTAATTTCTTGACTTGCATCCTGTCTTGATTCCTGTGCGCCTCTTACTGTTTATTTTGGTTGTTACTCTAAAGTTTTAATATGTGATTGATAATTAGAACTTGAAAGTTAAGTTATTATTGTAGATTATGACCTAATGATTACCCCTTAGCTTAAGTCACGTAATTAGTACCCCCACCTCAATACAAGTTAGATCCCTTCCCCTTGACGGCCAGTGACTCTTCTATCCTCACTATCGACACTTGTTCTATAAGTACTAAGACTAAGGCTTAAGACGACCATGACCTATGTAATATAGGAGGATACCCTAATAGGTACCAAGACCCCTTCTCGTAGACCTTAACAAGAGTTTCCACGGTATCCTTAAGACAATTTCAGTATTAGTTTATTTTTAGTTGGATAGTATGCCTCACAACATAGTACCACCTAGCCCTATTGACCCATTGATGAAGTGAACTAGGATGACACAACTTTAGACTTGCATAAGAAGACAGTGTTTATTTACACGATAGAATTTGGAGGTCCTTGCCCCTATTTGGCCGACTAGCAACTTAGACAAGGAGGTTGTATGATGACTGTAGAGATTGTGAAGTCTTTTATTATTATTGCTTATTTTGTTTTTGTCTTTGTGAACCTGAATTAATTTGTACCTCTTTTCATCATCATCTAGCGTACTTATATTTGTTGTACTACCTTGACTTATGCTGCTGTTACAACCTAGTTTTGCAAGCTCAATCTTTTATCAAGCTTGTTCATGACATATGTAGTTGTGGACGCGTACACTAATACAATTGTCTATTCATAATCAATGTATTACGGTTTGATCAACCTTAGTGCATTTTGGTTCGCTCTTCACACGACTACTTTACGTGGATTGAGATATATAGTTGACTAGTATACTTTTTCTCTAAATATGTCTGAGCATATCGTATCGGTTACATAACTGTACTAATACGAGCATGCGAACGAAGAAGTACCAGAATAGGATTTCAATCCACAACTGCTTAACAATTCCTATTTGAATTCTTTAAACGCCTTGATCCCGATACTTCTATTCTATTACCTCACCTTTGAACTCTTATTATTGATCTTCGTCTTCCCTTATTTCAGAAAGACGAAACCTCGTGCTTGGTATAAGTTTGATATACAGAGAGTACTAGATATACCCCATAGGCCGATCACATACTTGAGGATTATTCTTCCGTAATTAAGGATATATCATCTATGATATAATCGGCATTGAAGTTCTGAGGATTGAATGACATGAGTAAATAAATTAAGAAATATTTTCTTATATGTATATCCTTAGATGATAGATGGGTAAATTCTAAGTTGGGTAGAGACCGCAATGTTCACTTGAGAGGAATTCTTTAGACCCTACCCTATTTTAATTTCGAGGACGAAATTGTTTTAAGTTGGGTAGATTGTAACCACCTGATTTTTCAGAAATTTTTTTAATTTAGATTTTTAGCAATTTTCTGTAATTTTCTGGGATTTTCTGTAATTAAAACCTAGGTAATTGGTAATTAAATAAATTTTAATTGCTGTTAATTAATATTAAAATATTATAAAAATAATATTTTATGGTGTAAAATAGAAAACTGGACATAGGGTAATTTTTTAAGAATTTATTGGACCCCGAAAATATTTTTAAAGCCCTAAAAACTATTGTATATTTAAACCAAAATAAACCCTGAAATAAACCCGGTTCAATTAAACCAAACCAACCCAAACCAACCAAGACCCGGTTCACTAAACCGAACCCAGCCTTATCGGGTCGGGTCGGATCTAAACCCGACCCGAAACCCGCAGACCCAAACCCATACTTAAACGATAGCGGATCGGGCCGGATTCCTATTGAACCCGACCCGCGGACCCGAAACCCGTTAACCGCCGAAACCCTAATCTTATCGGGATTACTGTTCCGGCTATTTAATGTGCCTTGAACTTTGTGCCCCGCCGCCGCCGCAACCCGCACTCTCTCCTCTCTCAGCCCCTCTCCGCCGCTCCGGTCGCCGCCCTAGCTCGGAGAGAGACTGAGACGCCGGCATAATATATAATCAACCTGTAGCCTGTGTGACTCTCCCCACCCAATATAATCATACGTCTCATGTCCACGACGTCTCATGTCCATGCCACGCAGGATCATAGCTAATGCATCCAGTCATATAATATCTAAGCAAAGGAATAAGTCATGAAAACTGTATCCTATACAGAATCACCATGAATATCTCAGGAAGATCTGTCTGATGAATAGTATCAGGTGTCCTGGGTTATAACGTACTTGATAATGCAAGCACGAGAAGTATAGGGTCTCGATATCCATGTCTAAGTGACGTTACACAATTCCGCGTACGGAGTTGGCACCCGACTATTAATCGGACGCTAAGTAAGTCACACGGTCCTAGGTCAAGCATGTACAACAATAATGTATAAATAAGTCAAAGAATTATGTAGCAAGAACTGCAGGATTTGGCAAGGTACACTTGCCTGGGGTTCTGACTCCAACTGTAGCTCTGACTTCAGCGGATTCTGCAGGCAGTACTCCGGTTGCTGAAATAAACGTCACCATCATATCTAGAAAATATCAATCAGCTAGAAACGCCTGTCCTTGAGTCCAATTTGGACACAGGGGCAAAAATGATATTTTTAAGTCAAAGCGGGGTCCACATGTGGGCCGCTTTGCACCGAAAAATATGTCAGAACCAAAGATCTCCAAATCTGTCAAACTTAGTGTCAACGAGTCAGGAACGATGATACGAACCCAACGGAACTTCCAGAATTAGATTCCGATGAGCCAATCTCAAAATCGCCCGTCAAGTGGAGCCTATGGGGCCCACGATATGCGATTTTGTCAACGTTCTCATAATCGAACCAAACTTGGGTCACAGGACCAGTGTATTGCTACGAGTCTGATGGTGTAAGTTTCATCTCGATCCGACATGTGTGTACTAAGTTACAGCGAGATCCAGAAAGGACGGATACGGAACGTTGTCGGTGGATATGCGTTGATTCCGGTGTGCACGCACATCCAAATCAACTTATGTGAAATCCCGCACGTTCGTATCAACGACGTGCACATATCGGTGAAGACCGCACGCGACCAAGTCGTCCTGTTTGGTGGGGCGTACTCAGTTTCGGGGTGAAACAGGGCATTGGTTTTCCTGTTTTTGGATCGCGGTTCATGATCGCCACAGGACGCGATGCACCGAGCGGTTTGCACGAGCACCGAGGGGGTCACACAGCCTACGCGTCACAACTGACGGAATCGAAAATAGGGCAGCGAGGAGAGAGATATGAGTACCTGAACAGGGCTCCAGAATCTGAGAATTCTCGTGCCCGAGTCCTGGTCGGCCGTGTCCGGGTCAGATCTAGGGTTAGGGTTCAGGCGGCTTTTATAGGGAGAGAGGGAGAGGGGAATGGCCGTCCGGTGAGGGAGGCGACGAGGCGGCGGGTGCGGGAGGCCAAGCGGCGCTGGGAGGTGAGCGGGCGGCGGGTCAGCCGGCAGAGCGGCCGTTGCGGCGGAGAAGAATCGCCAGGGTCGGGCGGCTGAGCGGTTGGGGAGATGAGGGGTTCGCGGGTTACGGGTGGACGGGTCGGGTCCAAGCGGATCTGGCCCGATCCAAAAACAATTGCGGGTCGGGTCGGGCTAGTGGGTCGGGTCTGGATTTTTGGCCCGGATCCGACCCAATAAGGATTTGGGTTTAGGTAAACCGGTTTGGTTCAGCTATTGGTTTGGTTTGGTTTATTTAAAATAAACCCGGTTTATTTGGTTTAATTAAATAATTAGTTTTTAGGGCTTTTAAAATACTTTCGGGGTCCAATAAATTCCCGAAAAATTATTCTATGTCTATTTTTTTATTTTACACCATAAAATATTATTTTCAAAATATTTTAATACTATTTAATATTATTTAAAAATCATTTAATTATTTAAATACCTTAGTTTAATTAGAGAAAAATTCCAGAAAATATAGAAAATTATGGAAAATTCTAAATTAAAAATTCTTGAAAATCAGGGGGTTTACAGGGAAACCTAACCCATTTATGATACGCACGTGTTTATGGTTACATGGATAATGTGGAATAAGGATGAATACTAGTATGTAGTTGGACTAATTTGACACTTAGTGAATACCAATATTGATGACATATTTTGTATATGGAAAACCCAAGTGTAAGAACACCTAGTACTCATGAGTTTGAGGAGAAACTTAGCAACCTCACAAACCCTAGTATGACCATGGTTATGATATATGGGAAATTACACACTTAGAGGACGTGTAAATGTTAGGTAACTAGTAGACTTAGTGTTTGCACACTTTTTTGGTCTTTGACTAGTCAACCTTAATCAACTCGCTTAGTAGAACGCTTGTTTGGTGTAGACTCTACATGACTCGTGGCGTTGTGTATGTTGTACGCTTATGCATGCTTAGTATAGTGTAATGTAGAGATTGATAATTATTGTTATATATTCATAAGCACCCAGGACAGTTCTACCTTGGTTGCGGGTTCCGGATCTTTACTTGTTCATATTTGAGTTTCAGGCAAGTATGCATTGCCTTGTTTGTACTATTTAAATTTAGTTAATATTATTCATATATTTTTGCTTTAAATATTATGTTATATAATCGTGCAGTTCTGAGAATGCCTCGGGTGTAGTCGACGAAGTCGTTGACGTTAGGACTTGTGTTCGACTTAGTGTCTAGTGGACGTACCTAAAGTTATGGAATCATCATGACTCCCTAGGCCTTGTCACTTATCATTTCAAGTTATAGAGTAAGTTCATGTAGGGACACGAGCTTTTGTGCTTGACTGGCCATCGGTGCGAGTAGCACACGTGACGGTACTTAGCGTAGCAGCATGGTTCTTTAGTTGTTTAGTGACATATAGTTACGAGATATCCACATCGTATCCATGACTTATAAATTGGCATTGGGCGGGGAAGACGATTAGTAGGCATATGGTATAGACATTTGGCTACCGTAGTTTCAGAGAAAACTACGAGGTCGCAAGCCTCATAGTTACCCGGTTATGGGCATTCATAAAAGCCCGATTATAGGTGTATATACTTGTCAATACATCTGGCAGAGGTTACTAGATGTGCGCTATCATAACCGATGATGTAGTTAGTTTTATGCCCCGGTCATGCAGGGGCCAATCGTCCTCGCTTGGTCCCTACGGAACCGATCATCCTCGCTTGGGCGCGATATCGTGCAAGCCTAATTTGCGCTTGCACATTGCCAAAGCTTGAACAAGGACAAGTAAGCTATTCAAAACGGAAGCAACGACACATATTACAGAAAAGTAAAGAACACAATGGCATATGAAAATAAGCTCTTTATTGATATTCAAAAGTGTTACAAGCGACGCTCGGCCGAGGTTACAAATCGCTCAAGCACTCACTCGAATACAATAACATCGTTCCATATATTACATCCCTTTATACAAAAGCAGCTAAAAGCAAATCTCGATACGGCTCAAGGCATCGACTCCAGATTTTCGGGTCCTGGGGATGAGGCATAGCTATCGCTTCCTCGGACGATCCAACACCTGCAAACAAGCAAACTGTTGGTGGGTCAGCACTTTGGAGAAAGTATTGGTGAGTATAAAATCAACGAACAGAAGCAACACTCCCTGAAACCCACACTAAGTAAGCATGTGGTAAAATATTACATTACTAGTAATCTTGCTACTTTTACCTATGTTTATTTCATGCAGCTCAGGATTATAGTTAGTTTACATCTTTTCGAAAACATAGCTTTGAAACCAATTTGCATATTCAAAATATACAAGCCAAGCTATAGAGACAGTGTTCTATCGTGTAATGTGCAGCATGTATTATGAGCCATATTCGATCTTTTAGGAACAAAGGTTCTCTAGTGGATTGTTCATCTCATATCATGATAAGTATTTCAAGTGGACTATACAATTCGATGCAATAGGGGCAGCAACATATTCAATGTAAAACAAATATATCATATTTAGCATAAATGATAAGGGATATAAGGAAATATAAGTGATCACTTATTCAGTGATCCTTATCCATGGTCGAACGGTTATCCCTGTAGCAAACATACAAGTTAGCAATATATGCATATATATAAATGATATTCTCTTTCCCTGTCCGTCTCTGCATCAAACAGTTAGATATGCAAGAAGGCTGGCCTAGCATGTGCCCTAACTACATGATGGTCCCCTCCACGGGATTAGCAAGTGGGACGTACAAGCCCATCTCACTAATGACAGATCGGCTAATAACTGTTAAAACGCATGGTTGTTGTACATTAAAATATACTCAAGATAGCAGCCGGGACTCATGGTTCAGCACTACACTAAAATTCACACCCTCCCATAAATAAGGACTTCAAGCCTCAGGGTGTTCCAGATCTCTCCCAGGTCGAACGATCCCCAGTGCCCCAGGAACCGCTCGAGAGATAAACCTTGTGCATAAGTTGTCAAACTGATGCATGAATGCACTTCTATCAGATAAATACTATATGATGCACATGATCCAGAGCAAGCAAGCAAGCATATCTATCAAGCTATAGAGACGAAGCTCTCAATACTAGTGCCTAATAGCCACACCCTCCCGTAAGTAAGGACTTCAAGCCTCAGGACGGACTATTAGTCTAGATGCACAAGTTCAAGCTATTCATGCAGTTCTATCTCTTTACAAGCGATCAATAAAACATGTTCAAGCAATCTAGCTCTTTTAACAAGTAATAAGCAAGAACAATCCTATAAATCAAGCATGCAATTCTATCTCTTTAGTGCGATAGCGAACAGGAAAGCAATCTATTATTAAAGCAAGCATAGTAGTCATTCAACTATCTCTCTAGACAAGCATGTAGTTCTATTCTTGTTTAGCATTTGATAAAAATATATAAACTTTTTTTACTCTTGTTTATTAACATGGCAGCGGTTCATTTGATAGCGGTGTCCGTGTAACTAAGCATACAATATTTATATCTTTTCTTAGCATGGCAATGGTTCTATCTCTTTTAGACAAGCATTCAAGTTCTCTAGTTAGGTAAGCAGATTCGTTTCAATAACAAGCTATATGAGTTCTCTTATTAAGCATGCAGAGTCAGGTTCTATCATTCTTCTTATAAAACTATCTTCTTAGAACAAGCAGTAGAAAACTCAAATTCATTATTAAGGCGTGCAAGAATCAGAGAATGCAGTTTTGCCCACTCACTTAGATCAATCGTCTTGTGGTTTGATAGGAACTCTCCGAGAAGACTTCCACTCGAGCAAGCAAAGCGATATTACTTGTACATAGTGCCTACGCGAAGCGGGGGACTAAAGTTAGTATATAATTCTGGCATCTAGTTTGCAGCTAATGCCAGACACTTACCTTTCACCTACCTATACATACTAAGGTTGTCTTCAAAGTTCATTCACTTAGCAGGTTAGTTCACCCTCACATTTACACAGTATTTACTTTATGGCATGTACCTTTTGTATCTTGTTACATCCCACTGAGGACCTAGTTCCTTTCCAGATTTGAACGAGCACTTGTACCCGACTATATACGGAGCAGGAGTGGAGATCGGATACGTGGTTGAGGACTTTGATGCGTTTCCAGAGGAGTTCACTTGACTTGGGGTACACTGCCATATTGGACTTGAGTATCTTTACCTAGCTAGCTGATGTTCTAGTTTATCTTACTACTTTCTGCACTTTTATTCTATCATTATATTTCAGTGGGTTTGTCCCCATCAGACTATTTATATTATATTTAGATATTCTGACACACTGTGTTTTATTTACCAACACTTATTTCCATCTTTGTTATATTGCTTTTGTGGATGAGATTAGTTGCTTACTTGTTGCCTGTTAGCGTAGCATATTAGACTTGATAGTATTTAGGACAACTTAGTATGCTTTGGCGGATCCATTAAATTGGGAAATTTATCGGAGTCGTATTAGCTGGCCATTTTCACGTGGCCTGGTCCCATATATTTTGGGACTGGGATGTGACATTGACCGATGAAGGTGCTACTTGCTGTATCAGGTCTTGAGCAATGTCAGAGTAAACCAACATGACCTCGCCCTGTGGTCTGCTGAGAGGTACCAATCTGGTTATTTGGCCGCGAGCTGGTGGGAGATTGATAACCTCCATTGTTGCCCACGAGATCGGGACAACACCATATTGGGCCTCCGTCACCGGGAAGTCACCAAACTGGAGGGACACTATGTTCGCAATAACCGTTTTGTCCCGAAAGTCGAGGGTGAGCACCTTGGCATCGATCAGCTGCTAGATACGCCTCTTCAATACAGAGCAGTCTTTGGTTTGATGATGGACGTACCAGTGGTAGTAGCAGTACTTGGGGTCATCGACCTTGTCTGCCTCCTCAGGGTATCTGATATTTGGTAGCTGGAGTTTGTTGTCCTTCATCAGTACATTAAAGATTTCAATGACGTCATCGAAGGAGAAAGTCTCATTTGGCTTTGGGGCTTTCGATTCCTGAGTCGCACAGTCCTCAGGGAAGTTCGGTAATTTCGTATCGTCTTCGGACTCGAAGAGAATACTACCACCAGCGTAGGAAGATGCGGCTTTCTGGTAAAGGTGACTACCCCCAGGGATCTCGACATTTGTTCCTTGGGAATCATCGTCCCCTCGGAATCTCGAGTTATCGTGGAGTTCTGGGGGATTGCTACCCCCACCTTGCAGAATCATTTGGAGTCTTGAGGAAGAACTACCCCCAGTAACTGACAGTTTCTTCTAGGAGCGGGTGCCCAAGAAAATTCCTTCTGTAGGTACCGCTGCCTGTCTCGATACGCTGGCCGAAAGCAAAGAGCTAGACTTTCGACCTCCCCTTGTGGAGGGAGACTTCCAAACGGGTGCCCAAGAAAATTCAGAAGAAGGATTCATCCCCACAATGGAGGGGCAACCTGTAGAAGATCGATGTGGTGAGTAATTTTAATCATGTTCTTACTTTTTTTGTTTAAATCAAACACTAAAATTAGTTGAAACGGTCCTTTATTTTTGTTGTGAATCACTATTTGTGATTCAAACACCATAAATTGTTGTTCAAACGAATTTAAATTGGAGGAAAATTGGCTGTATTTGTGCACAGGTTCGCCCAACCAGGGTCGAACACATAGCGTTTTGTTCGACCCACAAAGGTCGAACGAAAGGCCGAATGTTCGACCAACCTTGGTCGAACAACATTAAAACTGTTCGGCCCCCTTTGGTCAAACAGTATTTACTCTGTTGAACTACATATGGTCGAACAGAAGCCTTAAGTTCGACTACTTCTGGTCGAACAATGATTGATCTGTTTATTATAATTTTTGTCGTACATTAGTTTATTTTCTTTAATATTTTGTTATTGTATTCCCTCTTTAATTTTTAAGTGTTGATAGTTTGAATAAATTTTGCAGGAGTGACATATAAGAGGAGACATATCGCTTCTAATATGAGGCATTGGGCAAAAGAGTTGGGAGTTGAATGTACGATTCATCCACAAGCAATAACAAATGCTCCAATTCAAATGAACGAGCAATTTGAGGATCAAATTTTTGATCAAGGTTTGAACGAGCAAGTTGAGGACAAACATGAAAAAGAACAAGAAGGGGGAGAAGAGGGTCAGGACGAGGATGTATTGACGGGCCCTTGTCCCGGTGGACCTACAGATAATCGACCTATCCTGAGTTTCAAGACTCATGTGGCGTTCAAGATTTGAATTGGGATTGAGAGGAACATGTTGAAGTGTTGGTGCCACACGACCAAGATGGATACATGGATGTTTGATGGAGATACTAGTAATTTTCAAATTTTTGTTCATCATTCCAAAATTCTGGAGTTGAGGTGGATTTCATAGAAAATGCCAAACAAAAACCTTATTTGTGCCTTTGTGGAGCATTGGCAACCAGAGACCAGTTTATTCCACATATCATTCGGTGAGATGACAATTACGTTGGCTGGCATATTTTGTCTGACAAGACTGCCCGTGAGTGAATTATCGGTGGTTGCACCAGAAATAGGAAGGAGACCAGAGGCCCATACGAAATTGATTAGTAGATTATTGGGGTGACAGAAAGGGAGGTAGTCGATGCCGTTCAGGGCCACAGAGGTAGCTCGGTCCGGTTGGAGTGGATTAGGACTTAATTTAGTAAAGATGTCACTTGTCCCGATGAGAAGAAAAGAAAGTATGCAGCTCGTGCATACTTAGGGTTTGTGCTAGGATGCACAATATTTTCAGACAAAAGTGGCACACAGGTTTACAAAAAAATTCTTAGTCTTTTAGAGGAGGTCAACCGCGTCCATGAGTATGCTTGGGGAGCAACTGCTCTAGCATACTTGTATCGACAACTCGGATTAGCATCTCGGAGTGGGGTGCTACAAATTTGTGGATACTTGACATTATTGGAGGTAAAGAACTGCCAATTAATTGTACCATTTTTATGTTCTTATACGCACGTCATATATGCTTTTTATTTTATTTTACAAGCTTGGATATACGAGTATTTTCCCATCACAAGGCCAACCAATAATGTCAATTATAAGGTGGGCGAACCACTTGCTATAGGTGGACCCAAAGATCCTATGATGGAGGATCTACCGACCGAGTTTTGGCCATGAGGGAGGTCTTGGACAATCTTCAAGTACATAATGTGAGTGTTACCCTTTATGCAAGTATTTTATGTATTATATATATTATAAGTAATTTCGTTAATTTATCATGTAGGTCAATTGGACACCCTATAATGGGATACGGGGCTCTCATCCTCGTGACAATGTCACTTTCTACCATGGATGCATACACGTCTTTGATTGTGTGGAGCCGTATCATCTCGACCGCGTGCTTCAGCAATTTGGTCTAGTCCAGAAGGTACCTGATTGGCCTTTGGTTCCAAGCATTGTCCGTCGGAGAAATACGAGCTTGAAGTATAAGGTGACCTGGGATGTTTTGGGAGGCTACTTTCGATTCTGGAGCAGTCATGTACTGTCTCCCAAAGCCCGTGGAAGAGTTGCACACCCTGCATGGCAATGTTCACCCGATTACATGGATTGGTATCGGATGTTTTCATATCCTATCATCCAGAATCTGGATAACGTCTCGACCGCCATCGGTACTACATCTACCCAGACATGGCCACAACCATGGGAAATGATCGAGCATGCTTTGGGATATTTAGAGTCGGTCTACCAGCAATGGGTAGAGAATGAATCAGGACTAGATACATCGATCTTAGTTACAGCTTTAGTCAGCACATATCATGCATTGAAGATCGAGGACGAAGAACCACCGGAATCTTCTAGACGGGCATATACTAGTAGGAGTCGTAGGACTCGTAGGTCGTAGATTTATCTCATATTGTTGAAATGCTTGTTGAAATGTGATGTAGCTTGAATTTTTATTATTGAAATGCTTATTGAAATCCTTGTTGAAATGCTTGTTGAAATTATTGTTAAAATGCTTGTTGAAATAATCTTTTTTCTTTTGTATAATGTGCAAATAATTTAAGATATATACAGTACATGTTCACACTGTTCGAACATCATTAGCCGAACAACTATATGCTCAGTTCGACTATTATTGGCCGATCCAGATTTATACAGTTCGGCCATTACCGGCCGATCCAGAAACTTGTCTTAAACATTCCAAAAACCAAACCAGCAGAAACCAAACATTCCAGAAATATTACACAAATATGTCGTTGAACATAAGTCGATTTAACATCATTAGAAAATATAAGTCCATAACTAAACAGTCAAATTACATTTGAAATATACTAATCATCTAAACTAATCGGCTCAACACCTACATATGAGCTTCCGGATCCAACAATATGACAATACTTTTCAAGTTGTTGTTTATAAATTTTGCCCCAACCAGCAGCACATCGAAGACGAGAACCATTACATCCGTTGATAATGGGCGGTAGCGGTGCGGCTTTGGCCAAATTTACCTGCACACAAATAATATGATGTTAATAAAATGGAGGTTTATAACACAACCCAAAAGTATTTTGAACTAAAAAATTTACCCGGATGAAATGGTTGTTTCTAACAAGTGCCATGCATACAAGCCGAGGGTTCGTTGGAACTTATGTCCTCATAGATAGAAATGTAACGCTTATAACATTGTGCATGTGGACGATGACCATGTTGTAGGTCGACGCCATCAAATAGTATATATTGGGGAATGTCTACCAGTACTTGTTCTCCCAAACCAGTGCTATGAAGCAATTCAAATATTCAAGTTCTTTTTCCACAAGACCCCCCCCCCCCAAACAGTAGCGTAGAAATCTCCAAAGTTTGTGAGCTCTTGAATAAGGTAAGTACGAACTTGTGGCCAAGATTCCTCCTCCAACCCTAGTGCATCGGGTATGCACCAAAAACCACAATGTCCGTCCCCTAATACATTTTTTGTACTCAACACGTTCGAGCGGAATTGAGATGACATTTCTTCTATATATGTAAGATCGGTGGCTTTGCATAATGAACGACGTTAAACTGGTTATTTTTTTCTTTCCATGGAAGTGAACATTGGTCCAACCGAAGGGGGTCCACTGAAAACTATAGTTTCCTCGAATGGTGAACAACTATCGTGAAAGGACTCAGCAATTTCAAATATGCTTGGTTCACGTTTCGTCGAATTTGAAGTACGAATTTTTGTTTTGGTTGGCCTACCACGAGGACGTGTGTGGACCACTAGTTCAAGTAATGAAGATGTTGAAGGAATTGATATCTCCCGAAGTCTTTTCAACATCAACAATCTTTGGGAATCGTTAGCTAAGTCAAACATAAAATTAATATCACCCACGGTCTCCACCCAACGACTTCGGATATCAGCATTAACTCTACTGTCTATCTTCGAGGGTTCACAATCCAACTTCCTCCAAAATTTGTCAACCATCTCAATCTGGATAACTTGACCATCCCGTTTCAACTCTGCAAGTTCATGTGCACAAGGTAACCCGCAAGTCCTCCTTAACACACAACCACAAAGGAGGGGATCTACACTAGTATTTTTTATATCCTTCATCTCGTCAAAAATTCTACCAAGAGCATGATGTGACACCAATAATCAAATGATCTTGAAAAGGGGATAACTATAATGACAGGGTGCTACATTAAGGCTCATCTCAAATGAGGCCTTCACTTAGTTGTGTGACGTGATCAGCAAAGAATGTATCATTTTCCATGAGATCTTAAAAGTAGATTGACTCGTGCCTAGTTATTTTTTCAGTTTTTCATGTGCACTCTCCGCCTTGTGAGTATAAATTCATAGAGTCAAGATCGTACTTCATAAGGTAATGAACATTTATATACATATATCATTTAAAGGTACATACCCGCTACTTGTTGTGTTATCGAAATGCATCACATTGTTAGTCCAACACGAGACAAATCTCTCTTTATACGGCTCTATCCAATTCTTGATGGCATAATTAACTGATTTTGGATAATCATAGTAATCTTGTTCTAACCTTCTAAGTAACTCATTGAATCTCGGTTCGTCTTCAGCAAGTATTAACGTATTCCATGGGTTATTAAAACAATCCCACTTCTCCTTCATATGAAATAATTTCTAATAGTTGGCCAAAATATTCTTGTTAATATTCCACCGACATAGCAAGTGTGTGAAGCTGGGGACCGTAACGCTTATAGCATTCATCAGTGTGATCTCATGATCAGTCACAATCACCTTTGGTAAGCATGATTGGTCCATTAATCCTTTAAGCGTAGTAAGCGACCATCTATAATTATCATTGCGCTCAATCTGTCACGACCCGCACCCTGGTATTCGGGCACGAGTACGTGGTTACGCCCAGCCTACGCCGCAGAATCGACGGTAGAACACTGTCTGGGTCATTTCTAACTATCTAACATCTCAACAATATAATATGGTACCTGTCAACCATCTCAACTCCAAACGGAGGAGCAATATGATATCTCACAAATATATCAATCTCAATCACAAACAAACTAGGAAGGAAATAATGCACGAATGGAAAATAGCGAAGGGAAGATAGATACAATCCACAATATGAAAGTAATAGTACAACTGTGAATCTCCACAAAAATAATAGTCTAATACAAAAACTAAACAAAACTAGACCTCCTCGATCACTGGTACTATATCCTCTGGCTCTAGGGAAGTGTCCTCTAAAGTCTCACCCTCCTGAGGTCCGTAATGTGTGGGACACAGCTCCTCTAGTCAATCATCTGGAAAAATATATCCAGTCAGGATTAGAGCGAAGTACATACCTCTGAAAGCAGTTCCAATAACATAATCGAGCATATATAACAAGCAAAAGAAAAATAATACAAGATGCACAAGTAGAAAGAATATAGAATACAAGTGAACAGGCAATAGGCACAATAAAGCTGAAAGTAAATACAAGAATAACTGCAAGTAGAGAACAAGAAATACTAACTATGTGTTTTAGAGTGAGAGTTCGTTATGTGATCGGTTTAGGTTGCACATGAGGTATATAGGTAACTCCATTATACGTGAGGTGTATAATCGACATGCACATGAAATCAAGAGGGCTTTGATCACATAACCAACTCCTACTCCCCCTCCCCAACCAACAATCATGGATCCAATCATGACATGTTACGTACATGATCACGATAGTCACACTAGCACACAAAATAGTGGATGCACAAGAAGCACATGAAAGTCAATACCCGATGCACACGATGAAATACATGTCATTGGGTACCCGTTGCACACGGTAGGGGATAACACCTCCTGACGGGATCCATATAGTACCAGTCCATAAAATTACTGTGTCGGGAATCAATGTATACTAATCTAGAACATGCATATATACAATATTATGAATTGAAAACAAACAGATAAATGTACTCGCTTGAAGTCCTGAGCAAAGTGTCTCTCGATGCCAAAGCTGGTGTCTCACAACCTATATATAGTATGTTACATCAAAAAAAGGTTCAATGATGAAAATAAATGAAGTTGAAGAAGTTCTAGGTCAAAACGCTATTTCTAAGTCAAACCAATGCATTTCTAGGTTGCAAGAGTCTAATGCTAGTCACTAAGTCGATATAATATGAAACTATGCTAAACTAGCTAAGCTAACACACCACAGTGCATTCCAGAAGCCGTATCCTAAGATACGCATGTTTTCTAATATGAAAATAGTTTATATATATATACAAACTAATACTAGTTACACAATACACTATACTATATTTAACTATTATAGGATAACCATTTATACAATTTATACATATCTCAAACTACTACATTAACTATAAGTTATCACTAGGATATACTCATCAATATGATATAAACTAACTACAATACCAATATACTAATCCCATTGATACTAACTGACCAAAACCTCGATAAATCACACTCAAGTAACTGCTCACATACCATTGACTAACTAACTCTAATAACTTGACTAAACTAACCTTCCTGATACGAATAACTAGCTGAAACACTGAAAATTAACTAAACAAAAGTAACAATTAAACTAATACCCAATACCTTAACAAAATAAACTAACTGCTACTAACATTATTACAAGTATACATATATATATATATATATAGCTAACTATTAAAGTAATATAGTATATATATATCTATATTAACTTAAAGATAGATATTGACTGATACAAACTTACGATTAACCATTTCTCCTAACTAATACACTAGCTAAAACATCTAATACATGCTAGACCCGAACAAAACTAGTACACAAAACCCCTAAACATAACTGACTGATCTATACCAAAAATAATTACTTAACAGTGTCGAATTCCAAGTGATCTTCCTCAGGTACACAACGGGCAGGTGGGTAGATTTCAGGTAAGTCTTCAGTCCTTCAGTGATTTGAATACTGAACTGATTTGAATACTGAACTGATTTGAATACTGAACTGAACCTTCAGTTCTCAGGTGAGCATCTGTGAATCTTCAGATATGTCCTCACTGTGCATCTGCACAGTGAGTCTTCAAATCAGTATCAGTGAGTTGCTGCTGCTCGATTTGGTGTGCACTGCACACAGTAGCCTGTGGTAGTACTGCCTTCAGGTCCCTGCAGCAGTCTTTGTACAGTGAGTCTTCAGTCTAGGTGCAGTTCAGTCCTCAGTCTCAAGTTGCTGTGCAGTCTTCAGTCTCAAGTTGTTGTGCTGCTCAGTTGAGTATCTGAGTATCTGTTCAGTTCTCACTGTGCTGATACACAGTCTCAGTTCTTCAGGTAGGTGCTCAGGTAATCTTCAGTTTTCTCTGCACATCACCTATGTACAGACTGCACAGTGTCTCTACCTCACTGTGCACACTCTTCTCACACACAAAATACATACACTTACTGTCACGACCCGCACCCGGTGTAGGGATGCAAGTCGGGAACAACGCCCAGCGTACGCCGCAGCATCGGCGGTAGAACGCTGTCTTGGTCAACTATACTATATAATTATCTCAATATAAAGCATAAACCTCCAATAATATCTCAACTCCAAGATGAGAGTATAATCAACTTAGTTCAACACAATACTCAATCACATTACTATGGCACGAGAAGATATCAAAGAAGTCTAACATAACTATGCAGTTAATATAACAACAACAAATAGAAATAATATCCAAACACAAATATATGCCGGAAACAAATCCGGTACCAAAATGCTAAAGAGAACTAACTATGTTAACTAGTAAATCCGGCTAAATCTCTCGACAGTCACTCCAGAACTAGTGGGTCCAAGTCTGCACCATCTATAGGCTGAGGTCCGTAGTATATCGGACACCAATCTCCCGGATCCTCTGAAAAATATTTTCCAGTCAGGAATGGAGCGAAGTACAACCCAATAGCAGTTCCAATTAATTGACAAAAACTATAAAGCAGTAGAATAGAAGATGCTATCTACGATGAGGATATAACTGATAATCAAGAACAATGAAAGAATAGGCAATACTAACAACAA
The DNA here is from genome assembly GCA_036927795.1 of Iris macrosiphon. Taxonomy (NCBI): domain Eukaryota; kingdom Viridiplantae; phylum Streptophyta; class Magnoliopsida; order Asparagales; family Iridaceae; genus Iris; species Iris macrosiphon. The sequence goes on along the minus strand of JAYESA010000008.1, from coordinate 168,918,113 downwards.
AATATAATCAATGCGTACAAGAATAAAGGAATGAACTATAATGTCAGAATAGAATAAGGTAATCAATGAACTGAATAATGAAATCTATAATAACTATGTGATTTGAGATACTAACTAAATATGTGATCGGCCTGGGAGATTCAATGATTACACTAAGGAGCTAACTCAACCATACGTGAATTGCATGGTTAGTTAGTAGCCAATGATTACACTACTAGCCGATAGTTTCTTGATCACATATTTAATTGGTATTTCCCCCACCCCGACTGATATGATGGATCGAATCATGACACGTCACTAGCATATGTATCCAATGTTTAATCTACAATATTCAATGTTATCCAATACCAACAAGGACAGTATCCGATACCATCTCCATAATCAAGGTAACATCCCATGACTGACGATCCAATAACAATACCAATCCGTGTACCATCGTGTCAAGAATCATAAGTAATATTTCTAAATACTTGAATTATAGTGATAATCAAATAATAGAAACTATCAGAGAATGTGCTCGCCTGTGGTCCAGAGCAAATGATGAAAAATGATGTCCGAACTGGTGTCACGGACCTATATATGAAATATTGCATTAATACAAGTTTTGGGGAAGAGAAATAAATTAAACTAGTCAATTTCTAGGTCATAAAACTATTTCTAAGTCAAAAGTCAAACTAGGTCAACTCTAAGTCAACTATGGTCAACTATAGTCAAATTATGGTCAACTACCTATTTCTAAGTTGCATGAATCTAACTCAAAGATATTGGGCTCACACACTATGATTCTAGACCATACAAGCTACATCTTAGGATACTAAGATACCGTATCTCAGGATACGCAAACAAGGGATAAATATAACACATATGTACATATCAAACAATATTATATATACAAAATCCTAATTACAAATGCTAAATGGATTCCTTGGTTTCGAACCAACTTGGTATCGCAATACTAAACCTCTATCTTGATATCCAAACCCAATACCTTGATTATCCTCCAATACCTTGATACTTACCTTGGCATCTCAAGGTAAATTCAAAACCTTATTTATACTAACTACCCAACAATAATTATAAACTACTATGCATTTAATATTTATATAATACTATATACCTTATTTTAGTCACCTTAATACCAACCCATAATTAGTTTACAACTATCCTATTACTTATGCCAATACCCACTACTCATACCTTGGTATATCTTGATACTTACCTTGGTATCTCAAGGTATTTGCCAAAATCTTATATATATACTAACTACCCATCAATAATTACATATATCAATCCAATATAACTCTAGTATATACTAATAGAATAATACTAACTACCAACTACACACTAACTATTAATACATATATACGTACATACATACCTACAAATATATAATATATAAAAGATACTCATAACAATTGATAACTAAAATATACTAACTATTCTAATAAATTTATATGCTACAACTAAATATATACATATATAGTATACTATAATACAAATAGCAATTATGAACATATTTATATATATATTAATTACCATATACACATATATATATATATATATATATATATATATATATATATATATATATATATATATATATATATATATATATATATATATATATATATATATATATATATATATATATATATATATATACATATATATCTATATATATATTAATATCTAATATATTAAAAATTGCCAAACTGTCGCTAAATATCCTGTCCACTGTCGCAGAAAGCTGCTGTGTATATAGATACACTGCAGTTTTTGTGACAGTTTCCTGCACTGTCACTAAAAACTGTCGCTGAAGTTTCTGATACACTGCTGATACACTGTTGTTTCAGTGACAGTTTTCTACAACTGTCGCTGACTGTTATCGCTGAAAATATATGTATATATATATATACAATATATATATAAATACTTATATATAACCCACCATATATATTTATACAATATATATTTAAATACATATATATAATCCCACAATATATATTTATACAATATATATTTAAATACATATATATAACCCACAATATATATATATATTTATACAATATATATTTAAATACATGTATATAACCCACAATATATATTTATACGATATACATATAAAACTATATATAACTATACATACACTTATACATAGTAAATTGTATAAAATACCACATAGTAACATACACACACACATATAGTAATATGTATATATAACTATACATATATGTATACATATATATAATCATACAATAATATAAATACATAACAATATATAATATAACTATATATATAACCACATATAAATATATCTACTATATTATATATACATATGCTACCATTTATAAATATATATATATATATATATATATATATATATATATATATATATATATATATATATATATATATATATATATATATATATATATATATATATATATATATATATAAATAATCATATAATAACTATAAATAATTTAATTACTTAATTAAACATACACATATATTATATAAAATATATACATATATTTACATCCCTAATATATATTATAACATATATATTAATGCATGTAGAAAAAAGCTACATAATATATATTCTATTAATACATATATAATACATAGATCTATAATACAATAAACACTATAATAAATATACATAATACATATATAATATATATAGATATATACACAATTATAATTCAAGAATTAAAGCACAATTAATTAGATCTACACATAAACACACAACAATTGGAGAGTATCACACCGTATCCCACTAGATCTAGGATACGCATGCGACACGAGTCCACCACACATCCAATTGTACCCCGAAGAACACAAACAAATCACATATAATATTTATGAATAAAACAAAGTGTCAAATGTAGATTTATGTGTCCGTGTTAAAATACGACATGTACAAAGTCCCGTGTCGGAGGAAAAACCCCAAAATAATACGTATCACGAAATTGTTGGGATACGACCTACACGTACCCAATTATGGACACGACACTAGCCCCCAAACACATAAACATATGCCAAATTGATTTATAGGATCAATTGATAGACACAACAAAAGTCATTTTCGAAATTCCTCCAAAATTGACATAAAAAGCACCATAACTTTCTCCATAGGCCTCCTATAAACACAAAACCAAATCCTATGGATAGTACATGCATATAGGTTGATTTTCCATGATTAAATCTCATATTTAGAAGCTATTTTAAGGGCAAAAATTGAATTGTATCTATTGGAAGATGGATTTCCAATGAAACCTCCAAAATTGGTAAAATTGGCCTCCAACTTGTAGATCCTTGCTCTCTTTATAGATCCTTGCTTTCTCCTTCTAGATCCTTACTCTTCTAGTCTCCAATAGTGATTTGGGAAGTAATTAGGTGAAAATTTGGTAGGGATTTGATGAAATTTGGTTGAGGAAAATTCTAGATCTAGATTTGGAATAAAAAATGAAGAGAGAGAAAGTTTTTATCCCCTTTATATAGGCCTCACTTGCCCCCTCCCTCAAGCTACTATGTAAAGTCTAAAATACCCCTTGGGGCCTCTCATGAAGAAATTAATTAAGGAGGGAAGCTTCTAGTCCAATGGTTTAATTAATTTAATCATCCTCCTAATTAATGGGCTTTCTAGTTGGGCTCAATTCTAACAATTAATACATGTTGGTCAATGAGTCTAAACTAAACTAGTTAGGTCCACTAACACAAGTCCAAAAAAAAAATCTATCATGCTAATAATAAATAAATAATACAATAAATAAATATTTAACATGCACAATATTCAATTAATTATAAAATGACCAAAATACCCTTTTCTAGAAAATACGGTAGTGACAAGTCTATCCCCCTTAAAATAATTTTGTCCTCGAAATTTAAGGGTGATCGTACTCCTAGGTCAAACCCCCAGCAATCATAGTCTAATAAGGTCTTATCTCACTAAGAACAGTCCTATACAAAGAATAACATGCATGGTCATGGTCTCCACCTGTCTTATTACTGTTGTCTCTGTCAGGATATTCTATAGCTACACTAACTATATAATACAAGCATCCAAAAGGTACTAAAGAATCAATCAATAAAAATGGATAAAAGGAACAGAAAGAAAGAACAGACTCTCTAACCCATCACCTGTAGTATTGGTCTCCTCGACCGTCATCGCAAATGCTCCGCCCTGCCGAGGTAGCTTCCTCTGCGGGTGATGAGCAATCTGTGGTGCTACAGGTCGCCTAACTCCATATCTCTGCCCTCGATCGGCATCCTGGCCTGGACGTTGAATTGTCCAGAGATAATCCTTCACCATATGCTCCATTGATCCACAATGTAAGCATGCTCCAAGTCTCTTCCGGCACATCTCCCAAGTGTGTCCAGTCTTCTTGCAATAGGTGCATTGAGGAGCTTGTTGCACCTGTCTCTGAGGCTGTTGTGGTATCTGCTGTACTGGAGCTTGTACTGGAGCAACAATAGGTTCTGACATCTGATATTGCTGCTGATAGGCTCCGAATTATACTGGAAACTGCTGTTGCTGGAATTGCGGCCTCTTTGCCGGTCCCGCACTGCTACTGTCACCCCCAAACATATCACGGTCCCTCTTCGGCTTCAAGTTTCACTCCCGCTCAACCTTGCGTGCCTCCGAAAGTATCTCAGAATACGTCTCGTAGAAAGACGGAATGAGAATCTTCACTTCCCAATTCAGACCCTCGTGGAAAAGGATAGCCCGAACTTCTGGCTCTCTCACCAAGTACTCCGCAAATCGGCTCAGCCTCCCGAACTCTGCGGCATACTCCTCTACGGACATGCTTCCTTGTGTAAGGCTCTCAAATTGCCTTCCTAATTCCAATCTGTCCGTCCGAGCAAAGAACTTCTTCTTAAAGAGATCCTTGAATATCTCCCAAGATTTTCCCGCATCAGTAAGAATTGGCTCATTCCTGAACCAAGTGCGGGCAACGTCGAACAGTTGAAGTCCTACCGCCTCAACCTTCAGATCCTCCGTAAGACGGGACACCTTCATGAGTCGCTCGATATCTTCAAGCCAATCGTCAGCATAGACTATACCTTCTGTACCCTTGAAAACTCGAGGCTCAAGCTTCTTAAAATTTTGAATGTTGCCTGGCTTGATCTGAATATCCTGTGGTTGTGGAGGAGCCTCTTTCTGAACTGCTGTTATAGCTATCTGATGGGCATTTTTCATACTCTGTCGCATCAAATCTGACTGCCTGTACTGGGCTTCTATCTGTGCCCTCTGTAATTTCATCATCTCTCTAAACAGTGCAACCATCGGCGCGGTATCTCCTGAAAATGGAGGTGGTGGAAGTCCCTCCGAAGCAACTGGAGTAGTCCTCGGAACAGGTGGAGGAGAACCCCCGAAGGCAGCCGAGACTCCTAGATGAACTGATGTCGTAGGAGGTACAAACCCTACTACCTGAGTGGAAGATTGAGAGGTGGCATACCTCGCAGAAACTGCTCCCGATTGATGGGATCTAGTCTTCGGCGGCATCCTGAAGACAGATCGAAACAAAGGAGATCAATTCGACACAAGATAAGATACCATCAAGGAAGGACAACAATATTCAAAGTATTCAGAAGGAATCAAAAGTAGTGATTCAATTCAGATTGGAATTCCTAGTTGTGATTGAGTATCTCTCTCTCTTCCTAGTATCCTATGTCATATATCCTATCGCAGGCTCGCAGTAGTACAACTAAGTCATCGCACTACCACGATATCGTAATATTGCGAAACTTGACCTGCATGGGCCACCACTAAAAACGTGTCACGACCCGCACCCGGTGTAGGGATGCAAGTGGGGAACAACGCCCAGCCTACGCCGTAGCATCGGCGGTAGAACGCTGTCTTGGTCAACTATACTATCTAATTATCTCACTATAAAGCATAAACCTCCAATAATATCTCAACTCTAAGATGAGAGTATAATCAACTTAGTTCAACACAATACTCAATCACATTACTATGGCACGAGAAGATATCAAAGAAGTCTAACATAACTATGCAGTTAATATAACAACAACAAATAGAAATAATATCCAAACACAAATATATGCCGAAAACAAATCCGGTACCAAAATGCTAAAGAGAACTAACTATGCTAACTAGTGAATCCGGCTAAATCTCTCGACAGTCACTCCAGAACTAGTGGGTCCAATTCTGCACCGTCTATAGGCTGAGGTCCGTAGTATGTCGGACACCAATCTCCCGGATCCTCTGAAAAATATTTTTCAGTCAGGAATGGAGCGAAGTACAACCCAATAGCAGTTCCAATTAATTGACAAAAACTATAAAGCAGTAGAATAGAAGATGCTATCTACGATGAGGATATAACTGATAATCAAGAACAATAAAAGAATAGGCAATACTAACAACAGAATATAATCAATGCGTACAAGAATAAAGGAATGAACTATAATGTCAGAATAGAACAAGGTAATCAATGAACTGGATAATGGAATATAATAACTATGTGATTTGAGATACTAACTAAATATATGATCGGCCTGGAAGATTCAATGATTACACTAAGGAGCTAACTCAACCATACGTGAATTGCATGGTTAGTTAGTAGCCAATGATTACACTACTAGCCGATAGTTTTTTGATCACATATTTAATTGGTATTTCTCCCGCCCCGACTGATATGATGGATCGAATCATGACACGTCACTAGCCAATGTATCCAATATTTAATCTACAATATTCAATGTTATCCAATACCAACAAGGACAGTATCCGATACCATCTCCATAATCAAGGTAACATCCCATGACTGACGATCCAATAACAATACCAATCCGTGTACCATCGTGTCAAGAATCATAAGTAATATTTCTAAATACTTGAATTATAGTGGTAATCAAATAATAGAAACTATCAGAGAATGTACTCGCCTGTGGTCCAGAGCAAATGATAAAAAATGATATCCGAATTGGTGTCACGGACCTATATATGAAATATTGTATTAATACAAGTTTTGGGGAAGAGAAATAAATTAAACTAGTCAATTTCTAGGTCATAAAACTATTTCTAAGTCAAAAGTCAAACTAGGTCAACTCTAAGTCAACTATGGTCAACTATAGTCAAATTATGATCAACTACCTATTTCTAAGTTGCATGAGTCTAACTCAAAGATATTGGGCTCACACACTATGATTCTAGGCCATACAAGCTACATCTTAGGATACTAAGATACCGTATCTCAGGATACGCAAACAAGGGATAAATATAACACATATGTACATATCAAACAATATTATATATATATAATCCTAATTACAAATGCTAAATGGATTCCTTGGTTTCGAACCAACTTGGTATCGCAATACTAAACCTCTATCTTGATATCCAAACCCAATACCTTGATTATCCTCCAATACCTTGATACTTACCTTGGCATCTCAAGGTAAATTCAAAACCTTATTTATACTAACTACCCAACAATAATTATAAACTACTATACATTTAATATTTATATAATACTATATACCTTATTTTAGTCACCTTAATACCAACCCATAATTAGTTTACAACTATCCTATTACTTATGCCAATACCTACTACTCATACCTTGGTATATCTTGATACTTACCTTGGTATCTCAAGGTATTTGCCAAAATCTCATATATATACTAACTACCCATCAATAATTACATATATCAATCCAATATAACTCTAGTATATACTAATAGAATAATACTAACTACCAACTACACACTAACTATTAATACATATATACGTACATACATACCTACAAATATATAATATATAAAAGATACTCATAACAATTGATAACTAAAATATACTAACTATTCTAATAAATTTATATGCTACAACTAAATATATACATATATAGTATACTATAATACAAATAGCAATTATGAACATATTTATATATATATTAATTATCATATATATATATACATATATATCTATATATATATTAATATCTAATATATTAAAAACTGCCAAACTGTCGCTAAATACCCTGTCCACTGTCGCAGAAAGCTGCTGTGTATATAGATACACTGCAGTTTTTGTGACAGTTTTCTGCACTGTCACTAAAAACTGTCGCTGAAGCTTCTGATACTCTGCTGATACACTGTTGTTTCAGTGACAGTTTTCTACAACTGTCGCTGACTGCTGTCGCTAAAAATATATGTATATATATATACAACTGTCGCTGACTACTGTCGCTGAAAATATATGTATATAAATACTTATATATAAATACTTATACAATATATATATTTATACAATATATATTTAAATACATCTATATAATCCCATAATATATATTTATACAATATATATTTAAACACATATATATAACCCACAATATATATATTTATACAATATATATTTAAATACACGTATATAACCCATAATATATATTTATACGATATACATATAAAACTATATATAACTATACATACACTTATATATAGTAAATTGTATAAAATACCACATAGTAACATACACACACACATATAGTAATATGTATATATAACTATACATATATATAATCATACAATAATATAAATACATAACAATATATAATATAACTATATATATAACCACATATAAATATATCTACTATATTGTCACGACCCAATTCCGTAGAATCACTTGAGGCGTCCCCCGAATCGTGACCATCGTGCGGGCCTGGGGTTGCGCCCGCACAAGGCTTTAATGATTTGCATAGCAAGCACATATTCAGAGTACGCAGATAAATTGAAACACATATTTGAAACATAGAAAAGTTCTCTTTATTGATAATGAACATCTATTACAAACTCTTGAACGAGTTAGCTAATATGCCGAACGGCTTACTAAAGAGATGACTCAAAATGAGATAGCAGTCATGTACATTACATCCCTTTATAAACTCAAAATGATAAAGACCTCATGGCTGGAGGATAGCTTTGCCACGGAGCTGCATTTGTGTATGAAGAGTTGCAGCTCTTGTCTTCAAATGCTACAGGGGGCGCGGTGAAGATGCGCCAACAGTTGGACTGGATCGGGTAGACGACTTCGGCTTCTCGCTCGGTTCGCCTTGGTGTGGAGAACCTGTTTCAACGAGGGTCAGCATATCGAAACATGCTGGTGAAGGCGAGCTAGCCTGACTATACCAATCAACACGTTGTTTAGTGAAGCATGCATATTTTTGTGGATTTCTATCTTGCCTTAGTTCATTTACAAGTAAGCAGCATATTGAATTTACTGAAATGAACGTGCCACCGTTAGGTGGATTTTACCTGACCGTCTGAATTACCTACACAATACTTACCATGCCTTCCCTGCCACGAAGACACAAGTTAGTATGCAACAGGTTTAAATATACACGATGATCACTGGCGTGGTGCCATAACGGACATAGTCAAGGACAGGGATAGCATGCAACGGGAACACGACAAGCACACGATGCGTTGCAAGCTATCCCCTCCAGCACACGATGACTACACACGAGTTCCGCCCGGACCGGAACGGTGCCAGTGCCCCAGCGACCGTCCGCAGAACTTATCCTTGTGCACAAGTTGTCCATGATCGAACAATACGTTACTTAACAATCAGTTACGCCTTCGAGACAACACGAGCACACGACATATCCATAATTGTTAAGCATTCATGCACTTCAGGCAACACGAGTATGAAACATGTATTTGCACAAGACAAGCAACAGTTTATGATTATTTTCAAGCGAACAAGCATGCAGTTAAGTATCCGTTCGTGCGATTTATTTGACAAGCATAATACACCAAGTCTATTTTCTTTTATCTTGGTTTCTTTTATTATTACTTGGTATCGTTTGATCGGGGCAAAGAAGAGTGCAGATTGATTAGCTGTAAAGCTTGGAAGCAGGAATAGCTAATCGGGTTGGTAGCCACTCACTTAGATTTTAGAAGGAGAAGGAAAGAGGCGCTTCACGACTCCGCTCGCAAGCCGCCTACTGTTCGTTCACCTGCACACGAACAGCTCGATTAATACTTCTTTCTCTCTTTCCAATCTCGGAATAGAAGTGCAAGTCAATGAACGAAAACAATGAAAACCATCGAAACCGTTCAAGGAAAACAAGCAAATCCTAAAACCAACTCAAAGCACGAAAGCAACAAGCGACATCGAAAACCGAGGCAATAAAAGATAGCAGCGGAGAGGTCCCTCCTGACTCTGCCGCTAAGCCGATCCTTGGGGCACGGTCCACTGAATATGGGAATCGATTCCGAAGAAACAAATCCATAACGAGGACGAGTTCTTATTTCAATCTATCCCGATCGAACGATACCGTCTTGTGTTTCTTAGCCGCGATCTCCGCACCGGGAGAACGGGGCGCTACATATATCATATATACATATGCTACCACTTATAAATATATATCTACATACATATATATATATATAAATAATCATATAATAACTATAAATAATCTAATTACTTAATTAAACATACACATATATTATATAAAATATATACATATATTTACATCCCTAACATATATTATAACATATATATTAATGCATGTAGAAGAAAGCTACATAATATATATTCTATTAATACATATATAATACATAGATCTATGATACAATAAATACTATAATAAATATACATAATACATATATAATATATATAGATACATACACAATTATAATTCAAGAATTAAAGAACAATTAATTAGATCTACACATAAACACACAATAATTGGAGAGTATCACACCGTATCCCACTAGATCTAGGATACGCATGCGACACGAATCCACCACACATCCAATTGTACCCCGAAGGACACAAACAAATCACATATAATATTTATGAACAAAACAAAGTGTCAAATGTAGATCTATGTGTCCGTGTTAAAATACGACATGTACAAAGTCCCGTGTTGGAGGAAAAAATCCCAAAATAATACGTATCACCAAATTGTTGGGATACGACCTACACGTACCTAATTGTGAACACGACACTAGCCCCAAACACATAAACATATGCCAAATTGATTTATAGGATCAATTGACAGACACAACAAAAGTTATTTTCGGAATTCCTCCAAAATTGACACAAAAAGTACCACAACTTTCTCCATAAGCCTCCTATGAACACAAAACCAAATCCTATGGATAGTACATGCATATAGGTTGATTTTCTATGATTAAATCTCAGATTTAGAAGCTATTTTAAGGAAAAAAAATTGAATTGTACCTATTGAGAGATGGATTCCCAATGAAACCTCCAAAATTGGTGAAATTGGCCTCCAACTTGTAGATCCTTGCTCCTCTTTGTAGATCCTTACTTTTTCCTTCTAGATCCTTGCTCTTCTAGTCTCCAATGGTGATTTGGGAAGTAATTGGGTGGAAATTTGGTAGAGATTTGATGAAATTTGGTTGAGAAAAATTCTAGATCTAGATTTGGAATGAAAAATGAAGAGAGAGAAAGTTTTCATCCCCTTTATATGGGCCTCACTTGCCCCCTCCCTCAAGCTACTATATAAAGTCTAAAATACCCTTGGGGCCTCTCATGAAGAAATTAATTAAGGAGGGAAGCTTCTAGTCCAATGGTTTAATTAATTTAATCATCCTCCTAATTAATGGGCTTTCTAGTTGGGCTCAATTCTAACAATTAATACATGTTGGTCCATGAGTCTAAACTAAACTAGTTAGGTCCACTAACACAAGTCCAAAAAAAAATTTTATCATGCTAATAATAAATAAATAATACAATAAATAAATATTTAACATGCACAATATTCAATTAATTATAAAATGACCAAAATACCCTTTTCTAGAAAATATGGTAGTGACACTTACACACCGAAGTATAAATGCATACACATAATATAGCTATCCACATATAGATACATATATTCTTCTATACCTCTCAATCTATTTGCAAAACACTATATATACATATATACCAATACATACAAATCACTAGCTATAAATGTATATACATATTCTCACATATATATTTACATATGCATGTATAGTACAAAAAGCCAAAACACAAACACATAGAGTGCATCGCACCCGTATCACACTTTTCTATGATACGCTTGCGATACGCCCCCCAACTCACGACCAAACGTATCTCGGAGGACACGTACAAGTTCAATACATATATTATGAACCATACGTATATAAATTAGAGTGTCTACGTGTCCGTGTCATCATATGATATGCCCATGGCCCCGTGTCGGAGGAAAATCCTAAAATCGACCGTTTCGTCAAATTGACGAGATTCAGCCCACACGTATCCAATTATGGATACGACACAAGCTACAAACAAACAATCAATGGTCAATTAGATCTATTGACAAGTACTACATGTGCCAATCTCGGAATCCCCCTAAAATTGACACTAAAAATGGTCATAACTTCCACCATAGGTCTCCAAATGATTCCAAATCAAAACATATGGGTAACCTATACATGTGGGGTGGTTTTTCATAGTAAAAACTCAGATCTATAGTGTATAGGAAGGGGAAAAACTGATTTGTACCTATTGGAAGATAGATTCCCAATGAGAAGGTCCCAAATGACAAGTTGCTCCTCTCTTTGTAGATCTTGGCCTCCTCCTCCTTGTTCCTTGCTCCTTGCTTGTAGATCCTTGATGTAGAGACTTCAATGATAAATTTAGAAAGAGATTTGAGAAGAATTGATGGAGAATTGATGGGGGAATGGAGGGAAAATGGAAGGGAAAAAACTAGATCTAGAATTTTGGGGAAGAACTAAAATGAGAGCACTTTCTTCTCTCAATTATGGCTGGTCATAAATCCCTCTCCAAATAATGTACAAAGTCACAAATACCCCTTGGGGCCTCTTATAAAGAAATAATTAGGGAGGGAAGGTTCTAGTCTAATGGTTTCACTAATTAAACATGTTTCTTAATCCATGGGCCTAATTCATGGGCTCAACTTAGACTAGTCCAAAAAGTTTGTTCATGTCCTCTAATTAAATGGTTAGGTCCACTACACAAGTCCAAAATAAGTCTACACTAGCAATAATTATTAATACAATAAAATAAATAAATCAGTCATGCACAATTATTAATTATAATAATCCTAAAATAATTAATACCCATGATAATTACCAAACTATCCTTAGATGGAAATGTAAGGGTGACAAACCTACCCACCTTAGAAAATTTTTGTCCTCGAAATTAAGGTAGAAACTATCTACCAAAACAAACAATATAATGCAAGAAGGAATTATACCTCACGGCTCGAAAAGATACGGATATCGCTCGCGCATCTCGGCCTCTCGCTCCCAGGTACTCTCTCCTTGCGAGTGATGCCTCCACGCGACGCGCACCAAAGGAATCGTCTGGTTCCTCACCTCCTTCTCTCTCCGATCCAGAATCTCCACTGGCTGCTCTGGATAACTGAGAGTAGGGCCCACCTCTATCTCCGAATGATCCAATACATGACTAGGATCTGCCATATATCGTCTCAACTGCGATATGTAAAACACGTTGTGCACTCCTTCCAATGCAGGTGGTAAGTCTAGTCTGTAAGCGACTGCACCGACCCTCTCAAGAATGCTGAAAGGACCGATGAATCGCGGACTAAGCTTGCCGTCTCCACCAAAATGAATCATGCCACGTGTCGGAGAAATCCTCAAGAAAACCAGACCGCCAACCTAGCAGGAAACACAAACTTAGCACTCTAACAAGCAACAATCAAACACAAACAAGACAAAACTAAAGCTATACCTCAAACTCCAGAGGTCTCCGGTGGCTATCGGCCCAATGTCGTTGCCTGTCCTGCGCCACTCGAAGTCTGTCTCTGATAAGTTTACCTTCTCTGCTGCATCCACTACCATCTCTGGTCCCAATAAAGCCCTGTCACCAACATCATCCCAGGACAACGGAGTGTGGCATCTCCGTCCATACAATGCCTCGAATGGTGATATCTCGATGTTGGCTTGGTAGTTGTTGTTGTATGAAAACTCTACCAAGTGAAGGTGATCCTTCCAAGAACCTCCAAGATCTAAAACACAGGTGCGTAGCATGTCCTCGAGAGTCTGAATAGTCCTCTCCGACTGTCCGTCCGTCTGAGGGTGATAAGCGGTACTGAACTTGAGCTGAGTGCCCAAGCTAGCCTGCAAACTCCTCCAGAAATGGGATGTGAAGCGACTATCCTGTCACGCCCCAGTCCCAAAAATGCGTAGGACTAGGACACGTAAGCATGCCAGCTGCATGGATATGGCAACTCCAATATATGGAAACCAAATCCATACGTACGCTGTAATATGAATATCAAATCCACAAGTGGTATAAAATGTATCACAAGTCACAGGGTATAATCTAAATCTCATCCACAGAAAATCAAATATAAATAAATAACCAGTATCTATGAAACTAGATCTCAATAAGAAGTATCTAAGGAGGCTAGTTTGATGGAAACAAATCCACTACCAACCCGAATATAAGAGTAAATACAATATGAGTACAACAAAATAACACAATATAAGAATACCAGCTATCAACCACGGCTCGAAGAGAAGACATCCACGAAGCATATACAACCATCCAAATCTGCGCTCCTACAAACACTCAAGAACAGGTACACCTGGCAGCGGACCAGGTCCTCAGAGGAACATAACAAGATACTTAAATACATGCCAATAAAGTACTGAAATAAATATCCAATGGGGTCGCCTAACCATCTAAGTGAATGCAGTTAAGAACAACTTTCCCCACAAGTGAGCTATCTGGCTGAAAACTGGGATTTGGCATGGTTCTCTATTGGAGATCCAGGGGCCTACAAAGGCACGACGACTTTCGAACGCCGGAGGCCCGCCTGATAATAATATAATATATAGTGGTCATCACCGCCCGTATCTCCAGCGGAGAATCCGGTCGCACAATAAAAAAAGTGCAAAGGAGCTCAAATGCGGTACTTGTTGTTCTCCCCACCCCATGCTCTAAGCATGTCACATCCATGACACAATAACACCTCTAATAACTGCCAAGTCTACTAACATACAAAGTTTCTAATGGCAGTTATTCCTAACGCACGACCCATACGTACAGGAGGCCAGACCTGTCATGCAGTCCGTGATCTACATGAGACTCACACTCGTGTAACAACTGTGTCACGGCCAATGAACCTAATGATGCTACATGATAATGGGGTAGTCTCATGAACAAGGTCAATACAATACATAAATAAAATACATCACGATAACACCGTCGTGCGTATTTTATATTATAATTAAATATATGAGCTAAAGACATAAAATAAAGATGCATGCAACATATGAAATATGAATAACAGTACAATGGCAAGGTATACTTGCCTGGCAAGAAAGCTGCAATGTACCAATAACCTGCTCCAGAAATCGTACAGAATAAATCCAATATCCTATACTAGCACATACACAACCATATTTATACTGGACTCAGGGGGTATACTAAGGGTAACACTAGTCATCTAACACGGTCAATTACGCGTTGAATTACGCGGGTGTCGTATCTTCAAGTACTATACGAAATCAGTCAGTCAACTGACAGGTGTCTATGCCAGTATGTTAATGTACGCAAGGCAGACAAATTCACAAGTTCTTAGGGTCAACATGGTCAAGGTAAGTATGGGATAGTCCACGGTGTCCTAGGGTCTTACAGTCTGAATATTTAGTCATAATTATCAATTAGCGTTTACTTACATATATATTCATATAACTATATAATAATATAACCATCAATTTATTTTCATAACTATTGGAATACATATAGTAATTACGTACATAAATATATATACCAAACTGAATAATATTTGCGTACATGTAAATGTACGAACGCGCGTTGGGTTCTCCGACTCAGGGTCTGATGTAAACTAACCATGGTGGCTAAATACTAATGTCCTACTGGAACACTGTCAGAGAATGTACTCGTCTGGGGTCCTGCTGCTAGTATGAATCAGAGTCCAAGTCACAGTCCAAATAGCCTATGTATTACAAATTTATCACGTCAAAAGATAATTTATTTTAATTTATTTAATTCTAGAATAATTACTCTAAAATCCTATTTTAATCTTATTATTCTAATTTTTATGTTAATTTCTAAATTTTGTCCAAAGAACTAAATTTTATCAACTCGAGACTCATGACACGCAAATCGAGGCGATCTGTTGACCGAAAAGTTAACCGACACAAACTCAACTTTCATACATGATTTCCTGTAGATTTTAGTGTCAAAAACATGCTAGAATTTATGGCTCTTCCAAATTCAAATTCGTTTGGGAATTATGGCACATACAAATTTTGTATTGTGCACCGATGGTTAAATTCTAACCTAAAAGTTCTATAGAATTAACAGTATATAAATACTTCGAATTAAATTCCGAGAAAAATATATGTCAATGATCTCGACATTATCTTTCCGAAACTTTAAACGGTTCATGATTCTGATTCCTGGTTCTCCCGAAATCGCGAAAATATTAAAACACATCTATTTTCGGACATGCTGTGCTCTACAAATTTTCTAGAATATAATACTCATAATTTCATAAAATAAATTATATAATCAGAAAGCTAACCTCAATATCTTTCTAACGCAAGAAACTAGGCCTCGTTTGAAGTCCGGAGCTATGCGCAATGGCTTGTGGAAGATGAAGGAACCATAGATGGCAATTCTCCAAAATTTCTCTCTCTAAAATAATGGGATAATTAGGGTTATAATAATATATATATATAGGGATGTACCTGCGGCTGAAAGGATATTAATAGGCTGACACGTGTCAAAATTTGATTGGATGGTTTTTGTTATATTATTTGTTTTTGATTTGCCTTTATCAAAACATTATTTTAGTCATTTTAAATCTAAATAACTCAAAATAAATATTAAAAATAATCATAAAAATATGGAAAAATTACAAAAAATATATTTTGAATTTAAAAACTCTAGAAAAATATTTGAGATAATTTTATATTCATATATTTCCTACTTTAATTAGGAGAAGCTCTAAACATTAGTTTTACCCATATAACTAAAAATAAATAATAAAATTATTCCAAAAATTCTAAAATAATTTCAGAAAATATATAATAATATTAAAAACCCTAAAAAAATACTTGGGTCCATTATATATTCCTGGGATTGCACAATAAATTCTACAAGTCCTAAAAATTAGTTATTAGCCTAAATAACTCCCAATAAATACTAAAATATTCAGAAAATTCCCAGAAAATTCTAGAAAATATATTTGACTATTTAGAACCTAAAATAAAATTTTGGAATATTTTTAAATAAGTTTGAACATAAAATAAAATTTTCAAAGTCCTAGAAAATTAGTGTTACTAGTTTTTAATTAACTAAAAATTATGGAAAAATCCCAATAATCTAAAATAGCCTAAAAATAATTCTAAATAAATATTTATATAAGTAAATATACTAAAAAAATTTATTTTCTAATTAATTAAGAGAATACTCTAAATAAATTCAACATCTATAATAAATATAATAATATAAAATATACACAAAATACCTATTTTGGGTGAGGGAGTTTACAATTTACCCAACTTAAAACAATTTCGTCCTCAAAATTAAAATAAGACATAATTTGTTAAATCCTTCACATTCGTACATAAGGTACGTCAATCGCGATCTCTTTCAAAAATTTAAATAACAAAATCTATTCAAATCTATCGCGATCACTTCAAAATTAAGATAACCACTGTTTAAATCAAAATTCAACATGTCGTAATCTCTTCTCGATTTTTAAATAATCAACATCCAAATCTAACTCAAGTCTATATGACATCCCACATCAAAATTTATATCACAATTTCTAACTATCATAATCTCCTCTAGACTTTGAACAATAAACAATTCTAATCAAATCTTATTCCTATTCTCAACTTAAGAATTTTGTACTCTTCAAATATTTAAACTCAATTTACATCCTCAATATTTCAAATAGGTGACCCAACAATCAAAATTGAACTTTTTTTTAATTCAAATCATCAAATTATAAAATTTAAATCTAATTCACCAATTGTTCAAGTCTAAAATTCTATATTTATCCTCAAAATTTAAATTGATGATTCATCCTTCAATATTCAAAATTTAAATCATGTGCTCAAAGTATAAATATTTGGTCCGCAATATCAAGATTTAAAATTCGTTAAATTCTCATTATCTTAATCCTTCTTTTAAAATTTCTCAAAATTAAAATGACTTGAATCTCCCAATCTAATCTTACTTGATCACAATCTAAAAGAAATTCCTCTCAAGTTGACAATGCACTGCTACCCAACTTAGAATTTACCCATCTATCACAAAAGGCTATATACTTTAAGAAAAATATTCCTTAATTTATTTACTCATGTCATTCAATCCTCAAAACTTCAACGCCGATTATATCATATATGATATGTCCTTAATTACAAAAGAATAATCCTCAAGTATGTGATCGGCCTACGGGGTATATCTAGTACTCTCTGTGTATTAAACTTATACCAAGCACGAGGTTTCGCCTTTCCGAAATAAGGGAAGACGGAGTCCAATAATAAAGAGTTCAAGGGTGAGATAATAGAATAGAAGTATCGGGATCAAGGAGTTTAAGGAATTCAAATAGGAATTGTCAAAGCAGTTGTGGATTGAAATCCTATTTTGGTAATTCTTTGTTCGCATGCTTGTATCAGTACGGTTGTGTAACGGATCCGATGGGCTCAGATATATCTAGAGGGCAAGTACATTCGTCTACTAATTACTATATATCTCAATCCACATAAAATAGTTATGTGAACGACAAATCGAGCGCACTATGGTTGATCAGACCGTAGTACACTGATTCTGAAATGTATTAGTGTGTGCGCCCAATAATACATATGTAGTGAACAATCTTGATAAAGAATAAGCTTGTAAAAACTAGGCTATAATAGCAGCATGAGTCAAGATAGTACAATAAATATAACTACGCTGGATTATGATGAAAGAAGGTGCAAATTAATTCAAGTTCACAAAACAAAACAACATAAGAAACAATAATAAAAAGACTCTACAATCTCTACAGTTATCATACAACCTTCTTGTCTAAGTCGCTAGTCGTGGACCTCTAAATTCTATCGCTTGAATAAACACTGTCGTCTTATGCTATCATACAATTAATGTCATTCAGTTACACTACCTCGATGGGTCAAGTGGACTATGTGATACTAGATTGTGAGGCATACTACGCAACTTAAAAGAATTAAACTAATACTGTGACAGTCTTAAGAGGATCCTACAAAATAATCTTGCACATGTAAATAAAACAGAAACTCTCATTAGGGTATATGAGGAAGGATCTTTGTACTTATTAGGGTCTCCTATTGCGTTATATAGGTAAGGGTCACCTTAAGTCTTAATTATAGTGCTCACAGAACATGTGTCAATAGCGAGAATAGAAGAGTTACTAGCCGTTAAGGGAAAAGGGATCTAGCCTGTATCGAGGTGGGGTATATGCTACGCAATTTAAAACTAAGGGATAACCATAAAATTATAATATAGATGAATACTCAACTATCAAGTTCTAACTACAAGGCACGTAATTCAAAATTCAAGATCGCAACTATCACTTTAGCAAACCATTTGTCCTATCATAGAATACAATCACTTGGTCTATAATCAGAAGCGTCAGATTGGCATGAATTGAAAGATGAAAAAATGAAGGGGATAATTCATTCGTCGCACAATTAACGAACGTTAAGGTTGCAAAGGAATAACATATAAAATTAAAATAGGGAGCTCTAGATAGCATCATGGTTTTCTAAAGGGGAGTGGGGTGCTAGTTGCTATATTCGAGGCATGATTAAGAAAAGGGTTAATTACATTCCTCTAGGCTTCCTAGGGTGATGTCTACTAATAATAAGGCAATGATCTAAGTTTGTAGTTCTCCAATACTTATCTAACTGTGTAGGTTAGGTTCAATCCTAATGTTCAATATTGGTTCTCCATTGGTCCCTCAATACTAGGGTCAAATATTATGGTAAGACTTCTAACTATCTCTAGTAGTGTCTATACTACTCTCAAGTCTTTTTAATACATCAAGGGGTAATGGTATACCAATCTAAAGATAAGGAATTCTAGGGTTTATTAGATATTCTAAACTTAATGGCGTGTCTATATTCTCGTTGTATTCTTAATAGGTGTGCTACCCTAATTATCATCCTAATAACAGGGGTTCCTATATTCTAGCAGAAGTCTATACTCAAAGAACTATTAGGGAAGTACAGGAACCAAGCAGGATACAATTGTTCAAATAGAACAAATAAGAGGAAGATGAATCATAGTCAATTGTGGATGAGATCCTATACACTAGTCCTAGGTGCAGGCTTGTCCAGTACAGTAACGTAACCGAGACAATATGCTCTCGACCTGCATGGGCCACCACAAAAATATGTCACGCCCCAGTCCCAAAAATGCGTAGGACTAGGACACGTAAGCATGCCAGCCGCATAGATATGGCAACTCTAATATATGGAAACCAAATCCATACGTACGCTGTAATATGAATATTAAATCCACAAGTGGTATAAAATGTATCACAAGTCACAGGGTATAATCTAAATCTCATCTACAGAAAATCAAATATAAATAAATAACCAGTATCTATGAAACTAGATCTCAATAAGAAGTATCTAAGGAGGATAGTTTGATGGAAACAAATCCACTACCAACCCGAATATAAGAGTAAATATAATATGAGTACAACATAATAACACAATATAAGAATACCAGCTATCAACCACGGCTCGAAGAGAAGACATCCACGAAGCATATACAACCATCCAAATCTGCGCTCCTGCAAATACTCAAGAACAGGTACACCTGACAGCGGACCAGGTCCTCAGAGGGACATAACAAGATACTTAAACACATGCCAATAAAGTACTGAAATAAATATCCAATGGGGTCGTCTAACCATCTAAGTGAATGCAGTTAAGAACAACTTTCCCCACAAGTGAGCTATCTGGCTGAAAACTGGGATTTGGCATAGTTCTCTATTGGAGATCCAGGGGCCTACAAAGGCACGACGACTTTCGAACGCCGGAGGCCTGCCTGATAATAATATAATATATAGTGGTCATCACCGCCCGTATCTCCAGCGGAGAATCCGGCCGCACAATAAAAAAAGTGCAAAGGAGCTCAAATGCGGTACTTGTTGTTCTTCCCACCCCATGCTCTAAGCATGTCACATCCATGACACAATAACACCTCTAATAACTGCCAAGTCTACTAGCATGCAAAGTTTCTAACGGCAGTTATTCCTAACGCACGACCCATACGTACAGGAGGCCAGACCTGTCACGCAGTCCGTGATCTACATGAGACTCACACTCGTGTAACAACTGTGTCACGGTCAATGAACCTAATGATGCTACATGATAATGGGGTAGTCTCATGAACAAGGTCAATGCAATACATAAATAAAATACATCACGATGACACCGTCGCGCGTATTTTATATTACAATTAAATATATGAGCTAAAGACAGAAAATAAAGATGCATGCAACATATAAAATATGAATAACAGTACAATGGCAAGGTATACTTGCCTGACAAGGAAGCTGCAATATACCAATAACCTGCTCCAAAAATCGTGCAGAATAAATCCAATATCCTATGTACACATAATATAATACAATAAAATTATTAGTCATTACACTAGCACATACACAACCATATTTACACTGGACTCAGGGGGTATACTAAGGGTAACACTAGTCATCTAACACGGTCAATTACGCATTGAATTATGCGGGTGTCGCGTCTTCAAGTACTATACGAAATCAGTCAGTCAACTGACAGGTGTCTATGCCAGTACGTTAATATACGCAAGGCAGACAAATTCACAAGTTCTTTGGGTCAACATGGTCAAGGTAAGTATGGGATAGTCTACGGTGTCCTAGGGTCGTACAGTCTGTATATTTGTCATAATTATCAATTAGCGTTTACTTACATATATATTCATATAACTATATAATAATATAACCATCAATTTATTTTCATAACTATTGGAATACATATAGTAATTACGTACATAAATATATATACCAAACTGAATAATATTTGCGTACATGTAAATGTATGAACGCACGTTGGGTTCTTCGACCCAGGGTCTGATGTAAACTAACCGTGGTGGCTAAATACTAATGTCCTACTGGAACACTGTCAGAGAATATACTCGTCTGGGGTCCTGCTGCTAGTATGAATCAGAGTCCAAGTCACAGTCCAAATAGCTTATGTATTACAAATTTATCACGTCAAAAGATAATTTATTTTAATTTATTTAATTCTGGAATAATTACTCTAAAATCCTATTTTAATCTTATTATTCTGATTTTTATGTTAATTCCTAAATTTTGTCGAAAGAACTGAATTTTATCAACTCGAGACTCATGACACGCAAATCGAGGCGATCTGTTGACCGAAAAGTCAACCGACACAAACTCAACTTTCATGCATGATTTTCTGTAGATTTCAGTGTCAAAAATATGCTAGAATTTATGGCTCGTCCGAATTCAAATTCGTTTGGGAATTATGGCACATACAAATTTTGTATTGTGCACCGATGGTTAAATTCTAACCTAGAAGTTCTACAGAATTAACAGTATATAAATACTTCGAATTAAATTCTGGGAAAAATATATGTCAATGATCTCAACATTATCTTTCTGAAACTTTAAACGGTTCATGATTCTGATTCCTGGTTCTCCCGAAATCGCAAAAATATTAAAATACATCTATTTTCGGACATGCTGTGCTCTACGAATTTTCCAGAATATAATACTCATAATTTCGTAAAATAAATTATATAATCAGAAAGCTAACCTCAATATCTTTCTAACGCAAGTAACTAGGCCTCGTTTGGAGTCCGGAGCTATGCGCAATGGCTTGTGGTAGATGAAGGAACCATAGATGGCAATTCTCGAAAATCTCTCTCTCTAAAATAATGAGATAATTAGGGTTATAATAATATATATATATAGGGATGTACCTGCGGCTGAAAGAATATTTATAGGCTGACACGTGTCAAAATCTGATTGGATGGTTTTTGTTATATTATTTGTTTTTGATTTGCCTTTATCAAAACATTATTTTAGTCATTTTAAATCTAAATAACTCAAAATAAATATTAAAAATAATCATAAAAATCTGGAAAAATTACAAAAAATATATTTTGAATTTAAAAACTCTAGAAAAATATTTGGGATAATTTTATATTCATATATTTCCTACTTTAATTAGGAGAAGCTCTAAACATTAGTTTTACCCATATAACTAAAAATAAATAATAAAATTATTCCAAAAATTCTGAAATAATTTCAGAAAATATATAATAATATTAAAACCCCTAGAAAATAACGTGGGTCCATTATATATTCTTGGAATTGCACAATAAATTCTACAAGTCCTAAAAATTAGTTATTAGCCTAAATAACTCCCAATAAATACTAAAATATTCAGAAAATTCTCAGAAAATTCTAAAAAATATATTTGACTATTTAGAACCTAAAATAAAATTTTGGGATATTTTTAATTAAGTTTTAACATAAAATAAAATTTTTAAAGTCCTAGAAAATTAGTGTTACTAGTTTTTAATTAAATAAAAATTATGAAAAAATCCCAATAATCTAAAATAGCCTAAAAATAATTCTAAATAAATAATTATATAAGTAAATATACTAAAAAAATTTATTTTCTAATTAATTAAGAGAATACTCTAAATAAATTCAACATCTATAATAAATATAATAATATAAAATATACACAAAATACCTATTTTGGGTGAGAGAGTTTACATATCCCGATCCGAGACAATGCTCACTGGAACACCGTGCAATCTGACAATCTGACGCACATACATCTCCGCAAGTCTCTCCGTAGATGTACCCACTTTAAATGGCAGAAAGTGGACTGATTTGGTCAACCTGTCTACGATGACCCAAATCGCATCCTTGCCTCCTGGAGAACGCGGAAGCCCTGATACAAAATCCATGGTAACATGCTCCCATTTCCACTCCGGAATGGGCAGAGGCTGAAGCAATCCTCCTGGTCTCTGTCTCTCCGTCTTGACCTGCTGGCAAACTAAGCATCTGGATACGAAGTTAGCTACCTCTCGCTTCATGCCATAACACCATACATGCTCCCTCATGTCTCTATACATTTTGTTGGCACCAGGATGCATAAAGTATTGGGAACAATGCGCCTCCTGCATAATCTCCTCGCGCAATGCTCCCTTCGGTACGCACAACCTGGTACCATGTCGCAATGATCCATCATCTGCGACGGTAAAGTCCTCTGCCAGCCCGACCTGAACTTGTGCTCTGATGCTCCTCAGAGACTCATCCTCATACTGTCCGGCTTTGACTCGGTCCATCAGCTCCGACTGAACCTGAAGTCCCCACATATGCGCTGCGATTTCCGGAATCAATACCTCAATGCCCAAACTATCGAGGTCTGCCAATATATGTCTGTCCCTAGTAAAGCACATAGCCACGGGATACCTGCTCAAAGCATCCGCGACTACGTTGGCCTTCCCTGGATGGTACTGCAAAGATATGTCGAAGTCCTTCATCAGCTCCAACCATCGCCGCTGCCTCATGTTGAGCTCTTTCTATATAAACACATACTTTAAGCTCTTATGGTCTGTGAAGATCTCTACTCTCTCTCCATATAGATAGTGTTTCCACAATTTAAGAGCAAAGATAACTGCTGCAAACTATAAATCACGGGTAGGGTAGTTCTTCTCATGCGGGCATAATTGCCTGGAAGCATAGGCAATTACCTTCCCGTGCTGCTATAGTACACAACCCAAACCCTTTCCTGATGCATCATTGTAAATGGAAAATCCTCCTGCTCCTGATGGTAGTGTCAAGATGGGAGCTGTAGTCAATATACTCTTCAGCTCCTCAAATGCTGACCGGCAATCCTCAGTCCAGACGAATTTCACGTCCTTTCTGGTCAGCCTAGTCATCGGCTCTGCTAGTCTGGAGAAGTCCTAAACAAACCTCCTGTCACGACCCGCACCCGGTATAGGGACACGAGAGCGTGGGTACGTCCAGCCTACGCCGCAGCATCGGTAGTAGAACGTTGTCTAGGTCATGTAACTATCTAATTAATCTCTCACGAATATCCAACTCCATAAGGAGACACAGATATCACAATATAATATGGAATATACTCAATCACATAAACTAGAGCACGATGAGATATCGAAGCAAACAAATAAAGTACAAGACAAGTCTAAACAACAATAAATAGTCTAACCTGCAATCAATAACATCCAATCTCCAAGTATGTTGGAACAAGCCATCTATGTCACAATCTGAAAAAATATCCAGTCAGGATAGGAACAAAATACACCTCTAACAGCAGTTCCACATATATTGACAAAATCTATAGCACAGTGTAAAGAAATACAAGACAGATATGAACAACTGGAAATAAGAAATACTGACGAGCATGGATATACTGGAAATAGAAATACTGGAATAATTTGGAATACTGGAGCATGTCATCATCAATGTATACCTAGCAATAAAATAAAAATTCAAGTACACGCAAAAACAATGAACTGGTATGCAAGTGTGTACAAGAACAATAACTAGAACATGTGGAAATACAAGATCAATCTATCAAGATACATGTCAAGAATCATCTAACTAAGTGTGTGAAACATCAGTATATTATGTGATCGGCTTGGGTTATATGACTTATTACATGGATTAGCGATCATCCCCAACAGGTCAGGCTAACCAGAATGTAACAGCGATGAGGCATGTAAGGGTAAGGCTGCACCGACGTAAGATGTGGGTGAGCTAATGCTGCATGTAAGGGGTATGATCACATAAGCTACTAATACTTTCCCGTTTTTCCCCAGCTAGCACGATGGATTCCAATCACGACGCCTCGTGACAGGTCTCAATGATGCCAACTCGTGTAAAGAACAGTGTCAAAGTCATGTACGCTATACAACCAGAATTATAGAGATAATCAACATAATAGAAACTGTCAGAGAATGTACTCGCCTGGGGTCCTGCTGCTGGCAATACCAATAACTTGATTTCTGAAGTCTTGTTTGAACAATCCAACAATCCTATAGACATCATAAATAATACAATATTGTATCAGACATTATTCTAACACTCAATCATAATATACTGAACTCAAGGCTACGCTACGTATGACATTGGTCAACTAGGGTCAAGTGTACGTCAATTGCATGGGTGTCGCATCGGTAATTGCGGTGCAAGACAGATAGTCAATGATACGGGGCTTGCCAGTATGTCAGTGTACATATGGAAGTCTTCTAACATTTACAGGGCCACAGTTTAATGTAACTATGGGTCACCTAATACATATACAATATACATATTATTAATTAGAAATAACATTAATACTCAATATATATATATATATATATATATATATATATATATATATATATACACTAATTATATACATATACAATATATACAATTAATTACATATATAATATATGTATATACACTAATGAATTTATACTACGTATATATATATTAAACATGCCAATCATTTATATTCATTTTTAAACGTATACTAGGGCATACGTCTACAATACATATACCTAAGTATAGATATACTAATTTTGAGAAATATACTATATATATATATGTACCAAAATACATTTAACATATATTAGGGAATATAAATATTATACATGTATACTAATTATATATATTAAGCATATATTGAATACACATACTAATGGACAATATACGCATACGCGTACGTATGCGTACCCAACAATCATAAGAGAACGCTCCTCACTTTGACTTCGGCGTGCACGTACACGAGCGCGGCTTGATGACGATGACAACGACGATGGTTGTGAAGGTGATCGTGATGGTGAAGGCGATGATGATGGCAAAGATAATGGTGAAGGTGTTGATCACGATTATGGAGGTGATGATGATGGAGGTGGCAAACATGGATGGTCGGAGTCCGGCGAGTGTTCAGTCGTGCTGCGGGTGGTTCGACTCCGGTCGATGAGTTACGGGTCGGCAGAGGGTTGTTGCTCGACGAAGAAGAGAGGGAGAGGTCGGGGAGATGGTGCTGTTAATGGCGAGCTCGTCGAGTTGCTGTACAGGCTGCCGGAGTAGCTCAGGCGAGATCCGGTCGACTCCAGCGTCCAGACGAGTGCAGCGGTGGTGGTGTTACCCGCTGTCCAGTCGGCGGAGGACGGGATCCGGTAGTGCACGGTCGGGACTCGGCGTGGAGGCAGGGACGAACGGGTCATGTCACGCCCCAGTCCCAAAATACCGAGGGACTGGAGATGCGTGGCAATGGCCAGCAGCACGCATCGATGGATAACTCAATTTAATGGAATCATCAGAGCGTACTTAAGCTGTAAATAAGGTCTACTACAACAAGTCACATTAATCTCATCCATAAAGATAAAGAAATAAACTGCATAATCAAATGGAAATAAGTAGCAACAACATCACAGCAAGTCAGTCGGAGGAACAATCCGACTATAGTCTGAATAAGCTGGCTCTATAGGCCAGGAACAAGAGATATAAACATGAAATAAATAAATGAGTACTGGGACAGGCACTCAGGAGAAGTCCTCGGCAGTCACCTCGTCTTCAGTGTTCGGTTCAGCTCCAGCAATAGCTTTAGCTCCGGTCCCGTATACCTCGGGATACTGCTCCTCAGCTAAACCTGGGGACATAATCCATTCCAGGTCCTCAGTGGACATAGCAAGGCACAAAATAAAACAAGCCAAATAAAAGCAGTGCAATTAAATTAAACAGCAGGGTAAACTATGTAACCATCTATGTGACATACAAATGAGAGCAACACTAGTACTCAGGCTGAGACCGCTACAAGCTCTGTGTCGGGGAGCCGGTAGCAGTAATAACACGTAAAGGGTCTAGCTCTGCTGGAGAGTCTACAACCTCACAATAATAGTAGATATATATAGAACAGCCTGTAGCCTGTGTGTCTCTCCCCACCCAATGTAATCACGCAAGCCATGACCATAACGTCTCATGTCCATGTCAGCGGGATTATAACTAATGCAACAAGTCATACTGTCTATAAATAAATGTCTCTATCAAGTCCTGTATCCTATACAGAATCACCACGAATATCTTAGGAATATTCTGTCCATGATAGTGTCAAGTGTCCTGGGTTGTAGGGTACTTGATAGGTCAAGTACAAAGTAAGGGGATCGTAAATCCATCTCTAAATGATGAACCCAACACCGCGTACGGTGTCGGCACCCGACTATGATCGGACACTAGGTACGTCATACGTTTCCTAGGTTAAGCAGTTTAAATCAGTTTATATGAATTTGTACAAGAAATCCAGCAGAGTATTTTTACAGAAAATATGAAAATAATGACTGCAAGTTTGGCAAGGTGCACTTGCCTGAGGTTTGGATTCCACTTAGGTCCTGGTTTCGGAAATTTCCAGAGATGTCTCCGAAAGCTGAAATAAACAGTACCATCACGCTCAGAAGGTGTCAAACAGCTAGGATCACCTGTCCTTGGGTCCAATTTGGAGACAAGGGCAAAAACGACAATTTCGGCCCAAAATGGGGTCCGCCGGTGGGCCCGCTTTGCACCGAAAAACGTGTCAGGGTCAACGGTCTCCAAATTCACCAAACTTAGTGTCAACAGGTCAGGAACGCTAATACGAACCCAACGGAACTTTCAGATTTGAATTCCGATGAGCCGATCATGAAATCGCCCGTCGAGTGGGGCCTGTGGGGCCCACGACACGCGATTTCGTCAACGTTCTCAGAATCGGACCAAACTTGACCCATAGGACCAGCGTATCACTACGAGTTCGATGGCGCAAGTTTTGTCTCGATCTGACATATGTGCACAAAGTTAGGGTGAATTACAGAAAAGGTGGATACGGGACGATGTCCGCGGATACGCGTTGATTCCGGTGTACACGCACACCCGAATCAGCTTCCACAAAATCCTACACGTCCGTATCGACGAGGCGCACGTATCTGTGAAGACCGCACGCGACCAAGTCATCCCGTTGGGCGGGACGTACTCAGTTTTGGGGTTAAACAGGGTCTGGTTTTTCCTGTTTTTGGATCGCGGTGTGCGATCACCACAGGACGCGATGCCCCGAGCGATTTGTCCGGGCACCGAGAGGGTTATACAGGCTTCGCGTAGAAATTTACGGAATCGAATTCCGAGCTACGAGGAGGAAATTAGGAGTACCTGAACAGGGCCTTGCAAACGGGTTTTCTCGTGTCCTCGTGTCAATTTGACACTGTGTCCGACACGAAGGGCCGTGTCTGGCCTAGGGCTGGGTTCTGCTGACCCGCGGTGGCCGGAGGGGCTGGGGGACTGGCCGACGGTCGGCGAGGCACCGCTGGGGGGCTCGGGATGCAGGCGGCGCCGGCAGAGGGTTGCCGGAGGCGGCTCGGCAAGGGTGGCCGGATGGGGAGGAGCCGCTGGAGGGTTCTGGAGAGGGGGAGACGCTGGAGGGTGGTTCTGGAGGGGGATGGCCGGCTCTCGGCGGGGTGCTCGGCTGTGCTTCGGCGGAGGACAGTGGCTAGGGGAGGGGACGGCGGTCGTCGGAGTTAGGGTTAGGGCTCGGGTTTGGGGGGAAAGGGAGGCGGAGGAGAGGGGATTATATAGGTTGCTCGGGGAGGGCTGGCCGGGGACGACGTGGGCCGAGGGAGTCGGCCGAGGGAGGAGGACGTGGGGTCGTGGACGACGGGCACGCGGCGGGCGGCGGAATTCACGGGCGGCGTGGGGTTCAGAACGTGGGAGGGGAGAGGGAGGACCGGGTCGGGTCGGGCGGCGGGCTCCGGGTGAGCGGACCCGCCCGACCCGCTAGGGTGTGTGAGGCTGGGCTGGGCTGGGTTCTAACGGGCTCGGCCCACTGGGCCGGTCCGGGCCCAAAACAGTAAATAAAAAATAATAACAGTAAATAAAAATAATAAAAATCATTTAATTAATTAATTTAATTAGAAAAATAGTTTTAGGCTTTTTAAAAATAGGTCTGAGGCCCAATAAAATCCCAGAAAATTACCCTAAGTCCGGTTTTCTATTTTACACTATAAAATCATATTTTCATTTCATTTTAATATTATTTATTGGTAATTAAAAATTACAAACTCACTATAGGGCCTATGTAAATTCCTGAAAAATTATATATTAATTCCAAAAATTGATTTTAAAAAAACTAAAAATATAGGGTGTTTACAATCTACCCCCCTTAAGAGGATTGCATCCTCGCAATCGAAGGGTAAACTATAAAGGCAAGATTTACAGAATTAAAGAATGCTTAGGTTCTACCTGATTCTGCAAATAGGTGTGGATAACGCTGCCGCATAACATCTTCTCGCTCCCAAGTCGATTCGCCAGGAGAGTGCTGCTTTCAAGCTACTCGAACCAGCCTGATTGTCTGCCCTCGCAGTGTCTTCTCGCTGGTGTCGAGTATACTCACTGGCTGTTCCTCGTATCTCGGGCTAGGTTCCACCAAAATCTCGGAATGATCAACTATATGACTTGGGTCCGTCACATATCTCCTCAGTTGTGAGACGTGGAATACGTCATGCACTCCCTCTAAGGATGGAGGTAATACAAGACGGTAAGCCACCTCACCAATGCGTTCCAAGATATCAAGTGGCCCAATGTACCTTGGGCTCAACTTGCCTCTGCTGCCGAATCTGATAGTACCTCTAGTGGGCGAGATCCTCAAAAATACATGCTCTCCTTCCTTGAACTCCAGGGGTCATCGGTGTGCATCGGCCCAATGCTTCTGTCTATCTTGGGCTGCACGGAGATGGTTCTGAATCTGTTTTACTTTCTCCACTGTCTCCGTTACCAGCTCTGGACCTAGTAATTGACGTTCGCCAACGTCGCTCCAGCATACAGGCGATCTGCACTTCCTTCCGTACAACGCATCGAAAGGTGCCATCTGAATGCTTGCCTGATAGCTGTTGTTGTAGGAGAACTCCACTAAGTGCAGGTGATCTTCCCAAGATCCTCCGAAGTCCAGTATACATGATCGTAGCATATTCTCCAGGATCTGAATTGTGCGCTCTGATTGACCATCTGTCTGAGGATGATAGGCAGTACTGAACTTGAGCCTGGTGCCGAGACTCTCTTGCATGCTTCGCCAAAAGTGAGATGTAAATCTCGAGTCTCGATCTGATACAATACTAACCGGCACTCCATGTAATTTTACGATCTGACGCATATACATGTCGGCTAGTACTTTTGTGGATTATCCGACTCTGAACGGCAAGAAGTGAGCCGACTTAGTGAGCCAATCCACGATGACCCATACTGCATCCTTACCACTAGGGCTTCTTGGAAATCCAGTGACGAAGTCCATAATAATATACTCCCACTTCCATTCAGGGATGGGAAGCGGCTGCAACATACCTGCAGTCCTTTGGTGCTCGGCCTTCACCTGCTGGAAGACTAAGCATTTTGCCACAAATCGGGCAATCTCCCTTTTCATTCCATGCCACCAGTAATATTGTCTTAGGTCCCGGTACATCTTGGTTCCTCATGGATGAACCGAGTATATGGAGCTATGGGCTTCTGTCATCAACTCCTGCCTTAATTATCCATTTGGAACACATAGGCGATTTCCGCACCTTAATGTTCCGTCTTCGTGGATGCGAAGTCCCGTCTGCAAGCCTGCTTCTGTTCTCTCTCTCAGCCTTCAGAATCTGGCATCATTAGGCAAAGCTTCCTTGATTCTCTCCACCAGCGATGACTTCACTTCGAGGTTAGCCAGCAAACTATTTTGTCCAGGTAGAACAACCTCTATCTGAAGATCTTGCAAGTCTTGTAATAGCTGGGGCTGCTCCGTCAAGAAATAAGCCGAGGGTTTTCTGCTGAGGGCGTCGGCTACAACATTTGCTTTCCCCGGGTGGTACTGCAGATCGATGTCAAAGTCCACCATCAACTCAAGCCAACGCCTTTGCCTCATGTTGAGCTCCTTCTGTGTATAAACATACTTCAAGCTCTTATGATCAGTGAATATCTCGACCTTTTCTCCATACAGATAATGTCTCCAGATCTTCAATGCAAAAATCACTGCAGCTAGCTCCAGGTCGTGCGTTGGGTAGTTCTTCTCGTGGACCTTCAGCTGCCTCGATGCATAAGCGACAACCTTGCCATGTTGCATCAAGACACAACCTAGTCCACTACCGGACGCATCACTATATACAACAAAACCTCCTGACCCTGAGGGAAGAGTCAAGACTGGTGCTATTGTTAGACGCCTCTTCAATTCTTCGAAGGCATTCTGGCATTCTTCCGTCCATATGAACTCCTGGTCCTTCCGTGTCAGCTTAGTCATCGGCTCTGCGATCCTTGAAAAAATTTCTACGAACCGCCGGTAATACCCAGCAAGTCTAAGAAAACTTCTCACTTCCGCAACAGAGGTAGGGGTAGGCCAGGTTTCTATAGCAGTGACCTTTTCTGGGTCCACAGACAGTCCTTCACCCGAGATAATATGCCCTAAGAATGGCACCTTGTCCATACAGAACTCACATTTGCTGAGTTTGGCATATAGCTTCTCCCTTCTCAAGGTTTCTAGCACAATTCTAAGGTGTTCCTCGTGCTCTTCGTGGTTCTTGGAGTAGACTAGGATATCATCAATGAATACCACCACGAACTTATCCAAGTACTGATGGAAGACCCCGTTCATCAAACTCATAAATACGGCGGGTGCGTTGGTTAAACCAAACGGCATAACTAGGAACTCATAATGTCCATACTTAGTTCTGAAGGCCGTCTTTGGGATATCTTCCTTCTTCACCCTAATCTGGTGATAACCGGATCTAAGGTCAATCTTTGAGAATACCTTAGCACCACTCAATTGGTCAAACAAATCATCAATGCGTGGTAATGGGTACCGGTTCTTAATAGTTACAGCATTAAGGGCTCTGTAATCAATGCATAGCCGTACAGATCCGTCCTTCTTGGGTACAAAAAGTATAGGTGCTCCCCATGGTGAAACACTGGGCCGGATAAATCCTTTCTCCAGAAGGTCGTCAACTTGTGTTTTCAGCTCCACTAACTCCTTAGGTGCTAGCCGATATACCGATGAAGTGATAGGTTCGGCTCCTGGAGTTAGGTCTATTGTGAATTCTATCTCCCGATCAGGTGGTAAACCTGGAAGATCGTCGGAAAACACATCCACAAATTCCGTTATGACTCTTGGGTAACTTGAATCTTCTTCTACAGTCAATACCCTAAGAGT
Organism: Iris macrosiphon; assembly: GCA_036927795.1. Lineage (NCBI taxonomy): Eukaryota > Viridiplantae > Streptophyta > Magnoliopsida > Asparagales > Iridaceae > Iris > Iris macrosiphon. Next base: position 168,884,873 of record JAYESA010000008.1, on the reverse strand, counting down.
TGGCTGGACCCCTTGTTCTACAGCTCCTCGTAGAAATTCAAACTCAGGAAGGCTAGGGGGTCTAAATATCACTTTTCCAAGCCGGCAATCCAGTGTCGCATGGTACTGACTTAACCAGTCCATACCAAGTACAACATCGTAATCAGGCATAGAAAAGATCAGGAATTGGGCTCGCATCTCTCGGCCACAGACTACTACCGAACATGATCTACAAGTATCACTAACCGGGATAATTCTACCTCCCGTTAGAATTCTCTTTATCTTCGAGAGAGGTGCGGTAGCTATTCTATGTGTGGCTACGAAGCTAGCAGCAATAAATGAATGCGAAGCTCCAGAATCAAATATTGCTACAGCAGGAATTGAAGCTACTAATATGGTACCTGCTATCACTTCGCCTGCAGTAGCTTTCTCAGTGACTGCTAGTGCATATGCCTGACCTCGTCCCTGAGCGGGACCCCTTTGCTGACGAGCTTGTTGGAACAATGCTGCCTGAGGTGGTAGAGGTGGCCTGGCTCCTCCAGGCCCTGTCTGAGTTGCTCCCCCAGCTGGAAGAGCTGCAGGTGGAGCTGGTCGATTCGGAACTCCCTCTCGACGTTCCGAACAGTCCTTTGAGAAGTGTTGTCCAGATCCGCAAACCAGGCAGAGTCCCAGCTTGCGTCGACATTCCTTTTTAATATGTCCTACCTTGCTGCAGTAATGGCAAGTAGGCAGGTTCTTAGTTGCTGCTCTTGGAGGCGGGCTCTTCTGGGGCCGTTTAGCAGATTCCCCTGGTGATGACTTGGACGGTGCTGAGGAGAAGGGACGTTTCAGGCTTGATTCCCTCCGAGTAACGCGCTCCAGCCGACGTGCTGCAGCTAGGACGTCGGTGTAAGAGGTGGGCACGACCGATCCGATTAACTTCTGAAGCTCGAACCTGAGCCCATCAAAGAACTTTTCCGCCTTCTCCTCTTCGGTAGGAATTAGCGAAGGGGCGAAGCGGCTCAGGCGAATGCATTCGACGTTATATTCCTCCACCGTCATGTTGCCCTGGATCAGGCGGTTGAATCTGTCTCGGAGTTCTGACCGAGCCACAGCAGGGATGTACATTTCCTGGAAGAGTCTGGAGAACTCCTCCCAGGTAACCTGATCATGTCCGAGCCTTCTTTCTTCGGACAACCACCAATGATGCGCGTTGTCCGTCAGTTGCATCCTGACGGCAGTCATCCATTTGTTCCTTGGTAGTTCGGCGGCCTCCAACTGATGCTGTGTGTTCGTAAGCCATTTATGCACTTCAGTTGGTCCTTCCTTGCCCGAGAAGGTACGGGGCTTAAGTTGGCGGAAATCTGTAATAGATCCCGTCGCTGGCCGCCTATTTGGTGGATTTGCATGCTCCAATGCTGCGACTAGGCTGTTCCTTAGGTTCTCGGCCTCTCAGCGTTGGGTCTCCTGTTGAATCTGTTGTTGTGCCTGCATCATGGCGTAGAACATCTGGAACATTCGTTGGCCGTCCATTGCCTGTCCTGAGGGAAAGACAGGCATCGCAGGAGGGAACTGGGGAGGAGGCGGGATGTCATCACGCCTGAACCTGGAACTTGGCTGGCCAGTTTGATTGCTCTGAGAGGATTGTCCTCTGGTATCTGGCGTCGTTCCAGCTTTGCAGGTAAACCCTGCTTCAGTCGGTGTACCCAAGGGGGTCTCGTCACCACTTCTGGGATCCATAACTCTGCACCAAAAGAAAACAATGAGAACGCACAGAGGAATCAAAACAGGATGCAAGTCAAGCAATTAAATTGAATTCGACATAGAGTTCAAAAATGATTCAATCAATGGATGAGATCCTATAACCTATCTTATTGCAGGCATGTCCGGTCCCTAAGTTAAAACCGAACAATTTAGTATTGGACCTGCATGGGCCACCACAAAAACCATGTCACGCCCCAGTCCCAAAATGCCGAGGGACTGGAGATGCGTGGCAATGGCCAGCAGCACGCACCGATGGATAACCCAATTTAATGGAATCATCAGAGCGTACTTAAGCTGTAAATAAGGTCTACTACAACAAGTCACACTAATCTCATCCATAAAGATAAAGAAATAAACTGCATAATCAAATGGAAATAAGTAGCAACAACATCACAGCAAGTCAGTCGGAGGAACAATCCGACTATAGTCTGAATAAGCTGGCTCTATAGGCCAGGAACAAGAGATATAAACATGAAATAAATAAATGAGTACTGGGACAGGCACTTAGGAGAAGTCCTCGGCAGTCACCTCGTCTTCAGTGTTCGGTTCAGCTCCAGCAATAGCTTCAGCTCCGGTCCCGTATACCTCGGGATACTGCTCCTCAGCTAAACCTGGGGACATAATCCATTCCAGGTCCTCAGTGGACATAGCAAGGCACAAAATAAAATAAGCCAAATAAAAGCAGTACAATTAAATTAAATGAAATAGCAGGATAAACTATGTAACCATCTATGTGACATGCAAATGAGAGCAACACTAGTACTCAGGCTGAGACTGCTACAAGCTCTGTGTCGGGGAGCCGGTAGCAGTAATAACACGTAAAGGGTCTAGCTCTGCTGGAGAGTCTACAACCTCACAATAATAGTAGATATATATATAGAACAGCCTGTAGCCTGTGTGTCTCTCCCCACCCAATGTAATCACGCAAGCCATGACCATAACGTCTCATGTCCATGTCAGCGGGATTATAACTAATGCAACAAGTCATACTGTCTATAAATAAATGTCTCTATCAAGTCCTGTATCCTATACAGAATCACCACGAATATCTCAGGAGGATTCTGTCCATGATAGTGTCAAGTGTCCTGGGTTGTAGGGTACTTGATAGGTCAAGTACAAAGTAAGGGGATCGTAAATCCATCTCTAAATGATGAACCCAACACCGCGTACGGTGTCGGCACCCGACTATGATCGGACACTAGGTACGTCATACGTTCCCTAGGTTAAGCAGTTTAAATCAGTTTATATGAATTTGCATAAGAAATCCAGCAGAGTATTTTTACAGAAAATATGAAAATAATGACTGCAAGTTTGGCAAGGTGCAATTGCCTGAGGTTTGGATTCCACTTAGGTCCTGGTTTCGAAAATTTCCAGAGATGTCTCCGAAAGATGAAATAAACAGTACCATCACGCTCAGAAGATGTCAAACAGCTAGGATCGCCTGTCCTTGGGTCCAATTTGGAGACAAGGGCAAAAACGACAATTTTGGCCCAAAACGGGGTCCGCCGGTGGGTCCGCTTTGCACCGAAAAACGTGTCAGGGTCAACGGTCTCCAAATTCACCAAACTTAGTGTCAACAGGTCAGGAACGCTGATACAAACCCAACAGAACTTTTATATTTGAATTTCGATGAGCCGATCACGAAATCGCCCGTCGAGCGGGGCCTGTGGGCCCACGACACGCGATTTCGTCAACGTTCTCAGAATCGGACCAAACTTGACCCACAGGACCAGCGTATCGCTACGAGTCCGATGGCGCAAGTTTCGTCTCGATCTGACATGTGTGCATGAAGTTAGGGTAAATTGCAGAAAAGGCGGATACGGGGCGATGTCCGCGGATACGCATTGATTCCGGTGTGCACGCACACCCGAATCAGCTTCCGCAAAATCCTACACGTCCGTATCGACGAGGCGCACGTATCTTTGAAGACCGCACGCGACCAAGTCGTCCCGTTTGGCGGGGCGTACTCAGTTCCGGGGTAAAATAGGGTCTGGTTTTTCCTGTTTTTGGATCGCAGTGTGCGATCACCACAGGACGCGATGCCCCGAGTGGTTTGTCCGGACACTGAGAGGGTTATACAGGCTTCGCGTAGAAATTTACGGAATCGAATTCCGAGCTACGAGGAGGAAATTAGGAGTACCTGAACAGGGCCTTGCAAACGGGTTTCCTCGTGTCCTCGTGTCAATTTGACACTGTGTCCGACACGAAGGGCCGTGTCCGGCCTAGGGCTGGGTTCTGCTGACCCGCGATGGCCGGAGGGGCTGGGGGACTGGCCGACGGTCGGCGAGGCACCGCTGGGGGGCTCGGGATACAGGCGGCGCCGGTAGAGGGTTGCCGGAGGCGGCTCGGCAAGGGTGGCCGAATGGGGAGGAGCCGCTGGAGGGTTCTGGAGAGGGGGAGACGCTGGAGGGTGGTTCTGGAGGGGGATGGCCGGCTCTCGGCGGGGTGCTCGGCTGTGCTTCGGCGGAGGACAGCGGCTAGGGGAGGGGACGGCGGTCGCCGGAGTTAGGGTTAGGGCTCGGGTTTGGGGGGAAAGGGAGGCGGAGGAGAGGGGATTATATAGGTTGCTCGGGGAGGGCTGGCCGGGGACGACGTGGGCCGAGGGAGTCGGCCGAGGGAGGAGGACGTGGGGTCGTGGCCGACGGACACGCGGCGGGCGGCGGAATTCACGGGCGGCGTGGGGTTCAGAACGTGGAAGGGGAGAGGGAGGACCGGGTCGGGTCGGGCGGCGGGCTCCGGGTGAGCGGACCCGCCCGACCCGCTAGGGTGTGTGAGGCTGGGCTGGGCTGGGTTCTAACGGGCTCGGCCCACTGGGCCGGGCCGGGCCCAAAATAGTAAATAAAAAATAATAACAGTAAATAAAAATAATAAAAATCATTTAATTAATTAATTTAATTAGAAAAATAGTTTTAGGCTTTTTAAAAATAGGTCTGAGGCCCAATAAAATCCCAGAAAATTACCCTAAGTCCGGTTTTCTATTTTACACCATAAAATTATATTTTTATTTCATTTTAATGTTATTTATTGGCAATTAAAAATTACAAACTCACTATAGGGCCTATGTAAATTCCTGAAAAATTGTATATTAATTCCAAAAATTGATTTTAAAAAAACTAAAAATATAGGGTGTTTACAGGTCAGGCATTCGTGCAAGCCGACGGGCTGCTCGTCGGGCTCGACCGGGAAGGGGACAGCGGCTCGCTGGCGGATTTCGACGGGGAGGATCGGTCGATGAGTCTCCGGCTGTGGCTCAGTCGAGGGTGTTCGTGGCAAGGTCGACAGGGAGGGCGGAGGAGGACGACTGGGAGACGAGGTCGGGGACTCTGTCGCCGACTCCGGCGGAGGACGGGGCGGTGAGGGAGAGGGGTTAAAGGTGACCAGAGGAATAGGAGGACGAGGAAGAATAGGAGATGGGAAGTTAATGTCGGCTGGGCTATGGTTTGGAAAATAGAAAAATAAGGAAGGGGAAAAAGGATTATTTATATACATGTAGGGTATAAATTTGACCTAGAATTGGTTGACTGGTCAATCCTTCTTGGAATTGGGCTTCTCCTGTATGATTTCAAAGGCCATGATTAAAATAGGTTCAAAATAAATGGCTCGGATTACATCGGTTCAAGGTTTGGAGGACCAGGGTCTTAAGGAGCTTGGTGTTGAATTACACACTCCTAAAAATTATAGAAAAATATCCATGAAGGAGAATTGGGTTTATTCACGTGTCGGGTCTAATGGGGTGGACACCTTGATGCACTTTTGCACAAAAGTGCACAACAATTGGAAAATTGCACAAAACTGAATTTACGGTTCAATTAAATTAAATATCATGCAATATTTTATACATTAATCATGAAAAGACGAAAATACCCCTAATCCGAAATATGGGGGTGACAAGTCTACCCTTCTTAAAAGAATTTCGTCCTCGAAATTTAAGATCCTCAACAGTTGTATTTATTCATTATTTTATTGTACCATCAAAATTAAATTCATCAAACCATATAATCCTGAAGCAAATCCATATTTTTATTTCACCAACTTTCATAATTCTATAGATATCATATTTATGAAAAATCCTCAAATTTTAAAAATTGAATTCCAGTCGTATCAAAATCTCCTCAAAAATTTGATGTTAATAATTAAATACTCAAAAATTTAATATCCAATCCTCTAATAAATTTTTTTTTTAAAATCCAATCTATGCACATTTATAAAATTTAAATCTCATCCAAAAGTTAAAATCGAATACTAACCCGTTAGTGATCTTAATCCTTGATCTCTTTTTTCACACCATACTCGATAATGTAATAGTTATGAAATCTTCAAATACCACATTCAATATAAGTTCATAACTTGCAGGCCAATGAATATAATGATAATCTCCTTAATTTCCTCAAATGTTAGTGACATTCCATCATACCACAATCTTCATAACAATTTATGACTTAACAAATCGTCAATTCTATCATATTAAAGTCTCAACTCTCTTTATTTAAATAATTATTTATCCTCGAAATTTAAGGTACATTGTCTCTCTCTCTCTGTCCAATCATAACCTCTTCATTAATCTTCACTACGGTCAATCCTCAACAAACAAAGTCTAAGAGTATCCTACCTATAGTCATACAACACGCAATACAACACGCAATCTAGATAAAATATGCAATCTAGATGAAACACGCATGGTCATAGTCTCTTTTGTCATGGTATTACAGTCTCTGTCGGGGTTTACTACTAACTATATCCTAGCAAGAAGATCTTTGATACAAGCTACGGTACTAAAGAATAAATCAATCAAACAAACAGATGGAAAAAAAATATGAGGAAAGAACAGAACATAGCCTTCTAACCCATTACTTGGACATCTTAATCCTCTAATATACACTTAACTCTGGCACATTCACTCACTAATTCCTATCTCTATATACTGATATCCATACCAACTAATCATTAGTCCACAACATCCATGAATACATCCTCATTGCATACACCTGTCTATTAATACCTAGATATGATACCAAGAATCTCTAACACAACCATAGTTAATAATGCATCCAAAGTTTGATTCCTATATCCCTTTAGGTACAACTGTTTCTACTACAAGCACACCCACTGCTAGTTATCTTACCTACTACAACTGTTTATACTATTTGTTCTTATCACTCAAGTGCACACCAAGTACAACACACTATACTAAGTACTGCTCCTTCTAATGCAACTCTAGATAGATGCCCAAGTCTGTTTGCAGTGCCATCTCAAGCATTCTCAAGCCAATAGATCCTTACACATGCACATCATCTACTAATATACTAATATACATTTTTTTTACCCACCATAAAATTTAATCTTCAAAATAAAATCATCTAAATTTAAATTCTCGAACGATTTAAAATAAAATGCGTATACTTTCCTCAAAAGTCAAATGCTTAAGTATCGAAATAAAATTTTAATCACTTCCAAAAGAAATCTTTATAGTTTTGACTATATTTATTGAATTAAATTTTGAATCCTCAAATATTTTAATAACATAAAATCTCAACTCCTAAAAATTCTTAAAAATTGTAATTCATTTCCACTCTTCAAATTATAAATTTAAATCCACAAGTATACATATAAATACTCACGGTCTCTCATACTCAAGGTGCACACAAATACACCAATTATCTACAACATCAACTGTGTACTGAAATTTGTACTGCCCGGATTACTTGCAATATTACTTCCAATAATCAAAGTTATCATCACACATATTTTCTCCAATAATTTTCTATCTATATTAATTGATACACCAATCTAATTATCATCACACGTAGTACTTACTGTTATTAGCACCTTGCTCAATTAATCCTCAATATAGAAACATTAGCACTATTGATATGGTAACACTAGCTCCATCATTAGATCACCTCATCAAGCTTATTAGAACTCCCGATTATTCGCACTAGTTATAACACCCATTTTTCACTTCACTCTCAATGGCAGGCATATGGTTCCATATCTCGATTGATGTATAAGCATATCTCTTAATCCTTTTACAGCCTGTTAAACTAATCTGTGATACACTTCACAACTTTCATTACTAATCCTGATATTTCTCTACTAATGACATCTCATTAAACCCTTTATGCATATACATTCTTTTACTCTTAACACACCCGGTATCAATCATCAAATTGAACATCATGCTCCATTAATCTTTAACACAATTCCTTGATACTTAATTGTTTACATAGATCATCCAATTACATAATTTTATGACTATCCAAGACGGGTATGTTGGCTCTGATACTAACCCTTGGAACCATCACTGATACTTTTCTCTCCTTCTACTTATAGTACCAATACTAATAATAATAACACCTATCATAGAACTATTGCTACAAGGTACTATGCTATGGGTATCTCTAGATTAATGTCTATTGCTCCCATGTCCAACTAAGAAATACTTACAAACTCACAAGTCACACTCAGTCAAACTAATACAAGACACAAACAAAATTGCAAGTCACTAATTATCATACTAACAAGGAATCTTCAAAGAAAATAAGCTCAAAAAGGAACTGGATCAAGGACTGAAGGTATCTTTACTGCTAGTAAAGAAAAGAAGCGATGGAACAAAGTCCTGGAATAACAGAAATAGATAAGTCTTGAGATGATACTTTAAGAACCAATTTAAGATACAACCTGATAATCATACACGTCTGTCAGAAATTATGACACTCAGAATCCTCGCCACGTTAGTAAGCATAGATACGATAAACGACAGGTTCCGTAACTAAGGTATGCAACTCGATAATCATGTCATCTAGAACCCTTGCCACGCCAACCGGTATGGCTGCGAGAAATTCTAAATTTCATAACTAAAGTATGTACATCCAAGTCATGTTCCTACATTCTCGTCACGACAGCTAATGTGGCTGCGATAAACTCTAGGCCCCATAACCAAAGTAGACGTTTAACCTTTCTCACTGTCCTCATCAATATATGTTATCAGATGATACCGTAAATTTTAGCCCATAAAATTCATCTCGATATGAAATCAACTCAACAACGATACCAAGAATTAACAACTAGTCAACAAGAATTAAACTCAACAATGATACCAAGATTTTAATTTAATAACTGATCAACAAGAGTCAAGTTCAATAACAACAAGCAAGAGCGGACGGAAACAAGAAAAAGGATTTAAATTGGAAATTATAATAAGATTCTCAAGGGGTCGTCCCAGGAATCTCTCAAGAATTTTTGTGATTGAGTATCCTCTCTCATCCTAGTATCCTATGTCCTATATTCTATAGCAGGCAAGCAGTAGTACAACTAAGACGTTACACTACCACGACATCGTATCTTGCGAAGTCTGACCTGCATGAGCCACCACTAAAAACGTGTCACGACCCACACCCGGTATAAGAGCACGAGAGCGTGGGTACGTCCAGCCTACGCCGCAGCATAGGCGGTAGAACGCTGTCTAGGTCTGTCACTACCACAATTCCAAATAAGGGCATTTGTGTAATTTTACTATTTGAATAATTATGTGTTTAATTTATCTGCTGAGTTTTATAAACTATTTATATATTGTTAGTGATATTGGCTTTAGGTCAAACCCTAGAACTCATTAGGACTAACCCTAATGAGAAACCCTAATTTGAAAACCCAATTCTAGTGAAACCCTAGAATTTTAATTTTTGGTGGAACCTCAAACCCTAGAAGGGCTAAACCTGAGTTATTTGGGCTCTACATGACCTGACCTGGGGGTTTAACCTAAAACTGTGCATTAGAAACCCTAACCTAGTTTTAATATAAAAGGGAACCCTCTTTTCTTCATGAAGAAAGAAGAAACCCTAGCCTCCATCAAGAAAGCCATCTCCCTCACCCCAAATTTGGAATTTAAGCCCTAGGATTCCATCTTCCTCCTCCAAAGCAAGGAAAGTAAGAAACTTGGGTCAAGAAGCCTTGGGGGAAGAAGAACTTCCATTGGAGAAACCATCTCTATAGGTAAAACCCTATTTTTTATTCAATTACATTCTGTTTTCTGTTGATTTTTGCCCATTAGGAAACCCCCTTTTGTGTAGATCTCGATTTCTAGGGATCCCACATGAAGCCCTAGGAGAAATTAGGATTTAGGTGTCCCAACATTGGTTTTCCCTAATTTTTCGTGAACCCTAACCCTAGGGGTTTACCTGTAGATGGATTTCATCTCATCTGTGTAGGCTGAACTCGATTTTTAGGGTTTTTGATTTGAGAATTCATGGGTTCTTGAGTAAACCCGATTCTTCTGCACTCTTTGTGTTTGTGGAAATGATTATTAGGGGTTGCCTATCTCTGTATATAGATTCTGCATGTTTGATGTACATAAATCTATATACATTAGATATAATTGTGTTGTAAATAGGTTGTGTGCACAGCGGGTTTTGAACTGAGTTTAGGTTTCAGTGTTCAGTAGCAGATTGGGGGGGGGGAGAAAGGGTATCCCACTGATAGTCGGGTTTTGGGGGAGGTCCTGTGCAGAGAATTTCTGTGTGTGCTGTGTAATTTGGGTTTTCCTGGTGCACATTCGAATTAGGGGAGAACTATGTGTATGTATTAATAGGTAGGTTGTGATGCATTGGGTTGTGTTCTGTGTTTGGGTGTAGTTTAGTACAAGTGTAAGTTGAAGTAGTGATAGAATATAGTTAAGGTACTAAAACTAGTTACTTAATAATTTAGGTAATTGGTTAGTATCAGTAGGTATTACTTTAGTGAACAGTTAAGGCACTATGTAATAGGTATACATATAGGTTAGATAATTATATGTATATTATTTGATATATGAAAACATCATTTAACTAGTAAACCATAGTATAATTATATCCTTGGGAATTGGCCTAGTATGAGACCAAAGACCTAGAAATGACCCTGTACCCAGCATAGAATTAGGTATGCATGTGAACCTCTTCAAAACACTTTCTGATATGGATATTAATATTGATATTTTTAGGTGACTGCGATTTCATCTTGGACATCGATCCTCACACTTTGCTCAGGACCACAGGCGAGTACATTCTCTGACAGTTTTTATTGTTGATTACTTCTATAAATTGTAGTGTATTACATACTTGATTCTGACACTATGGATACACGGGTTAGCACCCTAGATCCCCATCATGAGGAGTCGTGATTGGAATCCATCGTGTTAGCTAGGGGATGGGGAACTATTAGTAGATTATGTGATCATATCCAAACTTACCATGCATCATAGCTCACCCCACTTCTCACGTCGGGTGCGGCCTGACCATCATCATGCTTCATAGCTGTTATATATGATTAGCCTGACCACTATCATGCATCATAGCTAACCATATGGTTAGCCTGACCTTCAAGAATCATAGCTAATCATATATAACCAGCCTGATCAAGTCCCAAGCCGATCACATGATAAACTGATAATTCAAACACTTAGCTAGATGTCTATTTTATTCAGATTCACCTGTTCCAGCATTCACTACTTATTGTCTAGCATTCACTATTTATTGTTCATTGCTAGATGCTCTATTGCCTATTTCCATTTTCTCCAGTACTTTACATTTCCAGCATTTATTTTCCATCTTGTATTTCTTACACTGTTTATAGATTTTGTCAATTTAATGAAACTGCTGTTAGTGCTTGTGCGTCGCTCCAATCCTGACTGGATAACATTTTTTAGAGGACCTGGAGAGCTTGTGCCCCACTCATTACGGCCCAGGATTAGAGGGTAATTTCACTCCAGAAACCCCAGAGGAGTTGCCTAGTCTAGAGGAAAATTTACCTGGCTGTTCTTAGATTATTTTTCTGCATTTATTGTTTTAGACTGAGACTGAGTTGTATTTATTATTTTGTGACTTTGTGAGGTCATTTAGACCCAGGATTTGAGTTGGACTTATTGTGGTTGGTTTTTATTAGAACTCTTTTCTATTCTCATCGTGCTATTATTTCTATTAGCTTGTGATTGAGTATATCATAGAACTGTGGATTATTATCATTGTCCTCCGTGCGGAGTTGAGACTATTGTCAGGATATATTATATGTTGAGACCTAGACAGCGTTCTACCGCCGATGCTGCGGCGTAGGCTGGACGTACCCACGACTCATGTCCAAATTCCGGGTGCGGGTCGTGACAAGGTCATGTAACTATCTAATTAATCTCTCACGAATATCCAACTCCATAAGGAGACACAGATATCACAATATAATATGGAATATACTCAATCACATAAACTAGAGCACGATGAGATATCGAAGCAAACAAATAAAGTACAAGACAAGTCTAAACAACAATAAATAGTCTAACCTGCAATCAATAACATCCAATCTCCAAGTATGTTGGAACAAGCCCTCTATGTCACAATCTGGAAAAAATATCCAGTCAGGATTGGAACGAAATACACCTCTAACAGCAGTTCCACATATATTGACAAAATCTATAGCACAGTGTAAAGAAATATAAGACAGATATGAACAACTGGAAATAAGAAATACTGACGAGCATGAATATACTGGAAATAGAAATACTGGAATAATTTAGAATACTGGAGCATGTCATCATCAATGTATACCTATCAATAAAATAGAAATTCAAGTACACGCAAGAACAATGAACTGGTATGCAAGTGTGTACAAGAACAATAACTAGAACATGTGAAAATACAAGATCAATCTATCAAGATACATGTCAAGAATCATCTAACTAAGTGTGTGAAATATCAGTATATCATGTGATCGGCTTGGGTTATATGACTTATTACATGGATTAGCGATCATCCCCAACAGGTCAGGCTAACCAGAATGTAACAGCGATGAGGCATGTAAGGGTAAGGCTGCACCGACGTGAGATGTGGGTGAGCTAATGCTGCATGTAAGGGGTATGATCACATAAGCTACTAATACTTCCCCGTTTTTCCCCAGCTAGCACGATGGATTCCAATCACGACTCCTCGTGACAGGTCTCAATGATGCCAACTCGTATAAAGAACAGTGTCAGAGTCATATACGCTATACAACAAGAATTATAGAGATAATCAACATAATGGAAACTGTCAGAGAATGTACTCGCCTGGGGTCCTGCTGCTGGCAATACCAATAACCTGATTTTTGAAGTCTTGTTTGAACAATCCAACAATCCTATAGACATCATAAATAATACAATATTGCATCAGACATTATTCTAACACTCAATCATAATATACTGAACTCAAGGCTACGCTACGTATGACATTGGTCAACTAGGATCAAGTGTGCGTCAATTGCATGGGTGTCGCATCTGTAATTGCGGTGCAAGACAGATAGTCAATGATACGGGGCTTGCCAGTATGTCAGTGTACATATGGCAGTCTTCTAACATTTACAGGGCCACAGTTTAATGTAACTACGGGTCACCTAATACATATATAATATACATATTATTAATTAGAAATAACATTAATACTCAATATATATATATATATATATATATATATATATATATATATATATATATATATATATATATATATATATATATATATATATATATATATATATATACACACTAATTATATACATATACAATATATACAATTAATTACATATATAATATATGTATATACACTAATGAATTTATACTACGTATATATATATTAAACATGCCAATCATTTATATTCATTTTTAAACGTATACTAGGGCATACGTCTACAATACATATACCTAAGTATAGATATACTAATTTTGAGAAATATACTATATATATATATGTACCAAAATACATTTAACATATATTAGGGAATATAAATATTATACATGTATACTAATTATATATATTAAGCGTATATTGAATACACATACTAATGGACAATATACGCATACGCGTACGTATGCGTACCCAACAATCATAAGAGAACGCTCCTCACCTTGACTTCGGCGTGCACGTGCACGAGCGCGGCTTGATGACGATGACAACGACGATGGTGGTAAAGGTGATCGTGATGGTGAAGGCGATGATGATGGCGAAGATAATGGTGAAGGTGTTGATCACGATTATGGAGGTGATGATGATGGAGGTGGCAAACAGGGATGGTCGGAGTCCGGCGAGTTTTCAGTCGTGCTGCGGGTGGTTCGACTCCGGTCGATGAGTTACGGGTCGGCAGAGGGTTGTTGCTCGAGGAAGAAGAGAGAGAGAGGTCGGGGAGATGGTGCTGTTAATGGCGAGCTCGTCGAGTTGCTGTGCAGGCTGCCAAAGTAGCTCAGGCGAGATCCGGTCAACTCCAGCGTCCAGGAGAGTACAGCGGTGGTGGTGTTACCCGCTGTCCAGTCGGCGGAGGGTGGGATCCGGTGGTGCACGGTCGGGACTCGGCGTGGAGGCAGGGACGAACGGGTCAGGCATTCGTGCAGGCCGACGGGCTGCTCGTCGGGCTCGACAGGGAAGGGGACAGCGGCTCGCTGGCGGATTTTGACGGGGAGGATCGGTCGATGAGTCTCCGGCTGTGGCTCAGTCGAGGGTGTTCGTGGCGAGGTCGACAGGGAGGGCGGAGGAGGACGACTGGGAGACGATGTCGGGGACTTTGTCGTCGACTCCGGCGGAGGACGGGGCGGTGAGGGAGAGGGGTTAAAGGTGACCAGAGGAATAGGAGGACGAGGAAGAATAGGAGATGGGAAGTTAATGTCGGCTGGGCTATGGTTTGGAAAATAGAAAAATAAGGAAGGGGTAAAAGGATTATTTATATACATGTAGGGTGTAGATTTGACCTAGAATTAGTTGACTGGTTAACCCTTCTTGGAATTGGGCTTCTCCTGTATGATTTCAAAGGCCATGATTAAAATAGGTTCAAAATAAATGGCTCGGATTACATCGGTTCAAGGTTTGGAGGGCCAGGGTCTTAAGGAGCTTGGTGTTGAATTACACACTCCTAAAAATTATAGAAAAATATCCATGAAGGAGAATTGGGTTTATTCACGTGTCGGGTCTAATGGGGTGGACACCTTGATGCACTTTTGCACAAAAGTGCACAACAATTGGAAAATTGCACAAAGCTGAATTTACGGTTCAATTAAATTAAATATCATGCAATATTTTATACATTAATCATGAAAAGACGAAAATACCCCTAATCCGAAATATGGGGGTGACACCTCCGGTAGTAGCCTGCTAATCCAAGGAAGCTTCTGATCTCTACTACTGAACTCGGGGTAGACCACGATTCAACTGCTGAGATCTTCTTCGGGTCCACCGAGATCCCATCTCCTGTAATGACATGCCCAAGGAATTCAACCTTATCAAGGAAGAATTCGCACTTCGACAACTTGTCATACAACTTCTCCTTCTTGAGGGTCTCCAGAACAATCCTCAAGTGCTGCTCATGCTCCTCCGGGGTCTTCGAATATATCAGAATATCATCTATGAAGACTACAACAAACTGATCTAGGTACTGATGAAATACCTTATTCATCAGGTTTATGAACACTGCCGGGGCATTGGTCAACCCAAACGGCATCACCAAGAACTCAAACTGTCCATAACGAGTCCTGAAAGCCATCTTCGGGATGTCTTCCCTCTTTACTTTCACCTGGTGGTACCCTGACCTCAAGTCTATCTTCGAGAATACCTTCGCTCCGCTCAGCTGGTCAAATAAGTCATCAATCCGCGGCAACGGGTATTTGTTCTTGATAGTGAGGTTATTAAGTGCCCTGTAGTCGATACACATACGTACCGACCTATCCTTCTTGGGTACAAACAGTACCGGAGCATCCCATGGTGACGAACTGGAACAGATAAAGCCTTCGTCTTGCAACTCATCCACCTGCTTCTTCAACTCTGCCAGTTCACTGTTGTTTACTCTATAGACGTGCTGAGAGATTGGCTCTGCTCCTGGCACTAAGTCTATAGAGAACTTCACATCTCTGTCCGACGGCAACCCCGGCAAATCCTCTGGAAAGATATCCAAGAACTCTGCAATCAACGGATGTGGCGGCTCCCGCTCTTCTACCAAAGCCCCACAAAAAATGCCCTCGCTCTGCTCTGCTCCTCGGATGAACTCGAACTCCGGCTCTCCTGGCGTCTGAAATAAAACTCTGCCTCTACGACAATCGATACTAGCGTGATGTCTACTCAACCAATCCATTCCGAGTACTATATCGTAACTCAGAAGTGGCATTACAAGTAAACATACACTCAGCTCACGGCCTCTCACATAAACCCTCTGGTTTTTACAAACATCACTGACCAGGATGATGCCACCCGCGGTCATGATCTTGCAAGTTCGCGCCAACGGTTCAGACTTAAGATGATGTCTCAAAGCAAAAGATACATATACAAAGCTATAAGATACACCAGAATCAAATAAGGCATGAGCTGGAAAAGAATCGAGTAAGACTGGACCTGATATAACATCTCCGACTGGCTCTGACTCCTCCACGGTCAGGGCAAAAGCTCGCCCCTGATGTGCACCCCTCTGCTGGTGCTGGTGCTGCACGAACTTCTGCTGTTGGGGCTGTAAAGGAGGTCCTCTCGGCTGTCCCGTCGGGTGTCTTACGGGTATCCTCTGGATAGGGGCTACATCCTGAATTGTACGAGCTAAGGTCTTGGGGCAATCCCTTAGCTGGTGATCTGATGAACCACAAAACAAATACTGACCGAGCTTCTTCCTGCAAACGTCCCATCCGTGCCCTGCCTTCTTACAGAAGGGGCAAGCACGAGCTGTCTGGGCTGGTCTCTGCATCTGGTACGTCTGCTGTACAGGTGCTCGGTTAGGCGCATTGAACTGCTGCCTCTGCTGCTGGAAATATGGCTTCTTAGCTGGACCTGTGCTACTGCTGCCACCATAAACATCTCGGTCCCCCTTGTGCCTCCCACTCAGGTCTCTCTCGACCTTGTGAGCCTCCCTCAAGATGTCTGTATATGTCTCGTGGCTCGAAGAAATGAGAGCCTTCATTTCCCAGTTCAGACCCTCTCTGAACCTATTAGCCCGGTTCTCTGGGTCTCTCACCATATAGTCGGCATATCTGCTCAACCTACCAAACTCGGCGGCATACTCCTCCACCGACATGTTTCCCTGGTAGAGGTTCTGGAACTGTTGCTCCAGGTCAAGTCTCTCAGTAGGCGGAAAGAACTTCCTTCTGAACAAGTCCCTGAACTCTCCCCATGTCAATCCTGGATCGACGATCCGTGGCTCATTTCGGAACCACGTGCTGGCGATGTCCATCATCTGCAATCCTGCTGCCTCCACCATCAGGTCCTCCGCAAGACGGGATAAGCGCATGACGCGCTCCATGCTCTCCAACCAATCATCCGCATAGATGATGCCCTCTGTCCCCTTGAAAGGCCGGGGATCCAACTTCTTGAAGTCCTGAATAGTGCCGGGCCTGGGCTGTACCTCCCGTGGCTGTGGTAGTGCGGTCCTCTCTACGGCGGTGATGACCACTTGGTGAGCACTCTCGATGCCCTGTCTCATCACCTCGGTCTGTCGGTGCTGCGCCTCGACCTGGGCCCTCTGGGCCTCCATCATCATCTGGAAAAGTGCAAACAGCTGTGTAGCATCAGCTGGTACTGGCGGTGGTGGCGAAAGATCCTCGGGAATAACAGGATCAACCCTCTGAACCGGGGGAGGAGCACCCCCAAAAGCGGCTGCTGAGACTCCCACCTGGACCGGTGAGGCGATCCTCTCAATTGGAGATGAAACAGTAGCAGCTACTGCTCTATCCGCAGCAGGCTGGGAAGTAGCTGAGAAAGCTGCTGTTGCTCCTGAGCGATAGAATCTGACCTTCGGAGGCATCCTGAAGTCAGATTGAAAATACGGAATCAATATTGAATATAATGCGATATCCTTAAAGAAGGACAGAACTTAATTCAAAATGAAAGACAATATCAAATAGATAAAGATTTGTAGAACAAAATGTTGGAGTTTTTCCTAGTTGTCATTGAGTAACTCTCAGCCTAAATCATGTATCCTAAAGCAGGCTCGTAGCAATACTCTAGTCGAGCACAACTACGATGTCTATCTAGACCTGCATGGGCCACCACTAAAAACGTGTCATGATCCGCACCCTGGTATTCGGGCACGAGTACGTGGTTACGCCCAACCTACGCCGCAGAATCGGCGGTAGAACGCTGTCTGGGTCATTTCTAACTATCTAACATCTCAACAATATAATATGGTACCTGTCAATCATCTCAACTCTAAACGGAGGAGCAATATGATATCTCACAAATATATCAATCTCAATCACAAACAAACTAGGGAGGAAATAATGCACGAATGGAAAATAGCGAAGGAAAGATAGCTACAATCAACAATATGAAAGTAATAGTACAACTGTGAATCTCCACAAAAATAATAGTCTAATACAAAAACTAAACAAAACTAGACCTCCTCGGTCACTGGTATTATGTCCTCTGGCTCTAGGAAAGTGTCCTCTAAAGTCTCACCCTCCTGAGGTCTGTAATGTGTGGGACACAGCTCCTCTAGCCAATCATCTGGAAAAATATATCCAGTCAGGATTGGAGCGAAGTACATACCTCTGAAAGCAGTTCCAATAACATAATCGAGCATATATAACAAGCAATAGAAAAATAATACAAGATACACAAGTAGAAAGAATATACAATACAAGTGAACAGGCAATAGGCACAATAAAGCTGAAAGTAAATACAAGAATAACTGCAAGTAGAGAACAAGAAATACTAACTATGTGTTTTAGAGTGAGAGTTCGTTATGTGATCGGTTTAGGTTGCACATGAGGTATATAGGTAACTCCATTATACGTGAGGTGTATAATCGACATGCACATGAGATCAAGAGGGCTTTGATCACATAACCAACTCCTACTCCCCCTCCCCAACCAATACTCATGGATCAAATCACGACATGTTACGTACATGATCACGATAGTCACACTAGCACACGAAATAGTGGATGCACAAGAAGCACATGAAAGTCAATACCCGATGCACACGATGAAATACATGTCATTGGGTACCCGTTGCACACGGTAGGGGATAACACCACCTGACGGGATCCATATAGTACCAGTCCGTGAAATCACTGTATCGGGAATCAATGTATACTAATCTAGAACATGCATATATACAATATTATGAATTGAAAACAAATAGAGAAATGTACTCGCCTGAAGTCCTGAGCAAAGTGTGTCTCTCGATGCCAAAGCTGGTGTCTCACAACCTATATATGGTATGTTGCGTCAAAACAAGGTTCAATGATGAAAATAAATGAAGTTGAAGAAGTTCTAGGTCAAAACGCCATTTCTAAGTCAAACCAATGCATTTCTAGGTTGCAAGAGTCTAATGCTACTCACTAAGTCGATATACTATGAAACTATGCTAAACTAGCTAAGCTAACACACCACAGTGCATTCAAGAAGCTGTATCCTTAGATACGCAGGTTTTCTAATATGAAAATAGTTTATATATATATACAAACTAATACTAGTTACACAATACACTATACTATATTTAACTATTATAGGATAACCATTTATACAATTTATACATATCTCAAACTACTACATTAACTATAAGTTATCACTAGGATATACTCATCAATATGATATAAACTAACTACAATACCAATATACTAATCCTATTGATACTAACTGACCAAAACCTCGATAAATCACACTCAAGTAACTGCTCACATACCATTGACTAACTAACTCTAATAACTTGACTAAACTAACCTTCCTGATACGAATAACTAGCTGAAACACTGAAAATTAACTAAACAAAACTAACAATTAAACTAATACCCAATACCTTAACTAAATAAACTAATTGCTACTAACACTATTACAAGTATACATATATATATATATAGCTAACTATTAAAGTAATATAGTATATATATCTATACTAACTTAAAGATAGATATTGACTGATACAAACTTACTATTAACTATTTCTCCTAACTAATACACTAGCTAAAACATCTAATACATGCTAGACCCTAACACAACTAGTACACAAAACCCCTAAACAGAACTGACTGATCTATACCAAAAATAATTACTTAACAGTGTCGAATTCCAAGTGATCTTCCTCAGGTACACAACGGGCAGGTGGGTAGATTTCAGGTAAGTCTTCAGTCCTTCAGTGATTTGAATACTGAACTGATTTGAATACTGAACTGAGCCTTCAGTTCTCAGGTGAGCATCTGTGAATCTTCAGATATGTCCTCACTGTGCATCTGCACAGTGAGTCTTCAAATCAGTATCAGTGAGTTGCTGCTGCTCGATTTGGTGTGCACTGCACACAATAGCCTGTGGTAGTACTGCCTTCAGGTCCCTGCAGCAGTCTCTGTACAGTGAGTCTTCAGTCTAGGTGCAGTTCAGTCCTCAGTCTCAAGTTGCTGTGCAGTCTTCAGTCTCAAGTTGTTGTGCTGCTCAGTTGAGTATCTGAGTATCTGTTCAGTTCTCACTGTGCTGATACACAGTCTCAGTTCTTCAGGTAGGTGCTCAGGTAATCTTCAGTTTGCTCTGCACACCTATGTGCAGACTGCACAGTGTCTCTACCTCACTGTGCACACTCTTCTCACACACAAAACACATACACTTACATACCTAAGTATAAATGCATACACATAATATAGCTATCCACATATAGATACATATATTCTTCTATACCTCTCAATCTATTTGCAAAACACTATATATACATATATACCAATACATACAAATCACTAGCTATAAATGTATATACATATTCTCACATATATAAATGTGTGTGTATATATATATATATATATATATATATATATATATATATATATATATATACAACTACATACTCTACTAAGTATACATATAGGCACACACATATACATAAACTCAAACTATACTATTTCATAATCTATATAATGTATAGATAGCATATACAGATATATTTACATATGCATGTATAGTACAAAAAGCCAAAACATAAACACATGGAGTGCATCGCACCCGTATCACACTTTTCTATGATACGCTTGCGATACGACCCCCAACTCACGACCAAACGTATCCCGAAGGACACGTACAAGTTCAATACATATATTATGAACCATACGTATATAAATTAGAGTGTCTATGTGTCCGTGTCATCATATGATATGCACATGGCCCCGTGTCGGAGAAAACCCCCAAAATCGACCGTTTCGTCAAATTGACGAGATTTGGCCCACACGTATCCAATTGTGGACACGACACAAGCTACAAACAAACAATCAATGGTCAACTAGATCTATTAGATCCATTGACAAGCACTACATGTGCCAATCTCGGAATCCCCCCAAAATTGACACTAAAAATGGTCATAACTTCCATCGTAGGTCTCCAAATGATTCCAAATCAAAACCTATGGGTAACCTATGCATGTGGGGTGGTTTCTCATGGTAAAAACTCAGATCTATAGTCTATAGGAAGGGGAAAAACTGATTTGTACCTATTGGGAGATAGATTTCCAATGAGAAGGTCCCAAATGACAAGTTGCTCCTCTCCTTGTAGATCTTGGCCTCCTCCTCCTTATTCCTTGCTCCTTGCTTGTAGATCCTTGATGTAGAGGCTTCAATGATGAATTTAGAAAGATATTTGAGAAGAATTAATAGAGAATTGATGGGGGAATGGAGGGAAAATGGAAGGGAAACAACTAGATCTAGAGTTTTGGGGAAGAACTAAAATGAGAGCACTCTCTCTCCTCTCAATTATGGCTGGTCATAAACCCCTCTCCAAGCAATGTACAAAGTCACAAATATCCCTTGGGGCCTCTCATAAAGAAATAATTAGGGAGGGAAGATTCTAGTCTAATGGTTTCACTAATTAAACATGTTTCTTAATCCATGGGCCTAATTCATGGGCTCAACTTAGACTAGTCCAAAAAGTTTGTTCATGTCCTCTAATTAAATGGTTAGGTCCACTACACAAGTCCAAAATAAGTCTACACTAGCAATAATTATTAATACAATAAAATAAATAAATCAGTCATGAATAATTATTAATTATAATAATCCTAAAATAATTAATACCCATGATAATTACCAAACTACCCTTAGATGGAAATGTGAGGGTGACACAACCTCCAAATAAACATATGCCACCGAAAATGCGATATTTGTATATGTGAACCCAACCACTTCCAAAAGTAGCATCCTATACCTGTTAGTTTTGTAGGTACAATCCATCAATAAAATATCAAAAAATGCACGCAACAAGTCCACACTAGTCGGGTGAGCATAAAAAAGATCCTTCACCCTATCTGTTTGCTCACATCTCCTATCCAGGTAGTGGTACTTTTCCAACTCCAACTTCTCCAGCAAATATTGTATTTGAGATCGGCCTCCATGCTCGATAACCCTATGCTTTTGCTAAGCATTGTAAATTGTCTTCAACGTCGACTCATTCTCAGTAAAAGCTTCATTCAACGTGCTCAATATATCTTTCGGTTTCGTATTGTTCTTTGACAAGTCTTTAACAAGTTGATCTTCGACGGGTGTTAGTCGACCGGCAAATGAGTGTCCTACCAAATATCGTCCCAATGGGTGATTATGTGAGCCGCATATAACCGTAAATGACCATTGTCCTATGTCATTGAATTGCACTCCCTTCAAAAGAAACGGATATTCACATTTTTCGTGCCACTAAGCCTTTCTTGTCTTGGCTTCTTTTCAATGTTCGCAGAATTTTCTCGAGCAACTTTCAGCTTAGGCGTCCGATATTTACCACCACGCTCACAATCCAAAAATATCCGAGCTCGCCTTCCACTATCCCCGTTATCCGATCGTCTAACCAAAACGACCATATTATGCCGGTTTTCTACCATATATGTCCAACTCACTAACGATTCACGATTTTCAAATATCTCATCCGTCTGAAATTCTTCTGAGAAATCTATTTGTTCATACATGGAATTGATGATAATGTTCAAATCCTTCGCCTCATGTTCTTCCGTTCGGTTAATAATGCTCAATTCGGCGTCATTTGAAGTATTCTGCTGTAAAAAAAAATACAAAAACTAAGTAATAAATACATTGTTCAACGAGAAAAATATGATGAGAATGAAAAAAATATACTGTCGACCAGACATGGCCGAACTCCACATCAACAGTTCGACCAGTACAAGTCGAACACTATATGTACTGTTCGGCCCACGTAAGTCAAACATTCACTCTAATGTTCGGCCAATTCAGATCGAACAAATAGTGCTCTGTTCTACCTGTATTGGTCGTGTTCATCGCGATTTTTTTTAGCATAGAAATATTTTCATACACTACTTTAAAAAAAAAAATCGTAATGATAGAACTTACATTGTTCCTTTCAAGTATTTTTTGATACTCCATGGTGTTTTTTTTTTCACAAAATAATACAGAATTTGTAGGATTTTTTTTGGGTTTATAGTGAGCTTGAAACTTTGAAAAAGAAGAAGAAGAAGATGTGTGAGAAAAAAAATTAATTTTTTGATGTGTTTATAAATTATATTAGGTGAAAATATTTGAAATATAAATATTTATATCTTTTAATATATATATATATATATATATATATATATATATATATATATATATAAAATTTAATTTAATATAGAGTGTGTTAAGTAGATAGTGGGGGTGTATACCCCACCTTAAACTAAACCTATTTATTCCCCACACCAAACAGAATAGCAAGCAAAGACGGCAACAATTTAGAAAAAGAAGGAAAAGAAATGGCGGATAATCCCTCCCCTTCCCCCCAAATCCCCCAAAACCCTAGCTTCCTTTCCCCGCAAGTCCCGCCCTCCCCTTCCTCCTCCATAGACATCCCCTCGATATCCTCGCCTCAGCTACCCCCGCTCCACCCCCAAAATCCTAACCCTAACCCCAACGCCATTGCGTCCCCATCCAGCTCGACGCTCCAGAACCTCCAGAGGAACGGCTCGATCCCCCGGCTTCAGCAGATTCAGCAGCATCTGGGGGCCGCCATGGCGGGCCGCGGAGGCGGCCAGGTCAGCTTCGGCGGGATCGGCGGGGGCCAGCCCGGGCAGCTGCCGATGCTGCCCGGCCAGTCGGTGGCGCAGTTCAACAACATGCAGTCCCAGCTCATGATGCAGGTGAAATTCTCCGGTCAAGCTCCTAATTTTATCAAAAAACGAAATCCGTGTCGTGTCGTGAAATGCACTATGATACACCGGGATCAACGTCTGGGTACAGTGGATCATTGTTTTCTCAGTTCGATATTGTCCTTTTGGCGGAAAAAGTCAATTTTTTTTGATCGGATTTGATGCTTCTGTTATAGAAATTTTGGTATGAAAATAGGAGTAGTTTGGCATAAATTTAATAGCATCAGTAGTCACCTGAACCGCCCTCTCGGGCCTCTCTTCTGGATGCGGAACTTCCTTCTATTAGCTTCCATCACCACCCCGTCGGTTCGCTCGCCTCACTTTGTTCTCCTCACTAGCTCTTGCAGAACCACTCCGTGGGCCGTACCGGGAGAGGCACGAGGTCATTTTTGTCGAATGAGGTTCTTAAGGGGCGTGTGTTATATATAAATATGGTTCGATTTCGTGTTGTTATTTTGACGACGTTTTAGATAATCCAATCTTCATAGACCTAGTGACTGAATCACTTGAATCGGTTGAAGGCGACTGTTAGGGAGGCCCAACGGGTCCCACTGGAGGATAGTTTTTATTGAGGGAGAGGCAGGTCCGGGTTTCTGCAATAGGGAGCATAGCAGGTAGGTCTTCGGAACGCCAAACTTTCTGAGCTTTCCCGCTCGCTTTCTGACACTGCCCTTTACCTGAGCACTGTCTAGCAGTCGGTCAAGTACGGAGGGCGAAGGCCGGCTTGACCAACCCTTGATCCAGACTACATGCAATAGTTAAATCAAGTATGGCAAGGGTGTATCGTGCATCAGAATAGGATAAGACTACCTATAGTATTTTGTAGTAAAAAAGCTTGTTCAGTAAATATTTTTATTGGTTAATTGTTAGTGTTTGGTCCTTTTGGCAATTAAACATCTATTTTTGAGCTAAACTGATCATTTTGATTTTTGAGTTCAGCAATAATACTTGCATAAAAAGTTAATGAATGCCCATTTTTTTGTATATAATTCTGTGTGAATTGTTTTAATTTATTTGCTCTTGAATTGTTTAAATTCATTTTTATTTCTTGTGAAATGTAGTTCTGGTTGATCTTGATCATGTTTGCTATCCAAAAGCTAAATATTTGTTGTCTTGTTTTTAAGATGAGCGGCGATCTCTTTCAAGTTATAAGTTATATTCCAAGTTAAAAGATTAGTTTGGTATTTTGATTTGGCTCCCTACAATGCAGTTTTGACTTTTCAGTAAAATGGTTGTCTTACTCGTTGCAAGTAGGGCTTCCGATGATAGAACTTAAGTTTTTGTTGACAAATTTGAGTATTTTACTTTGCGTCTGTTAACAGTGTTTAGGAGATTGCCTAATTTCTAGTAAAAAACCAAGACTTTTGAACAATCCATGCATATAATGAGATTCCGTATATAATTTTCCGAAAAATTCTATTCATCTGTTGCTACTTTTGAATAATCTAAAAAAAAATCATTTTATTGTTATTACAAGTCTTCGTATGATTTGGTTCACCCTTTTTGTAGCTTTTTTCTTCCCTTTTTAAGTATAACTATAAGGTAGCTGGCATTTTTCTTTTTCATTCTGTGTAATACTATGAGGACAAAAGATGAAGACTTCTATCATTAAATGTATATACTACCAGTCTAATGTTCTGGCTCGATTTAATAATTTATGTGTAACTTCTTATTTAAACTGCTCATATTGTTTAATTTATCATTTTTTGCATGTGAAGAGAAGATTCTTATTTCCTTTTGTGGATTAGATGAAGGAAGCCATCCTTTAGATTTTCATTACAGGAATTTGCTTTTCGGTTCAAATTTTCAGTTTGTTGTTCTTGTTACTTTATGCACTGGGTTTGACAAGTGTCTTCTTTTGTTTCTAATCGTTTTGTTTGCCAATAAGTTCTCATCGCCATGTTTGCTTTCGTCATGTGTCCTGTAAGAAAAGTGTCAACTGCTTTGACTTCCTTGCTAATTGCATTATTGTTGTATTAGTTATCCGAGTATGAGATGAGACTTCTACTGATGCTTTAACTTATCAATGCAGCCAAGACAGAAGGCTGCTTTAGTCCAAGGAATGCAGTTTAACTCTACTAATCCATCAGGGCAGGCTCTGCAAGGAATGCAGGCAATGGGGACGATGGGTTCACTCGGAATGAATTCACAGCTAAAAGGGAACATGCCTCTTTCTTATGGTCAGCAGCGTTTTAACAACGGGCAAATGAGGCAGCAACAAACGCCATTGCAAACACCTCTGACCTCTCCCCAGGTAAGGCTGAATATATAATATTCACAATAGTAAGAAGATAAAAATAGCCAGCCTATATCGTTCAACCAAACATTATTCCTAATGAATTGTTTTGTTGTAAAAAGGAATTTCTTATAACATGCTAGGCAATTACTACTTGTCACAGTAACAAGGACCACCAATTATTGGAGATTTGTAGTTTCAACTGTATGTATAACCTTCACGTGGACGGGTTCGTAGCTATTTCTTCAACATCTTGCATAAGGATCTATTTTTATATGTTAAAACTTTGTTCCAAGAGTTGGAGCTCAACTTTAAAAGTACAGATTTACCCAACAAGAATACCGAAGAAGTAGGACCTGTCCTCTTCAATAAACAAAGACAATGGCTTCAAAGAAGAGGACAATTATATTCAATGCACAATGATCAATAAAATTTGACTCGCTAAGATTGCTGATCAAGTGTCAAATAAGAGAACAAGTGATCGTCGTCTTCAATAAACAAAGCATGGCTTCAAACAAGAGGAAACTCTCTTTCTCTTAAACTAAGATCAAATCAAAGCATGGTCTAAGGATCGGCCAATGCCTATATGTCACTCCCCTGATTCAATATAAGCCATCATGTGACCCATACTGTCGTACAATCATGATAAGCGATCACGTGAGATGCATAAGACCTAGAGAATCACAAATACTCAATGTTGATAACAAGTAGGACAATTATATTCAATGGAAAATGATCAATAAAATTTGACACACTAAGATTGCTGATCAAGTGTCAAATAAGAGAGCAAGTGAGAAACAAAGCCAATAACCTATGGTCTTTAAGATACAATTATACAGTTTCTTCGATGTTCCAGGATGTCTTTAAAATATTAAAAGATACAAAGTAAGTAAATAACCTTCAAACTTAGGTAACTTTCTTTCACCGTACGAACCCTCATGTGTCTACTGCTTAGGAACTCCTGCCCGATCCTCAATACCTATATGTATCCAACCGTCAAATTGAACATATATAAGCAACAAACACAAACCATAAAATTCTAATCATTTCCTGCAACAGTCGATGCATAAAAGTAGCGACATTTCAGATGAACTCGCTAGTTAAGATGCAAGACTGAGCAATTAAGAAGCTAGTTAAGATGCAAGACTGGGTCATTGCTGCAACTTGAGCATAATGGACCTTACCCTCCAACAGGGTCTCATTTTCCCCTTCTGAACAACAACAATTCTGAAAAAAGAGCTGCAAATGTAATTCCTTAACGGATGAGCTTTGGTGCCCCGAAAGCTTGTTTGAGTTTTGGACCATCCTCTAACACATAGAGAAAGACCCACTTGTGCACGAGTTGCCCATGACTATTACTGTCTAAATGCATGATAGATAATAACATGATGGAATAGGAAACAGTATCATCAAAGAGTACATAAGAATGCACAACTCATTTCATTACCAGCAGCAGTAGAAGGATTTGCAGTCCAATACAATAATTCATATGATCTATTTGACAAAGATTATCATGTGAAAATTTAAACAAGGTTCTTATGTATCCAAAGAGCTATGATTCACTCAAATTCAATTATAGATTAGGAACGAGGTCCATTCTATTAAAACATGTAAAAAAAATTATATATCTGTCTACTTGTCTACATGCTGCCCAACGATTTTCAAGCTCATTGTCATGCGATAAACTTTATAATTTAAAGAAATGCTCTAAACTTGTGGGTCTTTTTGAGACCTGGACCTATCTGAGACTATATTCTTATTATCAATCATGAGTTAAAGGCTAATAAGTAATAACTCAATCACTATGACAAATTTAATCTCAAAATTTAGTCCCAAACTTTATAATATAAATACAGAGGTAAGAAAATCCATGATCTCAAAATTTGTCAGAATCATCTCATGAGTTAAAGGCTAATAAGTAATAGCTAAATCACTACGACAGATTTACCGCAAGAACTCGTGCTTTTCATTGTTTTTTCTTAAACCAACGCCATTCTTAAGATATGGTGCCTATCCTAACATGTCATGGGACTCTTTCTACAGTTTCCTAAGCGATAGGCCTAGAGAAGAAAGGTTAAACCTTTCATCGATTTAAGGCTAGAAATTTGGTTGGGATGATGACAGGTTGAGTCATTCCATGCGATTTCCAATCTGAATCTTCTTAATTTCAGCACAAAGGCCACTCTGTTATCAGCCTACTTTCTTCCTATCACTCTGTCAATGCAATAGAATGTAGGAGAGGAGGGAAGACTGACATCTATCTATATAAGGGAGCCAAAAAGGAGTTACTTACCCACCATAATGTTTGGGGTTAAAATTCCACACTAATTGCCAGGCTTTCCGGGATGAATAATGCTTTGGGGGTTTACAAATGGTGAGGAGGTGAATGGTTATGAACAAAATTCAACTCACTTATTGGGTTGTTCTATCCATCAACCAAACCCAAATCCATTGATCACCCAGATTCAAATTCAAGCTCATGTATAAACCTAACTTAGTTTAATTTAGATATAAATTAATCGACTAAAATTGGGTAGCTGGTATAATATGCTGATTTTATCAATAGGATCTGAGCACATCCAATTATTGCCTGATAGACACCGACAAGGTTGATGCCGGTCTATATTTACTGATTATTGCTAATATATGTTGCACGAATACGGACACGATATTGATATGGATACAGACGCAATATGGTTTGGGTTAAGGACATTTTAGATTGGTACTGTATAGTCACCTTACACAAAAGCGGACACTGTTACAGACATGATATGATACAGAGACAATTTATTTTGCATAAATTGGGAAGAAATTTGGTTAAAACTTGCAAAACATACTGAAATATGCTGTAGTTTGGAAGAAACATGATAAAAATGGCCTAAACATGCCAAAATTGGCTGAAACATGTAGGCTTTACTGATTTTTTTGGAACTTGCCCAAGTTGCCAAAATTGGCTAAACTATATATACTGGATTTGGTTTAAATTTCATTTCATGATTTGTAAAGACTTTTTAAACCATTGGATGATAAGCTGTGTATTTAATTATGAACTGTCAAGTTATAATATCATATAAATCATGCTATTCATGAAAACCGACATATAACTACATAAATAATTCATGATGTTATGTAACTTTAACATTTCATTTCCTTTTCAGAAAGTTCTCTAGATTTTTTTTTTTAATTTTTATAAGCTATTAAAGTGCCAAAACCCAATATCCTGATCCGAAACTTCCGATAGCAATACTCGTTGAGTAGGTCCAATACCGATACCATGTTTTTGAACCTTTCTCAAAGTCATTTCCAACAATCTCCTACTAGATTTCACATAAAAGGGTTAATAATGAATCTAAATAAAGGAAAACTCTGGAAATACTAAATCTCCTGATATAACTTTCTAATCGTAATAGGATCTTGTGTCTGAGAGATATGCATGAAATATGTCTAAGATTCCACTGCATATTTTGGTGGTTGACCAAAATTTCATTTCAATTTCCTTCTCTCCAAATATTTGAAGCTCTAAATGAGGTAAGGGATACGAGGATGATCTTATGGTCTTAACTTCAAAGGATGATCATCATTCTCTTTGGTACTCTGGGTCAATCTGAAATGGTGATGCAGATCTCTGTCCAGCCAATGTGCTCTTTCATTGCTAATTTGAGTTCTTTTGGTTCCCAACTAAGCTACACACAACTCAGCCTCTGCTACCGAACTAAAAGTGATGATATTGTGTATGCAACTGCTAGCAACATTCAGATCTCATCCCTGATAACAAAATAGCCTCTGCCTTCATCTTTCAAGTTGTAACTGCCATCGAAATGCTCAAAGAAACAGCTTGATGGTCATCTTCAGGCAAAATTTGTATAGGTTTCGTTGTAGATTTCAGTCTCTTCCTACTTCAGGCTATTTAGGTGGTTTTTGAATCGGCTTGTTTCAGCTGTTTTGGAGGTATCTATTCCAGCCAATATTGTGAACCTTGCTTTAGAACCATGGTGAAGAACTTCTGTTTTGAGTTATATACTCCATAGTTAGCATCATGTTCATAGGAGAATGCTCCTTTTCTGCGTTGTTTTGAGCTCCAAGAAATTACCTTTACACCTGCAAGGCAAGGAGTATAGAAGTAGTGTGGGACATCGATCTTCTGTAGATGACATTCAATTATGACTGACCTGTCATGGCCACCTAGTCATAAACCTGCAAATTTTTCAATATTAAGAGCAGACTTGTATTATTTCGGGATATTATGGATGGATCTCTTTTATTTTGGAATATCAAAAAGTCTGTTCATGGTTTTAGTTGCTGTACTTCATAAGACTCGCTAGTAATTATATTGAACAGTTCCCTTTTCTCCAAACTTGCATTGTATCGCTGGTGCGCGACATTCTATGGAAAGCACCTTATCAGATGTACACTAAGGTCATGATGTTCGCAGAATGTAGCTCAGATATCAGATATTAGAGCTACTTGCTTTTGAAGCACAAAAGGGGGAGAGGGAGATGGGTGTAGGAAGAGAAGCCAGCAAGTGTTTAATAAGTGGATGTCAACTTGTTTAGTTTGCGTCGTGATGCTTAGAATAAAAATACAACCTTACGGAGGGAGAATTGAATTTGAAAACGCAAACTCAGGTCTCACTTCTCAAAAAGTTGAGCAGCTAACATTCTGCTTACTTCAGTTTACTTGCATGGATTGTGAAAAGAATCCAAATTGATCTAGAAATTGAAACTCAAAAAATTAATACTGGTTTGAAATTCAAATTCACTACTAACTTCAAATTCCATAATGGAACTAAGGCTACCAAATCTTGATTAGGTAGTACTCAATGATAATCTGTGCCTGTCAAACTCTTCTGGAATTTGTAAATCAAGTTGTTGCATTGTTGCTAATTATTTATCATGCCCAAAACTCATAATGTGACAACCCTAAACCTATAAATATAAACACCTCAAAAGAAACTTAGGCCTGGTCTGGGATTGCTGCTGCTTTTCAAAAAGCAGCAACATAAGCAGCTTTTGAAAGCAGCCTCCCACCTGCTTTCAAAATCTGCACCAAAAGTGAACTAGCTTTTCAAAAGTTTTATGATAAGTTGCTGTTACCAAACAGATTTTGGGACTGTTTTTCAAAAAATAAAAGCAGACGCAGATGCAGTCATGATAAGCAATCCCAAATCCAGCCTTAAAGTGGATCTCTCCTTACAAATTCAAAGTAAGACTTACACGCCATTCGAGGTGACCCAGCTCAGCATTCATTCACAAGCAAAAGTTTCTATGTTTACTGCATTTATGCCATATAGGTAATTACATATCCATGAAATTTTACATGTTTATTTAGATTGGTCTTCTTGATCCCCCTCATTTTTTTTAAGAAGACTTGTGTAAAAATTAACATTAAAACATTTGGCAGAAGCTACATGGTCAAAGCTTGCCAAGAGGTTCTTCACTAGCAGCAATGAATTCCCAGTTTCCTGGGTTAGCTCAAAATGGTCAATCGGCACTAGTGCAGACTATTCTCTCCCAACAGCAGCAGATGAAGCAAATGCAGCCAGGAATGGTGGCTCCTGCTTCCCCTTCGCATCATCTTCAACAACAGCAGCAACAAAGACAACAAACTTTTTCACAGCAGCAACTATCTATGCCTCAGCTGCAGCATCAAAAGTCCATTGGTCTTAACCAACAACAGATTTCTCAATTAATGCAAATGCAACACCAAAAGTCCCTGAATCTAAGCCAACATCAGATTTCTCAACTGTTACAGCACTCACAGCCAGCATCTCCCCGACAACATCAGGCACCACAGCAACAATTGCTTCAGCAGCAACAACAGCTGCAACAGTTCCAGCAGTTCCAGCAGCAACAGCAGCAGCAACAACAATCTCCAAGGATGCAGCAGGGATCTGGATTTCAAAATTCTACAAGTTTGACAGGATCACAGCCAGATACACCTGCATCTGTTACGACAATTACTGGTGGAAATTCAAGTCAAGGAACTGAAGCAAGTAATCAAAATCTCAGAAAGAGAAAGATACAAGATTTGGTTTCTCAGGTACAGCTTACAACAACCTCAAAATTTTCAGCTTATTCTATCTTACGAATATTATTGATTAAACTTGCATAACATCATACAATGATTTCCCCAACAGTTCTTATAGAATACTTATAGGAGTGAATGAAAAGCAATTAATGTTTCAAAGTTATGCTGGTGTATTTGAGGGGTCTACTTGACAAAAGCAGATAAACATACAAATCTAGAAATTATATCTCATTGAATCTTGAGAAACTTATTTTGGAAAAGAACCAAAAGAGGTTTTATATATATATATATATATATATATATATATATATATATATATATATATATATTCTTATCTGCAAGAAATAATTTCCATGGTATAATTGTTTTTATATGAAGGTGGGCATGCATTTGAGTTTACAATATTCAATATTTTGTGCAATGGGTAAACAGTTTCGGTTTCACATGGTGGTTACCTATTAAAGTACTTTCTTTTGAGCCATATTTTAAATTCATGTTATAAAAAGTAATTTAAGATAGTATGTGCCTAAACTGAAAACCAGTGGTTATTTGTAGTAACTGGATTGTAAAAATTAACTTAAAATGGAACTTTCCGAATTAGAGAAGGTGGATACCTTTATAAATTAGAAAGTTAAAATGTAACCGAGAAAAGGCCTATGCGCATATGGAAATGGTAGTTCTTTATAAAAATTTGGAAGTTGAGATTATCTGGAAATCCTGTCCAGTTGGAGGAGATTTCAGTAGGAAAGAGACTGAACCTGTGTTGCACTGAGACAGACACAAAGACACGACATGAGGCTAACTTGTAAAATGACAACAACAATAATAACAGAAGGTATAAAAGCAAAATGCTATTAATAAGGGTTATTTACACTAACTACCTCTATGTTTTATGTTTATTACACGGGTACTCCTACTTTTAAACTAATTTTACTAACCACTCCTACTTTTGGGTTTATTACACGGGGTACTCTAACTTTAAGATAAAAATAAAAAGTTACAACACTACCTACCCTTATTTTAAAAAAAAAATTCTAAAGGGAGGGATGGTCAGTGTAATTAGTTTAAAAGCAGGGGTACCCCGTGTTATAAACAAAAAACTTAGGGGTAGTTAGTGTAAATAACCCTATTAATAATTAGCATAACATCTAAACATAGATAATATGCAGGACTAATAGTTAGAAGTTCATAGATCCAAACTATTACTTACCACCACATTATTAGTTCCTATAAGATTACAAAATATTACTATTCGTTAGAGCGCCAAAACAAAAAGATCATTGAATTTCTTATCCTCTGGGAAGCAACGATGTCACTCCCATTAAGATCCTCACCATAGGTATATAGCATTGCCTCCATCTCCGTTCATATTAAATATGCAACTTCTAGAATACCGACACCTTCCGAAGGATAAAAAAATATCCCCTCCAATGTCCCACATTTTGTGCTCGTGTATTCTCACTTACCCTTGAAAGAAAATGCTAGTTGGACTTGACACGCACAATTCTTTCTGTCCCGTTATGGCAACATCTTGGCAACATCTTGTTTCTCTTGAGTGAATAAGTGAGTAAGTCGACCAATTTCTCTCACAACAAGGTTGTCCAAAGAAGATGTAAGGCCAATCTTTGAAGCAAAGGCACCAAAGACCCATGAATACGCCTACCAAGTCTTTGGTTTCATTATCCACCAATTCATCAACAAATCAAACTATGAAAACGTATCAAACATCCAAATTTTTTAGACAATTCATCTTTTATTTTGTCAAGTTACTATCGTTTGGATAATGCGTCAGTAAGCACTTGTCCATTCTTCCTAATTATTCAAATTTCCATAGGGTGGGATCCCATTTGAAACTTTTACACATCACAACCACCAATGCAAATATTATTTCAACGACGAAAAACAACTTCAAGGAAATGGACTCATTGAACATTGCCAAAGACATTAAATAGCTAACTATAGATTTTTTTTTAAAGTTTGCATCTTTGGTCACCTCTGTGATCCCTTGTCATTCTTCAAGGGTCTCCACATTAGACACCGTGTTTTTGTCACACAAGTATCTTAAAGCAAGATTCACTTTGTGCACCATACATGTAGTCCAAAAGTTGGTCGAATACTTTACCTCAAACCCTATACCCCTGCTATAGCATTGTCAATAATATCTTGGACTACTTTTCTTGGTCCAACTTCTTTAATAGCTGATCCATCAAACTGAACTTATCCACCACCCCTTCGGTGTTAATAACCTTTAAAAATACGGGTGCACCATCCATCATCACTATAAAGTTAATAAGAGCCCTTCATTACTAGTCAGTCCAACCAACGGAGAAAATAACTCTCTTTTCCTTCCAAGTACCATTGATCGAATCCACATAATTCTGTAATGTAACTTCTCATCTCCTCAAGCAGTGGTGTCCTTAGTGTATTATACCGGGAGAACAAAAACACAAAGTGGGTTGTTAATGGCAAACATGTATGATTGACATATTATGGATTCTTTACAAGGTGGAACGACAAATCCCTAGTGTAAAACATCTGTGCAATAGGCATCTTCAAATGGTGACATTTTTCATTGTTCAGTTCCTAGTTTTTCCCTCAAACCCTTCGTTATTCTCTTGATTGTAATTTGTAACCTTCTGTCTAGATAGGGGTTCTTCTTTAAGAAGATGCACTTGAAGGGGGTGTGTGGAAGCAGGACATCATTTTATTTGAGAGCATACAGCTATTGGCTTACTATGAATTTCAACAAATGAGTTTTTTGCCTAAGTCCTTGTATAAGTTCTTTTGCAAAAGGGACGCAATTTAGTGTTCCCACCACCCTCTCCCTTTCTGTTCTCTGTCAGCAAATGTTCAAGTGGATGTTTTTATGCATAATTTGACACGTGCTTATGTTAGAAGGTTGACCAGAAGACCCTGCAGAACTACCCCGGATGTATTCACATCACTACAAAAGAAATCTGAAAACTTAGCATGTGATATATATACGAAGCCGAAGAAATAATCCATCACAGTCACACAATTGACACCAAACTACAGTAGCAGTGGAGCAGTAATACATGAAGAACTGTAAAACAAAAAATAAAATGCAATATGTTCGAAGGAAGAATTGAAAAGTTGCACATACCTGGAGTCCTCGTCGTTTGCTGCTCGTTTCTGCCGTTGGTAGCCCTTTGTTCTGCCGCTGTGACCTTCTGCGGTGGGGGTGGGTAAGAAGAGCAGGAGGCAAAGGGGGGATGCTCGAAAAAATTGGGGGAAGAAGGAAAACCTTAACACTTATAGCTTAAATTACGGGTTGCCAGCCCGTATGAAGTAAAAAATAATCTACGGGTTATGATTTTCTTTCCTCCCCTCAAGATATCCCAAATCTCTCACCTGGACCTGACAATGCCATATGGCGACCATTGGCGGAAATGAGCAATGACAGCAGTTTAGAATATGTGCGGTTTATTTTTAAATTATGGGTACCCTATTGAATCCGACCGTCTCCCCTATGAATCCGTCTAGTAATTTGTTGGGCCACAGGGATTCTAATCCGACTCAAACCTTGTCCAACACGAATTTCTGTGAGAAGGATTTGAATTCAACACGGTTTCGACACCAATTTTGCAGTGTCCATGTAATTGTATACACACGTCCACCCATCTGATGTGTATACACCTGAAGAGCTTATGTGTGTATAGAAACAAGTTACAGGTCTTCGTCCTTTCTTACTCCTAGCCAATTCTTCAACTAGGATTCAGTCGCCTTCAACAAATCTCACTATCATTCCATGCTCAGTAGATTGTACCAGCCATTTTAATAGTCATCATTTTAGCTGGGCTCACTCATTCAGACATGTTCTCTGTTCTAAAAGGCGGCCGCCTAGGCGCTAGGCGTCGGGTGCCCGCCTAGTCCTCCCGACACCCGACTATGTATGTTTTGGGGCGTTTTATAGGCCTTTTTCTGAAATTTTCAGTAGATTTCTTTTTGAGATTTTTTTTTGAACCGCCTGGATCTAGGCGGCCGCCTAGGTAGGCTAGGCGTTAGGCGGCGGGTGCCCGTCTGACTAGTGCCTAACGTTTTTCACAACCTTGGACATGCTTGCTACTTTGCTTGGCATATCCTCATAGGAGGTATCTGATAAATATTTTCCTTCAAATTTGAGGTGTTCAATGGTCATAGGGTACTCCCAATTGAATTTTCATCCTCCTTATTCTCGTGATCATAATGAAGGACCGATTCTAGCAGTAGGTCCTAATTATTTCTTAACCATTAAAGAACAATTCCCTCTTTTTTCCCCTTTTCTTCTTGTATTGTTTTGTTTATTGTGCACTATGGAATTTGATAAAATCATATTTACTAGGGAGCCTATTAGATTCACCTCTTTGTCATCCCTGATTTAGTGAACTTACCTCTTTATATGATCATGTTTTTTTTTTCTGTCAACTACTTGTGCAGGTGGATTCTCAAGGTAAGCTGGAGCCAGAAGTTGAAGACCTCCTCTTGGAGATAGCTGATGACTTTATTGATTCGGTGATGCACATATCCTATTTGTGGCTTTCTATTGTGTCTTACAATGGTTATTCATCTTCTATTTTTAACTGCAATAGAGCATTTAAATATGGATGTCTTTATGGAAGATGTGTAAGGGATTTATTTTAACTGATTGTAACTTATGTTTACGCACTAGGAACTACAAACTTTTGGCATTAGGTAACAACTTGTGTATTATCTCATCAAGATCTAAACCTTCTATCAGAATGGGGCTGGGTAGGAAGTAGAAGAAAAGCTCTAATGAAGAATTAAAACTCAACCCTCGGTGCCTAATTTCTAGTTAAGTTTTCTATCAGCAAGGTAGGGCCCTGCAAATAAACGTAGAAGGCCAGATGACAGGTAGGCAGAGCTACTTTTTGTTCATGCAGTTTAATAAGCTCATGTAACCAATGACCACCTCCAAGTTTCCGTAGACTAGAAAAGAGTGGAAGAGGTAAGATATGATTCACTACGAGGAATTGCATTTATCTCTGAGAAAATAAGTTAAAAAGCGAAATAAATAGTATTAAAAAATGTCTCATGAAGATTAAATGGAACATTTCCTTTGATTTTGGACAGATGAGCATTTCCAAACTGTAATGCGTGTTTGCATATATGAATATATTTAATATATGTAACAAGAGGAAACAATTTCTACTTTGTCATAACATAATATTTTCTGCTACGGTTTGACACATGTCCATTTCTAATTAATCTAACATTTAAACCACTAGGTAAATGAGACACACGTCAAGTTATAATTAATTCAATGGACATTTGGGTCTTCATGGGAGAACATTGAGCTTATAAGAACTTGTGACGCGTACTAATTAAGAAAGTGATACGTATTGTATCCATCATCATAGGATTCCTTTCTTGGACAAAATAGGAACTGTTTTCTCTATTTATATATACATGGCGAAATTGCATAACCTGATTTATCTTCTTCATACGATATATAATATTTTACAACTGTTCCTACTATGCAATAGTAGGAATTTCCTACTATGACGGACACGTCGCTTTTTCATTTGGTGCATGTGTCATGTGCCCATAAGTCCCCGTGTTCTCCCATGGTTTCAAGTTTTGATTTAATTAGTGTCACATGAGCTCATATACCATCCTGTTCTAAGTGCTAGATTAATTAGAACGTTAGATGTGTCCATCATAGTAGAAAATTTTCTGTTATAACAGTAAGATCTTCTCCCCACCCACAACATAGTGTGCATCACTTGAAGACACAAGACCTGAGAAATCAGGTCGAGGTTCGAATCCCCCTAGGTGCGGTATGCCCTTAAAAGTAATAGGGGATTAACTTGGATATTAATAGTAGCTGAGTGAGAGCCAGACCTGGTGGAGTGGTCTACCCAGGCAATAGGATCATGACGATCAGCCCGTCTAGAACGTGCAATGTAGATCGGTCCGAGCAACGGCGGATTGAGGATATATAGGTGCACATGTCTTCAACCGAAAATAGTGTGACATAGATGGAGATGCATGCCTTTTAGTCATGAAAACAATAACAAAACTGTATACTGGAGTGAGATTCAAGTGGAAATTTTCTATACTGTGATTGATTACTTTGGAGGGTTTAGTGGACTTGCAGATATTGAAACAAATTGGTGGCATGCAGTCTGAGTGCTATAGGCATGCGTGACATGTGATACTCCGATAATTATATGTGTTGCAATATTTGAAGATAAGTGGTGTTTACATATTGAATGACATGAGCATGTTTGTCATGGATATCATGTGAATGACTTTATTGTGCGAATAGAAGGGGAAGTCAAAAGACTAAGGTGACGTGGATGGATATTTGTGAGAAAGAATTGAAAATAATCTGCAATAGTAAAATATGCAATTCCTAAAATATGTGAAGAAATATCTTAAATCCAACTCAGATTTGTTGGAAAATGATGCTTTTATGATCCACTATCTCTGCTAATCCTGACTTGGATCATACTTTTCTATTTGTTTTTCTATTAGTCTTCAACATTTTGTTTTTTTGTTACTCTTAGTCATTATTACCTGAATTCACCACCATATTGACACTTTTTGTGATCCGGAAACCCACATTCCGGAACGTGGAATGCCGACAAATTGGAACATGAAAATCTATGGTTCAACGAGCAAACACTTCGTATACTTGGGTTTCCAACCAAGATTTTGAAGGGAAGAAGATGAAGTTTTTGTTGTTGATGTTAAAATATTTTAGTCCAATATTTGCTCCTCCTTTTTGAAAGACATTATTGTTAGGATTATTTAGATTCTTTGGAACTTGTGAATCTTTTTTAGTTGGTTTTTTTTTTCTATACAAGTCCCTCAAATCTAGTGTATTTTTAATAAAATCTCCCAAATATCATAAATAGCTAATAAGTCTCCCAAATAAGCAAAAAATAGAGTTATGAGTCCCCCCCTTCGTCTCTGTTTCGATTGTGGGATTTTATTAAAAATACACTAGCTTTGGGGGACTTACTTGCAAAAAACTCTTTTTGGTTCTAATTTGTTGAGGAGGATGCTATATTATGGTATTTATTAACTTCAAATCTTAAATATACATTATATATTATATTACACAAGTATACATGTAAACATTTTCTTTAGCAATTGATTAGTTTCTCTACATGCAAACATTAAATAGAAATACAATTTTCCATCCACTTTATAGTAATTTATGAGGGTGCCACGTGTAAATACCATTTTGAAGTAGAAATCATCATTAATTCAGGTTATGAATGAAACTTAGGAAGAGCAAATGAGAGTCTCCTTAATTTTTTTTATACGTAACTACCTTGCTTTGCAGTATCGGTATCAGACCCTTCCTATGAGTATCGGGATCGTCGGTATCGGACCCTTCCTATGAGTCTTCCTATGAGTAGCGAGATCAGGAGCATTAGGAGCGGGATCGGCGGTTTCGGATCGGAGTATCAAAATTTTTGGTATCGAAAAACAAATAATTATTAACATTTTAGAAAAAATATTTTATACATGTATAATTTTAAGCATTTCAGTGTTATTTCTTAGTAGTTTTGAAATTGAATGAAATAGTAGTCACCCATGCTGATAGGTTTACTTGTGATAGATAAGTTTACCTGTGATAGATAAGTTTTCTTCTTTTATATGCTTTTACACTATTGCTATGCTTTTATACCCTTGCTGATTGGTCTTTTCGTTCAATTTTTTTTTGCCGAATTGACTGAAAAAGAGACCTCCAATATCGATATAGGCCAGTATCAGATATCGGTTGGTATCGTATTGGTTCATACCAAATCGTATCGGTATCGGCCGTATCGGATCGATATCGGCTGCAAACTATGCTTGTTGTCCCATTAAATTTAATGAACAATTTTAATTAGTATATATAGGTAAGGATATATTTGGAATAAATTTTTGCGGCGAAGCCTAAGCTTTTCTTATTATATAGTAGTATACATATTTGTTCCTTAAAAACGTTCAAGATTCCGGATAAATATATTACATTCCAAAGAAGCATACCACTTTGTATCACATGTCGGAGGCCCCTTGTGTACTGTGTTCCTGTTTTCGTTCCACTTTCTGGAGCCTTCCTCATTCCAGGTAACCATTGTTCTGGTTACCTCAGTGGTTAGCACATACAACCTATGCTGCAACTATTATTTTTGCAGTTTTACATGCTAATATAACTACAGATTCATGTCAGCTTACTTTGCCTATTAACGAAGTGATTCAAGGATGGTGTTGGCTACCTTATACTTACAGAAGTCTTCATTTTTTTGGTTTTACATAAGAACCACCTAATTTTTTCTTAGGTTCATGCATATATGGTGATTAAAGTTTTTATAATGACTGCCTTTCATTTGACTTATTAATGACTATTTTTTCTTGCAGGTTACCACATTTGCTTGCACTTTAGCAAAGCATCGGAAATCTTCAACTTTAGAGTCGAAGGACCTGTTGCTACATCTAGGTTTGTAACTGAATTAAAAACATCATTTCCATTTATATTCATGTATGATATTTGATGGATTTATATTTCATTTAATTATTTCTGTCCTTTATTTTTATTTAGTTTTTATTCGTAATTTTTTCCTTCTATTTTCTGACTATTGTAGATAACTTGTGCATTCAACCTTAGTTTAGAGACAGAGATATTAAGGGCGCAGATATTCACATATAATTGTAATAATACTTCTCTGAGAAAAAGAAAGTATCAGTAGCACAGAGGCTATGTTTTCATTTTGCTGCATTCAGATGACCAATTTGGATATTTATCTTGGGTGAAGTTTACCCTTTCCCCCCTTACAAATCTAATGGAAGGTAAACCTTCGTGCAGAGAAAAACTGGAAGTTAACAATACCAGGATTTACAAGGGAGGGGCAAAAGTATCAAAAGCAATCTGTAAGATCTTTGCTTCAAAAACTATGCAATATTATGAAGTGTTACTAGCATGAGATTGGAGTGTCTATGTCTAACTTGTCAGTTGTGGCGGATATTTATCATAGGTTTCTATTCCTGTCTTTTCTTCACTTTCCTTGTTTGTCTTCATGATCAGATTTGTACTTGAAATTGTCATTTTTCTGCATTATTAGAGAATGTTATAACTAATAAACTCATTTTGGTCATGCAATTAAGTTCAACATGCTTATTTTTAGCTATTAAGATGATTGTTTATCTTCCCCTTTCATGGTTTTTATTGATATTTCACTCCTAATTTTATTTAATGTAGTAAGTTTAAACTGATTAAATATTTGAATATCTTTTGTAAAAGAAATCTTGTAAGGTTGCATTCCCATGTTTGTCACAAAACTGCTTTCCAATATCAACTTAATTTTACATGTTCTTAGTGGGTGTCTTGTATATGTTATTTGCTTTAGAAAGGCGTAAAAACTCAACAGAACATTTCTGATATGCCTAGTAATTGAGCTTCTTCTTATTTATGTTATGGCTCAACTTACAAATGCAAATGCATAACCTAATGCACTGAGACTAATTTAAGATTTGTTGAGCAAAAAGTTCTATAATGTAGACATATTGACAGAAAGTTTTATTTTGTTTTTAAATCTCAGAAAAATGTCCATATTTTATTTTCTTATGGTTCCATTATGCCTCAGGTTTGGATATGATTTCTTTCAACACATATAGTCCACTTTCTTCAAATTGTAGACACTTTTCATTGTCTAGGCAAACTTGAGAAAGGTTGCCCATTACTTCATTGGGCTCAATGTGAATGCCAATAATGTTTTCTCGTTAGAAGTTGGCACTCTATCAGAAAGAAACCCCTCCTGTTACCTAACGAGAATTCTAGAGGATTACGTTCAGGTTAAGAATGAACTATAAACTATCTCATTCACCTTATCTTCTAGATTCATGTGCATATTGCAAGTGTTGAAAGTTCAATTATAATGAAATTTTATTTTCATTAGGTTATCTATCACCTTACCAATTCTAGACCTCCTTATAAGTCATATAGTGTTTACCAGTGTTCTAAAACCGGTTTTAGGTGGCGCCTAGGCGCTAGGTGTGGTCCGCCTAGGTTTCGTCCGAAATCGGGGTCAGGGCAGATCCAGGAAAAATTGGTTTTAGGCGACCGCCTAGGCGGAGAGATGGTCGCCCAAATCTTGGGCGCTCGGCGGATAGCCTGCATCCTAGGCGTGGGATCCGCGGCGGAAGTGGAGGTTGTAGGGCTCGACCGACGGGCAGCTCCTGTCGGACTCGAGAGTGAAAGTGAGGAGAGAGCTCGAGAGTGAAAGTGAGGAGAGAGCTCGAGAGAGGGAGAGGGAGTGGCAGCTGGGTTTAGGGTTAGGAAAAATGTGTCTATGAGAGAGAAAGTAAAGTGAGGGGGGAGGGGTAGATATAGGAACAATCTGTTTGCCTACAGAAACTCAAATAAGAACTCGTATAAAAAACTTACAACAGGGATAAGACACGTGGGTTTATCATGGCCCTTTTTTCAATGTAGCCCCTCCATAAACTTCTATTTAGGCCCTTAAAAATCAAGGGATGAGATGAATCTAATCCAACGGTTTCTCATGGCCCTTTTTTTCAATTTAGCCCCTTTCATTTTTATGTTTAGGTCCTTAGAAAAATCAAGGAATGAAATTCATGTAATCCAACGGCTATTCCTTGTCGAGTTTAAAAGATTAAGAACTCATGAGTTCCTCTAGGATTACTGTAATAGAAATTAATAATAAATATAATACTGATACTGATAATGATAATAACAATGAAAATGATAATAATAATAATAATAATAATGATAATAACAATACCAATAATAATAATAATAAAATTTGTTATGGAGGGATTTATAGGTGCAAAATTTATATAATTTTTTACTTGAGCGAGATTTTAATTTTAATTTTAATTTATATATATATATATATATATATATATATATATATATATATATATATATATTCATGTCGATCGCCTAGAATTAGGCGGCTGCCTAGGCACCGCCTTGGCTGGCTAGGCGCTAGGCGATTGGTGGCCGCCCGCCTAACGCCTAGCGACTTTTACAATCTTAGTGTTTACCCTCATTATGAAAGGGGTCTGCTTTGCACTCAGCCATAATATTTTTTTGCTTCTGCCCTTGTGTAAAGTTTTAGATCAGTGGGCTTGGATTTGGTGCTCACGAGTGACTCTGGTCACTGACATGTCTGGTTATAATCGTGTCAAATCTAGTGTTTATTGTGTCATACTCAACTTCTAACCCGGCGTTCATCTTAACAGATTGTTCATGAATCTGTTTCATTAGCTTGTGGCTCCATCTCTTCCCTATAGGTCTTACCACTTTGTAACATGCAAAGACCTAGTCTAGGCTCTCATACTAAATATGACGCAGAACAAGAACTAAAGAGAACCTAGATGGATCGGTGATGCACGTGACATGCAAAGGTATTCACGAAAATTAATCAATATACCAATCATAATTGCAAGCCAACAATAAACAACCCTTGCCTTTACTTTGTTATTTGATTGCAAAATTTGTAATTTCTAGGGTTGTTTATTGTTTGCTTGTAATTATCATTGGTCAAATTTCGTGGGCCTTGCATTATCGATCCATCTAGGTAACCCTACAGTTCTTGTCCTTCACTGGCATTGGGTGGATGGCTGGACATTATCTACCACTAACAGAAATGGGAGTTTCCAAAAAATCCTAGTAGAAAAATAGTTGAAAATCTGAGCAAAATTAGTCTGATTGTTGCATCATAGTTATACATTTTTATCATAATGCATTTGTCTTAGTGCACTAATGCCATTATACTGATCCAGCCATATATAAATATTGCCTCACACATAGTCACCTCACTTTTCCTCCCTTCTTCCCTATTAGTTTGGTGGCGTCAGATTCTCTGTGTAAAGCTGAGCCTGACCCTTCAGTTCCTCCCCAAGGTTACCTAAACGCGGGGCCAATCCTTGGTTACTTAGTGCTTGGAACGTTATGGTATGAAGAAACAATAAGGTGTAAGGAAATACATTACTTTGGAATTTATATAAATTTCTAGTATCTCAAAGCAAGGATCAGTTAACTTGTAACTTAATGTCTTGCTAGTCAAATGGTGATTAATTGCAACTAATGCACTTTGAATCCCAAGACTAAGTGAAAATAGTAAACTATATGGAATTCAAAAGTCTACATCTATTTCCAAGGGAAGGCCTTTTTTCTTGTACCCTAATTAGGTTTTGGAATGGTCTGTAATGCTGATTTTAGCATCCCTGAAAGCTTCATTCAGCATTTAAGAAGGGTTTCATTTTGCGGTTTGAAACAAAATACGATGAACACCCTGTAGAAGCATGGAAAATGTGCATTCATGCGCCCGACGCCCATGCATCCCAGAATAAAACTCAACTGATGTTGGACCGCGTGGACACCATGCGGCCCGAAAAAGGAATACCCATGCGGTCCAAATAAGTGTCCTGACAACTGGCCGCAGGTTGACCTGACATGACGTCCTGATAACAAAGACGGCCCCTGACATAGAATTCTGACAAAAATGATTTTCCTGATCGCCTCGAAGGACGAGAACACACTAAGAGACAAGCCCCAAGGATAGTGCAGAGCCACGTGTACAACACGACAAAAGATCCCATGCGTCTCTGGTCCATGCGTCCCAGACTCTATTTGTCCCATGCAGCTCTGGGCCATGCATTCCAGACTCCATACGGTCCATGCGGCTCTGGCCCCATGCGTTCCAGACTCCATGCGTCCCATGCGACTCTGGCCCATGCGTCCCAGACTCCATGTGTCCCATGCGGCTCTGGTCCATATGTTCCAGACTCCATGCTGT
The DNA here is from genome assembly GCA_036927795.1 of Iris macrosiphon. Taxonomy (NCBI): domain Eukaryota; kingdom Viridiplantae; phylum Streptophyta; class Magnoliopsida; order Asparagales; family Iridaceae; genus Iris; species Iris macrosiphon. The sequence continues at coordinate 168,840,045 of JAYESA010000008.1, read as the reverse complement.
CCATGCGTCTCTGGTCCCATGTGTTCCAGATTCCACATCGACTAAATTTTGTTGTTACAACTGAGTGATTCTCTCCAACCAAATAACGGCTACGTGTCCACTTGACCAAGTCGCGCCTACAAGAGACGAGAACCATCCAGATATTCAGCAACAAAAAAATCAACAAAATCTTAACAAATATCCACGTGACAGCTGAAGCCCGGATTCTTGTGCACAGTTGTAACTCCCTTCTGCTAGGTGAAGACAAGTGGCAACTTCCAACGTCTATGCGGTCTGAAATCCATGCCACTAAACAACTATAAATAACAGGGTATTATCCTCATGCGAGAGGGCTGGCTATCTGCGAATCTACACTCAAGCAAGAGAGAAGAGCTTCTGCATCAGATCGTCCACGGAGTAAAGAGAGTTGTTACACTCCTAACCCTCCATTGTCCCCCCTAGAAAACAACTTTGTACTTAGATTGTCTTCTAGGACTTTTCTTTGTACTTTCTTTAGTTTGTTCAATTGAATCAAGTTCTTCCCAACTTTCGTATTTAATGGCAAACACGATGGCGACTCTGCTGGGGACGTCCTTCTCTGTTCAGAAGTCGGTGACACAATCCGACGCAGCCAAGTTCGTCTTAACGCAAAAGATGCTGGTGGTCCGCTTCGACCAGCAAGCGTTCGAGGAAATGCTCTCCGAAGAAAGTGCTAATCCTTCGCCAAGGATAGCCAAGCCCAAGAAGACCTGCAGAACGTAGGTGGCCAAGGCCGCTGCGCCCCACTCAGCTGCGGAGCAGACGCTTCCAGCCTTACTCTGTTGCCAATGACGGTCGTCGGACGAACACTCAAACGTCCACGTCTATGCGGCATCCCAGGCTGACGCAGAAACTGTTCAGCACCCAGACTCTGGCAGAGAAAAATACTAGGATGCCAGACGTTCTGGTGCTGAGGCAGCTACTATGCGGCCAAAGAGGAGGCCGCATAAGACTGTCCATGCGACATCAACTCACAGCCGCAGACAATAGGCCGCATGCGGCCCTGATAGCAACAAAACATCTGTTTTCGGCCGTATCTCATGCGACGCAGATCCTATGCGACCCATGATAATGGTGAAAATCCAAATCTGGACTCTTCATACTACGCGCATGCGGTTGCTAAGCTGAAGTTTTTTCTTTTCTAGTGAATGCAAAAACCAAAATTGACTTATATGGGCTTAGATGACTTATAATCTAAAGGACCAGTCTCATTTTTCTTCTTTTGAGCTTGTTTGCATTCCCTTTTGAAAGGAGACTTGTGTCTTTGACTCATAGTCCGACAACTATCCTCATAGCGCATAGATAAGCACTATAAGACCCGAATTAGCCGTCAAATCGCTGTCAGAAATGGTACCTAAATCAATTTACCTAGAGACCTATCTATCTTTATAGGCTTTTGAGTGCTAAGGGGATGTAAGGCGAGCAGCAAGCGGGGGAGAGTCAAGTAAAGTACAACAACGTTGGGGTGGGACGCTAGTACTTAAACTAGGGTTGCTTTGGCGCGACTAATCTTGCGTTTTTCAGCAGGCGACCGTTAGGTCCAAGTTTGCTTGCCCAGAGGCCCTTGCCGGCTAGGAGGCCATATTTGCCTTGATTTCCAGCATTGTCTGGGTCAGAGCTTGCATTGATGCACTCATTGTATGCATCATGGCCTCGAGAACCTCGAGGCGCTGCTAGTCACTGGGGCTTTCATGGTCGTCTCCGGCCATGTATATCGTCCTCACACGGGGAGAAACGGACGGGGCAGTGGATGCCGTGCTTCCTATATCATACCATTGTAATGAGTAGTCTTTAAGGAGGGCGGGTGACGTCCTCCTCGGATTCGGAGGGGATACTACCCCCAACGTAGAAGATTGTGTCATTTTGGTGGGAGTAGCTACCCTCCGGGATTTCGGAATCCGTTCCTTGGAATCGTTCTCCTCGGAACGTCGGGTTGTCGCGTACGTCCAGGGGGACACTACCCTCAGCCTGGGCCACCCCCAGGGGTTCTGAGGAAGAACTTCCCGCAGGGGCTAACAACTTCTTCCTTGAGCTGGTGCCTTGGAAGACGCCTTCTTCAGGTGCCGTCGTCAGCCCTCCGGGTAGTCGCCTTCGCGATGCAGTGGTAGAGAGCGTCGGACTGGAGGTATTTGACTTCTTTATTCCCTTGGTGGCGGGAAGCTTTCCAGTTGAGTAGCATGAGACGAAGGGCAACTCCTCCTCTGGTACTTTGATCTCCGGGTAGGTGCTTTCTGATGCCTTCGCTGGAAGGCCGACTGCATGTCTGTGGGTACTGTCGATTTATTGCAGCAGCAGTTGATAATGATGTTGGCGCAGCTGCCTTGGAGAGGGCACGTTGCACGTCGTAGTTGTTTTCCTTGCTTTGCGCTTGTGAGTAATCACGTCACGCAAATCATGCGAATGGTGTTTTACCTTTGCATTCTCTTTGTGAGTCTGGGTATTCCGGGCACACTGATGCGTAGGTGTTGTATTTGCTCCCTCGCCTGGGTTCGTACACGAACTTGTCCCGAGGTACCGGTTGAAGACTTTTGAGACTGATCCTGCCCATTGGTCTCTGTGGGCTGGACGCATGGGCCAGTCCTGTACAACTTTCCGTCAGAGGCTCGCGTAATAGTTAGCGATGCCTGTTGGCGGTCGGTCGTATGAGTAGTTGCTTGAGCTTGAGGGCTCGCACTGTCCTGGACTTCTTCAGCTTAGCAACCGCAAGCGTGTAGTATGAAGAGTCCAGATTTGAGTTTTCATCATTCTCAGTGGGTCGCATAGGATCTGCTTCGCATGAGATACGGTCGAAAACAGAGGTCTGTTGCTATCAGGGTCGCATGCGGCCTTCTGTCTGCGGCTGTGAGTTGATGCCGCATGGACAGTCTTATACGGTCTCCTCTTTGGCCGCATAGAAGCTGCCTCATCACCAGAACGTCTGACATTGTAGTATTTTCTTCTGCCAGGGTCTGGGTGTTGAACAGTTTTTGCATCAGCCCGGGATGCCGCATAGACGTGGACTTCTGGGTGTTCGTCCGACGACCGTCATTGGCAACAGAGAGAGGCTGGAAGCGTCTGCTCCGCAGCTGGGTAGGACGCAGGGGCCTTGGCCACCTACATTCTGCGGGTCTTCTTGGGCTTGGCTATCCTTGGCGAAGGATTAGCACTTTCTTCGGAGAGCATTTCCTAGAACGCTTGCTGGTCGAAGCGGACCACCAGCATCTTTTGCGTCGAGTCGAGCTTAGCCGCATTGGATTGTCACCGACTTCTCAACAGAGGAGAAGGACATTCCCAACAGAGTTGTCATCGTGTTTGTCATTAAATACGAAAGTTGGAAAGAACTTGATTCAATTGAACAAACTAAAGAAAGTACAAAGAAAAGTCCTAGAAGACAAAGTACAAAGTTGTTTTGTGGGGGTGACAATGGAGGGTTAGGAGTGTAGCAACTCTCTTTACTCCGTGGACGATCCGATGCAGAAGCTCTTCTCTCTTGCTTGAGTGTAGATTCGCAGATAGACAGCCCTCTCGCATGAGGGTAATACCCTATTATTTATAGCTGTTCAGTGGCCGCATGGATTTCGGGCCGCATGGACGTTGGAAGTTGCTACTTGTCTTCTCCTAACAAAAGGGAGTTACAACTGTGCACAAGAATCCGGGCTTCAGCTGTCACGTGGATATTTGTTATGATTTTTTTGTTGCTGAATATCTGGATGGTTTCCATCTGTTGTAGGCGCGACTTGGTCAAGTGGACACGTGACTGCTATTTGGTTGGAGAGAATCACTCAGTTGTAACAAGATTTGGTCGATGAGTAATATGGGACACGTGTGGCCAAAGACGCACGAGACGCAGGGAGTCTGGAACGCATGGGGCCAGAGACGCATGGACCGCATGGAGTCTGGAACATATGAGCCAGAGCCGCATGGGACACATGGAGTCTGGAACGCTTGGGCCAGAGCCGCATGGGATACATCGAGTCTGGGACGCATGGACCAGAGCCGCATGGGATCTTTTGTCGTGTTGTACACGTGGCTCTGCACTATCCTTGGGACTTCTGTCTCTTAGTGTGTTCTCGTACTTGGAGGCGATCAGGAAATTTTTTTTTGTCAGGATTCTGCGTCATGCGCCAGTGTCAGGACGCTTATTTGGACCGCATGTGTATCCCTTTTCTGGGCCGCATGGTGTCCATGCGGTCCAACATCTGTTGAGTTTTATTCTGGGGCGCATGGACGTCGGGCGCATGGATGCACATTTTTCATGCTTCTACACACCCATCAGTGAGGGTTTAGCAAGTTATGGTAACTTTGGACCTACCTTCTTGTTATGCTTCGGTTTTGCAGAACCGAAAATTCGTCATTGGACGTGATACCGTACAAGTCTAAATTATACTTGTACAAGGCATAGATGTGCACAGTTAATAATTGAACTCAAAACAAGAACATTGTAGTGGAAATAAGCTGATAAATTGAATCACAATAGAACATATGAAAAAGATTTCTTATATTGATGTTTTGCAGCGGAATATAAAAGCCCTAAATGGCTGATTGGAATATGCCAATTTGGCTTACAACTCACGATTTTAAATCACTATTACAAAGGATTTACATCATTCTATATATTATGTCTTTTATAGCACAAATAACATTTTACAAGAAAGTTTCAACTTGTCCAACGATTCTCCGATGTCTCAGAACTGTCCAAACGACTCCCCGCACATATGGAGGAGAGGGTCAACACATTGGGGAATATATTGGTGAGCGGGGCCAATCCAACTCATCTAAACCAACCCAGTAATCATGTGAGCATACAATTTTATTAATGTGATCTTTCTATTAGGGACTACAGTCGATTCACAGTTCATATTCGATAACATAAGGTTCGAGCAGGTAAACATATCCATAACCTCATATTCAACAATAATAAGTTGAAGCAGAAAAGGCATTTGTATCACTTAATAGTGGCTTTTTACCAATAGACGACTTGTCCATCCATGCAGACAAGGATTAGATATAATAAATTAAGCAACATAAACCGTCCTTGATGATACATCAGATTTGTTAAGCCTGCAAAAAAAATATTATTAGTATGCAGCTTAACTATATGACGGTCATTGATGATACACCATTTTGGACTATTTATGGTATTACTGTGTCCCCAGTACAGGTAGCGAGTCTTATTTGTGGATTCTAATATCTGTGCCATTTTTCTTTCACGAAGCAATGTACCCGTACTCTTCTTCTTTTTTCTCAAAGAAGGCACTTGTGCCTATTCTCCTAGTTGGGAGAAGGCACTTTCCTTATTTTCTTCTAGGTCAATACGGTTCTAGTGTCCCGGGATCCGTTCGAGAAAAACCAAACCTTATGCGCAAGTTGTCCATGACCATGCAAATGCATATGTCCTATAGCTAGAAACATAGTGTGATGGTAATGAAAATTGAAAGTAAGCATTGTGCAGTCTCTACTTGTATAACCGTTCATTCTCGCGACATCTCAGTTTCCATTCAATGTTTTGATTTCGATTGGCGACCAATTGATCCCAAAACATTCCAACTATTTCATGGTACCGAACCACATCCATCATGCTTTCTCCATGAAAGACCGAGTACAAAAATACCAAACACCCATTCGAGGACCAGATACTTCATCTTCGTGCATAAATGCACAACAATTTATCAATCCGATATTTCAACTAACTACAATATTTCGAGTGACTTCCTTTACCTTCTCTTATTAATACATTACCATACAAAGGAAACGAAAGAAAGTATTCTATTAAGTGTGAAGATAAAGGAAACAAGGATCAACATCACTCACCATGATGAATATCCTTTTTGCATGGGTCATGCAGATACCGAACAATTTCTCAAAGTCGATTTGATGCGATTCACGATCTTCTTAATTAATATAACCATACAAGCGAACCATGCTCCATAAACTATCAAATCCGACCAAGTTAAGCAAACCTGCATCATCGCTCAAATCCCGCGATTTCTTACACACCTCAAATCCAACCAGCCTCTTCAATCTAAGAAGCCAATACAATGCTTTTGATCGGAGCGGGATATTACACTCCTCCGCTTTAAAAGTTGGAACAAATGTTTAAAAAGTTAACTTAAGCACCATGTGTCATCCTCCGATAGTTATTTGACTTCTGCTAGGGATGCTACCGGGACTCTATTGAACACAAAGCCTTGAAGCCTATACCCTTCTCACCCGCTTTTCACCTTTGCAAAAAAGGTTGATATCTCGTCATAACAAAATTTCTCCGACCGATCATAAATGGATCTTCCTCTTTTTTGTTCTTTGGGCATCCTCCACTATCTCTTCTTAACTAGAAAGACGATCGAATCAAGGCTTGACTCAGCTGAGACCAAGAAGAAGAACAGTGGTGACTGGTGAGAAAGACATAACATCCTTTTTGTGTATTATAGAATCATCCCCTATGTATTAGTATGAAGCTTGAGGCCTTGTTTTGGTTTTCATTACACATTAGCTGGTCGGTACACATGAGTGTCGAGTGTTCAAGAGGAGTGACAAAAGAATCTGATTCAGTCTAAATTGTTTGCCCTGCCAGCTCGAGCGTGGAGATGCTTCTCAATTGCCGCCTATATTACTTGGTCTCTTTAGGCTTACTTGAGCTAGGCTAAAGATGTGCTATCAAAGGAGTTTCTTTAATTGTCCTTATTTTTTATTTTCTTCTCATAGTTTTTACATATAATCACTTTTTTTTTGGGAATGAGAAGATTGACGAGGCACATGCACACAAGTTTTGCAGTATCATTATCGAACCCTCTGTATGAGAATCAGTATTACAGTTTCCCTGGATTTTGGTGGTTTGGAATTCACTTCATTTGTTTCGGCAGTATCACTTTCGGTATTGATATCCTCCGGTACTGCAAACCATGATACATTGTCATTCTTTGGCCGGAAACAAATCTAGAATTTGAAAAACGCTGACTGATGCACATCGAGCATGAGTCTAGTTTATCGAGGGACGGGATCACCCTTCACAATTCTCCCCAAGGACCAAAGGCGGAATAAAAAATTATGCCAACTCAGCCACAAATTATTCTTGTAGATAATAAATTAGGTTTATTTAGTTTTTTGATGGCTAAGCTTACTATGGTTTACTTTTGTCTTTATCACTTTTGTAAGTTTTATATCTTGTAATGCCTAGAGCCATAATGAAATATTCCATTTACTAGCAATGTAGTTTTTGTTTTCTACATGGTATCAGAGCAGTAACAATCCTATCCCTTCCCTCTCCACCCCATCATCCTAGCCATCCGCTATCATCTTCTCCAATTAGGAAACCGTAGCCTCCTTCACACATTTCATTTAGAAAATCCTAGATCTAATGCATCTACCAATTCAAACCTAGTTCATAGATTTCTTTTCCAATTTCTTTACCCTTTACCTCTATCTATGTTCTACAAACCCACAAATCCATTGTGTTTCTCTAATCAAATTTCTTCGGCCACCACATCCAAAAGAAACAACAAACAGAAAAAAAAAGACAAAAGAAAAAGAGAGCACCACATCATTAATCTTCTTTTATACTGCTACAACCGTGAGATCCACTCCGACAGATCAAGCACCGCTCCGTCCCGAGCACGCCGACAAATTTCTTCCCGGAGCAGCTCCGCACCAACTTATATGCGCTGGCCTATGTTGTATGGGGCGGGGCACTGGGGAGGCGGTGGGGTCTAAAATTAGAGGGGCAGGGCAGGGCGGTGCGGTGTCAAGGCAGTCTAACAATAATGAGTGTAGAGAGTTTCCACATACCAATGTAACGAATATAAAGTTTTCATATGTGCTTACTCATACTAATTGTAAAGTTATCTATTCATTCTCTCTACATAGTACCAAGATAAAAGCATTGTCATTTATTACTCATAATAATTGTAAAGTTATCTATTCATTATTTTTGCACAGTACCAAGATGAAAGCACCGTCATTTTTTAGTCATACTAATTGTAAAATTATCTATTCATTATTTCTGCGCAGTACCAAGAAAATAACATATCATTTATAAATCAAAGTACTGTCATTTATTCCTCTGGCATTATCGTCGCGAAGCTAAGCGCTAGCAAGCAGTTTTGCCTGGGCAAAGTTTCACTAGGAACAATATATGTTTTCAGTTTCATTCTTTTTTGGATCCTCTTTGGTACCATGGGCATGACCATTAGAAGATAAATCTTGCCTCTCCAGTTTACTTGTACAGTGTCAGTAATCGTGAAGTTTGCTTAAACCCACAAATTGTCCCTTTATCCTCTTGTCTTGTTCATTTTACTGCTCCAAATTGCAGATTAGTGCTTTTCTGATATTCCAATTTGCTTCCTTCATAATCTTTAATTACATTTATCTTTATTTTTTTAAATATATCGTAAGAGAATCAGTGATTTGTCTGTTTAGTTCAACAGTACTGATATGATGATGTATTTCTTTCAATCTGCAGTCATCCAATGATTTTCACAGGAACCGGCTGGAAATGGTAATAATAATGCATATCTCATATCTTCTGATTTTCCAGTACTGTTATCTTAATGAAATGTAAAACTACAGGTAAGAGCAATGATGGAGTCCCCAGAAGTAGAAAGTGATCCAGGTGGTACTCGAGGCAATATCAAACATGTCACAACCAGTTCTGCTCTTGGTCGTCCAATAAAACCTTCACTGAGTTCAGAACAGCTGGTTCTTTCTGCAACTGGCTCCCAGATGTTACAGAAAGTACCACAATTTTAGGCCGTGCCTTTTTGAGCTCTTCACTCTGTTGCATGCTATTAAAATGACTGCTAGTAAGGTTATTTTACTTTCCATCCTTCGCTGTTTGTTATATCACTGGCACAAGATCCTCTGGTATAATAAACTTGTCTCAGCCTCTTCTGTAGGCTCAAGTAACTCTCTGGCACCATAAACGTACACTTAGTTATTCTTCTTGTCAATGCTTCCTCCACATGGACACAGCAAAGAGAGTGATAAATCCATAAGATATCCGTGTGTAAATTTAGGAGTTTAATTAAGATTTTTGAGATCCTTGGGAGCAATACCCAAGTCTAATAAACTTGTCTCAGCCTCTTCTGTAGGCTCAAGTAACTCTCTGGCACCAGTTAATTAAGATTGTTGAGATCCTTGGGAGCAATACCCAAGTCTAGACAACCTCTACAAACCCCAATCATAGCCAACCCAACCCAACCCACACTGACCTCGGATTGGACACCACAGCATCACCAAATCCGAACCTTACACGAGTGTCGTGATATGCAAGTTGGGTTTGAAGGCGTAAATTGGATTGATATTGGCTTAGGCTAGGTCAAGCAGTTGGATTTATTTATTTATTTAGTTGTTTAATATGAGGCCAGTCATTAATGACCGATCCTACCCCGAGCTACTAGCACCGAGACCCCCTCCCATTTAATTAAAATTTCCTGGGCTAGGATTTGAACCACGCCCACTCCTCCCCTCCCTTACCAGTGCTACCACTGACCACCCCCTCGGTGGTCAGGCAGTTGGATTATTAACTAGACACTTTATTCTTTTTTTATGCTAAAACTTATACTAGTTAGTTAGAGAGTATAAGAATACCTTATCTGCCTTTAAATTATATGTTTAATTGGCAATTCAAATGAAGTCACTTCTAAAAAGAATTGCTTCACAAGTCTAGCTAGCTAATCAAGAAAGTCTCTGAAAAATTAAATGTTTAATATACAATTCAATCACTCTAAAACTCAATTTCACCAGCAAAGTACACATTTCACCACATGGAAGAAGCCATTTTAGTATTATTAGCTTCATCTATCAAATGACAGAAAGAAAAGATAAAGAAGGTTGCCTGAATGCTCACATGGAAAATTCTAAGAGCAAAATTTGTTATGGTACCTTGTTGAATCTGGTTCACAGTAAAGTTCCTAGCACTTCCAACCTCTTGTTTAGTGCCTGTTAAACACTGTAGTATTCAAAAATCCTCTAGACCTTTATACAAAAAAGGGCTACTAATATATCCATCTCATATTGTAGTTTCTCCAATCTTTTGTGGATGAAAAGATGACATTGTTCCTATGCGGAGCTTACCATTTTTACTTAATTAGCTGGATGTAAATTATCTTGCCCAAGTCCATGTTATAATTTATGATGATACTGTACTGTTTTTTCACACGTCCATGGTGTGCATGTAGTGATAATGTAACTGTTTTGACAAGAACCCCTAGCAACGTAATTTTACAACATTGTATTCTTTTTTCTCAAAAATGTTCCTGTCAGAACTTTACATTATTCAAAAACTTCTAGAATATCGTATATGATGTGGGATCCCGAAATTTACTTCTAAATCAAACTCGAAAATTCAATAGAACTTTTGGAACTCTTAACACAAAATAGTAGTAAGATTCAGCAACTATTAGTTTTTCAAATTTAAATTCCTTACAATAGCTTAATAAAAAAAATTATATACCTTATATCACCACCCTTCTGTTGTCTAAAGTCGTTGGGAGAACATTGGAGGGCTTGCTGGACACTCCCGATGACAGGCTATGGTGCTAATAGTTCTTTGTATGGAACAATTAAAAATTTAAGGTATACCCCCACTATTTCAACAGATTTTTTGACTATTTTGCAAAAAATGGGGGCATTTGTTAGTTTTTAAAAAAAGTGTGGGTATATGCTAGTTTCTATATTTTGAATGGGGGTATTTGCTAAAATATCCCTTAAAACTTTCAAACGACCAATAATTGACTCCTTGAATAAGTTTTAGAATTTCAGATGTATCAAAATTTGTAAGTTTTGTTTATATTTCTCAATTTTTTTATTTGTATTGGTTAATAAACTTGTTGGTATTTTTTAATTCAAATAGAAATATATTTCTAATTGATTATTTTTAAATTAGGGAAGAAAAGTAAAAAAAAAAGTTAAAATTATCTTTGTAAACTTTTTATACCAAGATGTGTGATAATTAAAAAGTTCCTAAAGTGATTTAAAATTTCCTAATAATACTTTTTCCCCTAAAATCACCAAGATTTATTAGCATTTCTAACCACACTTTAGAGGATCTTTTATGATATAATCTTATCTACTAAGTTTCGTTCCTAAGAGTCAACTTGTCTTGATCATGTTTCATGCATCTGTATGTTTCTAGTTTTTACTAGAAAGTAGAAAGATATTTTTGTGCTAATATACCTTTATGTTTCTGCTAGAAAGATGTTTTATTATTTTCCAACTATGTAAAAGAATTTTATCATAACTAAGATATAACGATATATAGACATAGATAAAGTGTTTTAGAAGTCCCAAAGTAATTAGGTTCTGAAAAATTGATTGTAGTTTTTTGTCCATCTAGAAAATGTTAAGCTTTTGATATTTTAAGGAGATGCTTGTATAGCTCCATTGAGCTTAAAACAATTCTAAAACTTATTTTGAATCTTTTTTTTTTTAATATCCTGAGAACTTGGTAGACATAAACGTACATGAACAAATATTGGTTCCTCAAAATATTAAAAAGAATATTTTCAAAATATTAAAGATCTTTAGTTTTCCACATTTTTATAAATAAATGTAAAACTGATAATATTAATAGTTCTATATTCTTATTCTTATTTATTTTTTTGAATTTGTTAAGGTTTGAGAACTTGTTTTGGGCATGGTTTTGGACTTCTTGAAAGTTATACAAAACAAGTTTTTGTAAGCAAACTATATATGCGTTTTAACTACTTTTAAGAAATCAGAGCAACAGTTCTCTTTCTAGTTTCTCAATAATTTTCTTGAATCTTAGATCGTAAGTTAAAAGGTATAATTAGGTTTTTCACAAATATACAATATCTTGGAAGGTTCTGAATATTAAATTATATCAAATCAATCTTATAAAAGAAATTAAAATATTTGATTGTTGCTAGCAATTCAATCACCAAGGGCATGCAAAAAGGTTGGCACGATGCCTGCTGTTAAGAACCTCTATAAACTAAGGTGAACGTATTGGCTAGCTGATTAGTTTCAAGTCTCATTTCTTTTCATGTTCTTCCCAGATTGCAATGGAAAATATACAAGACTGTTCTGTAAGAAGTAATGGATCATTTCATTACCAGAGGTGAAATTTTGCTTGGTTGGGCACATGACTATGTATAAGAAGATGGTTTCCGGGCTCAAAGCAGTTCAGACAAGGACCTGTGAGTGCAGCAGCTCTGCAATATTGGAGGCCAAAGCTGATTCTCTCCAAGGTTGTACTATAGTTATGATTGTACAATTATGCTTCTCATTGGAACAAGAGATGTTCATACCCCCATCCTTCGAAAAAGGATCAGTGGTTCATGCATGGTTTATTGTAAATATGCGGAGTGCAAAATTTTGTGGTAAATTTATGTAATTGTGATATCATACCTGTTTAAAAATAAAGCCTTGTGCATGGATATTATTTCAGAAAAACAAAAATGTTTATTGATTGTAATACTTAAGATTTTCAGGTACGGGACTAGTTTTATTGATTTTTGGAGTATAGTTTTTTTTTTAGCTGTTATGCAGAAAAGTGAGGATGGGTGCATATTCAAAAGTTTTATTTACTGCCCCCTTCACTCTGCTGATTTTTATATTGTTGATACAAATGCAACACTCGTGTAATGTTATTGTTCTAAATTGTGTTCTGAGAAGAATTTAGATATCTTGTTACAATTCCTGCTCTGTGATTCAGGTTCATTAAATCCACCGGTTCATTCTGATGCAAATATAATGAACACGCTTCTGTTGCTATTAAATGTACTTTGCTTCCCGATCTGGTTACTATGTTTCATTTTATTATATTGCTTCAGATATCAAGCAGTATAGTGGTTGCTAGCACCTGTAGTGACTCGATATGGTCACAGTAGTAATATGGTTTCAGTAGTTCTCAGATTCTTGATGTGATGACGATGCATTTCATGTTTAAGAACGATCACACCAAGTTATGGCTCAACTAGCCCTATAAATTGTGGTGTTTTGAGTTATGGCTCAACTAGCACTATAAACTGTGGGGTGTTAAAGAGTTGGATGAGCATCGGTTTGTGCCTGTATTACCGGTTAATACAGTGATCATTTGGTCATTGTGATGGTAACCATGTAAATATATGTTAACAAGGACAGTCCGAAAACGATATGAGCGCAAGGGAAATGCTTCTGTTCAATTGGTGAACCATGAAACCTCCAGAGGTTCATGTGATCATTGTCCGCAATCTAATTTAGTGGCCAGATTTAACAGTAATTATAGTTTGGCCGGGCTCTGTTCAACTAACAAAATGGACTATTAGAGCGGTTGGGGAAGTCAGAAATGAGAGGCAGAAAGTTTTGGCAAATGAGACGAGCAAGAGAAGAATGAACAGCCGAGCCGGTGGGAGCCGGTTTAAATCAGGCCTAAAAAGGAAGAAAAAAAAACAAACGTATGAAAGATGTACCTGCAAATATAGTAAGATGCCCCTTGATATGGAGTAGTGGCAGCAAGGAAGGAATTGCTTGTCGTATACGATGTCCAATCTGCAAGCATTAATGCCATAATTTCAAGAAGTTTGAACCGTGTAAACTGATTGCACAATAATGGCCTTTGAGAAAGCAAGCTGGAACATCACAATCGATCAATTTCAAACTCCAAAAACAAAAGATTCACAACCATGAATTCAAACTTCAAAACGAATTTTGGCAATTTAACACGTCAGTTCTTGGAAAAGTTTCTTTTCCAGTCCTGAATCTTTATTATTTACTATTTATGTAGTAAATAACATAAATGTTTGCAACAAGGGAACGGTAAACACATCAGTACAGAACACTTGACAGGCATCAACTAATTGACAATTGAACTTGGTACATCGGTGTAGGTGTAATCTTAAAGGATACCACAGATGTACAGCATCGCTCCGTCTGTTTGGGTGACGACTTTAGGAATAGCCTTTGCATTGCAAACTGTTACAGAAAAGGACTCACTACTAGGGCTGCAGATGAGCCATGTCGTTCGCGAGTTGCTTGAAGCTCGGCTCGATAAAAGTTCGTTTGAGTGCGGTTCGTTTAGTAAACAAGCTAAGTTCAAGTTTCATTTTCGAACTCGTTTAATAAACGAACCAAGCTCAAGCTTAGAAGTACTCGACTCGTTTGAGCTCGCGAGCTGGCTCGTTTATGAGCTTGCAAGGTGACTCGCAAGCTTGCTCGTTTAGTAGCTCGTTGCTGGCAGTCTATCAATTTGTTTTGTTATTTAAATTTAAATTTGTTCTTTGTTGAAATCTAATTTTATGTATGTTTGTCAACAATATGGTTGTGTGCATTATATATTTATGTCCTTATTAATTGATATTAAGTAACGTTTCTAATTGAATTTTTATGAATATCTTAATATTACGTGTACTTGAATTCAAACCTAACTAGCTTGAAATCGAACTCGTTAAGCTTTAAATCAGGTTTAATGAGCTTAAAATAAATCTGAACAAGCTTAAAATCAGCTTAACGAACTTGATTTGAACTTATCGAGCTTTTTTATCAGGCCAAGTCGAGCTCAAAATTAATACAAACAAGCTCAAGCTCTAAAATAAAAAACTATCAAGTTCGATTAATTCTAGTCAACCCAAGCTCAAGCTTATAAAAACTTGGCTCGGCTTGGGCTCATTTGCAGCCCTACTCACTATTACAGGTTAGTATGGAAATTATAGAAAAGAGTAAAGTCGAGTAAAAACAATACAGAAGTACAACTTTTGAAAAAAAAACTTCCTGAGTTAGGCAATGATAGAATTCTCAAGTCCACGAACATTTATTGAAGGGGCTAAAACTAACAACAATGCGCAACTAATTACAGAAGCTGCTGTAATTTAAATTACAACAGCAGAAACAGTTCCTACACAATTGGTACATCAGATGAGGCAGAACATATATAAAGCACGGGGTTATATAAAATAAGCTGCTGCTACCTACAGCCGTCTTCGCATTCGCCGGCCACTTGAATCGATACCATCCAACAGATTGAGGCCTATATTGCTGCTACTGTTCCTCTTGCGGCTATGCGGACAGGGATCATCATCATCCACCACAGCAACAGTTGCCAGGAGATCTGACAACAATGATGGGCATGCTTGTTCGAGGTGCTCAAATCCTTCAGTCTGCAGCACAACTGCAAAAGGAATGATGATCCTGTATGAGTAATCAAATAAAACAGGACAACTTAAAGATAACAAGCAAATACATTCAGCCTAGTAAAGAAAAAGGATCTATCGTTAATACATGAGATCATGAACTTGCCACATGAAAAAAAAAAAAAAAAACACATTCCCCTACTACAAACCAATAATAACCATACAGCTATCCATCTTGATGCAGTCTGAAATTGGATGTATCTGCTTTAAAATTACTTTATAGATGGGAGGAAATGCAATCACAATCGATCAATAATTAATACAGTTTATATACCAATTTGAATTGAAATTTTCGCACTTGCATGATTCTCTTACTATGCATTACATAAGTGCATGATTCTCTTACTATGCATCACATTATGTAATACATAGTAAGAGAATCATGCAAGTGCGATGTGTAATATACAACTAGACAGAAACTTGCTAGTCCACTTATGCTCACAATAGTCACCAAAAAGCCATGTTTCATTGAGTTAAGAACTGTATATCAAACCCAAAACACTATTGGCATAGCAAGTTATGCTCACAATATTCACGAGAAGAATTCTCTTCCAGTGTTTTAACATTGCAGTACCTAATGTGCCATGACAAAAACCCTATCATTATGAATTGTTCTTCCTGTCTAATTGGCCTAAACTGTTCCAACAACAATATCAACCAATAATCTTTGAAATCCAGTAATCTTCATATCAGAGATCATTGTTCTTCTTATATATCAACTCAATACCATCCACCCCCCCTCGATGGCGTAGCTCCCCTCGCCTCTCCTTTTAGGTTCGGCTCCTCCGGACATGCTTGTGCTTGAAAATTGTCCCATGCCGACTGAGCGCACGGTTGTACTAGCCAATTATTGAACTTCAGTAGGTAAGGGCACTCTCTTCGGCATCGAGAATTCTACTCTCCTCTTAGCTTGCTCAACCAACTTTTTCATCTTCGTAAGTTGTGTCGATGTCACTTTCGGACAGACTCTAATACCAATATTTGCAATCTTCAACAAAGTACTTAACAAGAGTGGAAGAATCATTATAGGCTTGACTACAAAAAGTGGCATTTTCCATCTCCAGTTTGTCCAATCCTCTATAATCTTTTGATCTTCCCCGAAGAAGAGTATTTTCATTCTCATTACGATGAGGATTTTGAGAATTACTACCATCAACACCAATGTTCAAATTACCAGAATCCACCCTATATAAATAGGGAACATGATAAACAACAAATTCACTCTCACTCTTGGCTAATGACATGTGTTTAGTGATGTCAGTAATAGCAGTACTAGTACTAGACGTTTAGTCTAAAGAACATTTGGTCAACATATTTCCTGACCAAAAGGTCTGAAACAAATCTTTGCCTCTTCCAAGTTTCAAACGTATGTTCTAAATAAGTCTATCTATTTCTTTTAGATGAAAGTCCTTTTAAGAAATCATCAAAGGCTCAAAACCATCAAAGGCTCAAACTAGACAAATATGCAACAACTTCGTCATCTAAGCAATGAAATCGCCAAATTTCTAATATGCAAAAACCTTAATTCTAAAACTCCCGAATTCTTGAACTTAAATTCTCAGAATCAATATGTATACTCAAAGTTGAAAGAAATAAAATAAAAAAGGGGAGAGGGAGAGAGATCAAACAGAAGATTATCGAAAATTAACAACTAAAAGACGTACCTTTTTGCAGGTGGATGATAATCACCGGATGCTTGGACTACGACCGCAAGGAGGCCGAGAAAGAGGATTACCAGTGAGTTTTTCCCTTTTCTTTTTTCTCTCCTCTTCCCCTCTGCCTGTTGCTATTGAGTTTTTCCCCTTCTTTTTGTTCCCTCTATGTCGATCAGAGAAAGGACGACCAGAGAAAGGGATATAGGTTTAAAACCGGGTTGGGTGGATCGGTTACAGGTAAGGTTATAAGTTAGACCAAACTTTAAAAAAAACAAACCAACCCTGTCCGGTCCGAATCTTGTCCGTTTTTATATATGGGTTCAGTGTTGAACTCTATACAGAATATATCTGGACCTGTATCCGGACGTATCTGGGTAACATAGATCACAATCAAGCCAAAACAGGCTTCTAAATCCATCTGGTACCTGTGGCTGCTATTTCAACCTAAGGTCAATTCCTCCAGCAGGCTCAGCAACCTCACGGAGCTAAATGTAAGCTTGCAACAATTTACTGACATTCTGTCCCAACCAACCTCCTAAAAGGTAAATATTTACATCTATTTAGCAGTCACATCACTCAAAAACATCTCCAGTGCATCAGTATCAAGTAGCCATCGTACCCATGAGGGTCCTAAAAATGAATTATAGTCTAACTATATTCTCGAGGCACCCAATATAATGAAGAGAAGAATCTATCGTTGCATGTAGGCATTCCCTCACTTCTCACACCATCTTCTGAAATAAACAGACCTCATTGTTCAATCCCTTCACATTAAATATCCAACAACGATGACAAAGCCTTTAGCCCAAAATTTTGAGATCTGCTATTTGAAACCCTTTTCTTCCTTTCTTCCATTCAGCTATGTTAAGGATCATGTCCCCTGTAGTCTGAAAAAAAGTAGAAGCCATATTCTTCTTTACAGACTCAATTCAAATATGTCTATGCCTAGCCCTAATTCTAACTTCTCAGGCCTCTTTAACTAATATATCCTAGCACTCCTAACCATGGTACATATTGGTCTCTATTACATGTTCCGGTGTATCTGTTGGTCTCTATTACTGTCCAAACCAGTTGAGATTTTTTCTCTCATCTCATCTGAATTGGAACCATCGCCAACTTCCATGAATTTACTCCTTATTTTATTCTTCAATGTATAGCCTCTCATCCATCATATAAATATAGTTTCGCTATGATCATAAAACACGCCTTTGCTACAATTACTCTGCTTTTATTTTTATGAACATCATCCTTTTCCACTCTCTATGATTGATCCTGAATATGAAAAGTATCATTCTTATGTAATAGAGACCTTTGATACAATTACTCTGCTTTTATTTTTATGAACATCATCCTTTTCCACTCTCTATGATTGATCCTGAATATGAAAAGTATCATTCTTATGTATCTCTTGTCCACTTGGTGACTATTTTCCACTTCTTTTTTCTTTTTTGAAATTTGGTTGAAGTTATATTTGATATACTTTGTTTTCTTCAACTAATTGTAAAACCTTTGTATTCCCAAAGTTTCTCTAAACAACAATCTTAAAAGCAACTATAACCAACTAGCACAACATCATTAGCAAACATCATACACCATGAATATGCATAAGATTTCATTACAACTTGTGCAAAGAGGCAATGGAATGATCCTTGATTCAAGACTACGGTGGAAAATAAAACCGGACTATTACTTCTCCAATTGGCTGGCAACCGTAACTCATTTATACATATCCTTTATAATTTCAATATAACTAATATAGACTTGTTTCTTCTCCAAAGGCAACCTATTATCTCCCTAGGTAATCTCCAAATATTCTCATTAACCTTTGAAGTAAAACAACAATATTAGATTTCCTAACATAATAAAAATGGTTCTCCACAAGTGTAGCTTATTTTCACAGTTTTATAGTATAGCTCATAAGCTTGATTACTCGATTCGTCAAGAGTTAGTAGAATAAAAAATCCACCTAATAATAATTAGTTTGTTACTCACTCAGACGTTTTGAATGAAAGACAGCTAAACAGGCTAAATCTTTCTACATACTGATTAACATAGTATACATCTTACCTTGCATAGTTTCATAATTCCAAAAATGTAATACAGAGATATCGAAGGAACTCTACAGATATTTAATCAATTATATACGCAAAATGAACATAAGAAATTTCAACATGGAGAATGCAACTGTATCAGCAGACTGAACTAACCTCCTAAGTTTACAGACTGAATTTACAGACTGAACTAACCTCCTAAGTTTTTTCGAGTAGCAGTGAATTTAAGACAAACAGACTTCAAGTGAGCACAATGATGCTGCTCTGCCAGGGCCATGGTCGATGCAACTGTATCAGCAGTAACTTCTTCACATAATTTTGCTTCACATAATAGTTTCAGCCGTTCCAATCCATATTTATCAGCTGCTGCCAATAAATGTTGCGCCATGTTCGTAGATGTGGCCACTGAAGAAACTGATCCAGTCAGTTCACGAACAACAGGTGGTACATCTGAGTAGATAAAGAGGAGCATGGCCTGAACAAACATAAAATCTTCATAAAAATGGACCAGGAAAGTGTAAATGATCAACAGACAAATATAGAGCAAAAATCTGGTCAAAAGCATGTGAACATGATGGAGGCATCAGTCATTGACATCAGGAAAATATCCCTTTTACGTTTTATTTTAATTTCACATCAAATGCAGCTCTTTCAATGTCTTAAGATGCGTAGACATGATAATATCACATTTCCACTGTGCCCCATGTAAGAAACAATGACTTCAGCCAATTTATTAGGAATTGATATGTGACTCCATTTATTTTCCAACAATGGTTTTATGTCATTAAAAATCTTCTTTCATAGTACCGGGAGATCAGGGTGTTTTTTCATTTAGAATACTGGCAACAAAGTTCCTAGCAAACAGTTGCATATATTAGATATAGCAACACATATCACTTGAGCCTGAAAGAGCAGCATTTGCACTAAATCCGGGGATGCTGAAAGTGTGATTCTGAAATTCAGGTAACATCAACACTAAAGTTCAAAGCCATATAAATATTCCATTCAAAGAAATAACAGGAGGTAAATTTTTCGAAAATCCATGCTCTGCTCAGCCTCAGGATGTACTAGTTACTGAATGCAGTCATTAGATAAAAGAAACTAGCCAATTGATGGGTGAAGTGTACTTATCACATCATTAGAAGAAAAGAAAAGGTAAGTTGATGGTCTGATGCGCCTTGCACATAAGTCTTGCAATAAGTTTCAAGTACCTATTCAAGAACCTATCATGTTACTTTTTTGGAGTTGCCACTGTGTATCACGAACATATAAATCCCCAACAGTAAATATTCATAAAATATTTCATTGTAGTAACAGAATACCTATAAAAAGGAATCTAAAAAGTGACGGCAACAAGGCAGGAGAAAGTAAGGCTGCTTGACACACATGCAAAGTAACAGGTACAGATATAAAGATGTGTGTATTTCGTGGGGATTGTGATAAGGCTATTTGACACATGCAATGTAACAGGGAGGTGTTTCTTCTTCTTCTTCTTCTTCTTCTTCTTCTTCTTTTTCTTTTTCTTTTTCTTTTTACTTTTTTCTCCCCGGGGTGGGGTGGGGTGGGGGTGGGGGTGGGGGCGGTGAAGGGAGAATGTACTGGGAGTGGTTGGGTGAGAGAAGAAGGTATTAGCAAATCCAGGCAGGATAACAGCTCAATGCTTAATTTGATATTGCAAGAGATTCTACAAAAGCATTTTATTTTTATTACATTAGCGTGCAGAATTTAAAATGTAGACGACAAAATCAATACTAAATTGATTAACATGAACGGTGGTCTTTAATATTGAAGCTGAGAAGTGAAAACATGAAGAAACAGGGATAAATCAGGTAAATCAGAAATGCATATCATAATTACCTTGAAAACAGGAGGCTCTACATCTTTAACCACAATCTTGTCCAATTCTGGATTTCCAACAAACCCAAAGAATTGTGCTTTGAACACGGGCGAACGGGCAGCAAGTATCAACTTATGCGCCCTGAAAGTTTCGTTGCCGACTTCAAAAACAATATCGGAACCGATGCCAGATTTTAGCAAGTCTTCAAGACAACTACCCATATCAGGAGGTGGTACCGAAATGGTAAATTGCCTAGGTCTTTCGATGCAACTTCTGACAACACCTACTGTGCAGTTCATGATCAAGCAATCATCCTTGAGATAATCTGATGTTTCCAAAGAGGTTCTTCTATAAAACCGCTTGTAACCCCTAAAGACCAAAAGATAAATCAATTGTTGATTTGTAAAAATTAACTAAACAGAAAGTAAAAAAACACGAATAAGGTAAGAAATTGGAAAACAAGTAGAGAATGTATTTTCACAGAAGAAGCTAGAGGATCACTGTAAGTATACAGAACTCCACATTGTAGACTTCGGAAGCAGAGATGTAAAAAGTGCCAATTAAATCGTTTCAGTTAGAACAGTGGAACATTCTTCCTCTACTACCATCCAAGCTAACATTATAAAACTATACTTCAGCTAGATGATTAGAGCCTTCCCCAGAAGTGTTCAGGCAAAGGCCCACTTATTTCAGCCTCAGCTAATATCCATCTCCCTCCCTGAGATAGGTAGTTCAACATGCGTGAGTCAAAATTGGCCTCTAGTTGGCACATACATTGCATGTTCCAAAAACTGGCATATGTAAAAAGAAACGAAAATAAAGATTCCAAGTAAGATGCAAATGTAGACCTTAAATTGTTACATGAAAAAAAATAAACGACTTCCTAGTTTAGAAATGTGATCAAAGAAAATATTGAGTAATTGAAAGAACAATACAGATTGGGTGGTATTGCTAGTATCCTCCTACAGGACATAGTTTTGAACTTTGAACACAAAACAAACGATGGAAATCTGCTAGGTGCACAAAAGCTACCAAAATTAAATAATTCAGCACAAACTACTTCCGCAAGCAGCAGGCAGACAACTTGAAATTCGAACAAGCACTCCGAAAACTGATTGATCGTGATTTCCGGACCTTCTAGAGCAAACCAACTAAGAAATTGTAGTCCTAATTGCCAATCCTTTTCCTTCATAAAAACCCAATGCTTAAAAATTAATTGATATAAGATGCCATCTGGAAAATTAAGGATCCACTTGATACCAAGTTTACCTCCTTCCGTCTCTGGTGGTTGATGGGACACTAGGTTAATTACTGCAACATTTATTTAATTTGCATGTAGTGTTTTCTTGCATTCTCAATGGCGGTGTATAATACTTGTAACTGTAAAGACCCACTAGAACGAACATTGTTTAATATATTTAAGTTCAATATAAAGCAATGAAACAATAAGTTGCAAGATTGTGGCACTCATAAAACCAAATCCACGACCAACCTGGTTAATATGAAATCATATACCTCATATTTTAACAAGGATTTGAAAAGAACCAGAATTACACATTGTTTGCATCCATACACACATTGCTTTTTCTATATAACTTCAAGATATTGATCATTGTTCTCATACCTATAATATATCACCAATAACCAAGAACAACCCATATAAAAGAATGACAGCATTCACATCGAATAAGGCAATCCACACACTGCAACCAACCCACCCACCCACCCACCAATTCGATTGCTCCAATGGCAATCATAAACAAACCCCAATTGACACGTGGTGACCAGATTTGAACATAAATAACCCCACCCCGCATTTCCTCTCCAAATTGCCAAAAAAATCCAATACACTACCTACCCAATTCACATAACTGGCATACGCTTCATCTTCAAGAAATTAAAAGAACAAGAACAACAAAGCCTTCAACACAAATTTTAGTGGCCAGATAATTGAGTCTCCTCGCCTGCCAATATATTGGTCCACATTGTACATGTCGAAACCACTTGTGACGAATCTCTCTCATAGTATCCTCAATCGACACCACCTCAAACTTTCCACAAATACATGCATTTCTTATCGTATCTTTCACCATATTCTACTCGTCCATCTTTAGCATTCCCTATTTCAACTACGTTCATCTAGTCGACATGTCATGTTTTCCAATTCTCTGATCCATAAAGAATTTTGTTACTACAGCACTCCTCATTTCGACCATCTTGGTATTTTCCATTCTCACTCTCCCCATTTCATTATGAATGGTTGATCCTAAATGCCAAAACACTATCTCATTTCTTGACTTCTGATTGAATTTTACATTTTATATACTCTGCTAGTTTCCTACTAAAGTTCCTCTCCACATTTCTATTTCGGAAGCCGTTCATTCTCAACACCTCAAACTTTCCACAAATACATGCACTTCTTATCGTATCTTTCACCATATTGCTACTCATCCATCTTTAGCGTTCCCTATTTCAACTAGGTTCATCTAGTCGCCATGTCAAGTTTTCCAATTCTCCGATCCATAAAGAATTATGTTCCTATAGCACTCCTCATTTCGACCATCTTGGTACTTTCCCATTCTCAATCTCCCCATTTCATTATGAACGATCGATCCTTAATAATCAAACACTATCTCATTTCTTGATTTTCGGAAGCCGATCATTCTCAACATCTTCAAGAAACTATAGACGCATCAGACAGATGATTACCACATGCTCCCGCGGTACTTGAGGGTGTAGGGCCCGCTCTCCAGCGCGCGGTCGAAGTGGCTGTGCACCTTGTGGTTCCCCTTGCCGGACTGGTCGAGGAGGGTGAGCTCGAAGAGCGCCCTGACGTCGGTGCCGTTGCTGGCGAGCGCGATGAAGACGGAGACGTAGAGGGAGTTGTCCTCCGGGTTCTTGCCGTCCGGGTACACGTACACCGCCCACTCGTACCCGCCCACGCTGAACGTGTCGCTCGCCACGTACTTCCCGGGGCCCATCCCCTTCGCCAGCGAGTACCCCTTCACCGTGTACCGGTGCGACCTCTTCACGGTCTCACAGACCGACCGGGACCGCGAGATCGCGCCCCTGTCGGCGGCGTCGGGAGCGGAATCGGCGGCGGACTCCATGGGATCCGAACCCTAATTCTTGAGAATTAGGGCTCGGAGGGAGAAGAGAATTGCGGAATTGGGACAGGAATTGGAGGGGAGGGAGGGGAATGGGGGTTAGGGTTTGTGGATTTTTTTATTTTGCTTTGGGAGAAATGGGGGAATTGATTGTAGTAGGAGAAATGGGGGTCGGTGGGGGTTATTTATAGAGGAAGAGGAGGGGAAATGGAACTGAATTTGGAGTTTTTATGGAGGTATGTAACGTAGGAAAGGATGGGGGTGTAGTCTCTTTTGTAAGATTTTGGGTTGGAAGTGACCTTCCTATCATTTTAGTTTGGGATGATGGACAGTGGATTTAGTTGGTTTTAAGAACTGGTCAAATTCAATGAGATCCTACCGAGTCCAAGACTGGCTCAATAAAGTATGCACTTCAATCGATTATCAAAATTTTGACAATTTTAAATTTTAAAAGTTTTAACAGTCATAATAATTTTTTTGACTAGTCATGAATAAAATTTTTAGCGAAAAATTTATAAAAAAAATTAGTTCAGACCCGATCAAGTTTAGTAGTGTCTTTATCAAGAGCCTTTTCGAAATATAATTTTTTGTACAGAGCATTGTATTTGAATTATTTATAATTATCCTTTTCAATTGCTAATCATATCTCTACCCTCATTTAAAAAAAAAATTGTGTTACTTTCCAATTCTCAAAATTTAGGACCTGTTTGCTTACTCTTTTTAACGTTGCTTTCTGAGTTTTAACTCAGAAAATTAATAAAATGTTGTTTGGACAAACAAGTCCAAATTTGACACTCTGATTTTTTTTTTTTTGGAAACAGTAAAGTTATAACTCTGTTTTTAGAGTGGAACTCAAACCACATTTCCCAAAAAAAAAATTTCATACCCCCTTCCTTCCCCCGGTCCCCCCCTCCCTCGCCTCCTTCCCTGCCGCCTCCTCCCACATTCCGACCGCTCGTTGATGACCGTCGAGGAGAGCTTCGACGTCGACGATAACGGGGTCAACGGGGTCACAAGGAACTCTGGGAGGGTTTCGACGTCGACATGGTCACGACGACCGCCTAGCGACGAGGATGGACGATGTCACAAGCAACGCCGAGAGGGTTCCGACCCGGGACGGATTCGACGGGGTCGACGAGGACGCGGTCGACGAGGTTAGGGTTAGTGTTTGGGCCATCGACGAGGACGGGGTCATAATGAACTCCAGGAGGGCTTCAACGTCGACGAGGACGGGTCACGGTGAACTCCTGGAGCCGCCTGTCTGGGCTTCGACGTTGAACTGATCTCGAATGTGTTTGGAGAAGTGATTGGACACGTTTGGAGTTGGACACGGGACACATGACACAGGGAAAATACAGTATTTTCTGAAAAAAAATAATTTTATTAAGAATTTTTTTTTACCAAACATAATTTTCAACTCTAATTTCTAAAAATTAATTTTCAGATGAAAGTAACCAAACACAAACTCAAACTCAAAATCTCTATACTCAGAAAATAACTTTATAACTTATTTTCATAAAACTCTTTTTAGGAAAAAAAAAACAATCAGAAAGCATGTCTAAACTGTCACGCCCCGGCCCCGAGGGCCTCCCGACCACCGTTCCCCCCGCGGCGGGACCGGACGTGAATCACCGCGCCTCGGCACACTGGACGTGAATCACCGCGCCTCGACGCTCCCGCGGGACGCGTATGGTCGTTTGATACCGGGACATGATGTCGTGCGAGCCTGGGGTTGCGCCCGCACAAGGCAACATCGTTTAAGTTTGGCTATCATCGCATCAATCAAGTAAAGCATCGGAGAGACATTGTTGAAATGCAATGCATTAAGTCAACTGAGTATTCGGGGCTAATCGAGGGACTGGGTTCTCTGTTTACAAAGGCATCGTTCCATACATTATGCCCCTTTATACGAAAGCAGCTCGAGGCAATCGAAACACAATTTTCGGGTCTTGGGGATGAGGCACGCCTATCGCTCCCTCGGACGATCCAGTACCTGCAAGCAAGTAAACTGTTGGTGGGTCAGCATTTTTATAAGTACTGGTGAGTATAAACAACTGAACAGAAGCGAGCATTCACTAAAACCAACACTAAGTAATCATGTTATAAAATATTACATTACTAGTGATCTTTCTAATTTTACCTATGTTCGTTTCATGCAGCAGAAGAACGGAGTCATATTACATTATTTTGGAAACATCTTTAAAAACAGAGTTTCATATTCGATATAAGCAAGCAAGCAAGACAAGCCGTTCGTTCTGTTATCAGGGTGTGCGTAGCGTGTCTCGTGAGCTATACTCAAAGACTCTAGGGACAAATGCACATCTAGACACAAATGCATATCCAGGGCGGTCCTCTATCCAAGCCAACACATGAACTATCTTATATGCAGTGCGGTCCCCGAGTAACTCAAGATCGGCAGCGGTTGATCCTGCTAACCAATGACTCATTTATCTGATGCTATTGACAGCTGTGACACATGGTTGCTTTCCACTACCTCTGTAGCAGCCGTGACACATGGTTCAGCTCTCCACCAATAGCCATTGTCCGACCGATGCGAATGCATGAAACACTATCAAATAAACTTTAGGACACAGACGAGACGAACCATCAGACCATATATCTTTGTTGCGGGGCAAGCCGCCTTATCTTTGAACGCATTTAAGCACACGATATGGTTCTCTCGGAGCATAGGCGATAGTGGAACATGTTCATGCAAACTCTTAGTCTTAGACAAGCGTTTCAGGATTCTCTTAGTTAAGCAGACATGATCGTTTCAAAGACAAGCTAGGTGAGTTCTCTTATTTAGCACGCAAGGCAGGTTCTATCATTCTCTTTAAGCAAACAAGTATTCAAAATACTCAGATTCATTATTAAGGCGTGCAAGAATCAGAGAACGAAGTTCTGCCCACTGTCACGCCCTAGTCCCAAAATACGAAGGACTAGGAACACGTAAGCATGCCAGCCGTGTGTATATGGCAACTCCAATATATGGATACCATAATACACACGTACGCTATAATATGAATAAAACTCACATGTGGTATATATTCTATCACAAGTCACAGAAATACTAATCCCATCCACACAACAAGTAACAGAAAGGAAATAACTATATTAGAATAAAGAGTCTGAATAATCCATAAATGATAGTCGGGTGGAGAAAAATCCACTACCAATGACTATATCAAAACTAAAATAAGAGAGAAGAGTAAAATCTCCTATATAAAATAAAGTGATGATACAAGAGTGTCAGCTAAAGGATCCATCGCTAGAGATAATCAATGATGCTCAGTGGGTAAGGTCTCCTCAGCAGAAAGTAATGCGTCAGGTCCGGGTCAGTACTCCTGCGGATACTCATGGTCATCTATACCTGGCAAGGGACCAGGTCCTCAGAGGGACATAACAAGATACATAGAAGCAAGCTAATTGAATACAGTGAACATGCATAATGTTTGAAAATATATAAGTACGCTGTACAAGACAATCTATATGAATGCAAATAAGGACAACTTTTCGACGTATGGGCAGGGGTAGGCTACTCTATCTAATCTCACAACTCACACACACGTCTAGAATATCATCAGCCGTCATACCGCGGGGGTAGCGACCATCGGACACGACTACCATAGTGCGTGCTAGTTACTACGGTTTACCAGAGTGGTTATAGCCCATACGCCTACTGATTGTCCTCTCATGATACTAAGTGTCAAGTGTGTGTCAACATATCTAATATATAGTAATGACTGAAAGAAACTACACATGTAAAGAATATACAGAAATATAATAAGCATGCAAAATACTGTAAATAATTTGGCAAGGTATACTTGCCTGGCAAGAGAGCAACAAAATGTAACATCCAGATGTCAAACACCAAGAGTCAAAAACTACGACCTCAGAATGAACGTCTCCGGATGCTGAAATTGTAACGTCCCGCTCCGTGTCGGCGTTATGTATCAAGGTGAGTGGGCAGAACTTCGTTCTCTGATTCTTGCACGCCTTAATAATAACCTGAGTTTTTGCTTGCAATGTTTTCATAAGAGAATGATAGAACCTGCCTTGCATGTTAATGAACGAACTCACCTAGATTGTCTTTGAAATAATGCCTGCTTAACGAGAATTCTGAACGCTTGCTTAGAGTGCATGAACATGTTCACTATCGTCTATGCTTCGAGAGAACCATACTGTGCCTGAACGTGTTCAAGTGATAAGTCGGATTGCCCCACAACAATGATTGTATTCTGATGGTTCGTCTCGTCTGCATACTAGAGTTTATTTGATAGTGTTCCATGCATTCGCACGCGGTCGGACAATGGCTTTTGGTGGAGAGCTGAACTGCATGCGTCATAGCCACCATGGGTCACAGCTGCCATTAGCATCAGAGAAATGAGTCATTGGTATGCTGTTCCACCAGCTGCCGATCCTGAGATACTCGGGGACCGCCCTGCATATAGCTAAGTCATTGTGTTGTCTTGGATAGTGACTGCCCCTAAGATTGTGCATTGTGTGTCTAGCTTTGCATCTGACCCTGGAGTCGCACGAGACACGCTGCGCACACCCTGAAACATGAACGGTTTGCTTGCTTGCATATTCAATATGAAACTCTGTTTCCAAACATGTTTCCAAACAAGTAAATCGACTCTGCTAGAACTGCATGAAACGAACCTAGGTAAAACTAGAAAGATCACTAGTAATATAATGTTTTATAACATGATTACTTAGTGTTGGTTTGAGTGAATGCATGTTTCTGTTCATTTGATTTATCTCACTAGTACTTGTATAAAGTGCTGACCCACCAACAGTTTACTTGCTTGCAGGTACTGGATCGTCCGAGGGAGCGATAGGCGTGCCACAGTCCCCAAGATCCGGAATCCTGGTTTCGATTGATGCCCCGAGAATGCTATCGTATAAAGGGGCATAATGTATGGAACGAACGTGTGCCTTTGCTAAAGGAAACCCAAGTTACCTCGATTGTCCCGAACACTCAGTTGGCTAAATGCATTGCATTGCAACAAGTCACTTTCCGCTGCTTACTCGATTGATGCGATGATAGCCAACTATCAACTTAAACGATTGGCCTTGCACGGGCGCAACCCCAGGCCCGTGCGGCATCACGTCCCCCGAAAGCTCGAAGGGGACATTCGCTTGGCTCCCTTCCTTCCTCGCACCCGCGGGACGGGCGCGGTGATTCGCGTCCGGCGCATCGAGGCACGGTGATTCGTGCCCGGTTCGTTAATTCCGGCCACACGGGGCGGGGCAGGGCGGAGCGGCAGCTCGGGCGGGACCGGGGCGTGACAGAATGGTACAGGAGCGGAATCGATTATCTGGCCCAAAATTCGTTGCTATGACTCTGAGATATTATCGATATGGTTTTGCAAAGAGCGTTCCATACAATAAGTCCATAAATATTCTCAAAGTGCAAAATATTTTCTGAACTTGAATTGCTTGATTGTTTCGATTGAGTACGGCGAGGGACGGCGCTATCGCTGCTCGGAATATCGAGAAGTTTATCCTTGAAGTTTCGAGGACGAAACTTTTTGTTGGTTGGTAAGTATGTAACGTTCCGCTCCGCGTCGGCGTTATGTATCAAGGTGAGTGGGCAGAACTTCGTTCTCTGATTCTTGCACGCCTTAATAATAACCTGAGTTTTTGCTTGCAATATTTTCATAAGAGAATGATAGAACCTGCCTTGCATGTTAATGAACGAACTCACCTAGATTGTCTTTGAAACAATGCCTGCTTAACGAGAATCCTGAACGCTTGCTTAGAGTGCATGAACATGTTCACTATCGTCTATGCTTCGAGAGAACCATACTGTGCCTGAACGTGTTCAAGTGATAAGTCAGATTACCCCGCAACAACGATTGTATTCTTATGGTTCGTCTCGTCTGCATACTAGACTTTATTTGATAGTGTTCCATGCATTCGCACCCGGTCGGACAATGGCTTTTGGTGGAGAGCTGAACTGCATGCGTCATAGCCACCATGGGTCACAGCTGCCATTAGCATCAGAGAAATGAGTCATTGGTATGCTGTTCCACCAGCTGTCGATCCTGAGATACTCGGAGACCGCCCTGCATATAGCTAAGTCATTGTGTTGGCTTGAATAGTGACTGCCCCTAAGATTGTGCATTGTGTGTCTAGCTTTGCATCTGACCCTGGAGTCGCACGAGACACGCTGCGCACACCCTGAAACATGAACGGTTTGCTTGCTTGCATATTCAATATGAAACTCTGTTTCCAAACATGTTTCCAAACAAGTAAATCGACTCTGCTAGAACTGCATGAAACGAACCTAGGTAAAACTAGAAAGATCACTAGTAATATAATGTTTTATAACATGATTACTTAGTGTTGGTTTGAGTGAATGCATGTTTCTGTTCATTTGATTTATCTCACTAATACTTGTATAAAGTGCTGACCCACCAACAGTTTACTTGCTTGCAGGTACTGGATCGTCCGAGGGAGCGATAGGCGTGCCACAGTCCCCAAGACCCGGAATCCTGGTTTCGATTGATGTCCCGAGAATGCTATCGTATAAGGGGGCATAATGTATGGAACGAACGTGTGCCTTTGCTAAAGGAAACCCAAGTTGCCTCGATTGTCCCGAACACTCAGTTGGCTAAATGCATTGCATTGCAACAAGTCCCTTTCCGCTGCTTACTCGATTGATGCGATGATAGCCAACTATCAACTTAAACGATTGGCCTTGCACGGGCGCAACCCCAGGCCCGTGCGGCATCACGTCCCCCGAAAGCTCGAACGGAACATTCGCTTGGCTCCCTTCCTCCCTCGCACCCGCGGAATGGGTACGGTGATTCGCGTCCGGCGCGCCGAGGCACGGTGATTCGTGCCCGGTTCGTTAATTCCGGCCACACGGGGCGGGGCAGGACGGAGCGGCAGCCCGGGCGGGACCGGGGCGTGACAGAAATAAACATCATCAACGTTCCCAGAATAAGTGAGATAGCTAAAAAATACTACCCTTTCGTCCAATTTGAACACAGGAGCAAAATGGTAATTTCGGGTCAAAGTGGGGTCCACATGTGGCCCACTTTGCACCAAAAAGCGTGTCAGGGGTAAAGGTGTCTAAATGGAACAAATTATAGGTCAAACCAATTCTAAACGTCAATACGAACTCAACGGTACGTCCAATTTTGGATTTCGGTGGGCCGAACACAAATTCGCCAAAAAAGTCAACCGTGGGACCCGCAAATAGGCGGTTTGGTCAACTATCTCAGAATCACATAAAACTTGGATCACATGGCCAGCGTGATACCACGAATCTAATGACGCAAGTTTTGTCGCGTTCTGATGAGCGTACACTAAATGGTGCAGTATTTTACAAAAGTCACAATACAGGGTCTTTTCGCAGATACGGAGTGATTCCGATGCGCACACGTGTCCGAATCAGTTTTTGCAAAAGCTCACACGTCTGGACATACCATACGCGCCTTTCGGAGCAATTGGTACGCGACGGGGCGGTCCCGTTTGGCGGGGCGCGCTCCGTATCATAAATTTTTGGAAGTTGAAAAAGTAGGTTTTCGGGATTTTTAATCTGATTTAATTCAGCATACAATAATAAATAAAATATTGTATTTGACAGAAATTATTCTCGGTTAGGTGGTATTCGTATACCAAAAAGAAAAACTAAATTCGGATCTCTGTGGTGGAAGATACGATTCCTTAAACATGGGTGGTTACCGCAGTTTTCTGCGATCTAAAAGTTGTCGTTTTTCGTCAACTTTGCCTCAATTTTCGCCTAGGGTTACGCGCTGTTCGAAGTAAACTAATATACAGTATTGGAAGAGGGATAGGTCGCGAACATACCGGTGAAGACGGGGTCGAGTTTGGTCGAGCGATGGCACAAAAAAATGAGGCACGAACATTGGTAAGCTGCTGACTTTCCTGTCGCGAGGAGCGCTCGAACAACGACGTGGACATGCGGTGGTGGTCGCGGCGACGGGCGGCGCTGGGGCTCCGGCGGCGGTGGCTCTAGGTCGGTGGCGCGATGCTCAGGTGATCGAGTGGATATGGTAGGGTTTAGGTTTAGGGTTAGGGTTTTAACACTATGTCTATATATAGGTCGCGGTCACGGAGAGGAGTACTGCGCGCGGGGTATTCGCGAGTACGGGTTTGCGGGTCTAGGTTTTATTAGTAATGGGTTTTAGGTTTTAGTTAATAATGGGTTTAGGTAACCATTAAGATTTTCTTTCATATATATATAAAGTTTATTAAATGGAAATAAGAAAAGAATAGAAAAGAAAAAAAAAGATGGCTGCGGTTGTGGGAATTTTTTTTAAAGGCATTTACATTTTTTAGTTTTCCAAAAATAAAATAAAAAAAAGAAAATTCGACATTTTCACTTTCACTTTTAGTTTTTTTAAGGGATATTTTAGCAAATGTCCCCATTACAAATATAGAAACTAATATATACCTCCACTTATATTAAAAACTAACAAATATTTGCATTCCTTTGTATACAATATTTAAAATTTTATGATATACCCCACTATTTAATCAAAATTTTGATTATTTTACTTAGTCATTAGCTAGATTATTTTTAAATAAGTGGGGGTATATTCTACTTTCTATATTTGTAGTGGAGGCATTTGCTAATTTTTTTTTTATTCTTTAAAACTTGAAAATGCCCTTGTTTTTCATTCTTTACTGGAGTAGTGGAAAAAAAGAGAAAACGTCATTGCTAAGGACATTTTTCGCTTTTATATTATTAAAAATATGGAGAGAACGAAAACATCCTTGTTAAGGACGTTTTTGTTCTCCTTGTAATTTTTACAAACTTATTTTTCAATGCGTAATTTAATCAAAATATAATGCTCTATGAAAAAAAATTCGATTTCTGAAATCAAAGCTAATAAAAGGAATGCGTTTTTTAATCTTTTGTTGTTTTTCTTTCCTTTAAAAAAAAATGCATTTGAAGAGGCTTACATCACTTCTAGATCGTCCCTCCGTTGGATGCTTTCAACCTAGCTCCGAGCATCATTATTAGTTGGGACTCCAATGCAATTTGGAGTCCAAAAAAAAAAAAAAGTAAATGTAGAATGGGTTGAATTTGTATGAGAATAGTAGAAAATGATAAAGTAAGCTCCGGATCAATGATTGTATGATCAAAAAATTGATGTAAAAATAATAATAATATAAAATCTAGAATCTAGAAAATTGGGCTCCAAATTAGGACTTACTATTCAACAAAATAAGTTTCTACAAGCTAGAATCTAGGCCCAACATATAGCTCCCATGTGTGGGATGAGACTCAAAATAAAAAAAATGAAATTAGGGATGAAACTTACTGTTCTACAAAATGAGCTCCTACATTTTAATATATTTTAAATTTAGAATCTAGAATGTGAGATATGCCTCACTAATGATGCTCTTAAAACTGAAAATTCATATTAAGTCCCGAGGTACATGTGCATTGGTCATGGGATGTTAAGTGGATATACGTGACATTGATCCCGCTGAAAGTCAACAACCTTCTATCAAAACTAGTAAATACACATCTTTTGCACGTAAAATATTTTGTTTATGATATTGCTAAAAATAATTTAAATATTTGTAAATTAAAATTTGTTATATATATATTTATTAAAAAATTAGATATAAAAAATTCTATAATATTATTGAAATATTAATAAAAATTTAAATTATATTAAAATAGTTTAAATTTGATTTGAATATATTTGAATAAAAATTTGTTATATATATATATATATATATATATATATATATATATATATATATATATAATGCTAAGTTTACTACCAAATGCTTACAACCTTCTTACAATCCTCTCTCCCTTATGCTATGTGGGCCACATCCGGCCCCACCTTTTCCTCCAATGAACGGGTGCCACGTGACATTTTCTGCCATGTGATGGCCACCCGAACAACCACCGGGTTCCACCTTTTTTTCCTTCTTCAATGGATGGCCGTTCGAAGCCTCCTTACAAAGAGTAGAGATGAGACCTAATTCTATATCCCTATTATAGACTGGCATTCATATATGCATACTGTTTTTTTAGTTAGCTCGATAACTTTTTCTTTTAAGATATACCCTCGATAACTTGGTCATATAATTTAATCAAATTACTAGAAATGAGGATATGATCATATCTCTGTTCAAATATTTGAAGCCTATTATCAACCTAACATTTAAAGTTGTTTCTCTAAGTCGTCGATGGTAATTAGGATGTGTCTTAAATTTTTTCTACAAAATCTTGAACAAAACAAAATGCTTGATTTTATAATGGGCCGAGGCAGGCCTAGTTGAGTCAAGCTTTATCAAACTCGACTGCAAAATATCTCAGAGCAGAATTTTGTTCCGGCTCTAACCCGACCCATAGGACTTCAAGTCCGTCTACAAACTTCTCGCGGCACCTTAATTATGTTAAAAAAATAAAATAAAAAAATCTCAGTTAAATTCACAAAATACGTACACTAATATCTTAAATCCATAAAATATATAGGTTGAATTACAACTTGATACCTTTAACTGTTTCAGTTTTTGAACTTAATATCCTAAACTTTTTTATTCGACAATTTGATACCATCAACTATTGAATATTTTTAACTTGATATTAATTAAAAAAAAAAACTAATCTTCCATTTTCAATCCAACCTTACCACAACGTCAATTCTCAATTTATGCACACGATATAGAACTTGCAGTTTATTTGAAGATGTTCTTACATCATTCAACAGAAAAATATTTATTTTAGCATCAGACCGTGTTCCATCAAATAGTAATCAGTGAAACAATTAAACCAAGTACAAATAGTTCATTCCAAAAAATTAAGCCATTTAAAGCAGTTTTGAGCCTAGTCAATTCTCAATTTCTGCAAGTGGCCATGGCCCCAAGAGTAGCATCTATCTCTAGCTATGTGCTAGCAACCATCCCTCCATTGACCCAGATGACTTGGTTAGTTATGAAAGAAGCAGCAGGCATGCACAGAAACGCCACCAACGATCGATGCGGCCAAGAGGAATGGGAGAAGTTATCTTTTCGCTGACTTCAAGTACCATCCCCTGACAAGGAAAGGACTACTGTTGGATGTCACTTCAAGAATTTTTTTTCTTATTATAACGTTTTCAAAAATGTATTTATAACACTTTATGTAAAAGTGTTATAAGGTCTAAAAAGAGGCACTAATATAAAAGTGTTATACGGTCTCTTGTCTTCCTCTATAGATCCCATGCCTACTGTCATATGAAACTTCAGCAAATAGGCATGCGATCGTATACAGAAGCTAGCTATAAGAAAGAAATGATATATATTAAGGTTATTTCTGAAGGCACATTCATACTTTTGCTCATGACATCTTAAATTTTAGGACTGTAAATTTTTTTTGACAGTCTACAATAGGTAGGGCTGCAAACAAAATTTGACAGTCCATCCAATAGGTAGGACTATCAAATATTTTGACAGTCCTAAATCTTAAGTACTGTCAGTCATTCCTATAGGTAGGACTGTCAATTATTTTGACAGTTCTAAATTTTTGGACTGTCAAAAAATTGACAGTCCTTCCAATATATAGGAATATCAAAAGTTTTGACAGTCCTAATGGTCTGTCCCGAGTAAAGAATGACGTGCCTTTAGAAATAACCTATATAAAAGAGGGATGAGGGCCTCACGGCAGTAATGGGGGTCCGATAGGTCCCGGTGCAACGCAGTTAGTTCGAATACTGTCCTTAGCCCACTCGCAAGCCATATTTCTTTCGAGTTGGTTTATTGCCCCTAACACATACAAAACAAGGTCGCATTAACATCAAGTATCCTAGTTTACGAACTCGACGAAGTTATTATTGTTGGTGTTTTTCACTTAGCTGTGAGAGTTTTAGTCCCACATTGGAAAACCACCAATGTTTATATATAGCTATGCTTAATATTGATATATAAACATGGGGTGGTGGCCCATGTGGGTTGACTTTACTAGAGGGTTTAAGTGTGAACTCCATTATGACAATCTTTCTTTTGTCACCACATCTGAAAAGTTTTTCTTATGAGCTAAGTCCCGTAGGGGATTAGCGACTCGCACTCAGACTCGGACTCGGGCTCGGGCTCAAGGGCGCAAAGTTGCGCTTTGTTGGCACACTTTGCACTTTGCAATTAGCATGGCGCTCGTGCGCTCTTTTTATGCGCGAGTTGCATACACATTTGCTAGCTC
Source organism: Iris macrosiphon (assembly GCA_036927795.1). Classification (NCBI taxonomy): domain Eukaryota; kingdom Viridiplantae; phylum Streptophyta; class Magnoliopsida; order Asparagales; family Iridaceae; genus Iris; species Iris macrosiphon. The sequence goes on along the minus strand of JAYESA010000008.1, from coordinate 168,804,098 downwards.
GGGTGCATGTGACCAAAGCGCTATGTGTCCCGGTGCTAGGCGTCCAACAAACTATGCGTCCAGGCGTGATGCGACCTAGGATTATGTCGCTATAATTGGATGAGAGTGTTTCTTTTGGAGGGGATGGTTTGCTTTAGACGGCGCATGTGGCGCATAATTTTCTGTGCCTTCCGAAATATGCGGCAGATGCGGTACGAGCTGCTGCTTTCGGTGTTTGGCGGCGCTGTCTGTCTCGTACAGTACAGCATGACCGGCTGCAGAGGGGCGCATGCGACGCATGCGGCGCCTGCAGCGCCTGCAGTATTGACAACCAATTTTGGGAGATCTGGTCCGTCAACGCATATGCCGCATGGTGTTTCCTTAGGCCGTGTAGGTGCTAAAATTTTCTTTATATAGAGGACCTCCTCTTTCATTTGAAAAGGTAGAAAACAGATAAAAAATCGAGAACACCAGATCATATGCGGCCCAGATGCCCCCCTCCCATATGGTGTTTTCGAGTATTTTTGAAAGTGACAAGAGCGTTCCAGAAGTTCATTTGTGAACTTGCTGGTTCCTGGGGGTAGATCGTCTGTTCGACGAATTTTGCTTTGAGCAACGGTAGTTTTGACCACCCCGGCAAGAACCTTTTTTCAACACTTTCCTTTGCTTCATTCTTTTTCATTGTAGCGTCTGCGAACGTAAAGAGAAGAATGTTTTACTTGTTGCTTGTTGTAATCTTTATTTTTCTCGAAGTCGGTTTGTAACCTGTTCTTGGTTCGTACTTCGTTGAAATCGAGAAATATCAGATGAGGAACTCTTGTGTGAATATCTGATCTCGACGAAAACTTAGGTTCTAGTAGAGAGCGGACCTTCGGGTCTCGCTAGTAGCTCTGCTATGGCCCGCGTTCTACCATCTTTGATCTGTCTTGGGACTAACAATCTCAAAGCAAGATCCGAAGAAAGATGTAGAATATTTGATCAAATCTTCTTGGCAACAAGTTTTTACCAACTTGAGAAGATTGACGGAATACACTTCGAACATTTGGATGAGGGAATGAGTCATTTGTCAAATATTGAAAGTGAGTTGTCGGAACCTACCATTTTCCAGGATGGAGGAGTTAGCGTTTGAAGGACGTGCATTCTAGTTAGAAGGAAGATTACAAGTTGACTAAGTATTACAGAGTATGCGTATGACAAGACTTATCGCATGACAGTCCTTAGCGGTCGATAAGACTCTTGCCGCATAGAAGACTTATGCCGCATGGAAGACTCATGCCACATGGAAGACTCTTGGCAGATGGCAAACTCTTGGCGCATTGAAGGTCCTGCCGCATGGCAGAGCTGGCTGCATAGTGGCTCATGAGCATGGATGTCTCTGCGCATGGCAAGACTGGCACATCGTGGACTTTGAGTATAAAGGTTACTGCACTAGACATGACTTGACGCATGCCTAGAATTGGAGCTTGAAAGCAGAACCAATTCGAACCATTATAGCAAGGTATAGCTAAAACTTGGTTCCTTTGATTACTTAACTTAGTTTCTATGATTACGCAGGTTGATTTATCAAGCGTGGTTATTGACTGGTGGGTAGACACTGGTGCATTCGGCCATGCATGCTCTGTGAAAGAGCTGTTCACCAAGGAAGAGTACTATCTTAAAAGAAGGTCTCCATGGCGAACAAGTGTCAAACAGAAGATCTAGGAATCGAGATTTTGATTCTGGACTTCCAGCTTGAGGAAGGGATTGCTCTTATTGAGTTGTGTCTCATCTGACTGAGACATGTCTTTTTCAACAAAGATGTATAGTTTAGGGATATCTCCAAGATGTCGGGGTAAGTAGGTGGGAAGACGTGATGAATGTGTTTCGACATAGGTAGTCAGAAAGCCGTTTAGACGGGTGGCTACAAGTACAAATCCTCTGGAGCTGGTGCACTCAGATATCTGTGACTTTTACTCTCCACAAATGGTCGGGATAAAGTTTATCAATTCTTTCTTCGATGATTTCTCGGGAAACGCGTTCACATATCTTCTCATAATCGAAAGATGAAGCGTTCAAGAACCTCAAGAACTTCAAGTTTGGAACTGAGCGTCATACCGATCTACAACTCAATAGACTCAAAAGTTATCAAGACGAAATACATCGTTCTTTGGATTCACATCATTCAGCTTAGAACATGGAATTGACTATGGAACATGTAAAACTCCTAATTCTGAAAACCGTATTAATTAGTTAATTAATTATTTAAATGAATTATAGTATTTGTTAGCTAATGAAAAGAAATAGAATTTATGGAATTTTTATTTTTAGGTGTTTGTGCAATAGGAGATTTATGGAGCAACCGTAATTTTTTCTTAATTATTTACATGTAGGAGACCCTGTGGACAGTTGATAGATTAATTATATGCTCTAAAATATAATTTCTAGAATTTTCTACGTATATATATATATATATATATATATATATATATATATATATATATAATTTATTATAAAAGAAAATAGAAAAAAGAAAGAAAAAGAAAAAGAAAATAAAAAATTAGATTAATGGATCAGACCCAAACCCACCTAAACTAACCTACCCGCCCATTAGACCCGGCCCATTAAGAAACTTCAATAGCAGCAGTAGCGTTCAACCCCCCCGCAGCGTTTTCCCCCAACCCGCTCCCTCTTTCCCGCACTATATATATATATGTACTTCTCAATCCCCCAAACCCTAACCCTAAGATCTCCATCTCGACCTGAGCGCCGCGCAGCCACGAGACCGCCGCGCCGACCGCTGGAGCCAGCACATCCGAACGCACGATCGCCGCCCCTGCGTCCCCGCGCGAGCTCCGCGCCGCACAACAAATACACTGCAGCGTACCCCTGTTCACACCTCGTTTCCCGCGCCCTCGCTCGACCAAACTCGATCCCGTCTTCACCGCTATGTTCATGACCTATCCCCCTTCCAAATACTGTGTATTAGTTTACCTCAAACAACGCGTAACCCTAGGTAAAAATCGACGCCAAGTCGAGGAAAAATGACCACTTTTAATTCCAGAAAAAACTGTTGTAACCATCAATGTTTACGGACTCGTATTTCCCACCACAGAGATCCGAATTTAGTTTTTCTTCTTGCTATGTGAAGACCCCCAAACCTAGATTATTTTTTATCAATTATATTATTTTATTTGATGCTGTATGCAAAATTAAATTAGGTTAAAAACTCATAAAAACCTATTTTTCCAACTTCTAAAACTTCTGTTACGGAGCGCGCCCCGCCAAACGGGACAGCCCCGTCGTGTACCAAGTGCACCCAAAGGTGCGCACGGTATACCCAGACATGTGGGCTTTCGTAGAAACTGATTTGGACGCGTGTGCGCGTCGGAATCAGCCAGTATCCGCAAAAATTCTCCGTATCGTGACTTTTGCAAAATATCTCACCATTTAGTGTACGCTCGTCAGAATACGACGAAACTTGTGCCATTGGAATCGTGGTATCATGCTGGTCTTGTGACCCAAGTTTCACGCGATTCTGAGATAGTTGACCAAGTCGCCTATTTGCGGGCCCTATTGTTGACTTTTTGGGCGAATTTGTGTACGACTCACCGGAATCCAAAATTGGACATACCGTTGAGTTTGTATTGATATTTAAAATTGATTTTACCTATAAATTTATCCCATTTAGAGACCTTTACCCCTGGCATGCTTTTCGGTGCAAAGTGGGCCACATGTGGACCCCGCTTTGACCCAAAATTATCGTTTTGTCCCTGTGTCCAAATTGGACGAAAATGTAGTATTTTCTAGCTATCTCGTTTATTCTGGGAACGTTGGTGATGTTTATTTCAGCATTCGGAGATGTTCATTCTGAGGTCGTAGTTTCTGATCCTGTGTGCTTGACTCCTGGACGTTACACTTTGCATCTCTCTTGCTAGGCAAGATACCTTGCCAAATTATTTACAGTACTTTTGTATACTATTTATATTTCTGTATATGCATTACATTTCTGTATATTTATTGCATGTGTAGTTTCTTTCAGTCATTACTATATATTAGATATGTTGACACATACTTGACCCTTAGTATCATGAGAGGACAATCATTAGGCGGATGGGCTTTAACCACTCTGGTAAACCGTAGTATCTAGCTCACACTATGGTAGTGTGTCGTACTGGTCGCTACCCCCGAGGTATGTTAATTTCTATAGAGTCACAATTTCTGTAGAGTCGCGCTGGTCGCTACCCCCGAGGTATGTCGATTTCTGATGTCCCCTGACGGGTGTGTGAGTTGTGAGGCTTAGATCGAGTAGCCTACCCTTGCCCATACGTCGAAAAGTTGTCCTCATTTGCATTCATATAGATTGTCTTGTACAACGTACTTATATATTTTCAAATATTATGCATGTTTACTGTATTCAAATTGGCATGCTTCTATGTATCTTGTTACGTCCCTCTGAGGACCTGGTTCCTTTCCAGGTATAGATGTTCATGACTATTCACAGGAGCACGGATCAGGACGTACTACTTATCTCTTCCGAGGAGGTCTTACCTTTTGAGCATCAGTGATTATCTCTAGTGATGGATCGCTTCGCTGATACACTTCTATCATCACCTTATTTTGTATTGGAGATTTTATATCCCTCTCTCATTTTAGTATTGGTATAGTCATTGGTAGTGGATTTGTCTCCACCCGACTATTATTCTGGATTATTCAGACTGTAAAACCCCCTTCATAGAAAATCGTAAATACCCTTTTATTTATTTATTATTAATTAAATTGTAGTAATTAGGTATAAATAGGAGAAATAGATTTTTAATAATTTTTATGTTAGGTGTTCGGGCACTTAGATGATTTATGGGACCATCAGGAATTTTTCGAAATTTATTCCATGTAGGAGACCCCTTGAGCTGTTGCTAGCCTAACGATGTGCATTACCCTAATCTATAATTTTTTTTATGAGTATATATATATATATATATATATATATATATATATATATATATATATATATATATACAAATATATAAATATGTATATATATATTTAAAGTAAGAAAGGAAAAGAAAAGAAAGTAAAAAGAATTTAATCATAAGTATAATTATAATAATAAGTAACTAAGTAATATAATAATAATAATAATAACAAACATCTACCATTTCCTTAGTATACTAAGTAACCTTTAGCAATGCTACAGACCACCCTTTCAGCATTTTTCCCGTGGACATATGCTGACCCGCCAGCAGGGACCCGCCCCCCATTTTTGCACTTGCATTAGCCCAGCGCCCTATTCCGATTCCCTTTCACACGCGGACCCGAAACCCACTCCTATTCACCCTCTCTCTCTTAATATATATATATATATATATATATATATATATATATATATATGTATATATATATAATAGTTCTCCAAAACCCTAACCTAGAAACTCCAGACTTCCTCTTCCCATCTAGAGCCGTCACCGCAGCCAGAGAAGCCTCCCCAAGCCATCCAACCATCCCGTCGACGCCGACATCGCGAACTGCAGTCTCCCACTCGAAGCACCTTCGCTCCGGCGTGATTTTCCGTCGACTCGCTCGACCAAACGCTGTTCCGTTTTCATAGGTATGATCTTCTCTTAACCCTCTCCAATACTTGTTTTATAGTCAACCTCGGAAAACGTGTGTCCCTAGGTGAAAAACAGCGCCCAAGTCGGGCGAACAGACAGAATTCTGCAATCGCAGAATTCCAGAATGACCACCCATATTGCCGAGTTTGTATCTCCCACCACAGAGATCCGAATTCGGTGATTCTTTTTGATACCTGTAGATTACATGACCTAGTTTATTTTCTATATAATAACTTTGTGCTATTAGTTGCTGTGGACAAAATTATATTCGTCACAAAACTGCGCGCACCCACTTTTTTCGGTTTTCCAAAAGTTGGAGATCGGAGCGCGCCCCGCCAAACTGGACCGCCCCGCTGTGTGCCAAGTGTACCGAATGGTGCACGCAGCATAACGGGACACGTGAAAATTCATGGGGACTGAGTCGGACGCGTGTGCGCGCCGGAATCAGGCCGTATCCGCGGACACATTTCGTATCGCCACTTTTGTAGAACTCGCGCGTATTTTGTGCACGCATGTCAGAATACGACGAAAATTGCGCCACTGGACTCGTGGTAACGCGCTGGTCCTGTGACCCAATTTTTACGCATTTCTGAGACGGTTGACCAGATCGCCAATTGGCGGGCCCCACAGTTGACTTTTTGACCAAATTGTGTTCGGCTCATCGGAATCCAAATTTGGACATACCGTTGGGTTCGTATTGACATTTAGAGTTGTTTGACCCATAGTTTATCCCATTTAGAGACTATTACCCTCGACACGCTTTTCGGTGCAAAGTGGGCCACACGTGGACCCCACTTTTGCCCGAAATTATCGTTTTGCCCCTGTGTCCAAATTGGACGAAAGGGATGTGCTTTTTAGCTATTTTGCTCATTCCGGAAACGTTGGTGATATTTATTTCAGCATCCGGAGACATTTGTTCTGTGGCCATAGCTTCTGGTCCTGTGTATTGGACATCTGGACGTGACATTTTGCAGCTTCTTGCCAGGCAAGTATACCTTGCCATTGTACTGTTATTTATATTCCATATGTTGCATGCATCTTTATTTTCTGTCCTTAGTTCATATATTTTAATTGTTATATAAAATGCTCGCGATGGTGACGTCGCGATATGTTTTTATTTATGTATTTGCATTGACCTTGTTCATGAGACTACCCCATTATCATGTAGCATCATTAGGTTCATTGGCCGTGACACAGTTGTTACATGAGTTGTGAGTCTCATGTAGATCACGGACTTGCGTGCAGGTTTGGCCTCTTGTACGTGTGGGCCGTGCGTTAGGTATAACTGCTGTTAAAAACTTTGCATGCTAGTAGACTTGGCAGTTATTAGAGGTCCAGGGACATAGCTTATTGTAGTACGGTGGTCCCATCCTTGTCCTTGTTTGGTTGCAGGATTGGGCTAGGGTACTAAGAGTAGGCTATGGACCAAATCGTGTCATGGATGTGACATGCTTAGAGCATGGGGTGGGGAGAACAACAAGTACCGCATTTGAGCTCCTTTACACTTTTTCTGTGAAGCCCGGATTCTCCGCTGGAGATATGGGTGATGATGACCCTTATATATTATATACTATCAGGCGGGCCACCGGCGTTCAAAAGACGACGTGCCTTTTAGGCCCCTGGCTCTTCAAAAGAGAACCATGCCAAATTCCAGTTTTCAGCCAGATAGCTCACTTGTGGGGAAAGTTGTTCTTAACTGCATTCACTTTAGACGGTTAGGCGACCCCATTGGATATTTATTTTAGTACTTTATTGGCATGTGTTTAAGTATACTTGTTATGTCCCTCTGAGGACCTGGTCCGCTGCCAAGTATACCTGTTCTTGAGTATTTACAGGAGCACAGATTTGGAAGGATATAGATGCTCCGTGGATGTCTTCTCTTCGAGCCGTGATTGGTAGCTGGTACTTATATTGTTTGAGTGAGTTGTACTTATATTGTATTTACTTTTTTTCTATTTTCTATTTGAGTTGGTAGTGGATTTGTTTCCATCTAACTATCATCTTTAGATACTTCTGTTGAGATCTAGTTTCATAGATACTGGTTATTTATTTCTATATGATTTTGGTGGATGAGAATTAGATTTTAACCTGTGACTTGTATTACATTTTATACCACTTGTGGATTTTATATTCATATTACAGCGTACGTATGGATTTGGTTTCCATATATTGGAGTTGCCATATCCATGCCGCTGGCATGATTACGTGTCCTAGTCCTACGTATTTTTGGGACTGGGGCGTGACATATTTTTGTGGTGGCCCATGCAGGTCGAGAGCATATTATCTCGGTTACGTTACTGTACCGAACAAGCCTGCACCTAGGACTAGAGTATAGGATCTCATCCACAATTGACTGTGATTCATCTCCTCCTATCTGTTCTATTTTTGAACAATTGTATCCTGCTTGATTCATGTGCTTTCCTAATAGTTCCTTGAGTATATATAGCCTTCTGCTAGAATATAGGAACCCCTATTATTAGGATGATGATTAGAGTAGCACACCTATTTAGAATACGACGAGATTATAGATACACCACTAAGTTTAGAAAATCTAGCGAACCCTAGAATCCCTTATCCCTATAATTGGTTACCATTACCCGGATGTATTATGAGGACTTGAGAGTAGTATAGACACTACTAGAGTTAGTTAGAAGGTTACCATAATGTTTGCCCCTAGCATTGAGGAACCCATAGAAAACAAAAACTTAATGTTTGGACTGAACCTAACCTTCATAGTTAGATGATATTGGAACTATAAACTTATATCATTGTCTTGTTATTAGTAGACAGCACCCTAGGAAGCCTAGAGGAATGTAATCAACACTTCTCCCTTGATCATACCCCGAACATAGCAACCAACACCCCACTCCCCTTAGAGAACCATGATGCTATCTAGAGCCCTCTATCTTTATTTTTATTGTTTCCCTGCGACCATAGCGCTCGCTATTTTGCGACGGCTAATTACGTTTCTTCTCTTCATCTTTCAACTCGTGCCATCTGACACTTCGGATAGTAGGCCAAGTAAATTTATTCTTTGTTAAGGGCTCACAGTTTACTAGGATTATAGTTATAGCCTTGAGTGTGAATTTTTATGCTTGGTAGTTAGAACTTGATAAGTTTAAGTTGTTTTGTAGATTGTGACCAATGATTAACCCTTAGTTTTAAATCATGTAATTTGTACCCTCACCTCGATACAAGTTAGACCCTTCCTCCTTAACGACCAGTAACTCTTCTATCTTTACCATTGACACTTGCTTATAAGTGCTATGACTAAGACTTAGGATGACCATTACCTACATAAAAAGGATACTCTAATCAATACCAAGATTTTTCCTTATATACCCTAATAAAGAGTTTCTGTTTTATTTACATGTGCAAGATTATTGTGTAGGACCCTCTTAAGACTATCACCGTATTAGTTTAATTCTTATAAGTTGGGTAGTATACCTCACCACCTAATATCATATAGCTCTTGTGATCCATTGATGAAGTGTAACTGAATGGCAGTAATTGTATGCTAACATAAGATGATAGTGTTTATCCAGACTATAGAACTTAGAGGCTCACACCCCTACTTTGTCGACTATCGACTTGGACAAGGAATTAATATGATAACTGTAGAGATTGTAGAGTCTTTTGTTATTGTTGCTTATGTTGTTTTGTTTTTGCAACTTGAATTATTTGTAACTTCTCTCATCATAATCCAGCGTTATATTTTCTGTGCTACCTTGAATTATGCTGCTATTATAGCCTAGTTTTTGCAAGCTTATTCCTTGTCGAGCTTGTTCATGACATATGTATTATTGGGGAGGCCCACAATAATACAATTCAGAATCAGTGTATTACGGTCTGATCAACCATAGTGCGCTTGATTCGCCCTTTGCAATAATACTTTACGTGGATTGAGATATATAGTTGACTAGTAGACACCTGTACTTGCCCTCTAGATATGTCTAAGCATATCGTATCCGTTACATAACTGTACCGATGCGAGCATGTGGATATGCATTACCAAAATAGGACTTCAATCCACAACTGCTTTGACAATTCCTATTTGAATTCTTTAAACGCCTTGATCCCGATACTTCTATTCTATTACCTCGCCCTTGAACTCTTTATTATTGATCTCCGTCTTCCCTTACTTCGGAAAGACGAAACCTCGTGCTTGGTATAAGTTTGATACACAGAGAGTACTAGATATACCCCATAGGCCGATCACATACTTGAGGATTATTCTTTCGTAATTAAGGACATATCATATATGATATAATCGGCGTTGACGTTTTGAGGATTGAATGACATGAGTAAATAAATTAAGGAATATTTTTCTTAAAGTATATAGCCTTCTGTGATAGATGGATAAATTTTAAGTTAGGTAGCAATGCATTGTCAACTCGGGAGGAATTTCTTTTAGATTATGATCGAGTAAGATTAGATTGGGAGAGGTTCAAGCCATTATAATTTTGAGAAATTTAGAAGGATGACTAAGATGATGAGGATCAATGAATTGATATTGAGGACCCAATATTTATACCTTAAGTGCATGAGTTAAATTTTGAACAATGAAGGTAGAATCACCAATTTGAATTTAGAGGATAAATATAAAATTTCAGACTTGAATATTGGTGGACTGCATTTAAATTATTTTTAATTTGGTGAATTGAATTAAGAATTAAAATTTTGGTTGGACGACCTATTTGAAATAAGGAGCATGTGAATGGAATTTAAAGAGTTGAGGCATACAAAATTTTATAAGTGAAAATGGGAATATATTGGACTCAAACCACTTCTAAAGGAGATTATGATAGTTAGAGATCGTGAGGTAAAAGTTATATGCGTATGTAAATCTTGGAGATGTTATGTGGATATGGATAATTTGAAACAAGGGGAGAAGAGATAACCATAGATTAAATTTTGATTGGAGCAGTGGACATCTTAACCTAGAAGTGATTGCAATGAATATGATTAGGATTTTAGTTATCGCAAGAAGATTGCGACTGACTTGCCTTACCTAAAGGATTAACCGATTCCGCCTTATTTTAATTTTGAGGACGACATTGTCTTAAGTTGGCTGAATTGTGAAACCCCCTCACCTAAGAATTTGACCTACTCGGCTTAGATAGTGAGACTGAGGCTAGCACGAATCCACTTAGAAATAGAACACGGTATTTTTTATTTAGTTTTACAACATGATATCACTTGAGACGCCTTACCGTGCTCCGATAATTGGAGCGCTACACTAGCCACTGCCTTCCTACAAATTCTATACCCTTGTCCTAGACATGTCCATCATCCAATTCCCATCATTGTGCAATTTTTTAATTGTTGGAAGCTTTTATGCAAAAGAGCATTTATGTGTCCACACCATTGGACATGACACATGAAGAAACCTATTTTTTTCGCTCATATGGTTTTTTCATGATATTTTTTCTCGGGATGTGCAACGTGCAACGTGCAACATCGCCCACCCCTTTAAACCTAGCCTTGCATTTTAAACAATGCAAATCTTATACCATCATTACATTCTATCGTGGCTTAATTTTAATTTCGAGGACGAAATTTTTATAAGTTGGGTAGAATGTAAAACCCCCTTCCTAGAAAATCATAAATACCCTTTTATTTATTTATTATTAATTAAATTGTAGTAATTAGGTATAAATAGGAGAAATAGATTTTTAATAATTTTTATGTTAGGTGTTCGGGCACTTAGATGATTTATGGGACCATCAGAAATTTTTCGAAATTTATTCCATGTAGGAGACCCCTTGAGCTGTTGCTAGCCTAACGATGTGCATTACCCTAATCTATAAATTTTTTTATGAGTATATATATATATATATATATATATATATATATATATATATATATATATATGTATATACAAATATATAAATATGTATATATATATTTAAAGTAAGAAAGGAAAAGAAAAGAAAGTAAAAAGAATTTAATCATAAGTATAATTATAATAATAAGTAACTAAGCAATATAATAATAATAATAACAAACATCTACCATTTCCTTAGTATACTAAGTAACCTTTAGCAATGCTACAGACCACCCTTTCAGCATTTTTCCCGTGGACATATGCTGACCCGCCAGCAGGGACCCGCCCCCCATTTTTGTACTTGCATTAGCCCAGCGCCCTATTCCGATTCCCTTTCACACGCGGACCCGAAACCCACTCCTATTCACCCTCTCTCTCTTAATATATATATATATATATATATATATATATATATATATATATATATAATAGTTCTCTAAAACCCTAACCTAGAAACTTCAGACTTCCTCTTCCCATCTAGAGCCGTCACCGCAGCCAGAGAAGCCTCCCCAAGCCATCCAACCATCCCGTCGACGCCGACATCGCGAACTGCAGTCTCCCACTCGAAGCACCTTCGCTCCGGCGTGATTTTCCGTCGACTCGCTCGACCAAACGCTGTTCCGTTTTCATAGGTATGATCTTCTCTTAACCCTCTCCAATACTTGTTTTATAGTCAACCTCGGAAAACGTGTGCCCCTAGGTGAAAAATAGCGCCCAAGTCGGGCGAACAGACAGAATTCTGCAATCGCAGAATTCCAGAATGACCACCCATATTGCCGAGTTTGTATCTCCCACCATAGAGATCCGAATTCGGTGATTCTTTTTGATACCTGTAGATTACATGACCTAGTTTATTTTCTGTATAATAACTTTGTGCTATTAGTTGCTGTGGACAAAATTATATTCGTCACAAAACTGCGCGCACCCACTTTTTCCGGTTTTCTAAAAGTTGGAGATCGGAGCGCGCCCCGCCAAACGGGACCGCCCCGCCGTGTGCCAAGTGTACCGAATGGTGCACGCAGCATAACGGGACATGTGAAAATTCGTGGAGACTGAGTCGGACGCGTGTGCGCGCCGGAATCAGGCCGTATCCGCGGACACATTTCGTGTCGCCACTTTTGTGGAACTCGCGCGTATTTTGTGCACGCATGTCAGAATGCGACGAAACTTGCACCACTGGACTCGTGGTAACGCGCTGGTCCTGTGACCCAATTTTTACGCATTTCTGAGACGGTTGACCAGATCGCCAATTGGGGCGGCCCCACAGTTGACTTTTTGACCAAATTGTGTTCGGCTCATCGGAATCCAAATTTGGACATACCGTTGGGTTCGTATTGACATTTAGAGTTGTTTGACCCATAGTTTGTCCCATTTAGAGACTGTTACCCTTGGCACGCTTTTCGGTGCAAAGTGGGCCACACGTGGACCCAACTTTTGCCCGAAATTACCGTTTTGCCCCTGTGTCCAAATTGGACGAAAGGGATATGCTTTTTAGCTATTTTGCTCATTCCGAAAACGTTGGTGATATTTATTTCAGCATCCGGAGACATTTGTTCTGTGACCATAGCTTCTGGTCCTGTGTATTGGACATCTAGACGTGACATTTTGCAGCTTCTTGTCAGGCAAGTATACCTTGCCATTGTACTGTTATTTATATTCCATATGTTGCATGCATCTTTATTTTCTGTCCTTAGTTCATATATTTTAATTGTTATATAAAATGCTCGCGACGGTGACGTCGCGATATGTTTTTATTTATGTATTTGCATTGACCTTGTTCATGAGACTACCCCATTATCATATAGCATCATTAGGTTCACCGTGACACAGTTGTTACACGAGTTGTGAGTCTCATGTAGATCACGGACTTGCGTGCAGGTTTGGCCTCTTGTACGTGTGGGCCGTGCGTTAGGTATAACTGCTGTTAGAAACTTTGCATGCTAGTAGACTTGGCAGTTATTAGAGGTCCAGGGACATATCTTATTGTAGTACGGTGGTCCCATCCTTGTCCTTGTTTGGTTGCAGGATTGGGCTAGGGTACTAAGAATAGGCTATGGACCAAATCGTGTCATGGATGTGACATACTTAGAGCATGGGGTGGGGAGAACAACAAGTACCGCATTTGAGCTCCTTTACACTTTTTCTGTGAAGCCCGAATTCTCCGCTGGAGATACGGGTGATGATGACCCTTATATATTATGTACTATCAGGCGGGCCACCGGCGTTCAAAAGACGACGTGCCTTTTAGGCCCCTGGCTCTTCAAAAGAGAACCATGCCAAATCCCAGTTTTCAGCCAGATAGCTCACTTGTGGGGAAAGTTGTTCTTAACTGCATTCACTTTAGACGGTTAGGCGACCCCATTGGATGTTTATTTCAGTACTTTATTGGCATGTGTTTAAGTATACTTGTTATGTCTCTCTGAGGACCTGGTCCGCTGCCAGGTGTACCTGTTCTTGAGTATTTGCAGGAGCACAGATTTGGAAGGATATAGATGCTCCGTGGATGTTTTCTCTTCGAGCCGTGATTGGTAGCTGGTACTTATATTGTTTGAGTGAGTTGTACTTATATTGTATTTACTTTTTTTCTATTTTTTATTTGAGTTGGTAGTGGATTTGTTTCCATCTAACTATCATCTTTAGATACTTCTGTTGAGATCTAGTTTCATAGATACTGGTTATTTATTTCTATATGATTTTGGTGGATGAGAATTAGATTTTAACCTGTGACTTGTATTATATTTTATACCACTTGTGGATTTTATATTCATATTACAGCGTACGTATGGATTTGGTTTCCATATATTGGAGTTGCCATATCCATGCGGCTGGCATGATTACGTGTCCTAGTCCTACGTATTTTTGGGACTGGGGCGTGACACAGACTCATTACTCTAGTTTAGTTATTTCTTTTCTGTGACTTGTTGTGTGGATGAGATTAGTATTTTGGTGACTTGTGACAATATATATACCACATGTGAGTTTATATTCATATTACAACATACATATGTATTATGGTATCCATATATTGGAGTTGCCATATACATACGGTTGGCATGCTTACGTGTTCCTAGTCCTACGTATTTTGGGACTGGGGCGTGACAGAACATGTATCATTCTTTGGATTCTCTTCGTTCATCTTAGAACATGGAATTGACTATGGAACAACATCTTCGTCATCTCCTAGTCCATTGAAGGTGCAGATAGGAAGGACGAGCAGTTGGCAGTAATAATAATTTCTATATTATTGTTCAAAGTACCTTCCAGATTATCTATGGGAGAAGGTTGCACTTACGGTTATGTACTTAATACCGTTTGTTGCTTCTGAGGTAACTCTGGTTCAAAGTCAGATCCACATGAATATCATTCGTATGTGGGGGTTTCAGGCGTATGCATAGTTTTCGGAGGACCTTACTAGCCAGAGTTGTTGGCACTTTTGTTGAAGATGTTATAGTCCCGGAAGGAGTTTTCTTTAACGAGACAACATTTGAACTAGAAACTCGTAGAGCAGTCAACAAGAAGAGTCAGGAGTTCGTAGGACCAAAGATTATCTTATCACCTATCATATGGAGGTCGTGCCACTTACCAATGATGAGGCGATAAAGACCAGAGAGTTAGTCTGCTAGGAGGAGGCAATCTATGAAGAGATTGACTCCATAAAAACACTTGGATGTTGATCAATATGCCTGAAGGAGCTAAACCTATCCGATGCTTATATATCTTCAGTAGAAGTAAATAGAAACAACCATAATAGTTGAGTTCAAGACTAGGCTTGTAGACTAGGAGTTTTCTCAGAGAACAGGGGATTGAGTTCTTAGGCACCTCGTTGAGGGTGTCATATATCAGGATGATGATTGCCGTTGCTGCTATTCATAAGCTGATTGTATATCAGATGAAGGAAAAACAATAAGTCTTGGAGGAAGACAATCATGAGAGATTCACGGACAACAGTCAGAATTATTGTCATTCAGGTTTGAAGACAGTCTGCGGGTTGGTGATATCTCAAAATTGACCTGAAGCAAATCCTAGGATATGGCAGCAAAATTTTGACAAGTCATCTAGTCAAAGTTGTCGCAGGATCAGCGAGATAGACAGTGTGTGTACACAAAGTTCGCTTATAATAAATGAGTCATCTTTTGGATCTATGTGGACGACTAGCTAATTTCAGTTGCGGATATAAAAGTGTCACTAGAACAAATATGTCCATTTGTCTAGTCTCAGGACATGGGCTTGCGAATATCATCCTTAGGAATATAAGATAATCCGGATGCCATGAGGGCTTGCTCGGTCTCAAGCACTGTGCATGAAGAGGTGATCATATCCTTTGGGTATCAGGGACAATACTCCTCAGGTGTGACATGGAGATGAAGCCTTATCCAAAGGAAAGTATCAGATAGTTGGTGTACTCAAGCATCATCAGGTGCATGATTCAAGCTGTGAGTACCACCAGGTCTGATATAGCTCTTGATGTAGGGATGCTGAGTCAGTTTACGAGCATGATGTGTGTTGTTAAACACTGAAAGCTGTGAAGAGAGTCATCAGAATTCTCAAGTGGACTCAATGCTATATCCTTCACTATAGCAGTTATCCAGATATGATGGAAGACTTCAGTGATGCCAGTTGGTGCTCAGAAAAGAAGAGTGAAAGATCTACGCGAGGACGTGGCTTCTCCAGGAGTGGTCCTGCTATATCGTAGAAGTCGAAGAAGCAGTCTTTACTCTCAAAGTTATATACACTATCAGCTGCAGCATATAAAGCATGATGGCTCTGGAAGCTCTCAGATGATCTTCCTATGGTTAGTAAACAGATTCGGGTGATACCGATATACTATAAAAACCAGGAAGCTGCAACAATGACATATATTCATCTCTTCAAAGATTTGAAGAGAACTGTGTGGATAAAACATGAGACACTGAATAAGCGCAGCCTATGTGGATCATTGCAGTTGTTAAATTTTTGAAGCCAGGTAATTCTGGCAGATCCGTTCATAATAGGCCTCAAGGGCCAGAACATAACATTGAATGAGCGCAGCTAGCATGGATTATTACAGTGGCTAAAGATCGGAGTCAGGTAAATCTGGCAAATCCGTTCATGATAGGTCTCAAGTGCCAGTTGATCGTAAGCACTATAGAGGAGCGTAGCACTCTATGCTACTGTGGGGTGACACCACTATGAGGTACCTCAACAGGGTGAAGCCTCGGCTACGGGCTATGTCACAGCGGCAATAACTCCTCATATAGTCAAAGTCAAGTACTATAAAGGAGCGTAGTACTCAATTTTACTGTGGGGTGACTCCACTATGAGGCACCTCGACAGGGTAAAGCCTCGGTTGTGGGCCATGTCACAGCGGTTGTAATACCGCATATAGTCAAGGATATATCAGATATGGGCTTGGAGGACCTCTGCTATTACGTTTCTGCGATCCTACCATTTAGTTTTATGCTATTGGTTCAAAGAGAAATCTACCAGGCATCTAGCTATTGGTTCAAGGGAGGACCATTGACCAGGAGAATATCAGGTACAGTGGGTAGTCCTCAGGGATATTATAGGATACGTACCCGGAACCACTATGGTCTACTATTTGTTCATGATCAGAATATTTTCTGTGGGAGGATGGCTTTGACGCCTTAATGAGTTCTCGGGCAGAGTGAATGCCTGGCGTACGTTACAGGAAGCACGAGTAGTTTCAGCACTACAAGGGGCTTGTATCCCATGCTACAGTAGCGTGACCACACGAGGGAGTGAACCTTGGCTTTAGGCCATGTCACAGCGGTAGTAACATCGCACATAGGCAGGTAGTCTAATATTGAAAGGAGATAGAGAGTGGTAGTATAACACTACAAAGAGGCCTGTGACCTCATGCTATAATGGATGACACCACATGAGGGAGCGAACCTCGCCTTTGAGCCATGTCACAATGGGGTAGCAGCGTACGGAAGCACAAGGCTTCATGCTGAGATATAGTATAATACTACTAAGAGGCTGGTAACCTCATGCTATAGTGAGTGACACCACATGAGGGAGTGAACCTCGGCTTTGAGCCATGTCACAGCGGCGTAGCACCGCACATGAGCGCAAGGATCCATGATGTATGTAGTAACGACACTACTAAGAGGCTTGTGTCCTCATGCTACAGTGGTATGCCACCACAAGAGGGAGATCCTCGGCCTTGGGTGGCCATGTCATTGCGACATAGCACCGTACAAAAGCGCAAGGCTTCATGCCGGATAATAAACTCTCTATAGTGGAAGAACTCACCTAAGTGTATGGATAGAGATGTAGACCGTCTCTTGAGGGAAAGCTTGTAGACGTCCAAGATACATACACTGAGGCTCTTCGACCTGGTCCTCCTGGTATGCTGGGTCTCCAACACTGAACGTAGTTCTAGCTTTAGTCTTATATGTCGCCCACCAGTCAAATCGATCTCTACGATGCCTTGGGTAACTTATATAGTAGACTTGAACAACTTGACTTGCTATCATAAATGAGTCGGACCCTCTATATCTCCTGCGATGGTTTATATCGACAAATCTAAATTGTTTATTAATTTTTCATCCTTGATTTGGTGTTGTGTCGAACCAATCACATTTGAACATCACAATATTCATATCATATGGGGCAGAATATTGTAACTCTACAATATCCCGAAGTACACCATAATAGTCAAAGTCTGGCTCGTTATCGTAGATAGTCCCTCTTATACAAACACCAAAATCCTTTGTATTCAAGCCGTTAGTAAGAAATTCAGTATATATAGGATTTTTAGTTGCTTTAAACTTGAAGCCATTAATGACATAGCCTGGCCAAGTCCTTGCTTCCTTAATTGGTCCCAATGCCAAATAACGAAGGTTCTCATTTATGAGTGTTGTTCCAGGCAAGAAAACCTGTAAACACACGTAGATAATAGTCATGCTATTAGTGACATATACAGAAATGGTAGCGGCAATATATTTAACATATTATCTGAGTTGCTTATATATTTGCTAAACCAGGATGTAAAGTTACAATCGACCTCTCTTTGAAGTTCATGCTCATTAATATTGGGTGTCCTAATTTTAACTTCATCTCTAAATACACTTAGAGATAGAATCAAAATGAGTTAGTATATTTCATTGACAATATTAGAGATAACTGTCAAAGTCTAGTCACTTACATATCCAAATCTCTCACTTCTTATATGTCATAATTTAACAATATATATCGATGAGCTGCATCCAACTCATCGTCACCTAATCACCATTTCTTACTAGCTCCAATAGGCTTGCCCCTCATATTGAATATCAACAAGCCTCCATTGTAGCGTGCATCTCCTACTTCTTCGTCATTCCTTGGAGCTTTATTTTGATTTGTCTCAGCATGAATATCGAAATAAATTGAGAAAAAGTTTAAGACCTCCTCGATAATATATGCTTCACTTATCGAAGCCTTTGTATGAGCCTTGTTTCCAACTTTTTTCTTAAGATGATGTAGGTACCTCGAAAGACACATTGCTTTGAATTAATTTAGAGTAAAAAATTCACTTAATTTGTTAATCAAAATGCATCATATATTTATATTTTACCTTTCAAATGGATACATCCATCGATACTGAACAGGTCCACCGACACATGCTTCGTACGGTAGATAAATCGGCAGATGCTCCATATTGTCAAAAAATCCAGGAGAAAATACTTTCTCTAATTTGCAAAATTTTAAGACAATTTTCTCCTCAAGTTCTACCATATGCTGCACCGTCAACTAACTTGAAAAAATATCCCTGAAGAATATAGATAGCTCGGCCAACATAATTCATACAGTAGGAGATAACAACTCTCTAAGAGAAATAGGTAATAACCTTTCCATGAACACGTGGCAGTCGTGACTCTTCATTCCCGTTAGCTTGCATTCATTGAGAACAACGCATCTAGACAAATTCGATACATAGCCGTCGAAAAATCGTAAACTGGATGTTCAGTTGCATATTATCAATCTATCTTTTCCGCTTAATTTGAATGGCACTATTGGCTTCACATTTCCACTAGCTCCCCTTTGTATTACGTTTAACTGAGGACGCTTGCATATCTCGGCCATGTCTTGTCTTGCTTTGGATTGTCCTTCGTCTTTCCTTTAATATCCATAACGATATTAAAGACATTATCGAACATATTCTTTTCGATATGAATGACATCCAGATTATGTCTTATTAGATTATCTCTCAAATAAGGTAAGTCCCAGAAGATACTCCGCTTGGTCCAATTATGTATATGTCTAAATCCCTCAACACGATTGTTCGATATTGGATCTTCTATCTTGGTCGGCAAATCCTTCACATCTTCCTAAATATCGTATCTCGACAATTTGGTAGGTGGACGAAAAAGTTCTTGCTTTCCAGCTCTAAATGCCTCCTTGTTCTTTCTCTAAGGATGTGACGTGGATAGAAATTGACGGTGACAGTCAAAGAATAAGGCTTTTCCTCCATGTTTAATATAGAACGCCTTACTCTTTCTCATAAATATCAGACAAGACTTAGTCTCGTGGGTACTCCATCCCGATAACATACCATATGCAGAGAAATCATTGATAGTCCACATAAGTGAAGCTCTCATCTAAAAGTTCTGTTTTCTTGAAATGTCGTAGGTCATGACGTCCAACTCCCACATCTGTTTCAGTTCATCCACCAACGCTGCAAATATATATCGATATTCTTCGTCAGATTTCTGGGACCGGGTATGATAACTCTCAAGAACATATAAGGAGTCTTTATACATCCATGGTGGTAGATTGTTAGGGGTGAGAATCACTACCCAACAAGAGTATTGAGATCCCGACTGTCCGAAAGGAGCGAAGCCATCAGAACATAACGCCAATCGAACATTTCTAGGCTCCGCAGCAAAATTCGGATAACACCGATCAAAATTCTTCTACGCCTCTCCAACAGAAGGATGTGACAATTCTCTATCATCCTTTGTACGTTCCTCGTTATGCCATGTCACGTGTTCTGCTGTATTAAGGGACATATACATCCTCTGTAAGCGCTTCATGATCGACAAGTAATGCATGTACTTGTACAGACGTTATTTTATTCTAGTTGACTTTTCTTTTTCTCGAACTGGCTTGTAACGATCCGTATGGCAGAAACCGCATCTTTCTTTGTCCTCATTTTCCTTATATATAGTACAACATGCATCCGTTAAGACAATAATTTATCTTTTCATACCCCAATCCGAGCTGTCGGACTACATCTTTGATTTGTAAAAGTTTTTAAGAAGCTCTTTCGATTCTTTCAGTAACACCTCTTTGACTAATTGTGCGATCCGATCATAGTAAGCTTGCGGTAAGTTGAAATCAGACTTTATGTTCAACATGCGCATCACTACCGACAATACTGAACGAGTCTCACAACCAGGATATATAGGAGTATCTACATCCTTAAACATATCATAAAACTTTTTTGCATCGGGATTCGGATCCTCCAGATTAAAATTAGGCCCTGTCGCATCATACACCATATCTCGTGCCAAGTTGTAGTCTCCATATTCAACATAGTCTACATCATCTTCGATGGCAACATCCGTAGTAATTTCTACAACAAAAGCAGACTGTCTTTCCATATAAAGTTTACCTTGCGATGCCCACAGGTCATAATCACGTACAAAACCCTTAAGGGTCATATGCTTTCTCACAATCACCACTTCTTCGTAACGTCTATTATGACAATGAGCACATGGACACTTAATTTTTGGACCATCTATGTAATCAGGTTTGCTCTTGGCATACTTAAGAATACTTTAATGTCTACCTTAAAATCGTCACTCGGACCAATCCTGCTCTCATGTTGCTGCTTGTGCATCCACGTATGATCAACCAAGTAACGATCCATTGTTTGGTGGGTATAAAAAATTCTGTATCGTAAGATAAAATATACAAAATTAGATGTACATACGACATTAGATGGGCATTCTAAAAGCATTATAATTCATACTTTGCGTATTCTACCATAACAAAAAGTAGAGAAACAGGTGAAATAGAGCTTCACATCGAACAGATTAGACGAAAAAAGTTTTCCATAGCCGGGTAGGTCATGTTGGAATCCTGTCGATAGGAAACGTATCGACATAAATCCGATTTGACCCATCACCTATGAAAAACTTTTTTTGCTGTTCAATATGAATATCTGCATCACCTGTTGAGGAGTTTTTTCATTCTCCACCACCTTCATGAAAGTTACAACATTGACATTTGTTCAATATGATGCCTTTTCGCATAATATCGACATAAATTCAGATATCAATGGCTCAGAACACTACCCAAAATTTATTCTAGCATACATTAGTATGAATCATCTAAGTTTTGTACATCAGTGTAGTATATATTCTTATCAAATATAGTATCTGTAGGATATAACAGAATTAAGATGAACCCACATAATGTAATGCTAAGACATCAGCTCATAATATAAAATATAGTGATGGGTTGTGGTATCATCATTGCCGAGGGATGGGACCGAAGGACAGTTAATGTTATCTATGGCTGCATGGTCTCTACCTCACCAGTCAAATAGCTGCATGGACTATGTCTCATCGTTATTGGACCAAGTCCTTGCCTCATAGAGAAGTAATCCAAATTCTCTATATCACTTTGTAGGAGTTATTAATTGTATTATCTAGACTCTGTTGTATATATTAGATGTGTTCTTATAGTTTTAGTTGTGTTTGGGGATGAAGAGAATGCGTATCATGGGAGTATCCTATAGTTAGAGGGTATCATAGATCTCTCTCTCCCCTTACATCAGTGCATTTGCACTTAATTGGAACTCGTGTTCCAAGCCTGTAAACACAACCTGAGTACTATTCTTCCTGTCCTTCTCCTTCACATGTATCACACTACTAATACACTCACAGAGAACCTGCTCAACCTCTCAATCCAAGCCCCACACTAACTGCTTTTGCACCCCCTTATTCCACTGATACATCACAACAATCAGTCATCAAGATTTGATACACTATGATCTAATACACCACTGTAATCAACAAGCCACTGCCCCCCAACTAGTACCTAACCAACTGCCTGACTGAGCATTGTTCCCCTCTTCACCAGTGCACACATATGCACAGGTCTACACTTGTAGTACCCAAGTGCACTACACCCCTTGTCTGAACCTGACTCCCTCCAAATACTTACTGCACAAGGCCTAACCCGAGCCTCCAACAGCCAGCCTCCAAATACACATAAGCCATAACACAAACACCTATAGTGGTAACAAGAAATCATCCCCAAATGGCAAACCATAGAGTGTGGGAAGTAACAGTGCAACAGAAGTGGGGAACAGAGGGAGGAGAGGGAAGGAAGACTTACAGTGGAGCAGAGGAGAGGGAAGCACGGTGAGAGGGGAGTGGAGGAGAGGGAAGCATGGGCCGGAAGGAGGAGAGGGGAACAACGGCGAGAGGGGAGCGGAGGAGAGGAAAGCACGGGCCGAAGGGGAGTACAGGGCTGGAGGAGAGAAAAGAGGCGCGATTGATCGTAATAAAAATTTTGATCGACCGCCTAATTAATATAACCTAGGGCACAGTACTTGGCGACGGATTTACGGCATCCAAATTCGTCGCCACAACTAAACTATCTAGGCGACGTATCCGCGACTCAATATCCATCCCCAGACTATCGCCATGTTTACCCACGTTGTTCCCGCGGTTGACTGTGTAAACTAGTGACGATCTAGCGACTAATTGGCGATGACCTAGCGACGAATAGTTATTTAATTCACAAATGGTGGTTATTGGTCGTCCATCCGACGGTGAACCATCGCTATTTGGCGACGAATATTGACCGTCGCCAATATTCCGTCGCTAAATTACTGTATTTTAGTAGTGTAGAACCCACTGAGGCAAGGAGAAAGCGAGTGAGGAGGTCGAAGGACTTCGGAGAAGAATTTGTTACCTATCATGTGGAAGCTGATCCGCTTACCTATGATGAGGCAATGAAGACTAGGGATGCTATTTTCTGGAAGGAGGCTGTCAATGACGAGTTTGACTTGATAACTTCTAATAATACATAGAAGTTAGTCGATCTGCTTAAAGGAGGTAAACCCATAGAATATAAGTGGATCTTAAAGAAGAAAATGAAAACAGACGAAACTATTGACAAGTTCAAGGCCAAGCTAGTTACCAAGGAGTTTTCTTAGATGTAGGGGATTGATTACTTTGACACCTATGCTCCCGTTGCATGGATGACTACTATCATGATATTGATTGCTCTAGGTTCTGTTAAAAGATTGGTAATTTGTCAGATGGACGTCAAGACATCATTTTTGAATGGTAAACTGACTGAGGAGATTTTCATGCAACAGCCAGAAGGGTTTTTCATTAAAGGTCTTAAAGACAAAGTATGCAAACTGGTAAAATCTCTATATGGTCTGAAGCAAGCTCCTAAATTGTGGTACGAGAAGTTTGGCAGAGTTATCAGATCAAATGACTACAAGGTCATCGAAAGTAATAAGTGTGTGTACACGAAGTTCGCTGGTGATAGAGGTGTCATCGTTTGTCTCTATATGGACGACAAGCTAATCCTAGGCACGGATGAAGAATGTGTCACTAGAACAAAGATGTTCCTCTCGTCTAAATTTAGTATGAAGGACATAGGAGATGCAGATATCATCATTGGAATTAAGATAATCCAGACGGTATGGCACTCTAATATATGAAAACCATAACGCATACGTACGCTGTATAATGAACAATAATTCATAAGTGGTATAACTATCACAAGGCACAAGGTATAACTAAATCTCATCCACAAAAAATTAAATATAAATAAATAACCAATATCTATGAACTAGATCTCAATACAAATTATCTAAAGATGATAGTTGGATGGAAACAAATCCACTACCAACTCGAATATATAAGTGCAATACAACAAACACAATATAAGAATATCAACTACCAATCGCAAGGCTCGAAGAGAAGACATCCTCGAAATATAAGTAGCCGGTCTGGATCTGCGCTCCTGCGAATACTCATGAACATCTACACCTGAAGGCTTTAGGTTCCCTCTGCGGAATCTAAGGTATTATATATATATGTACATCTTCCTCCTGGTTCCCCCACATGGAGCCTTGAGTGTACTATTAGATTACGGAAGTGTCCTTTGAGATCTTCATTGAGTACCAGCCCGGGGTACGAGTCTATACTCTCATTTGTATGTCACATAGTTGGTTACAGTAGTTTACCCTAGAGGGTTTTATTACACTTTTTACTTCTAGCTTGCTGTTTTCTTATACCTTGTTACGTCCCTCTGAGGACCTGGTCCCCTGCCAGTTTTTTGCAGCATGTACAATTATGGAGCCTTTGGATTGCTGATGTATGTTTCTTGTCATGCGGGCATTGGTGCCAGGTACTTATATCATTTCTACCAGAGTTATGGTTATTTATTCATATTTTTTATTCATCTGATGATGTAGCCTAGTTTTTTTATAGACTCATATTTATTTCTTAACTATATTCGAGCTTATATGTTACTGGACGTCCGACTTTAGCACATGTAGTTCATTCTTGATATTTTGTTCTTTATGTGGATTGTGACATAGATATTTTTAGTATTCTTAGATAGTTACCCTTATTATGCAGCTTATATGTATTCAGGTCGAACCAGAGTCTAGTTGAATGCATAGCTGGCATGTTACGTATTCTTAGTCCTACGTATTTTGGGACTGGGGCGTGATAGATATATTTTCTCAATGGGTGGAACTGCTATATCGTGAAAGTCGAAGAAGTAGACTATGTTCTTATACTCATAAATGGAGTCTGAGTTATATGCACTTGTGGCTGTAATAGATTTAGCAGAGTTGCTTCGGGAGATCATGTACGATCTTCTAATGGTTGGTGCACAAATTCTAGCTATACCGATATACTGCGACAACCAGACAGCTGCAACAGTGGCATATAATAATCTTTTTAATAGAAATAAGAGAACTGTGTGGCTTCAGTACAGAGTATTGAATAATCTTATCAAGACTGGTGTCATTGCAGTGGTGGATGTTCGGAGTCAGGAGAACCTGGCGGATCTGTTCACTAAAGGCCTCAAGCGCCAGCTAGTCGAAGACACAGTAGGTAAAATGGGCTAGAAGGACCTCTGATATTGTGTTTTTGTAATCCTACTATTAAGTTTTATGCTATTAGTTCAAAGAAAAATCTACTAGACATCTAGCTTTTGGTTCAAGGGAGGATCATTGACTGAAAAAATATTAGGTACAGTGGGTAGTCTTTTGGGACAGGATATGATATGTACCCAGAACCACTATGGTCTACTACTTGTTCTTTATATTTATATATAGGACAAATCCTGTGTAAGGGTGGCTTCGATGCCTTAATGAGTTCTCGGGTAGAGTGAATGTCCGGCGTGCGTTACAGGAATCACGTATAGTTCAGCACTATAAGGGACTTGTATCCCATGCTACAATGGTGTGACACCACGATGAGGTAAAAGATGTAAAGCCTCGTGTAAACCCTCTGACCCAAAATCTAGGTTTATGAATTTATTTAGAATTATTCTAGATTAATAATTAGAGTTATTATTCACCTCTTTGATTTTTGATTTAATTGTTGTACCATACCGTTGTTTAAATATTTGGAGCACTATACTAGCTTTTGCCTTCCAACAAAATTTATCCCCTTGACATAGACAAGCCAATCTCCAATTCTGACCTTTGTGTCACTCATAAATACCCTTTTTATTGCTTTATTTTAATTGTACAACAATTATTAATCAATATCTAATTTTAAATCCAAACTTTGTACCTATGTCCGTTCCAATCAAAATTGGAGACACAACATCGATCCGTTTCTTATAACCCAATATATGATGATAATCTCTTCCGAGTCTACTACGTCCGTGATACTTATGTCACTCCCAATCGAGACCACATACATTTTTAATTTATTAAAGAACACCTAGGACACGATTTATATTTATTTTGGGGCATCTGGCTCAAGCTAACCCAAATGAGACCAAATACCAACCCAAACCCACATTCATACCCTCATGGCTCATACAAAACACTACACACCAATTTCCCTCCACTATAACATGCCAAACATGGCTTCTACCCTCATCTAATCCAAAATCCCCTTTTTGTGAAAATCCTGAACTACTAGGGATCTATGTGTAAAAGAATGGCCACCTCCTATTGGAGGAAAACCAAATAAAGAAAGCCTTGGTCATATCTTGACGAGTCACCCATACCATCCCTTCTTTATTTGCATGGTAATATGCAACTATACCTACTTTCAATGCCAACACCCTATTCAAACCCCCATCCATCACCACCACTCATTACTTTATGACAACACCTCACACACACTTCTAGGAATACCCTAGCCGACCCTAATCCCCAAGCAACCTCTCTCTCTCCTCCATTACTACACACTCCCTCTCCCACTTAAAGCTGATCACTCCTTCCCTCTTCTAACCGAAACCATCACCACCACCATCACCTTCCCTCCACCACCACCATGACAACAGCCACCTCCACTACCTTCCTCCATTGCAACTCCACCCAACCTTCCCCTCTTCCTTTCAACCCGCCACTACCACTACAACCATCACCACCCCCTACTCTAACAGCAGCCATCTCCACCTCCTCCCTCTATTGCAACTCCACCCGACCTCCCCCCTCTTCTCTTCAACCCGGGACTACCACTACACGACCATCACCACCCCCACTCTAACAACAGTCGACCGACACCATCACCACCACCTCCTCCATTTTCTCCCTTCACCACCCCCACGACCCTCTCTTTCTCCTCTCCTCCTCCTTCTCCCCTCGCTTGAGACCGCGTGACCACCACCACCATCACCAAGCTACCACCACCTTCACAATCATCCACGACCACCACCATCATCCCCCCATAACTACTCCCGCTGCTGCTATTATTTTTGCGATGGCTGCTACTTGCTGCAGCTGTTGCGACCGCTGCCGAGCCCCCTCCGGCGACCCCCAACAACTGGAGACCTCCCCCTTACCCCGACACCGGTGACCCTGCCGCAGCGTCCCCGTCCTCCACCACTGCCACCGCTACTCCTACTATTGCGGCTACTTATATTCCTACTGCTGCAATTGCTGTTGCTGTAGCTGCTGCTACCGTTGACCGTTCTTGCTGCTGCCGTTGTCGGAGCACCCCCCCCACCGACCACTACATGTAGAATCATCCCTGGCTGACCTCCACAGCAGCATACTCGACCCCATGCCACCGGGCTGAGCACACCCAAGCCCAGTCTAGTTCAACCCAGTTCAACCACTTATTTTAGTAAGGCAATATCTCCCTCCTTGTTCGAACAATTCTTGAACTGTCTTCTCTAGTATTCTCTCCACCTAACCCCCTAGCAATGTGTTTAATTAGAATAATTTAGTTTACTTTCTGTTGCTAGTAATTTAAGTTCCAAAATTGAAAAAAACAGTTTTATAAAACTTGAAAATCTTCGATACAGAGTTGGTCCCGTCAAACCGGACAACCTCATCACGTACGATTGCACCAAAATGTGCGTACGTATTTTTCTACGTGTGGGCTTTGATGGAATTCAATTTAGTCGGGTGTGCACGACGAAACGAACCCGTATCCGTAAAAAATCTCCTATCGCAACTTTTTTATAATTATCTAATTACTTTGTGCATGCTTGTCATATCGTGGCAAAATATTTTTTTTGTACTCGCAACATTTGACTTGTCCTGTGACCCAAGTTTTGCTCTATTCGGAGACAGTAAAAAAATTGCCACTTTTGCGGGCCCCATAATTCGACTAGACGAGCAAATTTATGATCGGCTCACCGAAATCCAAACCTGGATATACCGTTGATTTCGTATCATTGTTTAGAACTCGTTTGACCTATTATATGCTAAGTTTATAGGCTATTTTTCCTGGCACATTTTTGGTGCAAGGCAGGCCCATCTATGGACCCTATATTGACCAGAAACTGCCACTTTCCTCCTGTGTCCAAATTGGACGTATGGATATATTTTTCTAAGTATCTCACTCATTATGAGACTGTTGGTGATATTTTTGATAGCTTTCGGAGACATCTACTCCTGTCCCTTCATGTGATGTTACTTCCTTAGCGAGTTTGTGTTCGAATCTTCGCCTGACTTCCAGACAAGTATACCTTGCCTTGTTGTACTATTTACATGTGCAGATACCGCATTCTTCAGAGCGATATATATATATATATATATATATATATATATATATATATATATATATATATATATGTGTGTGTGTGTGTGTGTGTGTGTGTGTGTGTGTGTGTGTGTGTGTATAAAGATCCTGCATTCTTCGGAGCGTTATGGGCGTTACATGTGCAGATACCAAGCTCTTTGGAGTGTTGGACGTTATGCCTGCACCTACCCATACGTACTAAGGTTGTCCTTAGATTGCATACACTTAGAAAGATAGTTTACCCTGATTCACTTTACTCAGTATTTACCTTATGGCATGTACTTTTTGTATCTTGTTACATCCCTCTGAGGGCCTAGTTCCCTTCCAGGTTATTTGAGTAGGTTGCATGATGCTTGGTCTGGTGGTTTGTTGGATATCTTTGCAGGTATATTTATATCTTTCGTTTATTACAGTTATGTTCTACTTTCCATTATGATTTTGCTGTTATAGCCCAGTATTTATAGGCCTATATTATTCTCTTGGCCTACTCGAACGGATGTATTATTGGGTTACAGACAAATTATGCGTATCGTTCCTTCTTGGAATTTATTTATCGTGGATTGAGATTTAGTTTAGTTGTTAGAAGTTAGAACTAGATATTTAGCTTAATTACTTGACCGTGGAAAACGTAAGTGCACTTCGTCGGGTCCATTAAATTGGAAAGCCCTACGAAGTCGTACCAGCTGGCCATTGCTACGTGTCTGGTCCCATATATTTTGGGACTGGGGTGTGACATGGTTTTATTGGTGGCCCATGCATGTCAGAGCATATCTTTTGGTTACGTCACTATACCAAACGAGCCTGCGAGTTAGGATTAATGTTGAATAAGAACTCAATCCATAATTGATTTTAAAACTCCTCTTGTATTTGATTGTCGCCCTTGGACTTCATAATTGCATTCATTTATTTTTGGTCAACATTATTATTAATGTTTCTCATCTCTCCCTATTATTGAGAGATGGACGTTCGTGCGTGGTGATTCCCTCCAGAAGCAGATCCTCGTCAAGACGAAGAAGGCATATCTGATAGGATATTTGAGTAGATGGCTATGCATAATAAATAAGGTTGATAGGTTCTTCCTAGATGCTAGTGCTAGTGTAGACTGATAGCATGCCTAGAACTGATAAAATCCTACCTTTACTTAAGATAGCAGTGATTTGGAAGTATTAGAAGCTAGAAAGATTGTTTGATTTTAATGCTGTAGAATACCTTATGGAATACATAGCTAG
This sequence comes from Iris macrosiphon, assembly GCA_036927795.1. Classification (NCBI taxonomy): domain Eukaryota; kingdom Viridiplantae; phylum Streptophyta; class Magnoliopsida; order Asparagales; family Iridaceae; genus Iris; species Iris macrosiphon. The sequence continues at coordinate 168,774,292 of JAYESA010000008.1, read as the reverse complement.
ATGCTAGGGATTAGTTGTAGCCCCATGTCAGTGATACAAGGAACGGTATTATGAACTTGAGAATTTTTTTTTTAGACTCCTACCTAGAAGAAGATTATCAGATACCAATAAAAACGAGGTATGAAATAACACTTTATATAGTAGGCCATAATTGTTAACCTCTACTTGCCTTATGACTTTCAATATCAGACCTAGATTTTATTTTACCCTTTAAATAATGACGATGATATGACTAGGCTAAAAATAGATAGGTAGATTTCTAGATCTGTTGTTTGAGTGATTTGATAACTTGGGTACTAGGGATGTAGCTTCTAGAATCAGATTAGATGTACTTAATTTATTTGGGTTGTTAGTTACTATTGGGCTCGTGGTTTCACTTTTGATAACTTGAGTAGTTTAGCTAGTATCTGAAATAGAGCAATTGGAATGAATGATGAGAGTACTGATAGACGTAATAGACTTGAGATATATATAGTGAATTGTCTCTAATGGACGGTAATTTTTATCAAGGTGTAACCGAGTCTTGGACAATGAGTGTTCATGAGATACATAAAACTAGAAGGAACCTTAGATGCGAGGTAAAGAGTGTATGATAAAAATAAGGAGAGGTTCACGAGGAGTATCTGACCTTGAGCATTTTAAAGTAAGAGATAGATCTAGGAAGGACTGGAATTTTTATCACTCGGTATTACTCGGTAGTTGCCTAAAAGATCTATACCTTGAAGCTGAAGGTACTGGACCATGATTAGAATAGTTATAGTTGAAAACAAGATTAACATACTGGAAGAATATGAAGGTGTGTAGGAAACAAATGATAAGGGAAAATATTATGGTCACGTAACCCAAGGAGGAGGAATTTTGATATGGACTTGAGGGATAATAATGTTAGTATTTATGAATGGTATTAATTTTAAATTTTTTGAGGATTTAGTACGAGTGGAAATTGTTGATCAGTCTTTAGATAACGTAAATTTTGAGGAACTAAACACATGTTTAGATCACATACTGACTCATTGGTCATCCTGTAGAGGATTACCACAAGACCCTTATATTATAGATTGATATATATGTAGGAGAGTGTAAAAGGAAGATGGAAGTCTCATAGGAATGATAGTTGATTATTGAAGATTACACATAAACTGCTTAGTGCCAGCGATTTAGATTTTGACTAAATATGGTATGAGCTTGTTGGACCAAATCCTTAATAGTAGGTGATTATATGGAAACTATTTTCAAATTATCCTAGCCGATGGATTTTCAGATTTTAGGAATAGTATTCTTATTATTATTGGTTATATTTTATCTATGGTATTTAGAATGATTGAATAATAATTATTACATATTTATTGCTATGTATTTGAATTGAGACTTATGTTGTACTTTATTACATATAGTTCTTCTAGGAATTGAATTGAGATGAGCTTATAGGCTAGCTACGACTGACTGGCTAGATTAGACGTATTGCTGCTAAGAGCAACTATAAGAAGTTATGTTACAGATATTTATTATGGATACTATAGATTGATGATATTGTACCTACAAAATAATAATGAGGTAGTGACTGTCTTAGCTATAAAATAAGAGATTTAGATACTATGTAGGTGGCCTTGGGGATTTTGTGCTTGTTGGATTTTAGTGCCTAACCCATGCACCATTCGAGAAGTAAAGGTATGATATTATTTCTCTTATAGATATTGGAAGATTCAAACTGAGATTTTTGTTGTGGCACCCTTGAGTAACCTAGGCGTATAGGTGATGATTTTCTAGATGATGATTAGCATGATAACAATAAAAAGACAATTCATGATAATGAGAAGATATTTTGAGGACCAAATATCTTATAGATAATTAGACTGTACGTATGTCGCAGTTTAAGGTCAAGAGAGTGGAGTAGGACTAAGTACAAAGTTGTGTTTATATATATAGAGATATATTGAGTTCGTTGTTGGGGAGATAAATTTTTGAATTTCGAGGACAAAATTTTCTAAGGTGGATAGATTGTAAACCCTCTGACCCAAAATCTAGGTTTAGGGATTTATTTAGAATTATTCTGGATTAATAATTGGAGTTTTTATTCACCTATTTGATTTTTGATTCAATTGTTGCACCTTACCGTTGTTTAAATATTTGGAGCACTACACTATCTTTTGCCTTCGAACAAAATTTATCCCCTTGACCTAGATAAGCTAATCTCCAATCTTGACCTTTGTGTCACTCATAAATACCCTTCCTTATACTTTATTTTAATGGCACAACAATCGTTAATCAGTATCTAATTTTAAACCCAAACTTTGTACCTATGTTCGTTCCAATCAAAATTGGAGACACAACATCGCCCCATTTCTTACAACCCAATATATGACGATAATATTTTTTGAGTCTACTATGTCCGTGATACTTGTTTCACTCCCAATCGAGACCCCATGCACTTCCAATTTATTAATGAACACCTAGGACACGATTTATATTTATTTTGGGGCAACCGACTCAACCTAACCCAAATGAGACCAAACACCAACCCAAACCCACACTCATACCCTCATGGCTCATACAAAATACCACACACCAATTTTCCCCACTATAATACGCCAAATATGGCTTCTACCCTAATACAATCTAAAATTTCCTTTTTGTGCAAATCCTAAACTATTAGGGACCTATGTGTAAAAGAATGGCTAGGTGTCCACCTCCTATTGGAGCAAAACCAAATGAAGAAAACCTTGTTCAGGTCTTGATCGGTCACCCATACCCTCCCCTCTTCATTTGCATGGTAATATGCAACTATACCTACTTTCAATCCTAACCCCCCATTCAAACCCTTATCCATCACCACTACTCATTCCTTCATGACAACACCCCACACACACTCCTAGGAATACCCTAGCCGGCCCTAATCCCCAAGCAACCTCTCTTTCTCTCCTCCTTTACTACACACTCCCTCTCTCCCTCAAAATTGATCACTCCTCCCCTCTTCTAACCGAAACCATCACCACTACCATCACCTTCCCTCCTCCACCACCACGACAGCAACCACCTTCACCTTCTCCCTCCATTGCAACTCAACCTGACCTCCCCCTCTTCCCTTCAACCCGCCACCACCACAACACGACCATCACCACCCCCACCCTAACAACAGCCACCTCCACCTCCTTCCTCCATTGCAACTCAATCCGATCTCCACCTCTTCCCTTCAACTCGCCACCACCACTACACGACCATTACCACCCTTACTCTAATAGCAGTCGGCCGATACCATCACCACCATCACCACCACCTCCTCCATTTTCTTCCTTCACCACCCTCACAGTCCTATCTTCCTCTACTTCTTCTCCTCCTCCCCTCGCTTAAGACCGCGCCACCGCCACCACCATCACCAAGCTACCACTACCTTCACCATCAGCCACGACCACCACCATCACCCCCCCACAACTAGTCCCGCTGTTGTAATTATTTTTGTGACTGCTGCTACTTGTTGTGGCTGTTATGATCGCTGTCGAGCCCCCTCCGGCGACCCCCGACAACTAGCGACCTCGCCTTTGGGCACCCCGATGACCGATGACCCTGCTGCAGCATCCTCGACCTCTACCACTGCCACCACTACTCCTACTGTTGTTGCTACTTATTCTCCTACTGCTGCAACTGTTGTTGCTATAGCTGTCGCTGCTGATCGTTCTTGCTGCTGCCATTGTCGGAGCACCTCCAGCAGGTCGGAGCTCCCCCCACCGTCCACCACCTGCAGAAGCACCCCTGGTCGACCTCTACATCAGCATACTGGACCCTAAGCCGCCGGGCTGAGCACAAACCCGAGCACACCCAAGCCCAGTCTAGTTCAACCGAGTTCTACCACCTATTTTAGCGAGGCAATATCTCCCTGCTCGCTCGGCCGATTCCTGAACCATCTTCTCTGGGATTCTTTCCACTTAACTCCCTTGCAATGTGTTTAATTAGAATAATTTAGTTTACTTTCTGTTGCTAGTAATTTAAGTTCCAAAATCGAAGAAAAATAGTTTTATAAAACTTGAAAATCTTTGATACAGAGTTGGTCTCATCAAACCAGACAACATTGTCGCGTACCGATTGCACCGAAAGATGCGTATGATATTTTTTGACGTATGGGCTTTGACATAATTTAATTCGGTCGCGTGTGCACGACAAAATGAACCCGTATCCATAAAAAATCTCCGTATCATAACTTTTTGTAATTACCCAATTACTTTGTGCACGCTTCTCGTATCGCGGCAAAATTTTGCCATTGGAATTGCAACATTTAACTTATCCTGTGACCAAAGTCTCGCCCGATTCGGAGACAGTCGGAAAATTACCACTTTTGCGGGCCCAATTCGACTTAACGAGCAAATTTATGATCGGATCACCGGAATCCAAAAATGGATATACCGTTGAGTTCATATCGTCGTTTAAAACTCGTTTGACCTATAATATGCTAAGTTTAGAGACCCTTGTTCTTGGCACATTTTTGGTGTAAGGCGGGCCCACTTGTTGACCCCGTGTTGACCAAAAACTGCCACTTTGCCCTTGTGTCCATATTGGACATATGGATATATATTTTTAAGTATCTCACTCATTCCATGACTGTTGGTGATATTTGTAACAACTTCCAGAGACATCTACTCAAGTCAACTTCTTGTGATGTTACTTCCTTAGCGAGTTTGTGTTCGAATCTTCGTCTGGCTTCCAAGCAAGTATACCTTGCCTTATTGTACTGTTTAAATTCAGTTATTATTATTCATATATTTTGTTCTCGGAATATTTTATAACTGTGCGCTTCTGAGTATGCCTCGGGTGCAGTCGACGAAGGCGTCGACGTTAGGACTTGTATTTGACCTAGAGTCTAGTGGACGTACCTAAAGTTGTGGAGTTATCATTATAACTCTGAGGCCTTTTTACGTATTATTTTACGTAATAGGGAGAGTTCATGATAGGACACGGGCTTATGCACTTGACTGGCCATCGGTGCAAGTAGCACGTGTGATGGTACTTAGCATAGTTATATTGCTCAAGATGACTTGCATTATAGTTACGAGATGTCCATGTCGTATTTGAGACTTGTACATTGTATTGGGCGGAAAGGATGACTAATAGACGTATGGGACACCCACCTTCTTTATGCAGATACCGCATTCTTCGGAGTGATACAGATGTATATATATACAGATCCCGCATTCTTTGGAGCGTTATGGGCATTACATGTGAAGATACCGCATTCTTTGGAGCGATATGGACATTACATGTGTAGATACCACGGTCTTCGAAGTTTTGGACGTTATGCTATACCTACCCATACGTACTAAGGTTGTCCTCAGATTGCATACACTTAGAATGATAGTTTATCCTGATTCACTTTACTCAGTATTTACCTTATGGCATATAATTTTTGTATCTTGTTACGTCCCTCTGAGGACCTGGTTATCTTTAAGGTTATTTGAGCAGGTTGCATGATGCTTGGTCTGGTGGTGTGTTGGACATCTTTGTAGGTATATTTATATCTTTCGTTTATTACAGTTATGTTCTACTTCCCATTATGATTATGCTATTATAGCCTAGTATTTATAAGCCTATATTGTTCTCTTGTCCTACTAGAACAGATATATTATTGGGCTGTAGACTAATTATGCGTACCATTCCTTCTTGAAATTTATTTATTGTGGATTGAGATTTAGTTTAGTTGTTGGAAGTTAGAACTAGATATTTAGCTTAATCACTTGACCGTGGACAGTGTAAGTGAACTTCGTCGGGTCCATTAAATTGAAAATCCCTACGGAGTTATACCAGCTGGCCATTTCCACGTGTATGGTCCCATATATTTTGGGACAGGGGCATGACACCTCGGCTGTGAGCCATGTCACAGCGGCAGTAACACCACAAATAGGCAGGTAGCCTAATGCTGAAAAGATAGAGAGTTGTAGCACAATACTACTAAGAGGCCGGTGGCCTCATGCTATAATGGGTGAGACCATTTGTGGTAGTTAACCTTGGCTGCGAGCCATGTTACAGTGGCGTAATACCGTATGGAAGCGCAAGGCTTTATGCTGGAATGTAGTACAGCACTACTAAGAGACTAGTGACCTCATGCTACAGTGGGTGATACCACAAGAGGTAGTTAACCTTGGCTGCGAGCCATGTCACAGCGGCATAGCACCACACAGAGAATAAGGCTTCATGTTAGGAAATGTTAAAATCTCTTAAAAGAACTCACCTAAGTGTATGAACAGAGATATATGCGGTCTCTTGAGGGTAAACTTGTAGACACCCATGATACATATACCAAAATTAGGTCATCACATGGCCGTTAATGTGCGACCAGAGGCACAGCTGATGTTATTGTGTGAGTGAAAAGAACAACAGCTATGGTTCAGAATTCAAGACTTAATCCATTCTTGTATCATACCGTTGTTTGACCCATGCGGAAAGATTAAAGTCATGGGCGACATCTATCCTAATGCATAATGGGCAGTCACTGTGAGGAACGCTCGACCATATATTGTGATATATGTGGGGGATTGTTGGTGTTTTCTACTTTGCTCTGGGAGTTATAGTCCCACATTGGAAAACCACCAATGTGTATATCTCAATATATAGCTTTGCTTAGTATTGGTATATGTAGATGGGGTGGTGGTCTATGTTGGTTGATTTTTCTAGAGTGATTAAGTGTGAACCCCATTATGATAATCTTTATTTTGTCACAACCTTTGGGAAGTTTTCCTTAGGAGCTAAGCCTCGAAGGGGCTTAGCGACTCGGACTCAGACTCTGGCTCAAGGGCACAAAGTGGCGCTTTGTTGGTGCACTTCGCTATGCGGACATGAACAATGCGGCCAGGGGCAATGCGGCCTGGAGCTATGCGGCTATGCGCTATGCGGCCAGCGAGCTTGTATAAGCGAGTCGCATGTAGAGGGGACATGGTCAGCTATTGATGGTGCATTTAACGCATGGTTATCCGTGCCATCCGGATTATGCGGCGAATGCGACACGAGGATATCTGTGCACAGTGGCTGCTGCTTTCATCGCTTGGCAGCGTTTGACGACGCTATCCTTGCAGTATGACCGACGACGGCGGCGGTGATGCATGTGGCTCCGGCGACTCATGCGGCTACGGCTACGCATGCGACATGGTGTCGGATAACGCATATGCCACCTTGAGCTTTCTCAAGCCGCATAGGTACTGTTCTCCTCTATATATAGAGTAACTTCTCTTTCTTTCACATGAGAGAAAAACATAGAGCACCAGAGCGATATGCGGCAGCAGTGTGAAACCTTCTTCAAAGTGTTCTCGAGAGATCCTGAAGGTGACCAAGAGCGTTCTAGAAGTTCTCATATGGACTTGCTGGATCCTGGGGCAGTTCATTGTATTGCGCGAATCTTGCCTTAAGATTCGGTAATTTTGATCACCCCAGCAAAGAGTTTCATTCTTTGTTTTTCTTTTCTTGTTCCCATTCCTTCTCATTGTAGCATCTGTGAACGTAAAAAGAAGAATGATTTTCTGATTCTTATTATATTTGCATTTTTTTGGGTCGTCTGTTTGTAACCTGTTCGTAGTTTAGTGCTGCTATGGAGTTGTGTGTCACTGTCGAGGCACTCTCGAGTGACTCATAGTGCACCAACTTTTGTAGAAGATGAACTCTTAAGTGATCCTTTACTTTGTGGACCTTCTCTACTTTGATTTGGCTTCGGGACTAACATATAGGGTGTGGTGGTCCATGTGAGAGTATTTTCTTAGCGAGTCTAAGTTTAAATCTCAAAAAAATAATATTTGTTTTTGTCACTCATTTTTTTGGAATTCTTTTGGGGACATAGCGACTCAGACTCAAAAACAAAGTGGAGCTTTGATAGCGCACTTTGCACTTTTCTTCGAACAACATCTGTGCGAGGCATTCTGCACGGGGCTATGCAAGAGGTCTGCGCACGGGCGTTTATGTATGGGCCCACACGAGGGTGTCTGCGCGGGGCTTCTACGCTCGGTTGCGTGTGCCTCACAGTTTATTGTTGCTATCAGCGCAGATTGTGCGGTTACGTGCGTCGTGCGACGCTCTCAGCGCAGACTGCTGCTGCTATCTACACAGGCTACACAATCTAACATATTTGGTTCATCTATCCCAAATTTTGTAGGATTTGGGAGTATGAGACTACAAAAGAGTTGGTGGTGACCTCCCCTATATATATATATATATATATATATATATATTGCGTGTGCCTCACAGTTTATTGTTGCTGTCAGTGCAGATTGCGCGGTTATGTGCGTCGTACGACGCTATCAGCGTAGACTGCTGCTGATATCCGCACAGGCTGCACAATCTAACATATTTGGTTCATCTATCCCGAATTTTGTGGGATTTGGGGGTATGAGACTATAAAAGAGTTGGTGGTGACCTCCCATATATATATATATATATATATATATATATATATATATATGCTCCTCTCTTGCTTCTAGTATTGAAAAAATAGGAGAGGGAGTGAGAGAGAGCTCCAGCCGGACCATTCTCTACGCGTCCAATCATTTACGCATATTATTCTCTGCGCGACAGATAGCGAGTGGAGTCTATTTGTCCAAGTTCTTTCCGAAGGTGACTCAGAGCATTCAAGAAGTTAATTGCTTGAACTTGCTAGTTCCTGAGAGCAGATCGTCATATAACACGAATCTTGCTTTGAGCATCAGTGATCGTCATCACCCCAATAAGACTTTTTTCTCTTGTGTGCTATCTTTCCTTTTCTGCTCTTGCTTTTGTTATATCTCATTGTAGAAACTGTGATTGCAAAGGAAAAAAATGTACTTCTGTTTTGTTTAACTTTTCTTGTTGCAAGTTGTAGTTTCAGAAGTTAGTTTATATCCTTCTCTACTTTTGATGTTTTTTTGTCACTTTGTAATTTCCTTAGCATTAGTGGCTTCGTTGTACAATTTGAAACCATCTTTGTATCCTTTGCACACAACACTATGTGTGCAAGGGCAAGTATCCGTGAATAACTTAGAAACTTATGAATAGTAACATTCAGCTGACAAAATTAAAAAAAACATAAAAAGTTATAATCACTAAATGGAAGAAAATATAGCTTATCAAAAATTGTGGACTGGTATACACCGACAAGTGATTGAGGACTTGGTGGAGAAGTACCAAACAAGATATATAGCTGCTCAGTCTATTCTGGATAGCGTCGCCCAACAATTTTTTTTCAGATTCCTCTCTTTTCATCTACAAGAAAGCTATAATATTATTGTTATCAGAAAATTTTAGATTCTTCTTGATAGTGTCCTTGTATATGTATATGGAATAACCAACTTCAATTTGTGGAGTCTGTTAAGCATCCACAATGGAAGAGATTTTAATTGCTACATTTTAATTTTAGTCAAATTTTGTAGCACTTAAAGACTGTAGTGGATACTTGTGCATATTTAAAAATTGCTAGAAAGCTACGAGCCACACTCTATATTGGGAGTGTGTCTTAACTCCTCTATATTAATTACTGGGTCCACCAAAAGTAACCAAACAGAAAAGAAAATTAAAGAGGGAAAACATATTTTTTTTTACCAAATATGGAAGAAAAATAAAGAGGAAAAACAAAGAGAAAAAAAAGAAGTGTTATAATGTGGATTACTAAAGGGTTGAATTTTCACTTTATTTTTTGTCCCATATTGGTTAGGTTTAGTATTACGTCTTCATTGGGTTGTAAAAATAAGACCTTTGCCTCCCACTATGTGATTACACTAATAAGAGATGTTCTCTCATATTCTTTTTCTTCCTTCTTCTACGTTTATTCTAACACGTTATTAGCACCAAACTCTAACGGAAGGAAATAAGTGAGAGCATCTCAGTGAAGCCGCCATTTGTAGATTTTTCACTTCGGTAATAGGTATGGTTATTCATGTTTATTTTTTTTGCATATGCATACCCTAGGCGCAGCCTGATGTTGATGTTTATACATCACTTGGCATACCGCTAGGAAAAAAAGAATAATTTTTATCCATTCATCTCAATTCTTTTAGTTAACTTTGATAGTACTCTGATGTTAATGGCATATAGATCTCTCAAAGAGAACGCTGGAGTTATTCTTTATTTATTTATTTATTTATTTATTTATTTATTTCTTTCTTTTATATATGTTAATACATTCAGATCAAAACCATCAGAGATCTGATGATCATGAACATGAATTATTTGGTCTATATATATAAGACTTCTGGAACATCATTGTTCAAAGCATACCATATGTGGTATTTTTGAAAGATTTCTTGAACATAACATTGTTCGAAGCATACCATGAACATCTAGTATTTGGTATTTACCTACGACTTCTAGAACATCATTGTTCAAAGCATACCATGAACAAGATTTGTTTGGTATAAATAAACTTCTGAAACATCATTGTTTGAAGCATACACTATGAACATGAATTATTTGGTGATTTACCAAGTTCTTATGTTAACTTGTTATTATTGATCTTATACAACATTATGTCGATTCTCACAAAGCATGATTTTAAGCCTCTAAACTTAGAAGGACAGAACTTTCTCAACTGGATATTGGATGCCGAATTGCACCTTAAAGCCAAAAGCTTATGTGACGCAATTGTGGCTGATAAGCCAATATTTGCACAAGATAAAGCGAAGGCTTTAATTTTCCTAAGACATCATATTCATGATGATCTCAAGGCTGATTACTTAATAGTCAAAGACCCCTTGGTTCTATGAAATCCTCTGGCTGGGAGATATGATCACCAAAAAATGGTCATACTACCAGGTGCTGTCCATGGATGGCTCAATCTACGTTTCCAAGATTATAAGACAATTACAGCCTATAATTCAGCTATGTTTAGGATTACTTTGCAATTGAAGTTATGGGGTAAAGAATTGACAGAGCATTCCATGCTAGAAAAAACATTCACCATATTTCATGCGACTAATATGACCCTACAACAGACGTATAGGGAGAGAAATTTTTAGAAGTATTCTGAACTCATTGCTGTCTTACTCGTGGCCGAGAAAAATAATGAGTTATTAATCAAAAACTACACTAGTAGAATAACTGGGTCTGCCCCAATTCCAGCTGAAGTGAATGCGACTAGTGCTAAAAAAAATATGACCAATACTAGGGGTCGAGGAAATTATAGAGGTAGAGGGCATGGACGCCGTAGAATCCAAAGAAATAGCTACAATCTGGGTCCAAGAAATGATACACAGTTCAAAAAATAAGGGATTTAATCCTCGATAAAACAATGCCCAAATTCCCAATCTAGCTGCTCCAACTGATAATTATAAACGTTGTAGAAGAGCTGGTCATTGGATGCGAAACTGTGGTACCTCACAAAAGAAAGTGGACGAGTATGAAGCCTCAAAGGGTGTGGAGACTAGTCTCATGGAGGGTACAACACACATAGATTTTAATAATTTCTTCCAAGATAAGGATGGAAACACAATTTTGGAAGACCAGTTCAACGCCATGATAGGCGAAGTCAATAAACGGGTTTAGAGATATTCGAATGAACGGATTTCATGTTGAAACCATGAACTATAATAGCAAAGAGTATCTTTGTATCACCTCTAATATTGGAAGCAATAATCTTATATTAGAAAAATGCAAGTTAATCTCCTCGGGGTTATATCAAACTACTCTGAAGGTAGTAGAATCTTATACCATCACTAGCAAAAGGCTAAAGGATCTAAGGAATCTAATCCTTTGGCATGACAGATTGGGTCATCCAGGATCGACTATGTTGAGAAAGGTCATCAACAATACCAATGGGCATAATTTATCATACCAAAGTCTTTCTTTTTCTACTGAACATTTGTGTGTAGCTTATTCACAGGGTAAACTCATTACAAGACCTTCACTTCTCAAAATAGCTCCTGAATCACCATCATTCCTTCAGAGAACACAAGGTGATATTTACGGACCAATTGATCCTGCTAGTGGACCTTTCATGTATTTTATGATTCTAATAGATGCTTCTAGTCGATGTCAAATGTTTTCTTACGCTCATCTAGAAATTTTGCCTTCTCCAATCTACTTTCTCAGTTGATTAAGCTTAAGACTCATTTTTCAGACCAACATGTTAGAACGATTCGACTTGATAATGCAGCTGAGTTCACTTTCCATACTTTTGATGATTATTGTGCTTCCATAGGAATAGAAGTTAAATATTCTGTCCCTCATGTTCATACCCAAAATGGTTTAGAAGAGTCCTTGATTAAGTATTTTCAGCACATAGCAAGGCCTTTACTCATGCAATCAAACTTACCCGTTTCTGTCACGCCCCGATCCCGAAAGGGTCAATCGTCCTCGCCGGATCCTTTACGGAACCAATTCGTCCTCGCTTGGGGCGTGATGCCGTGCGAGCCTGGAGTTGCGCTCGCACAAGGCAAGAACTTGCAGTTTTAGGAACCCATTTTGAAACACAATTTATAAAACACATTCACAGAGATTTGAACACAAATGCGGAAGAAACATGCTTTTCATTGATAATTAAGAGTAATTTACATAGAGTTTACATTGATGCGCCTTCTCGGCTATTGAATTGTATTACAAAAGATAACTCAAAATGCAGGGCGTGCTCCGTCAGATAGTCCACGTCGTTTGCACATTACACCCTTGTATAGATTGAAGTCCATGCCTCCAAAATAAACTGACTCCAGCTATACTTCTAAATAGAGGTGCTCCTAAAGCCTTCTCGCTAACGCACTAGCGTTGCACCGTCTGATTGCCTGAAATAGTTTCCCACAACGTGGGTCAGTACTCAACTTGTACTGGTGAGCGGGATGAATCCCACTCGACTAAATCGACACTAGCTTGTTAGGGGCGAGCATGCATTAAGATAGCTTCTATAAGGAAGCAAGTGAAATCAATTCATATCAGTTGCATGTTTTGATAGGAATAAAAATAGCATCGAATCCAACCAGTACACCGACTGCTTACTCAATCGATGCACGCCTTCCCTGAAACGAAACACAAGTATACTTATCATCTGCACAAGACAATAAGTTAGCATGCATTATATTCTATGCGGTCATTGGTGTGATCGACACCTTAGGGACATATTTCAAGCTTAGCGGCGCGCCCTATCAGCCAGGGTAACAAGCCCTGCTGGAGGTCCCGCTATGCATCGTGACGAGCACGAATCAAATATTTCCCTCTGGATCGATACGGTTCCAGTGCCCCGGAAAGCCGTTTCGAGGAAATGTCAAACCCTGTGCACAAGTTGTCCCAGACCATGCAAATGCATGAATAATTCATATTACATATAATGCATTAAAAGAAACATAAGAAGTAAGCAGCAACATATATATATCTCATGCAACAGTTTATATTTCCCAAGCGGTGTTCCGATTCAGTTATCCCATAAGTCCAAAACTCTATCCGAGGCACCAGGCCGCCACCAACAACCAACTTTCCTTATAAACAAGCTCAAATTATAAGGTGTGCAAGCATATGATAAATTAGTCTATAAATCCCATGTTCCTTTCTTAGTGGCTGGCATGCCTGTGGCTAAGGATTTCCTAGGCGTCCAACCGGGCATCATCGAGTGAACGATTGAAACTTAGAGATGTTGGCATGAAGAAGTAGGAAAGAAGGAACCAAACCACTCACCGGTTAAGGAAAAAGAGGCTGAAACTAGGAATCCCGCTAGCGACGATCAAACGTCAGTTACGCGGACCTGAAACAGCACGAGCACCGAGTTAGAAATCTTGCCTATCCTTCCTTGTCGAACTCCCCAAAACCTCAAGCTCCAAACGATAAAACCAACAGCAAAAACCAAGCAAATCGAAAGCAACACAAATCTAAAACCTCAAAGCGACAAGCAAGCAAAATCCAAGCAAAACCAAGCTACCAAAACACGAAAACTATTGGACTCGTTTCAATAGAGGCCTTTCCATGAGTTGGAAAGGATCATCGCATTTTGTCCGTGGCAAGAAGATGCCGAGATCTAAGTTACGACTCAGACGGACTAGCCACAAGCCTAATTACATAGTGCTCGTCCCGGTCGGATCGGGATTTGAGGCACTACATAATATACCACTAAGAAAAAGTTTCGACCCGAAACTTAAGAACAAGCCCCTACCTCCGACTCAAAGAACAACGAAGGATACTTCTCCTTCATCTCCGATTCGACTTCCCAGGTTGATTCCCCAACTGTATGGTTCCACCACAGCACGCGAACCAAGGACATCGTACGGTTATGAAGTACTTTTTCCTTACGATCCAGGATCTGCGCAGGCTCCTCTGAGTATGACAAATCCGTGCGCAATTCTAGCTGTTCGAAGCTAACTACATGACTCGAGTCATGCACATACTTCCGCAGTTGAGAAACGTGGAATACGTCGTGCACTCCAGCCAAGGCGGGAGGTAGTGCAATTCGGTATGCCACAGCTACCACCCGTTCTAGTATTTCAAAGGGGCCGACAAACCTGGGACTCAGCTTGCCCTTCACGCCGAAACGCATCACTCCACGCATCAGCGTCACTTTCAAGAAGACATGATCCCCGACCATGAACTCCAAAGGCCTACGATGAGTATCGGCATAACTTTTCTGTCGGCTCTGCGCAGTGCGGAGTCTTTCCTGAATCAAGCGAACTTTCTCGACTGCCTGCTCCACCAGCTCTGGCCCGAGTACCTGCCGCTCGCCGACTTCGTCCCAACAGATTGGAGATCAACACTTACGCCCATAGAGTGCTTCATACGGTGCCATCTGGATGCTCGATTGGTAGCTGTTGTTGTACGCAAACTCCGCCAACGGAAGGTGCGTGTCCCAACTAGTCTTTAAATCGATCGCACACAGCCGTAACATATCTTCAATTATCTGATTTGTCCTCTCTGTTTGGCCATCAATCTGGGGGTGGTATGCTGTACTGAACTGTAGCTTGGTTCCCAAAGCAGACTGTAGGCTAGTCCAGAAACGAGATAAGAAACGTCCGTCACGGTCAGAGACGATAGAAGCGGGCACTCCGTGTAATCAAACAATCTCATCTATGTAAATCTGTGCTAACCGATCGACGCTCCACACAACTTTTATAGGTAGAAAGTGGGCTAATTTGGTCAAATGATCAGACCCAAATCGCATCATGCCCCCGTGGCATCTTCAGAAATCCCACAATGAAATCTATAGTGATGTTGTCCCATTTCCACTCGGGAATAGCGAGGTTCTGCATCTCCCCGCCGGGCCTCTGATGTTCAGCTTTCACCTATTGACAGGCCATGCACTGTGACACAAAGGTCGCCACATCCCGCTTCATACCTTGCCACCAGAAGGTACCGCGTAAGTCCTTGTACATCTTAGTGCTCCCCGGATGCAAAGAATACTTCGCGTAGTGCTCTTCTGCCATAATTTCCTTTCGGAGTTCAGGGTCGCTAGGGATGCATAGCCTTCCTTTCATCTGTAAGGCCCCATCTTTGCCTGCCACAAAGTCAGACGTCTTCCCCGTCGAGATCAATCCGCGTACCTTCGCTAAGAACTGATCGCCCTCCTGAGCTGATTTGATTTTATCCCGTAAACTCAGTTCAAGATGGAGTGGTGCCAGCTGCACTCCTTGATGCCGAACTCGAAACTCGATGCCCATCGCCTCAAGATCTCGAAGTAAATGGTTGTTTATAGATAACGAGCCCACGTGCTTTTGACTCAGAGCATCAGCAACGACGTTTCCCTTGCCCGGAGTATACACGATCGTTAGATCATAGTCCTTAATAAGTTCTAGCCAACGCCGCTGCCGGAGGTTCAATTCCCGTTGGGTGGATAGATACTTGAGGCTCTTGTGATCTGTGAAGATTTTGCAAGCAACACCACAAAGATAATGCCTCCACAACTTCAATGCAAATACAATCGCCGCCAATTCCAAATCGTGCGTCGGGTAGTTCTTCTCGTGCGGCTTCAGTTGCCTGGAGGCGTACAATATTACCTTGTCCCGTTGCATGAGTACACATCCCAATCCGAGTCCTGAAGCATCACTGTATATCTGAAACTCTTCTACCCCATCCGAAAGTGCAAGAATAGGAGCTGAAACAAGACGCCGCTTCAATTCACTAAAGCTGGCTTTGCATTCATCACTCCAGTTGTATACAATCCCTTTCTGAGTAAGGCGAGTCAAAGACGAGGCTAGTTTAGAGAAATCTTTCACGAACCTACGGTAGTATCCTGCTAGGCCGAGAAAGCTTCGAATTTCGCTGGCTGACGTAGGTTGTTTCCAGTCCACCACCGCCTCTATTTTCTTCGGGTCTACGGCGACGCCTTCGGCCGAGACGACGTGACCAAGGAACGCCATGCTGTTCAACCAGAACTCACACTTGCTGAGCTTAGCGAACAACTTATGTTCTCATAATGTCTGTAACATGATCTTCAGGTGTTCCTTGTATTCCGCCTCGTTCTTGGAATATATTAGAATGTCGTCGATGAATACGATGACAAACTTGTCTACGTACTGCCGAAACACGCGGTTCATCAGATCCATGAAAGATGCAGGGGCGTTTGTTAAGCCGAACGACATCACAAGAAACTCATAGTGTCCGTAACGGGTTCTGAACGCAGATTTTTGAATATCTTCTGGTTTGATTTTCAACTGGTGATACCCTGACCTGAGATCAACTTTAGAGAAAACTGTAGCACCCTGCAGTTGATCAAATAAGTCATCTATCCTTGGCAAAGGGTACTGATTTCTCACGGTCGTCTTATTTAATTCTCGATAGTCAATACACAGCCGCATGGATCCATCTTTCTTCTTCACGAACAGTACCGGAGCACCCTACGGAGAAATGCTTGGACGTATGTATCCTCGGTCTAACAGATCTTACAACTGAACCTTAAGTTCTTTCAGCTCTGCTGGGACCATTCGATAAGGTGCCTTTGATATTGGTCGCGCATCCGGAAATGTGTCAATGCTGAATTCGATCTCACGATCAGGAGGCATTCTAGGCAGCTCGTCCGGGAATACGTCGAGTAAATCTGCTATAACATCAGCCTGAGCTGCATTTGCACTTTCCTGCCGGGTGTCTCGAACTGAAGCTAAGTACCCTTCACAACTCGAATGCAGCATACGCCTAGCCGAAATTGCTGATATCACCATTGCCGTCTTTGGTGCATCGCTGCACGAATAGTATAAGTCTGCCTCGCCGGGTAGACGAAATACGACTCGCTTCTCCGCGCACTCGATTGTTTCATGGCAAGCACCCAACCAGTCCATCCAGAGAATAATATCGTAATCCTTAATGTCTAGTACAATGACATCTAAGGAAAGCTTCCTCCCTCCGATACAAATATAACCATCCCTACAGATCGCATGGGCGGGCATGTCGACTCCCGAAGGTGTGCTTATGCAAAGATTCATAGTTAAGGGAGTAGAAGTAATTTATGCTCAACAGTAAAATCAGCAGATATAAAACTATGCGTAGCACCTGAATCAAATAAGACTCTAGCGGACAATTCTCTGAAAAGTAATGTACCTGTCACGATCGTTTCAGAGACAGATGCCTCATCCTGAGTCAAGGCATAGACTCGACCTTGAGCACCCTGACGTTGCGGGTTTACTGGCACAGCATTGGCATCACTTGCTGGAGGCCCCTTGTTCTGATTCCCGTTGTTCTGATTCGGCTTACCCTTCCGGCAGTTAAATTGTTTATGGCCCAGACGACCACATTTGAAACATCCAGTAACCCGATATTCGTTTACTCGATGCCCTGCTTTGCCGTACCTGGTACAGTTCGGTGCCTGAGTCTGACCCCTGTTATCCGACGTGTGCTGACGCTTTTATGCTCCATACCCTCCCATTTCCTGAGGTCGTTTATTATTTTTGGTACGGGGGGTTTGCACTTCTGCCTTTGGGGGACAGCGTCCAAAGATCCGCTCGCTTCCCAGGGCTGCTTCATAACATTCCCTGTAGGTTTGATATTTCTGATTGATGACGTCCCTACGCAACTCATCATTCAAACCTTTTTGAAAGCGATAGCACCACGCCTGCTGGTTAGGCAAGAAGTGCCTCGCAAACTTTGCTAGCTTAGCGAACACTGAGTCGTAATCGTCAACAGACAAACTCCCTTGCACCAGATTGCTGAAGTCGTCTTCTTTTTGTTGACGCACGGCCCTGGGAATGTATTGTTCAATGAAGGCTGATTTGAACATTTCCTAAGTTATTTTACAGTTGGGATTGGCATCGTAAATCCCTTGTTTCGTTGCCTCCCACCAATCATGCGCACGCAGTTCCAGCTGAACCGATGCACAGGCAACTTGCTTGGATCCCCGGATGCCAACCAGGTTGAAGAGTCTCTCCAGCTTAGCAATCCATCCCAACACCACGTCCGGTTCCGCTCGTCCATTGAACGTAGGTGGATAAATTTTTGTAAACTTTGCTGCTCGGCAGGTGTTCCTAGCTGAAGGCTGAGTTTCTTCTGACTCATCTTCTATCGCCACGGCCGGTAGTGTGGCAGGAGTCACAGTGGCAGTCCCGTTGCTTGGTACCAAGGATGCGATCAGTTGCATCATGGTATCCATCTGCTTCTGCTGAGAAGCAAATTGCGCCTGTTGCGTAACGGCTTGTTGTTGCTGCACCTCCATGAGATGCATAAGCCGTTCCGCCATACCGGTTGAACCCGCTCCTCCGGATTCTCCAGAACTTGTCGGATCGCTCTGGATAGGCTGAGCACTGCTTGCAGCGGCAGTATTTTTCTTAGCCATAGCTACAAAAGAGAGTAGCTTGTTAACACTCAAAAATTGATAGATTTTATATCTACGGGCTCATTGTATAGGCGACTCATCTGATGCAGCGGACGCCGAACGCAATTCAATTGAGAGGCGCATCAAACTCCTTTAAATTCCTTTAAAATCCCAAGGAAGTACAGCCGTGCTCTGATACCAATATGTCATGCCCCAATCCCGAAAGGGTCAATCGTCCTCGTCGGATCCTTTACGGAACAGATTCGTCCTCGCTTGGGGCGTGATGCCGTGCGAGCCTGGAGTTGCGCTCGCACAAGGCAAGAACTTGCAGTTTTAGGAACCCATTTTGAAACACAATTTATAAAACACATTCACAGAGATTTGAACACAAATGCGGAAGAAACATGCTTTTCGTTGATAATTCAGAGTAATTTACATAGAGTTTACATTGATGCGCCTTCTCGGCTATTGAATTGCATTACAAAAGATAACTCAAAATGTAGGGCACGCTCCGTCAGATAGTCCACGTCGTTTGCACATTACGCCCTTGTATAGATTAAAGTCCATGCCTCCAAAATAAACTGACCCCAGCTATACTTCAAAATAGAGGTGCTCCTAACGCCTCCTCGCTAACGCACTAGCGTTGCACCATCTGATTGCTTGAAATAGTTGCCTACAACGTGGGTCAGTACTCAACTTGTACTGGTGAGCGGGATGAATCCCACTCGACTAAATCGACACTAGCTTGTTAGGGGCGAGCATGTATTAAGATAGCTTCTATAAGGAAGCAAGTGAAATCAATTCATATCAGTTGCATGTTTTGATAGGAATGAAAATAGCATCGAATCAAACCAGTACACCGACTGCTTACTCAATCGATGCACGCCTTCCCTGAAACGAAATACAAGTATACTTACCATCTGCACAAGATAATAAGTTAGCATACGTTCTATTCTATGCGGTCATTGGTGTGATCGACACCTTAGGGACATATTTCAAGCTTAGCGGCGCGCCCTATCAGCCCGGGTAGCAAGCCCTGCTGGAGATCCCGCTATGCATCGTGACGAGCACGAATCAAATATTTTCCTCCAGATCGATACGGTTCCAGTACCCCGGAAAGCCGTTTCGAGGAAATGTCAAACCCTGTGCAGAAGTTGTCCCAGACCATGCAAATGCATGAATAATTCATATTACATACAATGCATTGAAAGAAACAGAAGAAGTAAGTAGCAACATATATATATATATATATATCTCATGCAACAGTTTATATTTCCCAAGCGGTGTTTCGATTCAGTTATCCCATAAGTCCAAAACTCTATCCGAGGCACCAGGCCGCCACCAACAACCAACTTTCCTTATAAACAAGCTCAAATTATAAGGTGTGCAAGCATATGATAAATTAGTCTACAAATCCTATGTTCCTTTCTTAGTGGCTGGCATGCCTGTGGCTAAGGATTTCCTAGGCGTCCAACCGGGCATCATCGAGTGAACGATTGAAACTTAGAGATGTTGGCATGAAGAAGTAGGAAAGAAGGGACCAAACCACTCACTGGTTAATGGAAAAGAGACTGAAACTAGGAATTCCGTTAGCGACGATCAAACGTCAGTTACGCGGACCTGAAACAGCACGAGCAACGAGTTAGAAATCTTGCCTATCCTTCCTTGCCGAACTCCCCAAAATCTCAAGCTCCAAACGATAAAACCAACAGCAAAAACCAAGCAAATCGAAAACAACACAAATCCAAAACCTTAAAGCGACAAGCAAGCAAAATCCAAGCAAAACCAAGCTACCAAAACACGAAAACTATTGGACTCGTTTCAATAGAGGCCTTTCCATGAGTTGGAAAGGATCATCGCATTTTGTCCGTGGCAAGAAGATGCCGAGATCTAAGTTACGACTCAGATGGACTAGCCACAAGCCCAATTACATAGTGCTCGTCCCGGTCGGATCGAGATTTGAGGCACTACACTTTCAGCTTGGGGATATGCCATATTATATGTTGCTAAATTGATCATTGTTAGGCCAACTGTACATCATAAATTTTTACTATCACAACTTGTGACGGGCCATCAACCTAACATATCTCATTTGCGTAAATTTAGTTGTGCTGTTTATGTTCCTATTCTCCCTCCTCAATGCTCTAAAATGGGACCTCAGCGCCGTTTAGGAATTTATATTGGTTTTGATTCACCGTCAATTATTAGATATTTGGAACCTTTAACTGGTGATATTTTTATTGCTTAGATTCACAGACTGCCATTTTGATGAGACTAAATTCCCTCCGTTAGGAGAAGATAAGGAAGAAAAGAATATTCTTATAGAACCATTTGCCACAAATAAACGACATAAATTATCGTGGGATAATCCCACTCTGTCTCATCTAAATCCTCGTACTAATCAATATGAAATTGAGGTATGAAGGATATTGCATCTACATGAGATTGCAAATCAAATGCCAGATGTATTTACTAATGTAGCTAAAGTGATTAAATCACATGTGCTCGCTGCAAATGTGTCACTACCATATTTTCTAGGAAAGGGTATTTTGGTCATTCATAATTAATTAATGTGCATGTGGTATATTTATTTATTGTATTATTTATTTATTATTAATAGGCTACATAGTAGATTGGACTTGTGTTAGTGGACCAAACTAGATTAGACATGACTCTTAGACCAACATTTATTCTAGTTAGACTTGAGCCCAACCACAAGCCCAATTTATTAAGTTAATGACTTAATTAGTTAAACCAATTGGATTAGAACCTTCCACCCTTAATTATTTTCTCCATGACAAGCTAACAAGGACAATTGGGAAATTTTATACTTGCTTGGAGAGCAAGCTAGGGGCCGGCCACTTAGAGGGAGACGAGAGACTTCTCTTTTCATTTTATTTCACCCAATTCTAGATCTAGAATTTTTCTCTTTCAAATCCCTTCATTCCCTACGCAAATTTCTACCCAAATTCTCTCCCAATTCTTTCTCTACTCACCATTGGAGGCTATTAGAACAAAGATGAGGCAAGGATCTACAAGGAGGTGAAGAGTGCACATGTTGAAGACTCTTTGCATCTATTTGGAGACTTGCATTGAGAATCCATCTCCCAATAGGTACAATTTAGTTTTTCCCTTATAATTATACTCTAAATCTATAGTTTAATCATTAAGAACCCTCTCATGTACTAGGACTACCCATAGGAAGATGAATTGGTTCATAGGAGGCACATGGAGAAAGTTATGATATATTTTTTGCCAATTTAGGGGGAATTCCGAGATTGGCACATCATATATTTGTCAATAGGTTAATTAGACCAAATTAACATATGTTTGATTGTGTGAGACTAGTTTCGTATCCACAAAGGGATACATATAGGCTGTATCACGACAATTTGGTGATACGGGTCGATTTGGGAGTTTTTCCTTTGACACGGGTGTTACACATGCCATATTTTGACACAGACACGTAGTTGAGTAGTTAGCACTTTGTATTTCTCATAATTATGACTCTTGACTTTCTTATATTATTGGTGATGCATTTGGTATTGTGTTGGGGCCGTATCACAAGCATATCATAGGTTGAGTGTGATACGGGTGCGGTGCACTCCATGTGTTTGATAAAATGTTTAATACTCTAGTAGTGGTTGCTTATATCTATTTTAGATTGCTATGGGGTCTGTGCATAGCATGCAACATGCTGATGTTGTTATGGTTGGTAGAGGTTGTTGTTGTTGAACTGTTGTTGGCTTGATGGTTGTTTTGAGGTTAGTGTGGACTAATTTGGTTTACTCGTGGACTGTCAAGATAGAGTTTAGATATGAGGGTATTTTATGTATTAGTATAAGGGGTGTTGGTATGTTTGTGTTGACAGTAGTAAGGAGAGGGGACTATTAGCAGTCAAGAGCAGGGAGATGGGGGAGTGTTACCAGTTGAACACAACAATGAAAGGAGGGAGCCTTGGAGCATAACAACTCCCTTGTACTGCAACAAGCAAGGTCGGGCTGTGCACACTGCACTGCACACAGTGATGGAAAGAGCACAATAGTAATGAGATGAGTGATCTGTTGAATGTTAGAGAGGGGTGGGGATCGGGTACCAAGTGTACCTGAGTACACTTGGTGATAGTACACCGTGAGCACTGTCTGATGTTGGAGCGACAGCAGTTTCACTGCTTGGCAGTGTACTGTTTTACATGAGAGGTGTTAGGACCAGATGCAGTATGTTTTTGCATAACTTGTTGAGTTATGATCAGTTGCATCACTGCAGGAATTACACAACAGGAACAATAAGGTAAGTTATCGGTGGTGGTTTAACTGTTAGTTAGTATTAATATGTTTAGTTAATTGCTAAGTTAGAAGGAGGTATGTATTGGGTTTTATTGGTGTCAATATAGGAGTATACCGGTATCATGTGTGGGGGCGGAGTTGTGTCCTTTGATATAGTGTACCTATCTGTGTGGGGGTGTACTGTTCTGAACTAGAGCATGGCAGCAGTGAGCAGTAATGTGTGAGTTGGTTAGTTTATGGGTATTAGATACTTAAGTAGTATATCATATAAGTCAGTATATAGTAGATACTAAGAGATATATAGGAATTTGATATCAGTAAGGGTAGTGCTTTACCTTGTACAATACCAAGGTAAAGCGAGATAAAGTATCACGGGGCATTGGTATCTGATACCAATGGGTAGCTAATTGTCGTGTTTGGCTCAAAGCCAAGTATATCATAAGGCTAGTATAGTATTATTAATACTAATAGATAGTTATATTAAAGTATCTTGAGTATCTTGAGATATGTAATCGTATCGATATTCATATATCCTAATATAGCTATTATAGCCTAGTTGAGTAGTGTTTGGACCTAATAACCTAGAGATGGACTCATACAATCTAGAAATAGTTAATTTGACTAGTTTGACCTAGAGTTGACCTATTTTGACTGTTTTAACTTAAAATTGGCCTAATGACCTAGATTTGGACTAGTTTATCTTGTATTCATTCCAAAATCTTGTATTGATGTAATATTCCATATTTAGGTCTCCGAGGCACCATTCCGGACATCTTCGATATTATTCGCCGGGTTTCCAGTAAGTGCATTCTCTGAAAGTTTTCCATTTATGATATCCTCTAAGTTTCTTGTATTTAGTATAGATATCCTTGATTTTTCTGACACTTGGTTACACGGATTGGTATTCCTGGATCCCGTCATCAGATGTTATTCCTTGTAGTTCCTGGTGTATCTCTTGTGCGAGCCCCGTTGTTCTTGTGCGAGTATGGACACTGATTTATGAGAAGAGTTATGACTTCTCATAGAATTTTGTGTCATAACGTGCCATGGTTGGATCCACTATACCAGTCGAGGGGGGGGGGGGGAGGCAGGGAGTATTTAGTGTAGATATCTGATCATTTCTCGGAGTTATTATTTTTCATGAATAGTGTTAATCATGCACCACACATATGATTAACTAGGCAGTGGTTCTTGAGCAGTACCCAAGCCGATCACATGTTATCACTGGTACTCACTCACTTAGATAGTTGTTTTATCTTCCATATATGATGTTTGTATCATCTGTATGTATTTTCCATATTTTCCTATTTCAGTATATTCCTGCCATGCTCTGTTCCTTTTGTTTATGCTCTCTATTTACTGTTACATAGTTTTTATCATTTATTAGAACTGGTTTTAGAGTTGTACTTTGCTCATTTTCTAACTGGATATATTTTTCCCAGATGACACTAAGGAGTGATATCCCACTCACTATGGGCCTCTGGACGTAGTTGGCTAAGAGCTAGAGACTATAGCTCAGGAGGGACTCATCCCGGTTGAGACAGATAATACTTTAACAGTAGCTTAGTAGATAGGCTTATTTTGTACTGGATTTGTCTCCAGCTTTTAACAGTTAGATTTATATTCTATTTGAGAATCATTGGATATTATTTCTGTCTTGTGAGTTATACTTGACTCTTCAGTTCTTTATATCATATTTTGTGTATTGTTCCATCTTATAGTTCTGTGATTGAGCATTCATATTTCATTGGTGACATTATATATTTTGGTGTTCATTATTGCTAGATAGTATAGTTTACCCAAATAGCATTCTACCATCAATACTGTGGCGTAGGATGGATGTACTCACATTCTCGTGCCCCTACATTGGGTACGGATCATGACACATTCTTAGTGGTGGCCTATGCAGGTCTTCGAGGTCACAAATAGTGCGATTCGTAGTGGTGCTATGATTTGAGTGCTATTACGAGCCTGTTTCAGGATATAGGATATAAGCTATAGGCCAAGAATACTCAATCACAACTAGGAAAAAAACTCTATTATTCATTTCAACTGTTCTTCTTTGATATTGATAAATTGAGCTTTAACTGTCCTTCTTTGAAAATATTCTATCTTGTGCCATATTAATTATTTTATTTTGTTTTGCCTCAGGATGCCGCCTAGGTCTCGATCACAGCGTGGAGGAGCTGCTTTTGAGGGATCTGCGACTTCCCGAGAGCTTGCACCAGTCACTTCTCCGGTGATTGGCGTATTAGCTGCGTTCGGGGGTCCACCCCCAGTACAGAGGGATGTTCCAACTGCGACTGAGGGACTTCCACCTCCACCTCCCGTGCCGATAGATGCGACCCAGATGTTCGCACTATTTTGCGAGATGCTGGAGGCTCAGAGGGCCCAGTCAGAGGTTCACCAGAGGCAGATCGACATATTACGACAGGGTATTGAGAGTGCTCATCAGCTTGCCTGTGCTATAGTAGAGAGAGAGAGGTTCCAGTCCAACAGCAAGTTGCTCCGCAAGTTGCCCCGCTTCGACCGGGTAGTATACAGGACTTCAAGAAGCTGCAACCTCGGGTCTTCAAGGGGATTGAGGGCATCGTCTATGCTGATGATTGGCTCAAGGATATAGAGCGTCTCATGAGAGTGTCCCGTCTTTTTGAGGATCTAAAGTTTGAGGCAGTGAGACTTCAGCTGTTCAATATCGCCCGCACTTGGTTCAGGAATGAGCCACTTCTTGCTGATATAGAGCAATCTTGGGAGGTGTTCAAGGACCTATTCAAGAGAAAGTTCTTTGCTCGAGTGGATATGTTGGACTTGGGGAGGCAGTTTGAGAGCCTTACTCAGGGAAGCATGTCGGTAGAGGAGTACGCCGCAGAGTTCGGGAGGTTGAGCCATTTTGCAAAGTATTTAGTGAGGGAGCCAGAGGTTCAGGCTATCCGCTTTCATGAGGGTCTGAACTGGGAAGTGAAGATCCTTATCCCGTCTTTCTATCAGACGTATTCTCAGATACTTGCGGAGGTACGCAAGATTGAGCGGGAGTTAAGCTTGAAGCGCAAGAGAGACCGCAATTCTTTTCTGGAGGCTAGTAGCAGCGCGGGGCATGCTAAGCGTCCTCATCTCCAGTCTAGGCCTTTTCAGCAGCCACATCAGTATCCGACTCCATCTAGGGTGCCAGTCCACCAGGCACCACAGCAGCAGCAGAGACACTTATAATACGCTTTCTGCCACTACTGCAAGAAGCCCGGCCATATCTGGAAAGTTTGTAGGAAGATATTGGGAGTTTGTCTGTATTGTGGCATAGAGGGGAACCAGATGAGAGATTATCCTACCACCCCTCGTCGTGCAGCTCATGAAGTAGCTCCATCTCAGAGAGCACAGGCGAGGCCACCTACAGTAAAGCCGAGGGGATCATCGCTTTTGACCCAGTAGCAACATTATGCCCAACACCAGCATCAGGGAGGTGCACCTCAGGGACGAGCGTTTGCTATGAAGGTCGAGGAGACCGAGCCCACCGAAGATGTCGTTGCAGGTTCTGTTCTCCTTAATTCTTTTCAGATTTAGCTTTGTTTGATAGTGGTACTTCTCATAGTTTTGTATCTATTTCTTTTGGTTTGAAGCATCATTTGGTAGCTTAGTCTTTGGTTAGGACTTGCAAGATCATGACCAGGGGAGACATTATCCTGATTAGTGATGTTTGTAAGGATCAGAGAGTTACTCTGAAAGGCCGGAAGCTGAGTGCGTGTCTACTTGTTATGCCACTTCCGATCTACAATATTGTACTCGGGATAGATTGGTTGAGTAGGCACCATGCTAGTATAGATTACAAAGGAGGTAGAGTTTTGTTTAGCCTGCCAGGAGAGCCAGAGTTTGAGTTTTCTAGAGGAGCTTCGAAGTAGGAAGAAGGCATTATCTATGGAGCTATAGTGGAAGACAAGGAGTTTTCGCATCCGTTGATAGCATAGTTTTTAGATGTGATTCATGAGGAGATGCCAAGTTTACCGCCAGATCGAGATATTGAGTTCTCTATAGACTTGATACCCAGTGTAGAGCCAATTTCACAGCATGTCTATAGAGTGAACAACAACGAGCTGGTCGAGCTGAAGAAGTAAGTAGATGAACTGCAGGATAAGGGATTTATCAGATCCGGTTCTTTACCGTAGGGAGTTCCGGTATTATTTGTACCGAAGAAGGATGGATCGGTGCGCATGTGAATCAATTACAGGGCATTGAATAATCTCACTATCAAGAACAAATACCCGTTATCGCGGATTGATGATTTGTTCAATCAGTTAAGTGGCGCCAAGGTGTTCTCCAAGATAAACTTAAGATCAGGCTACCACCAGGTGAAAGTGAAGCTAGAGGATATTCCGAAGACTGCTTTTCAGACTCGGTATGGCCAGTATGAGTTCATGGTAATGCCGTTTGGATTGACTAATGCCCCGACGGTATTTATTAATTTGATGAACAAGGTGTTCCACCAGTACCTTGACAAGTTTATGGTGGTATTCATCGATGACATTCTCATATACTCGAAGACACCGGAGAAGTACGAGGAGCATCTACGAATTATGTTGGATGTGCTGAGGAAGGAGAAGCTGTATGGAAAGCTGTCCAAGTATGAGTTCTTCCTGGACAAGGTTGAGTTCTTGGGGGCATGTTATGACAGGTGATAAAATTTCAGTGGATCAGAAGAATATCACAGTAGTGGAGTCTTGGAAGACCCCGAGTTCAGTGGCAGAGATCAGGAGTTTCTTGGGTCTGACAGGTTACTACAAAAAGTTTATGCAAGATTTCTCGAGGATTGTTGAGCTAATGACCAGACTCACCACGAAGAACACAAAGTTTGTTTGGACAGAGGAGTGCCAGGCTGATTTTGAGGAATTGAAGAAGAGGTTGACGTCTGCTCCTATTTTGACGTTGGCATCAGGGTCCGGAGGTTTCACTATTTATAGTGATGCATTAGGAAAATGGTTGGGTTGTGTTATCCAACAGAATAAGAATGTGATTTTCTATGCATCCAGGCAATTATGTCATCATGAGAAGAACTATCCTACCCATGATTTGGATTTGGCGGCGGTCATCTTTGCTCTGAAATTTTAGAAATATTATCTGTACGGAGAGCGTGTAGAGATCTTCACGGACCACAAAAGCTTGAAGTATGTTTTCACTCAGAAGGAGCTGAACATGAGACATCGTCGATGGCTGGAACTGATAAAAGATTTTAATATATCCTTACAGTATCACCCAGGGAAGGCTAATATGGTTGCTTATACCTTGAGCAGGTATCCGGTAGCTATGATTCTAATGAGGGACCAATATTTGTTGGAGGATCTGGAGAGCCTGGGCATTGAGGTGATAGTTTCTGGGATTGCGATGCAGATGTTGGGTTTGCAGATACTTTCAGTTTTGATGGACAGGATCAAGGCATCTCAGTATGAGGACATGTCTATGAGGATCATGAGAGCACATGTTCGAGACGGATTAGAGGTTGATTTTATCATTGCAGAGGATGGATCTTTGAGACATTGAACCAGATTATGTGTGCCTAGTGGGGAGATGCGTGAAGAGGTATTGCAGGAAGCGCACCACTCTCAGTATTCCATGCATCCAGGTGCCAAAAAGATGTATCGGGATATGCAAGAGAGTGTGTGATAGTATGGCATGAAAAGGGTGGTGGCACAGTTTGTATTGAGATGCTTGGTGTGCCAGCAGGTGAAAGCTGAGAGACAGAGGCCAGGCATTTTACTTCAGCAATTACCCATTCCAGAGTGGAAGTGGGAGCACATTACTATGGATTTTGTGTCCGGACTTCCACGATCTCCCTAAGGTAAAGACGCGATTTGGGTCATCGTTGACAGGTTGACCAAGTCGGGCCACTTTTTGCCTTTCAAGGTGGGTTTGTCTAAGGAGAAGCTGGCATAGTTATATGTGAGGCAGATCGTCAGGATACATGGGGTTCCCATCAGCATAGTCTCAGATCGGGGTTTTACTTCTCATTTTTGGAGGAGTTTGCAGGCGAGCTTGAGCACCCAGCTCAAGTTCAATACTGCATATAACCCCAGATATATGGGCAGTCAAAGAGGACCATTTAGACTCTCGAGGATATGCTATGTACCTGTGTACTAGATTTTGGGGGATCTTGGGAGGATCATCTCCATTTGGTTGAGTTTGCTTATAACAACAACTACCAGGCCAGTATAGAGATGTCAATATTTGAGGCTCTGTTCGGTCGGAGATATCGCACTCCCTTGTCATGGAACGATGTTGGAGATAGCTTTGCTAGGGCCAGAGATGGTGGTGGATGCAGCGAAGAAGGTTAAGATGATCAGGGATAGCCTTCGGGTGGCGCATGACAGACAGCGACATTGGGCCGATAGTCACCGGAGACCTTTGGAGTTTGAGGTATAGTTTTAGATTCTTGTTCTGTGCATGATATTGGTTGTTCGTTATAGATTAAGTTCTTAAGATTGTGTTTTATTCTAGGTTGGAGGTCTGGTATTTTTGAGGATTTTTGTAACACGAGGCACGATTTACTTAGTCCACGATTTATCGAACCCTTCAGTATTCTCGAAAGGGTCAGTGCAATTGCCTACAGACTAGACTTACCACCTACATAGGAGGGAGTTCATAACATGTTTTATGTGTCACAGTTGAGATGGTACGTGACGGATCCTACTTACGTATTGTATCACTCAGAGATAGAGGTAGGCCCTACTCTTAGCTATCCAAAGCAGCCAGTTAAAATTTTGGATCAGAGAGAGAAGGTGCTGAGAAACCAGACCATTCCCTTGGTATGCGTCGCATGAAGGCATCACTCTCCGGATGAGTCTACCTGGGAGAGAGAGGATAAAATGCGAGAGCGTTGCCCATATTTCTTTGTACCTTGAGGTATGTTCTTTCCTGATTCTATTTCTACTTTTCTAGGGGTATTTTCGTCTTTGAATTTCGAGGATAAAATTATTTTAAGGGGGGTAGATTTGTTACTACCATATTTTCTAGGAAAGGATATTTTGGTCATTCATAATTAATTAATGTGTATGTGGTATATTTATTTATTGTTAATAGGCTACCTAATAGTTTGGACTTGTGTTAGTGGACCAAACTAGATTAGATATGACTCTTGGACAACATTTATTCTCGTTAGACTTGAGCCCAACCACAAGACCAATTTGTTAAGTTAATGACTTAATTAGTAAAACCAATTGGATTAGAACATTCCATCCTTAATCCTTTTCTCCATGACAAGATAACAAGGACAATTGGGACATTTCATACTTGCTTGGAGAGAAAGCTAGGGGCCGGCCACTTAGAGGGGGGAGAGAGACTTCTCTCTTCATTCATTTGACCCAATTCTAGATATAAAATTTTCCTCTTTCAAATTTCTTCATTCCCTACACAAATTCCTACCCAAATTCTCTTTCAATTCCTTTTCTACTCACCATTTGAGGCTATTGGAATAAAGAGAAGGCGAGGATCTACAAGGAGGTGAAGAGTGCACAAGTTGAAGGCTCTTTGCATCCATTTGGAGACTTGCATTAAAAATTTATCTCCCAATAGGTACAATTCAGTTTTTCTCTTATAATTAGACTCTAAATATGTAGTTTAATCATTAAGAATCCTCTCATGTACTAGGGCTACCTATAGGAAGAGGAATTAGGTTCATAGGAGGCCCATAGAGAAAGTTATGATGTATTTTGTGCCAATTTTGGGAGAATTCCGAGATTGGCACATCATATGTTTGTCAATAGGTCAATTGGACCACAATGACATGTGTTTGGTTGTGTGAGACTAGTGTCGTATCCACAAAGGGTTATATGTAGGCTGTATCACGATAATTTGGTGATACCGGTTGATTTGGGGTTTTTTTTCCTTCGACACAGGTGTTACACATGCCATATTTTGACACGGACACGAAGTTGAGTAGTTTGTACTTTGTATTGCTTATAATTATGACTCTAAACTTGCTCACATCATTAGTGATACATTTGGTATTGTGTTGGGGCGGTATCGCAAGTATATCATAGATTGAGTGTGATACGGGTGCGATGCACTCCATATGTTTGATAAAATATTTAATACTCTACTAGTGGTTGCTTATATCTATTTTAGATTGCTATGGTTAGTGTATGATATATATATATATATATATATATATATATATATTCAATTGGTTATGGTTTACTAGGTGTTTATGTATATATGCCTGTGTATCATATGAGGATAGTAGAGTGCTTGTTGTGGACTGTGTGGGGGTTTGTGCACAGCATGCAACATGCTAATATTCTTATGGTTGGTGGAGGTTGTTGTTGTTGAACTATTGCTGGCTTGGTGGTTGTTTTGAGGTTAGTATGGACTGATTTGGTTCACTCTTGGACTGTCAAGGGGGAGTTTAGATATGAGGGTGTTTTATGTATTTGTGTAAGGGGTGTTGGTATGTCTGTGTCGACAGTGGTAAGGAGAGGGGACTGTTAGAAGTCAAGAGCAAGGATATGGGGGAGTGTTACCAGTCGAACACAACAATGAGAGGAGGGAGCCTTGGAGCACATCAGCTCCCTTGTACTGCAGCAAACAAGGTCGGGCTGTGCACACTGCATTACACACAGTGATGGAAAGAGCATAACAATAGTGAGATGAGTGATCTATTGAATGTTATAGAGGGGTGGGGCTCGGGTACCAAGTGTACCTGAGTACACTTTGTGACAGTACACCGTGAGCACTGTTTGATGTTCGAGCGGCAACAGTTGTACTGCTGGGCAGTGCACTATTTTACCTGAGAGGTGTATAAGACCAGATGCAGTATGTTTTTGCAAAGCTTGTTGAGTTATGATCAGTTGTATCACTGCAGGAATTATACAACAACAACAGCAAGGTAAGTTATCAGTGGTGGTTTAACTGTTAGTTATTATTAATATGTTTAGTTAATTGCTAAGTTAGAAGGAGGTATGTATTGGGTTTTATTAGTGTTAGTATAGCAGTGTACCGGTGTCATGTGTGGGGCAGAGTTGTGTCCTTTGATATAGTATACCTACCTGTATAGGGGTACACTATTCTGAACTAGATCATGGCAGCAGTGAGCAGTAATGTGTGAGTTGGTTAGTTTATGGGTATTAGATACTTAAGTAGTATGTCATATAAGTTAGTATATAGTAGATACTAAGAGATATATAGGAATTTGATATCAGTAAGGGTAGTGCTTTACCTTGTACAATACCAAGGTAAAGCGAGATGAGGTATCACGGGGCATTGGTATCTGATACCAATGGGTAGCTAATTGTCGTGTTTGGCTCAAAGCCAAGTATATCATAAGGCTAGTATAGTATTAGTAATACTAATAGATATTTATATTAGAGTATCTTGAGATATGTAATCGTACTGATACTCAGATATCCTAATATAGCTAGTTTAGCCTAGTTGAGTAGTGTTGGGACCTAATAACCTAGAGACAGACTCATAAAATCTAGAAATAGTTAGTTTGACCTAGAGTTGACCTAGTTTGACTATTTTGACTTAGAATTGGCCTAATGACCTAGATTTGGGCTAGTTTAACTTGTATTCATTCCAAAATCTTGTATTGATATAATATTCTATATTTAGGTCTTCGAGGCACCGTTCTGGATATCTTCAATATTATTCGTCGGGTTTCAGGCAATTTATTCTCTGAGAGTTTCTCATTTATGATATTCTCTATGTTTCTTGTATTTAATGTAGATATCCTTGACTTTCTTGACACTTGGTTACACAGATTGGTATTCCTGGATCCCGTCATCAGATGTTATTCCTGGTATTTCCTGGCATATCTCTTGTGCGAGCCCCGTTGTTCTTGTGTGAGTACGGACACTGATTAATGAGAAGAGTCACGACTTCTCATAGAATTTTGTGTCATAACGTGCCATGGTTGGATCCACTATACCAGTCGGGGGGGGGTAGTATTTAGTGTAGATATGTGATCATTCCCTAGAGTTCTTATTTTCTTGAATAGTATTAATCATGCACCGCACGTATGATTAACCAGACCGTGGTTCTTGAGCAGTACCCAAGCTGATCATATGTTGTCACTGGTACTCACTCACTTAGATAGTTGTTTTATCTTCCATATATGATGTTTGTATCTCCTGTATATATTTTTCATATGTTCTTATTTCATTATATTCCTGCCTTGCTCTGTTCCTCCTGTTTATGCTCTCTATTTACTGTTACATAGTTTTTATTATTTATTGAAATTGCTTTTAGAGTTGTATTTTGCTCCTTTCCTGACTGGATATATTTTTGCCAGATGGCACCGAGGAGTGGTATCCTACTCACTACGGGCTTCAGGATGTAGTTGGCTTAGAGCTAGAGACTGTGGCTCAGTAGGGGCTCATCCCGGTTGAGACAGACAACACTTTACCAGTAGCTTAGTAGGTAGGCTTATTTTGTACTGGATTTGTCTCCATCTTTTTACAGTTAGATTTATATTATATTTGAGACTCATTGGATATTATTTTTGTCTTGTGAGTTATACTTGACTCTTCAGTTCTTTGTATCATATTTCGTGCGTTGTTCCATCTTATAGTTCTGTGATTGAGTATTCATATTTCATTAGTGACATTATATATTTTGGTGTTCATTATTGCTTGATAGTATAGTTTACCCAAACAACGTTCTACTGCTGATCCTGTGGCGTAGGCTGAACGTACTTACGTTCTCGTGCCCCTACATCTGGTGTGGGTCATAAAAAAATATGCCGGCTCGAATTGATATCCCCGTAGGAAAAAATAGCAGAGTAGCTAATGAATCAACTGCACCCATGAAGCGTGGTAGACCTATAGGTTCGAAGGACTTAGTCCCTAGAAAGAGAAAATGTCCAAGTAACGCTCTTAAGGAGGTTACGCATAACACTCAAGAAGAGGTTATGAATGATAGATCCATACTCTCTGAAAACCCAAAAGAGGTTTTTTTTTAGAAAAGACACAAGCCCAAGAGGAGGCTCAGGTACCTGAAAGCAAATAGATCTCTATGTTTTATACATATACAAGAGAGGTATGAGATTGCAAAGATATAACAATAGATGAGATATTCTCATTCTCAGTAGCTACTGAAATATTTAGGGGCATTGCTGACACTGAACCACGTAGCATCGATCAATGTCGACAAAGAAAAGATTGGCCAAAATGCAAGGATACTATTCAAGCAGAATTGTATTCCCTTAATAAACGTGGAGTGTTCGGACCTATAGTACAAATACCAAAAGACGTCAGACCGATAGGTTACAAGTGGGTATTTGTTAGCAAGCAAAATGAAAAGAATGAAATTGCTCGATTTAAGGCACAATTAGTGGCATAAGGGTTTTTTCAGAGACCCGGGATCGATTATGAAGAGACGTATTCTCCCATAATGGATGCAACAACGTTCTGTTATTTAATAAGTCTGACAGTTGAGAAAAAGCTGGACATGAGACTTATGGACGTTGTAACAGCCTATCTATATGGTAATTTAGATAACGATATCTATATAAAAATCCCAGATGGATTTAACCTACCCAGCTTAAAATCTAAGAACATGCATTCCATAAAGCTAAGACGTTCATTGTATGGTTTGAAACAATTCGGAAGGATATGGTACAACTGTCTTAGTGAATATATAAAAAGGGAGAGATATGAGAATAATCCTATATGCCCATGTGTCTTCATAAAGAAATCTAAGGAGGGTTTTGCTATAGTTGCAGTATATGTCGATGACATAAACTTGATTGGGACAAGACATGAAATCAATGAGACTGCAAACTATCTGTAAACCCTCTGACCCAAAATCTAGGTTTAGGGATTTATTTAGAATTATTCTGGAATAATTATTGGAGTTATTTAAATTACCTCTTTGATTTTTGATTTGATCGTTGCTCATTATCGTTGTTTAAATATCTAGAGCACTACACTAGCTTTTGCTTTCCAACAAATTTTATACCCTTGACCTAGACGTGCCAGTCTTCCCTTCCGATCTTTGTGTCACTCATAAATACCTTTTTTGTGCTTCATTTTAATCGTACAACATTCTCCACAAAATATCTAATTTTAAACCTAGACTTTGCACCCATGTACGTCCCAATCGAAATTGAAGACACAACATTGGCCTGTTTCGTGCAACCCAATATATGACGATAATTTATTCCGAGTCTACTTTATCCATGAAACTTGTGTCACACCCAATTGAGATTCCAAATACTTCCAATTTATTAAAGAACATTTAGGACATGATTTATATTTATTTTGAAGCAACCGACTCAACCTAATCCAAAACTAGACCTAACACCAATCCAAACCCATACCCACACCCTCATGGCTCATACAAAATATCACACACCAATTTCCTCCACTACAACACACCAAACATAGATTTTCCCACATGAAATCCAATTTTCCTTCTTTTGTGCAAATCCTAAACTATTAGGGACCTTTGTGCAAATAACTAGCTATATAGTCACCTCCTATTGGATGAAACAATTAAGAACATCCCATTTTAGAGCGCCATGACCGGTCACATGCCTCTCTCTCTCTCTCTCTCTCTCTCTCTCTCTTTGCATGGTACTATGCCTACAATAAATTCTAGCCTCTCATTCAAACCCCAACATATCCCCACCACTTATTCTTCATGACAACCAACACACACTTCCCTAGAAATAGGAAGAGTAGACCCTAATCCCCAAGCTCCATCTTCTCTCTCTCCTTCATTAATACACTCTCTCCCTCCCTCAAATTTCAGCCGAACACACCTCTCCCTTTCATTAAAAATCGAAACCATCACGTCCACTACCTCCTTCTCTCCTTTCCTCCCTACCAAAACCAGACACCACCACTGCCTCCTCCTGATGCAGCAGCTACACCTCCTTCCCCCACCCGGCGGACCAGCGGACCACGATAGCAGCTCCAGCCGTCTGCACAGCAGCTCCGGCGACAGGAGCAGCCCTCCCAAACCGAGCTCCTCCCTCCTATTCGAGTAAAACTAGGTAACTTTTCTCCTTCACTCCTCTACTCCTGCTCTTCTTCTTCTTCTTCTTCTTCTTCTTCTTTACTTTTTCCTCTTCTTCTTCCCCTTACCATAGTCGAACACCACCACCACCCTCACCACCACCATTCACCACCGCCACCTCCCCCTCCACAAACCCGACCACCACCATCACCATCATCTCCTCTCCTCCTCCTTCATCCATACACCATCCGACCACCATCACTAAGCTACTACCACCATCACCAAGCAACCACCACCATCACCACCACCATTCACCACCGCCACCTCCCCCTTCCCCTCCACAAATCCGACCACCACCATCACCATCATCTCCTCTCCTCCTTCTTCATCCATACACCACCCGACCACCATCACTAACATACTACCACCATCACCAAGCAACCACCACCATCGACACCAAGCCATCACCGTACCACC
This sequence comes from Iris macrosiphon, assembly GCA_036927795.1. Taxonomy (NCBI): domain Eukaryota; kingdom Viridiplantae; phylum Streptophyta; class Magnoliopsida; order Asparagales; family Iridaceae; genus Iris; species Iris macrosiphon. Next base: position 168,737,953 of record JAYESA010000008.1, on the reverse strand, counting down.
ACCACCTTCACGACCCCCTTCCTCCCCCACCTTGCTGCGACTGCTGTGTTTGCTGCTGTTACTCCTTGTAGATGCTGTAGTTGCTACTACTACTGCTGCTCTTCGTCTTCTTCTCTATCTCGAGCAAGAGCACCCCCTAGCCGGAGCACCCCCATGTCCGAATCACACCCCCGCATCAACCGAACCACCCCCGACAACTGACCCGAGCAAAAGTCCAGAATAAAGCAAACAAACCCCCTCACTTCGCGACGAGAAATCTCCTTCCTCGTTCAATCGATTCTCGAACCGTCTTCTCTAGTATACCCTCAACCTAACCCTCTTTCAATGCCTTCAATTAGAATAATTTAGTTTAATTTCTATTCTTAGTAATTTAAGTTCCAAATCAAAGAAATATAGTTTTTAAAAACATTAAACTTCTCCGATATGGAGTTGGTCCCGTCAAACTGGACAACCACATCGCATACCGATTGTACCGAAAGGTGCGTATAGTATTTCTCGATGTGTGGGCTTTCGCGGAACTTGATTCGGACGTGTGTGCGCGCCAGAATCAACCCGTATCCATCGGAAGTCCCCTGTATTGGTGTTTTGCAAATTACCTAATTAATTTATGCACGCTCGTCGTATCGTGACAAAACTGGCACCATTGGACTCATGACATTCAACTTGTCCTGTGACCCAAGTTTCGTCTGATTCTGAGGCAGTATCCGGATCACCATTTCGTGGGCCCTACGATCCGTTCCAACGGGCGTTTTTGTGATCGGATCATCGAAATTCAAATATGGATATACAATTGAGTTTGTATCATCGTTTAGAACTTGTTTGAACTATAATATGCTAAGTTTAGAGATTTTTGTTCCTGACATATTTTTCGGTACAAGACGGGCCACTTGTGGATCCCGTGTTGACTAAAAACTGTATTTTTGTCCTTGTGTCCAAATTGGACGTATGAATATACTTTTTTGAGTATCTCACTCATTCCAGGATTATTGGTGATATTTGTGACAACATCCGGGGATATCTGCTCCAGTTTCCATCTTGAGCTGCTGCTTCATTAGCGAGTTCGTGTTCGAATCTTCGCCTGGCTTCCAAGCAATTATACCTTGCCTTGTTGTACTGCTTAAATTCAGTTATTATTATTCATATACTTTGTGCACTGAATATTTTATAAATGTTTGCTTCTGAGTATGCCTCGGGTGCAGTCGACGAAGACGTTAACGTTAGGACTTGTGTTTAACCTAGTGTCTAGTGGACGCACCTAAAGTTACGGGGTTATCATTATAACTCTGAGGCCTTGTCACGTATTATTTCACGTCACGGAGTAAGTTCATGATAGGACACGGGTTTACGCACTCGACTGGCCATCGGTGCGAGTAGCTTGCGTGATGGTACTTAGCATAGTTGTATTGCTCTAGGCGACTTGTATTATAGTTACGAGATGTCCACGTCGTACTTGAGACTTGTACATTAGCATTGGATGGGAGGACAACTGGTAGGCATGTGGGACACCACCTCTTATTATTTATGCAGATTCTGTGTTCTTCGGAGCGATACAGACGCTATTATTTATGCAGATTCTGCGTTCTTCGGAGCGATACATACGTTATTATTTATGCAGATTCTACGCTCTTTTGAGCGTTGGATGTTATTATATATGCAGATTGCCCCAATGTGGGGGGCATATATGGCATATACTAGCCAGTCATGACGATTGGTGAATTACGTCAGTATATGTCTAGCCTACACTTTTCATACGCTCTAAGTTGTCCACAAATTGCATTTACTTAGGAGGATAGTTCACCCTGATTTACTTTACTCAGTATTTACATTATGGCATGTACTATTTGTATCTTGTTACGTCCCTCTGAGGACCTGGTTCCCTTCCAGGTTATTTGAGCATGTTGCATGATGCTTGATCTAGTGGAGTGCTGGACATCGTTGCAGGTATCTTTACATCTTTCAGCTATTATATTCATATTATACTTTCCATTTTGATTCTGCTTTTATAGCCTAGTATTTATAGGCCTATATTGTTCTTTTGGCCTATTCGAACGAATGTATTATTGGGTTGCAGACTAATGATGGGTATCGTTCCTTCTTGAGATTTATTTACCATAGATTGAGATTTAGTTTAGTTATTGGATATTAGAAATAGATATTTAGCTTAATCACTTAACCTTGGACAACGTAAGTGCACTTCGTCGGGTCCATTAAATTGGAAAGCCCTACGGAGTCATGCCAACTGGCCATTGCCATGTGTCTGGTCCCATACATTTTGGGACTGGGTATATTGAAAGAGTTCAATATGGATAAAGCTCATCCCCTTAGCACTCCAATGGTTGTTCGATCTTTAGATATCAATAAAGATTCATATTTTCTTAAGGACGACAATGAAATGATGCTAGGACCCGAAGTACCTTAGTGCCATTAGGGCATTAATGTAACTGTTAAAATGTACAAGGCCAGACATATCATTCTTCGTCAATCTATTGGCTAGATATATCTCGGCGCCAACTCGCAGACATTGGAATGATATTAAACATGTGATGAGATATCTTCGTGAAACTACTGACATATGATTATTTTATACTTGTGGTTTATCTGACATCGCGAATCTAGTTGGCTTTACAGATTTAGGTTATTTATCTGATCCCCATAAAGGAATTCATAAATTGGATATGTGTTTCTTAATAGCAATGCAGCTATTTTTTTGGCGTTCAACAAAATAGACAATGGTTGCTACCTTCTCAAATCACTTAGAAATATTGGCTCTCTATGAAGCAAGTAGAGAATGTATTTGGCTGAGATAGTTGATTCAACACATTCGTAGCTCCTGTCACCTTTTTCCCACCACAGATACTCGAACTGTTATTCATGAGGATAATGCAGCATATATTGAACAAGTTCAAGGTGGATTCATTAAAGGAGACAGGACTAAGCACATCTCACCGAAGTTTTTCTATACTCACGAGTTTCAGAAGAACTTTGATATTGACGTCCAAAAAGTTCGCTCAAGTGATAATCTTGCAGAGTTGTTCATCAAATCGTTGCCAAAGTTAACTTTTCAGAAACTAGTTCATGAAATTGGAATGCGACGTCTTCATCAGCTGACTGTTCAGGATCAACATCATCAGGGGGAGTGATTTTTTTCAGGAGAAGATGCATTTTGTATGGACTATAACGCGTTGTACTCATTTTCTTTAGTCATGAATTTTTTTCATTGGTTTTTTTTTCTGATAAGGTATTAATGAGGCAACATTAAGCGTGTCCAACACCTATCTAAGTCATCCTAAAGATTGTGCTCTTTTCTTTTGCACAGGTTTTGTCCTAATGGATTTTTCTGGCAAAGTTTTAACGAGGCAATAGGCTTAGAGATGGTGGTCATCCAAAGGGGAGTGTTATAACGTGTGTTACTAAAGGGTTGGATTCCCATTTTTTTTTTAGTCCCATATTGGTTAGAGATTAGTATTACACCTTCATTGGGTTGTATAAATAAGGTCTTTGCCTCCCACTATGTGATTACACTAATAAGAGATCTTCTCTGCTATTTTCTTATTCCTTCTTCTCTATTTATTCTAACAAGAAGATTAATTTGAAGTATTTATTTAGAGTGTACTATTGTGTGCCAATATTATGGAAACACTCTAAAAATAGTAATTTATTTAATTTTTTATAATTTAGAGTATGTGTTTGAAATGTCTTCACTGTGGATGCTCTAATTCAGAAATTATTCTCAACGATTTTCTCTCAGGGATATTGGGAACAAACTTTGTTTTTGGGTTAGAAGTTATACAACTGCAACAAGCATTTCCTATCCCAACAGAAGTACACAAATTGTCTTAGAATAACATTATTTTTGGGTTAGAAGTTAATACAACTGCAACATGATTTTCTCTCGGGGATCTTTGCTAATTCATTTTCAGTTGGAAGGAGCCAAAGAAGTTTCTACTCGCCCTAGTTCCATCAATTGTAACAAACTTGTTATCATGTAACTTCTATTTTAAAATCTATAAAATAAAAAATAAAGTGTTGTTCCTGAACATTTTTCCTTTAAAGGGAAGGGATGATGTGCCCTAATCTTGGATCTAGTAATGCTTATTTTGTCCCCGTTAGGGTGACAGGCATGGTGGGCTCTTCGGCCTCTTGGACCATTTGTTGGACAATTTTATCATTGTCACAAACTCCATTCCCCCCCCCCCCCCCCCCCCTTTTAGATATCGTGTACGTACGTTGCACGTATTATTGTCTATTTTTTGTTTTCCTTATTTTTATAAATATATACTTGTATGAAAAACTATTTGGAAATAATATTAAATATTTTAAATTATATATATTTTTTAGTTGATGGACATTTATTGTAGGTGTAAATGTGTAATTATTAATAGTTAGTAATTATGTTAGTGGGATGATGTGTAATTTACATATTTCATCCTAATTAATTTAAACTTATATATTTTAATATATATAAAATTAGAGAAGGAAACTTTTGGAACATAAAAGTTCTACGACGAAAACTATAACTTTTGACATTATATAATAATAATAATAATAATAATAATAATATATAAATTTTGAGATGGGATCCACTTATTATAAAGTGGCTGTATCAAAACTTTGATACAATCGTCTGTATCAAAGTATTACTTGTCTCTTGGAACTGAAATGCAAATGCACCAAAGAAGAGTTACCAAAAAGTGTGTGGATACACTGCATTTTGTATCTTGAAAGTGTCCAAAATTGCAGTTCCATTGTTTGGATAGAATGGATAAAAGTGATGGCTGCAACCACACTGGTTTCATTGTTGGGCACAAACAACAATTTCACATGTTATGGTTTGGCTTGAATACAACCATATACATAGAGCCTCTGTCGACAAATTGCAGAAAAAACTGAGAACTCCAGACTTAAATTGCAGAAAAAACATAGCCAGTAAAATGATGCATATGGACAATAATTCATTGAATTACCCATCCTTGTGACCGAAATTGATAGTGTTGCACCCAGTAAAATGATGAACAAAGCAATCTGAGAACATAATTTAGACAACATCCAAATGAAGCATTGCAAGAAAATGTGGACTTAATAGATTTAAACACTCAATATATTAAATTGGATAAAAATCAAGAAAATATGAATGTTTACACAGCCAAAGAGGTTTGTGAAGGGCAATAACTTTCAAAATGTATAGAAGAGCGCATTCTACTTCCAGCATAAAAATGGAGCAAACCGTATACACAGCAGCCATGGGGAGCACATACAAAATCCGAGATAACATGCACTGAACATCCCCACTTGCGTGAATTATTTCCAGATTTATGATCCATGATCTTTCTCAGAGAATTGCTCTACACAGAGGTAAAAAAGCTGCAAATGAAAATAGAGGACTCTCAATAGCACATATGACACCCAACATCACACACTTTCATGTTAGAAAAAAAATGTTCTTCAATCATGCTAAAGATGAAATTCATTCCCATATCTCAAAAGAAAACACATAATCCAAAATGCAGATATTGATGATACCCTATGTATCAAGATTGAACATATAAATAGATCAAGTTGAGATCTCCAACTTACAACACTTTGGGATCTTGATCTTATAAGTTTGTCAAGTTATCGATCTCCAGCATGAAATTCAGCAATAAACTGCTTCAACCCCATTGAGCAAACCATCTAAAGTATCCTAACATAAGAATAAACAAGGCCATTTGTCAAGTTAATTTACGTTAAAGCCATATTTGACGCCTAAGAGGTAATTTCAAAGCCAATAACATAGCTACTTTCTAAGCTAATTTCAAAGCCACCGGTCTGAAGTAGAGAGTTTTATCAGTAAGAAATATTAGCCAAATGCATCAAAGTTAATTTCATATCCAAGCTTAATTCCATATGCATCAAAGCTAAGAAATTCTACCCAGATGCTTGCAATATTTCATGTTCTCGCCAATATATAATTATTTGACATGTAACATAAGAGAAAGTGGTGTATTTGAAAAATGAAAGTGGCTATAGGGTTTATAAGATAAATTGCATAGATAAACTACCCATGAAACTAGGATAACATAAGGCATCCATGCATCTGAAACCAAAGTACTCTCAAAGTAGAGACATTAGAATGAGTTTCAGTAAATTACAAAACAAATACAAGAAATAGAAATAAATTTTAAGCATTGTACACTACTACTACCTATGAACAGGAAAATCTAATATCTGCAAAAATGATAGAAATCATCTTACAATTAAATAGGTAAAAAGAAAACAAAATCTTGAAAATAGGAAGAAATTAGACATTAGAGTTGCTTTCAGTTTAGACATCGTTTACAGTTGGAAAATATGGTTGAACACAGTGGTGATCGTAGAGAACTAGAGGAAGTCTGGATCCGAAAAAGAAGAGGGAGACTCCACCCACATCCACTCAAAAAAGTTGGAAGTGAAAAGTGAGAAAAGATGAGAGACATGAGTTACGCTCACATCCACTTCACACCACAGTTTCATGATTGCAACCAAACAACCAAAGTGTTGAAGGAAAGCGGCATATGCAATGACAAAGTTCAAATACACTTTCATGCTACCAAACAACCCCTAATGCGAATAAAACCATAGGTCGGTCTTATTGTCTCTCTGGCAAACAAGTCTATTTTTGGTTGGAAAGTTGTAATCTTTATGGAAGGTAAGTTCCAATTCTCTCCGGATTCAATCAAAAAAGCATGTCAATTTTCTTGGGGGACTCGGGTTTTTATTCATACACCATCAAAGGAGAGTCTAAATTCTCAACCAACGATTACGGGTGGATGTCATATGTCTTGAACATGGTGCCTACACATGGGGTTGGTTAGTTCATAATGGAGCTCTGAACTCCTGTGTGGCACCCGCGACCGCGGAGGAAGGTGTGCTGAAATTGCCACTGTTTATAAGTGGTTTGGATACCTCTTCCAACCATGGAAAGCTGTAGGAGAAGAACGATATAGGAGGGATTTCTTCGTGGGTTGGTAATCAATCTATTAATTTCCAAATGTCGGAGATCTTGTTCAGGGTGGTCAGAGGAACTTGATGAAGCTGAGAATCAATCTGACAACGAGGTTCATCTCGCAAAGAGTCCATTTTTGTTCACCCACCAAAACTAAGATGAATGTTCAACATTTCATTCAAAGGTTGACATGTGTTAAATTAGTGATAAAAACTACTGTGGATATTCACCAAACCACTCATAAAATGGTTTTAAGTTAGATGAAAATAACACGTGACAATTTTTGAGTGAATTGATGAACATCAAACCTAATTTTGGTGGATGAACAAAAATGGACTCATAAAACAAAATTAGAAGCCTATACGGAAGGCTGAATCCTGGTGTTGATGGATCCAGGTGCGATGCAGTTGACTCACGTCATCGTGGATGGCAATGTAAGCTATATTAGAGATTATCAGATCTTCTTGTCCAATCCTTTTTTAGTCCTAATTTGTGGTCCAATCTTTTTTATGTACCGTATTTATGCTAAAATTGGTGGTTGCCCAATCTCAGCTTATAAATAAAAATTTCATCTCTTGTAATTAAATAATTTGTGTGCTTTTTTATTGTTCTTTTTTGTTGTTGGTACTAAATTTAAAATTACTTTCGGTATACAAAGATGTTATTGATTGTATCTTTAATTGCAGAATAGATCGAGAAATGTGGAAAAACTATCATCCCAAACGAAATTAGAAGTGAAAATACAATGCTAGCTGCCTCTACCTGATGCATCAAAAGAGGATCGATGAGCTAGTTGGCTAAGATGGAAAGCGGATTTTAAATTAATTAGTACCTATGAAGAACGAGTAGTCCTCGTAAGTGAAATCGACATTGGGCTTCTTAATAACTGTTCCGGCACCGAACTCGAGTGGCTTTTGTGGTTACCGAGGAGAGGTATAAGATTCCGGTTGGATGGCAGGTCAGTGGATCGAGCCACGGGGGCATATTATTCCTTCTATTTATAAATGGTTGGAGTTGGGGGGGCAGCGGGTCCAAAGACATGCAATGCAGTGTGCACAAAAATTTCGAACGTTACGTCGGACCTTAGACGTTATGCCGGAAAGTCAAAAAAAAAAAAAAACTGTTCTTGCATTATTGATCTACGAAGAGAGGAACAACATTATATTATTCCTTATTCAGTTAGATGACGCAATAATAGTCCCAAAAACGGAGGAATCACAGATTGAACATCCACTTGTTATTCACTTAAAAAATACAGAGTTTTAACATCGAATTTTTCGTCGTTAAAATATCTATTTCTGTTTTTATTTTTCAGTATTTTTGTAGTAATTCTTTCTATTGGCTCAAACAATTTTCAAGGTCTGCTTTGTTTTGACAACAAATATGCACTCATTGAGCCTTTGATCAGAGCATGACGAATAATCCTTATATAATCATAGCCAGGAAATTTGTGTATTTCTAAATGTTACAATTTGTTTCATTAGGAGCTAAGTATCCTTCTCATATACTTATATAATCTTCCCTTCTTCAACCAAGTAACCATAACATATTCTTAGTCATGATCGTAGTGCAAGAAATTGATTGAATATTTTGTTGAAACAATCACTTTTGTTTTTGTTTTTGTTTTATTTTTTGTTTTAACAACAACACAATCTTGTTAAAAATAACAAATATTTCGAGTTAATAGAATTCTCTGAACGTAGATGCTTACATGCACAAGAATTTGACACTTAGACAGCAATTAACCCCACACGCATCTTTGATTCTAGAATGTGGGACAAAACTATAACTTATGAAAAGAGGTGATATAATATATGTTTTTTGAGGATTTAGCGGTTGCTAAAATACTAATTAAACAAATAGAAAAAAAAAACTGATTTATAAATATGATACACCTAATTAAAATATGATACACCTAATTAAAATTATAAACAGCAAAAGACAGCCTAACTGCTCTCGAGTCATGTTACCAACTGTCAATGTCCACATCAACTCACCTGCTGCCGCCACGTGGAGGAATTCTAGGCCTTCTATTTCCCGCTCTCTTTTTTCCCGCATATATTTTGGACAAAACTCTACACTGTTAAGTTACAATAGTTTGGGTTTGTGATTGCTTAGTTTAACATCAACAAATGGGACACGGAAATGGAGCCAATTATGTGATTAAGATTGTTTAATTTTCCCAATTATATCGAAAGATTTGATGAAAAGGACAAGGACCACATGATATAGAAAAATCCTAAAGTCAAGTCCTCACTAAAATCCAAATTACTTTCCATGCGCACCTTCCTCTTCTTTACTAACAAAAGAGAGGCCTTCAACAAAATAAGAAAATACAGTCAACCTTAAAAAGTTTGTGGCGGACCATCCAAAATTAAAGGCGATCCACGTTGTCACTTCCCGAATAAGTAATCTCATTAATTTGTTGATGCTCGGAAATTATAAAAGACAGGATTAATTTGATCCATTAGTTAGAGATTTTCCATTTGTTAGACCTTTACTAGTGCACATAATTACAAGGTAGTGAATATAGAGACCAAAATATCCAAGTGTGGGAAAAGTATTATTGTATCATGGACAATGTTGAAAAAAAAGTTAGACACAAATCGAACCGCGGGAGAGGGTCACCGCAGAACGTTCAGTGAAAAAAGATATAACATTTTTGTCTAGACGAACGGTCTCGAAATCAAACAGCAGAGAAGGTATGAAAACTGTGGACCCAAATATTTTGCAACGCAATATGCACAAAATTACGTACATATCGTCGGACATCTAAAAAAATAAAATAATAAAAATATATTTAGATTTCGATAATTCGTCACTGGTAGATTGGTTATGTAGGTTGATGGTTTCCGATATTTCTATTTTTATAGTGTTGTCTATTAAATCCGAGTGTTCTCAAGCCCAAATGGATAGGACATAAATCGGTCAAACACTGAGAAGGGCGCCGGATCTTAAGTCGATCAAGAACAAGTCTAATTTCAAGTACATGATATGTCTCCTAGGCAATTTAATCCAAGCATATTCCAGCAGTACTTCCCAGAGTTTATACCGAAAGACAATTATTTTTACATGGTATTATAAGACAAACTAAATTGCATTGGTTGTAGTATCCCGTTCCTAGCCGTGGACAATTATCACTGTGTGGACAAGTGGCATGAATAGTCAGTTTGAATCAATCAGTGTGAAATTTTTTATCAGTATCAATTGATCGGAACAAAGTAAATTGAGATCATTCCTATTTATAGATTGAGATTTTTGGAATTGAATCATTGATATATTCAATCGTATCTTGGAGAATGAATTATATATAAGAGTCTCTTCCTCAAATCTTTTCATTATTTATTTTTGTTGAATACTTTCGTTGTTAGTTTTAAGAATACATTTTCGTTAATATTTCGATAGATAATTTTTATTGTTTGTCTTCATCGATTTCTGCAATTATATTAAATTCTGAGAGCAAGAGAGAAAAAGAGTATTGAACTTCGGTTGCTGCAAATGCAGGTGAACCGGTAGGCGAGGCACGATCGAAGTATATGAGTTCTCTTTCTCTCGATAATTCTCCAACGGTTAGTGGCTTTGATCCTTCGCTCTTTTATCTGCACATCTTAACAAAAGAATATCTTTTTCGTTGTGCTCTTCAATCAATGATATGTTAACAAGATAATCAAGATAAAAGAGATTAACCATAATGTCGTTCGCTTGTTATATAGAAATATGGATTGTTGTACTGTTGCTATATATAAATGGAACTGTAGAAAAGATTTGGAACTGTTAGGTCGCTAGTTATGATAAGCCTAAATTGGGTAGTATGGTATTTCAAGCGATGACTCGAGGAATGTGGACTACAAATGAGAATATGTGTATAGTTATTTCAAGTTTCTGTTATCACTGTTGTTATATTTTAATAACTAAGTTTCATATACATGGTCATGAATAACTTGGGCATATGTTTTATTTTCTCGAATGGTATCATCGGCCAAGGAACCGATTCGACCTAGGAGAAATAAGAATAATTTCTGTTAAAGTATAATGCACAGGAATTGCGAGATCTCTAGTGAGGCTAGCTACCTGCACTAAGATGACGTTGTAATCCCCATGAATAGTCCAAGATGGTGTGTTCACCAGTGACCTTCATATAGACAAGCTACCTCACTAATGATGTTTGAAAGAATATATTAATCCTTGTTTGCAAAGAAGGACACTGTTGTTATATAGAAATGGAACTGTAGAAAAGATTTGGAACTTCTAGGTCAATGGGGATGGTAACCCTAAATTAGGAATTATGGTAATTCAAGCGATGACTCAAGGAATGTGGACTGCAAATGAGAATATATGCATAGTTATTTCAAGTTTCTGTTATCACTGTTGTTATATTTTAATAACTAAGTTTCATATGCATGGTCATGAATAACTTGGGCACATATTTTATTTTTTCTAACGGCATCCTCGGCCAAGGAACTGATTCGACCTAGGAGAAATAAGAATAATTTGTGTTAAAATATAATGTGCAGGAATTGCGAGATCTCCAGTGAGGCTAGCTACCTGCACTAAGATGACATTATAATCCCCATGAATAGTCCAAGATGGTGTGTTCACCAGTGACCTTCATATAGACAAGCTACATCACTAATGATATTTGAAAGAATATATTAATCCTTGTTTGCAAAGAAGGACAATCTGTTGTGGGTAAGAATCATCATATGGTCATACATATTATACTTTTACATTCATGCCTTATAAATTGTTAATTGATCTAAGAAAAGATAAAAAGATCACTAATAATCATGTATGTTTTCAAATGAATATTGTGCTGATTTTTGGTGAGTTGGATTAATGTCGCTCACCAGTACATTCTCCAATGTACTGACCCATGTCTCCACAGATGTCGGGAATCACTACCAAAATATGTCCAATTCGCGACGTTTTTAGCGATGTTTAGTTTTGATGTCGCTATATTTTATGAATTTAGCGACGTCCTATTATAACGGCGCAATATATCGCTGTTAGTGACTGTCCCCGACCTTCAACAATATTACGGAATAAAATGTCGCCAGGTGTCGCAAGACGTCGCTATTATTTTTATTATAGCGACGTCATTTTGCATAGCGACATGTAGCGACGTCATTTTGCATACGTTGCTAAATATTATAAAATCAGAGGCATTTAGTGACGTCTAATTATGACGTAGCTAATATTTTTTATATAGGTTCACATATTTCATTTTCTCCCCCGCTCGACCTTTTCGACTCCACAGCTCAGGAGCTCCGGCGTCGACCCCGGGTGTCACGCCCCGATCTCCCGCAGTCCTGATCGTCTCCGCTGGACGCGAATCACCGCGCCAGCTCTCCCACGGGACGGTCATTCCCCTCAGGACGTGATGCCGTACGAGCCTGGAGTTGCGCTCGCACAAGGCAACAACGTTAGTCGTCTTGGTTATCATCGAACTGATCGAGTTTGCAGCGGAGGAGCAGTGTTACAAACAATAATCCATCTGAGTATACGAGGCAGGATCAAGGCACGAGGTTCTCTGAATACAATGACATTGTTCCATACATTATTTTTCTCTATACAAAAGCAGCTTAAAATATTTCGATACGACTCAATGCATCGACTCTAGATTTTTGGGTCCTGGGGATGAGGCTCGGCTATCGCTGCTTCGGACGATCCAATACCTCCGAACAAGCAAACTGGTGGGGGGTCAACACTTTAAAAAAAGTACTAGTGAGTATAAAGTCAACGAACAGAAGCAACATTCACTAAAACCAACACTAAGTATGCATGTGATAAAATATTACATTACTAGTGATCTTTCTAGTTTTACCTAGATTCATTCCATGCACTACATGATAAGAGTCTGGTTACACTTCTTTGAAAACATCTTTGAAAGCCACATTTTATAATCGAATACATGCAAGCAGGCAAGATAAGCAGTTCATGCACGATATGTAAGTTCATTTAATTAACTCTGGTGCGTAGCGTGTCTCGTGAGCCATATTTATTCTCTAAAGACTCTGGCATGCATCTAGTGAACTATCTTCTTATCATCTCTCTACTTTTCTTATCAACAATTTTCATCTTATCGTGTGAACGAGATATAAGCATATACGTAAACAAAGACATCTCTAGGAAAACAATTTATATAAGAGAACACATTCGATAGCATGTATATCAATTATTCAGTGATTCTTACCCTTCGCTGAACGGTTATCCCTTCAACAGACATATAAGTTAGCAAAAATTTACATAAACACATATGTTCTATTTTCTGTCCGTGTCTCAATCAAATAGTTATGTAAGCAAGAAGGCTAAATCCTAGCATGCGACCTAACTATATAATGGCCCATGAGTCTACTTTCTCAACTTTCTCATGATTAGTAGCGGCGTTATCACGGCCCAGCACTGCACTAGTATACAATCATACTAGCTACTTTGACGCGTGAACCAACTATCTAATAGACATGAACACCCCTCTGATCGCGAGGACTTCATTGCCTTAGGGTGTTCCTCTGATCCCCCTAGGGCGAACGGTCCCCAGTGCGCTAGGAATCGGTCGTGGGATTATCCTTGTGCACAAGTTGTCTAAAGACCAATGCATAAATACAACTCTATCAGATAAACTCTATATGGATGCAACAGTTCAATAAACAAGCAGACTATCTATCTTTTCTCTTCTCTTCTCTTCTCTGTGCGAACAGGCCGCCATCTCTATATCTAAGCGAAAAGGCCGCCATCTTTCTGATACAGTTCAAGCATTTCAAACAGTTCTATCTTTTAAACATATAAGGAAAACATGCAAGCGATCTCTATTAAAATAGACATGGCACTATTTTTCTCTCTCTTTAACTAAGCATGCATTGCTACTCTATCTTTAGCATATGATGAAAATATTCGAACATTCTTTTACTCTTGTTTATTAGCATGGCAATGGTTCATTCATTAGCAGTGACAGTGTACTAAGCATGCAATATCTCTTGAAGAGCTCTTCAAGAATATTCTTTACTGCATGTCCACTCACAAAGATTAGTTGTCTTCTAGTTCAACAAGGAGCTCTTCAAGAAGATTTTTTTTTTGAGTCAGCAAATCGATATCTCTTGCACATAGTGCCAATGTGGAGCGGGGCACTACATACTTGTTACGACTTATTGCGACGTTCCGTGACGTACATTTACATCGCTAAAAAGTATCAGAATGTCACTACCTGATACCAATGACGTCGCTAGTATGTCGCTAAACGTCCCTAACATGCTGACATGGCAAAACTTGCCAAGTCAGCATTGTTGTAGCAAAACGTCGCTCATAATGTCGCTAATGTAGCGACGTTTTGCGACCAAATATTACGTCGCCATTTAACAACGATACGTCGCTCAACGTGACGACTTATCGATTCGATAGAATCGAAACGATATATATATATATATATATATATATATATATATATATATATATATATATATATATATATATATATATATCACACTAGGATTGTGTGTGTGTACACACAATCCCAAAAATTAGGGATAAAGACTTTTTGTTGTTGTTGTGAAATTCCACTTCATTGATTTTTTTACTAAATTAGAGAATTGGGATTATGGTGGAAAGATTAAGAGACGAGACACATTTAATTTCTTTTCATTTGGTTATCAATCGGTATAAAAAAGAAGTTAAAGATAGCAAAATACACAAAAATTTCAATACATGATATTTATTTAAGTGGAATTAAGCCAATGAGTAGTTGCAAACAAAAACCAAACACACTAAAGTTTAAAACTTAAGAGTACAAAAGAGCCGTTTGGGTCTTCGTAGAGATTCCATGGAGAGAATTTTAAATAGTAAAATTTTAAAATTGCCGTTTAAAGGATGAACTTAGAGATAACGATGAACAATGTGAAATATTATTTAATCTTCTTAATTCCTTATATATATAACATAACTTCATCAATTCGTACTCTCCTCTTGCTAGGTAGGTTATAATTACATTATATATGCTTAATTGTGGATGAGATCATACATGCATCCCTATTATTCAAGGTTAGCTAGTGGATAATAATAAAGTGGATTAAGCTTGCAAGTATAGTGTGCATGAAAATGTAATTTGTAGTATGTTATATATAATTAGAGAGAGCCGGTGGTGGTCACTTTCATATGATCATTGGGGATCTCACACCCATGGTATTGCTGCTGTCCTCCGAAAAGTGCCAATGACTAAGTGGCCACAATGACTAGCTAGCAATACCTTTTCCCTTTTCATTAAAAATCTAATGATTTAATTAGACTGTTCTCCATACTTAGAAGCATACCGTTGTATACACAATTAGTTGGTCGTCTCTCTGCCGGAGCTGAGATTCATAAACAATAACTAGATCCGGTCGTCCGTGGGATCGTAACATGTTGATTACGATGTGAGATTTTTGTAGAAATAGACACGATTCGAATTTTCTCTTGAAAATATAGTTCCTAATCTAATAAAAATAACATAACAAAAAAAAACAAAAAAAAACTAGACCCGTGCAAAAAAATACATGGAGATCTATTCTTATATAAAAAAATTCTAATAAAAAACGATTCAGAAATTAAATTATCCAAAAATAACATCAACCAAGAAAAATAATTCAACTACATTATCTTTCATTTGCGATAGATACTTTCATTTATTCTATAATTATATTTTTAAGTTTTTATTCTATAATTATATTTTTAAGTTTTCTAGAATAGGTGACCCTGCGGAACAGTGCATGTAACAAAGAGTTAACTAAATATAGGTCAAAAGTTTAATTTCCATAAATTTTTATATGTAGTTATATATAAATAAATATAAAATATATAACATATACATGTTATTTTTTTGGACTACTATGAATTTGGGAGGTCATTACAGTCGCACCCATTAATCCACTTCCTAAAAATCACTCATGTTCATTACTTTTAGGTCTCGTTTGGTTCTCGAAATCATGGGGTTGGGAAAGAAAATTCATTACTTTCCTATGTTTGGGTGTCAAATGAATTGAGAAAAAAAGTAAAGTGATTCCCCAGGGTCGACCCTGGCTCAGGACAGCCAGGGCGACCGCCCCAGGGCCCATGGACCAGGAGGACCCAAAACAAAGTCAATTCAAATATACATATATAAATAATTTTGTATCTAAAATAGAACTAGTATAAACTATACACTACAAAAATACACTATTTTAGCGACAAAATTATCCATCGCTAAAATATATTTTTTCGTCACTATTTGCATTTAGCGACTGATTAGCGACGAAAATATTTCGTCAGAATAATTAACGTCGCTACGAAAATTTCGTCGCTAATCCGTCGCTTTATCGACGGATTAGCGACGGAATGAGCGACATAAAACCAGCGATAGATCAATGACATATAAATTTTGTCGCTAAACTTTCTGACTAGTTACCGACAAAATAGCGACGGATTATGTGAGCCAAAATTTGCCCAAATTTTCAGAAGATTTTGCACATTCAGGGCTCATAGAGTTCGTTGCTAATCTGTCGCTAAGTCATCACTCTCAGTGATGGATTAACGACGGATGTTAGCGACGGACTCTGATACATGTTTCGCACATTTGTGTGTATCGGACGTTTTAGCGACGGAATAGCCCGTCACTAATTAGTCGCTGGCTTGAGATTTTCTGTCGAAAATCCGTTGTTGACGTGAGATTTTTCGTCGTCAGTCCATCGCTAAAGGTAATATTTTTCCAAGAAATTAATTTCTGCTGAGCATATACCTATTATACATTCACCAATTTTCGCATAAATAAATTTCACACAAGTAAATTCCACACAAACTAATAAAACCCACACAAACATGTACAAGTGTTATATATACAAATGGAATAGTAAAGTAGAGTAATCCAAACATGTACAAATAACTGTTATACAATCCCACAAAGTCAAATAAATACAATCAAGTCAAAAAATACAACCAACTCAAAATAATTCCCCAAACTCAAAAAATTCATCAAGTCGGTGGAGGCGACGACGGCTGTCCGCTCGCCATGTATTGTGCCACAACCATAGCGATGATATCATGTAGATCATAAGGAGCAATGGCAGACGGAGCAGTGGCAGGAGCCATCGAAGGAGCTGGATGACCCATCGATGTCGTCGGAAGAGCTGGAGCCGTCGGAGTAGCTGGAGGACCCAACATAGTAGCCGTCGGAGGAGCCGTCGTAGTATCTGTCGGAGGAGCAGGTGCTGCAGCATCACGAGTGTCTATCAACTGTCTGATCAACCCATGTAGCTCATGCACAGTAGTCATGAGCTGCTCCAGAGACATCGTACAAGAAGGAACGCCGGAGCCGGGCACTAATGGAGCTGGAGTAGCCGTCGGAGGAGCTCTGGAAAGAACCGACGGCTGGGATGCCAACAATCTGGTACCGCACACGCTGTGCCTTTCCCTCTCCCGACATCTTGTACCCACCGATCGTTTCTCTCAGTCGACGTATTTCTCTCAACGCCCCCTCTAACATCTAATACGTCTTCTATATTTATTTATATAAATAGGTTTAGAGTTAAGAATTTTAAAGTTATATGTGCTATATTTGATTTTGGTTAGAGTATCATATTAGATAATATATATCATAGTATATGTATATAATTTGAGTTATATTTTCTATATTTGATTTCCATTAAATCTTAAAATAGGATATTAACCAAGGTTCAAAGTATCATAATCGGAATCGGTATCGGACCATTCCTACGAGGTTTAAAGTAAATTGAATGAAATTATAATTTTAAATATTTACAGTATTTACAGTGTTGTTTCTTAAAAAAGGATATTAACCAAGGTGCATAATTTTAAGTATTTACAGTGTTGTTTCTTAGTATTTTTGAAACTAAATGAAATAGTAATCACCCTTGTCGATTAATTTACAAGTGATAGATAAGTTTTTCGCTTTATATGCTTTTACAATCTTAATATAACCTAATATAACTTCATAAACCATCATAATGGATAAAAAATCAACCTAGAAATATCATAGTTTGACTATTTGACCTAGAGTTGACCATGTTTGACTATTTTGACCTAAAAATCGAGAATCTAATTAAATTATAAAAATAATTTAATTAAATTCACAAAATTTTATAAAGATAACTTACATATGCTTTGGCGGCCCGCTCATCTACGAGCTTCCCATCCTTCTTTCTTTTGTGAGTCCGCTGGAAGATTTCTACGAAGTCGACGGTCTTGGGGTCTTCCCTGACTCTGGCGGCCTCGTCTTACTGTAAAAATTGAGAAATTAATACATAAACAAAAAAATTAGAATTATAAAAAAATCGATTTGGCGAAAAATTTTAATCCTAACCATCCGTCAAAAATGCTCGACGGTCGGAATGGATCCACTAGTATGGAGACTACCCTTAGCATGGGCAGCCTTCGTCTTCTTGCACACGACCTTGTAGTCTGGGGTGTCCATCTTCTTCTTCATCTCCTCCCATAACTCTACCTTCAGCCACTCCTTGCGGTGATCCGGTCCAAGTAACGCCAGCGCCTTTTATTCAATGATCATATCTCTCAACCTATTGCTGGCGACGGTCTTGTAGCACTTCCGGATATCACTATCTCTATGATCTGGCCACCAGTACAATCTCTACAAATTATAAAATTATTTTTTACCATTTTAATAAAAAATTATATATTATTATAAATAAAATTCATATACATACCCCGAGCTTCTCCAGCTAAGCGATTCGTCGATCGAGCGGGATGTCACTGAAGTTGATATAAGGACCATCAAAATAGCCCCGCATAATCTCCCCCAGATCATTCCTAGCCTTGATCGGAAAGAATCTAAAATAAGTAGACAATATACAATTAGAATAAAAAATATAAAATAAATGTGTGACTTGATAAATAAATGATTACGTCGCTCCATCGGCCCATAGTTCGGGACGACAGATATTGGATGGCCGCTCTGGTATAGTAGGGGGTCTGTAAATGCTTGACGGCAGACATATACTCCGTTGTCCACAAGAAGGTCTAGAAATGGATTTTCTCCTGCGGGAGCAACTGGTGGAGTAGCCGGTATAATAGTGCCGGTAGTGGCTGGAGTAGAAGAAGGGATAGCAACTGTTGGCAATCTGGGAGATGGAGTAGCTCCTTCTACTGAAGAACAATTATATGGCGGGGATAAACCATCCATCGCATCTACGAACTCGTCCTCAGTTCGTGTACGAGAATCTGGAGTAGTAGGCGTAGTGGACGAAGGATGCTGAGAAGATGATTCTCTTTGAACTTGTCATCGTCCTCGTCCTCGTCCCGCCATACTATAGGTACATCTGCAGCAAATAAAAAAATGATGTCATCAAATAGATAATCATAAAATAATGGCATGGTAAAATAAGTAAATACTAGTATGATGATGAAATAAATAATAATTGTGTCATGAAATAATTAAATAAATATCTAAGCTAATGCATATGTATGTACGTACTAATCTTCTTCATCTTTCAAATCATCATCATCTTCCGAATCATTTTCTGAATAGTCTTCATCTTCTACTTCTTCATTTTTATTTTCACTTCCACTATCACGATCACCTTCTTATTCCAATTCTTGTTCCTTGCTCGATATGAGGTAAATCTTTTATCATAATCTCTTCGTCAACTCTATTATCCTCTACCGCAAAGTCAACCTCCATACCATCAACACCGGCCAATTCAGGATGACACATATCAAAATATTTCTATGCCTCTCCATCGGAAGGATGCGATAATTCTTTTTCATCCACCTTTAGTTCCTTGCTATGCCATGTCATGTGTTGTGCTGTATTTGCGGACATATGCATCCTCTGCAGCCTTTTTGTAATAGGCAAAAACTGCATGTACTTGTAGGGATACAACATTGCTCGGGTAGTTGACTTTTTTTTGCCCCGAATTGGCTTGTACCGGTCCGCCAGAAAATGTATTTATCTTTATCATTGTTTGTCACGTCCTAGTCCTAAAATATGTAGGACTAGGAATACGTGAGCATATTAGCCATATGTATATGACAACTCCAATATATGAAAATCAAACACATTCGTACGTTGTATTATGAATAACAATTCATAAGTGGTATATAATGTCACAAGTCACAGGCAATACTAATCTCATCCACAAAACCAAATAGAAATAAATAACCAAATATGGCATTGAACCAAATATAAAATAGTTGAGAAGAACTAATAGTTGGGTGGAGACAAATCCACTACCAAACGAATATGAAAGAAAATATAGTAAGTATATCATCTGATGATCAGAGAGGCTAGAAGAAAAGATCTCTTCGAAAGAGAAAGAAGTTGCAAGTCCTGATTCGTGCTCCTACAAATAGTCGTGATCATCTACACTTGGAAAGGGACCAGGTCCTCAGAGGGACGTAACAAGATACATAGAAGCATGCCAACTTTATAGTAAATAAAAAGTATCATGAAACTAAGCAAGACTTGATCATAAAAAGTTTGAAACTACGCTAATCATGGTAGGTATATGAGAACAACTACATATGTGTGAACCGTCAAAAGGAAACGAGGTCAAACCACCATAGCCCTCAGCGAACTACGGCTGAACGAGTCAAACCATAAACCTTTGTGGCCACTAGGATAACAACATAACCCTATCCTTCGTGGATACTAGGTTAAAATAAAAATAAAATAAGGAAAAACAGTTCATACTCGTATAATCGTTCTCCCCATCCCGTTGCTCGATCTCTAAAAATATGACAATGACTCGAGGGTAGTACAAGTAAACAATGGTGCCTGTAACGACGTACTAGAGCAACAAATCTAACAAACATGGACCTAAGCATGTGTTCACAATAAATACAAGACATCCTATCACAATATACATCTATGATATAAAATTAAAAGCAAAAACTAGCATACGCAAAAATAAATAATAGTACAATCAACTTAACGATATTACAGATAGGCAAGAAAATAAATAAACTGTTAAAATACATGTACAAATTTGGCAAGGTATACTACGGAATAGAAATACAGATATGTACACATAGAAATAATGCATGTAAAAAAATTGTACAAAGTTGGCAAGGTATCTTGCAGAATAGAAATAGAGACATGTACACAGAGAAACAATGAGAACAATGCATGTAAATAAAATGTACAAAGTTGGCAAGGTATATTGCAGAATAGAAATAGAAACATGTACACATAGAAACAATAGGAACAATGCATGTAAATAAACTGTACGAAGTTGGCAAGGTATCTTGCCTTCTTCGAAAAAGTATGAAGTTGACCCTCAAGACGTCGTCCGATCTATCCGTCAAATAAATTAAACAAGTTAAATCTACAAAAGTGGTTGGATAGATTTTCTAGTCTAATCTATTTTAATTCTGAATAAAATAACCTAAAATACTAATTTAATTTAATTATATTCGAATTTTAAGGCTAATTCTAGATTTTGGTTTAAAGAAAATCAATTTTACGAATTCGGGATCCGTGGCACGCAAATTAAGACGTTCCATTGACCAAAAAGTCAACAGACACAAAACCAAGATTTGTGTATGAAATTATATAGATTTAAGTAATACATAACTCTGGAATCTACGGTTTCACCAAATCTTGGACCGGTAAAGAATTATCGTCCATATGACACACAAATGACAGTTTTTGGTAGTTTTCTAGTTACTTCTTGGTTGTATAAATTTTCCAAAATAGTAAAATGGAATATTTAATTCTTAAAAAATATATGTTATATTTTATCATGTCAGCTTTCTGAAACTTCAAACAGATCATGATTTCGAGTTCGGGATCTTTCAAAATTTCAAAAACACCGAAACGTGTCAGATTTTGGACAACTGGCACTCCACGAATTTTTTAGAAATTTAGTTTCAGAATTTATGAAAATAAATTAGTTATTCATAAACTATACCTTGATACGGTTCCAACGCAATAAAAGGGAACACATTTGGAGTCCGGAGCTAGGATATATAGCTTCCAGAAGATCGAGAAACCCTATTTGAGAAACTCCACAAAGTGCTCTCTCTCTCTCTCTCTCTCTCTCTCTCTCTCTCTCTCTCTCTCTCCTCTTAATTTGTCAGGAATAAAAACCCTAAAATTAACCACACCCACATATATATAGAGGAGAGACGGGCTGACGTCAGGGGCCCACTATTGGGCCGCGGTGGATGACAAGTGGGCCCAGTTTGGGCTGAATGGATATTTAATTAGGAAAAATAGTTTTTAAATTACCATAAATTATTTTTTAATCAGTTTTTAACTTAATAACTCCAAATAAATGTGTAAAAATATCTAAAAATTCCATAAAAACTCTAGAAAATATAAAATACCATTATAGATCCTAGAAAAATACTTGGGACCATTTTATGCTCCTAGACTTGGAAAATAAATTCTAGAATTTCTAGAAAATTAGTATTTAGCCTATTTTAAAACCAAATAAATTAAATTAAATTCTAAAAAATTCTAAATAAATTACAGAAAATATATTTAAGTATTTTAACTCTAAAATAAATATTTGATAGGGACAACATGTAAGTATGGTCTCACAGTAAATCATGAAAGTCCTAAAAAATTACGTTTCATAGGTTTTAATTACCCAAAAATTCAAGAAATTCTAAAATAGCTTGAAAATGATTCTAAATAAGTATTTATATAAGTAATTAAATCAAAGAAGTTATTTTCTAATTAACCAAAAAAAACCAAAAGAAATCCAATAATTTTATAAAAATACTAAAATTATAAATAAAAAAATTAGGGAGTTTACATTCAACCCAACTTACAAGAATTTTGTCCTCAAAATTAAAACTAAACCATATTCATAACAATTCACTATAGTCATTAACACTTCATTGCCGACTAGATGTTCTTTCTAAAATGTTATGGTGAGCCATACTAGCAATTTTATTTCTTATCGTCTATACACTATTCTTTTTATCCCTTAAACTCATCTATGCTACCCAACTTACAAGAACTCAACTAATGGTGTAATTAACCAATGAAACATATATACCGAGTACAAGTCACCTTCCTAACCTCTATCAAGCATAAAAGAAAAGATAAGATTTACTTTATAAAAGGATCAAGCAAGATGCAATTCAAGCAGTCAAATGAGAATTCGAAACAAAATCAAGGAAGGTGATTAAATAAGTGGATGAGATCCTATACTCTAATCCTATTCGTAGGCTTTCTCAGTACAGTAACGTAACCGAGATAATATATTCTCGACTTGCATGGACCACCACAAAAAATGTCACGTCCCAGTCTCAAAATACGTAGGACTAGGAATACGTGAGCATGTCAGTCGTATGTATATGAAAACTTCAATATATGAAAACCATAACACATACGTACATTGTATTATGAATAACAATTCATAAGTGGTATATAATGTCACAAGACACAGGCAATACTAATCTTATCCAAAAAAACCAAATAGAAATAAATAACCAAATATGGCAATGAACCAAATATAAAATAGTCAAGGAGAACTAATAATTTAGTGGAGATAAATCCACTACCAAACGAATATGAAAGAAAATATAGTAAGTACATCATCTGATGATCAGAGAGGCTCGAAGGTAAGACCTTTTCGAAAGAGAAAGAAGTAGCAAGACCTGATCCATGCTTCTACAAATAGTCATGATCGTCTATACCTAAAAAGGGACCAGGTCCTTAGAAGGACATAACAAGATACATTGAAGCATGCCGAATGTACAGTAAATAAACAGTATCATGAAACTAAGCAAGACTTGATCATGTAAAGTTTAAAACTATGCTAATCATGGTGTGTATATAAGAACAACTACATATGTGTGAACTGTAGGAAATGAGGTCAAACCACTATAGCCCTCAGCGAACTACGGCCGAACGAGTCAAACCATAGTGTCACGCCCTACTCTCTAAATATATAGGACTAGAAATACATAAGCATGCCAGCGGTATGTATATAAAAACTCAAATATATGAAAACCATAACACATACGTACGCTGTATTATAAATAATAATTCATAAGTAGTATATAATATCACAAGTCACAGGCAATACTAATCTCATCCACAAAACCAAATAGAAATAAATAACCAAATATGGCAATGAACCAAGATAAAACAGATGAGAAGAACTAATAGTTGGGTGGAGACAAATCTACTACCAAACCAGAATATGAAAGAAAATATAATAAGTATATCATCTAATGATCAGAGAGGCTCAAAGGGGAGGCCTCCTCGAAAGAGAAAGAAGTAGAAAGTCTTGATCCGTGCTCCTGCAAATAGTCATGATCGTCTACACCTGGCAAGGGACCAGGTCCTCAGAGCGACATAACAAGTACACAAGAAATTAACATGCATGAAAGTAAAGCAATAAACAAGAGAAAGGATAACTAAACCATCTATGTGATATGCACTCGAGACATCTCTAGTGGCGCATGAGCGGGGGTAGAGAAGATCCGTCGTCCCACTAGACGTTCGACAGAACGCGGGGTAAACCATATATAAAAAGAGAAGAATAATGTCCCATACGCTCACTAGTAGATTCTTTCCTCCCAATGTACCGTCCAAATCGTATACGCGATGCAGACATAATGCAACGACGTCAATAAAATCTAAGAACTATACCAAACACAAACTACTAATCTAAGATTGGAACTCACATATCAATGATCAGTCGACACGCTAGTCCATGCACTCACTCACTTAGACAGAAACATGATGAACAAGTGTCAGGTCAAAAGATACTAAGTACCTTCACAATATACCAGGTAAGTCTGCTACTCTAAGACGCGTGCACACACTAACAACTAAAACTAGGCATATGTAAACTAAATAATATAATCAAGCAGGATGTACTTGCCTTCCAAGCCAAGTTGCGAGCACAACAAGTTTGGTCCGGATCTCTCCACAGAAATATCTCGAACACCTACCAATTAATTATTACACGAGTTAGACTCTAATTTTCTAGTTAAATTCGGTTATTATCTAGTTATTAATTCTACATTGGTTGCACATGCAAGTAGCTACACCCCAGTATATTACTAGTCATTAAACATTGCCAAAACTATTTTTATATCATTAATTATTAAAAACTATTAATTGTGGAATTTATTAGTTAATTTCTGGAAATTTATATTTTAATATTAAAATTACAACATCTATCAAACTAGGTTATTATAGTTTACACATTGCCATGTATTGGTTCCCATGTCGTCAAAGAGCAATTTTTATGTAAAATTATTGTCACGACCTACACCCGGTCTAGGGATGCAAGTCGGGAATAATGCCCAGCCTACGTCGCAGAATCGGCAGTAGAATGATGTTTGGGTAATCTATCTAGCAATATAATAAGCCACCAACAATATCAATATACTCAATCAAAGATCTAAGATAAAGAATAGCACGAATATGATAAAAGAATAGAATAGTCACAATACAACTCATGAGTCAAAATAATAACATCAATGAGTCTGAGAAAATACTAAACAGTAAGTTGGAAATAAATCCAGTACAAGAGAATAACTAAGAAGCTACAAGTCCCGGGTCGTCTGTCTCAGTCGGGATGAGTCCCTCCTAAGCCAGGATCTCTGGCTCTAAGACTACAACATCCTAAGGCCCATAATGAGTAGGGTATCACTCCTCAGTGTTATCTGAGAAAAATATATCCAGTCAGCAAAGAAGTAGAGTACAACTCTAACAGTACTTCTAATCAATGATATAAACTATGTAACAATAAATAGATGTGAATATATAAGATATAATAATAGATACAAGAGATATACAACAAAGAAAATACTGAAATAAATACAAGAATGAACAATATGGCAATGAACAAGAATATTAATAACTAAGTGAGTGAGTACTAGCTTTAACATGTGATCGACTTGGGAACTTGCACAAGGATAAGGCCTGGCTAGTCATACGTACGGTGTATGACCAACACTCACAAGGAACAAGACATGTACAAGGAGGGTATGATCATATATCTACACTAAAATACTCTTCACCCCCCCACTGGTATAGTAGATCCAACCATGGTACGCTATGGCACGGAATTCTCTAGGAAGGTAGCAAGTCTCCCCGAGAATCAGTATCTGTACATGTACAAGGAACAATAAAATAAGGCTTGTACAAGATACACCATATATATCAAGGAATAACATCTCATGACGAGATCCGAATATACCAATTCGTGTAACCATCGTGTCAAGAAATCAAGGATATCTACACTAGATATAAGGAACATAGAGGATATTATAAATAAGAAACTATCAGAGAATGTACTCGTCTGAAGTCCGGTGAACAGTATCACAGATGTCAGTTATGGTGCCTCGATGACCTAAATAGGGAATATAACACCAATACAAGATTTCAGAATAAAAATAAGTTAAACTAGTCAACATTTAGGTCAAAGAATTATTTCTAAGTCAAAATAGTTAAACTAGGTCAACCCTAAGTCAAATTGGTCAAACTTGATCAAACTAGCTATTTCAAGCTTGTATGAGTCTATCTCTAGGATATTGGGTTCATATATTATGAAACTAGGCTACACAAGCTAAACTAGGATACTAAGATACCATATCGCAAGATACGTAAATAAGAGATATGAAAATAGTATATATGCATATTCAATCAATATTAAATACACTAATCCTATTTACAAATGCTAAGTGGATACCTTGGCTTTGAACCAACGCAGTATCGCACCACTAAACACCCATCTTGATACTCAAACCCAATACCTTGAATCTCGGCCAATACCTTGACATTTACCTTGGTATTTTAAGGTAAATATGATCTTAGTATATATTAGCTACCCAATCTAACTATATACTAATAGGTATATATCAATACAATATCACCTACTATACAAATTACCAACTACTAGTATATACTAACTAACTATCTAAAAATCTCTAACTATTAATATATATATACATGTACACATATCTACATATATAGATAACTAGAGATACATAAGAGATATATACCAATAGATGTTAATCAAAACTAGATACTACTAACTACATACTAGCTACTAACCAATGAACTACTCACCAACCAGTGAACTGACTGAATTCCCCGTTGCTGCTGACATCCTCCAGTTGCTGATACTGTGTTGTCTGTGCACTGCTGCTGCTTGCAATGGCTATTGCTGCTCGTGCAGCATGTTCAAGCTGCTACCAATGTTGATGTCTAATGCTTGTTGTTGCTGTCGATGACTGTGAACGCTCCCCTCGCTGAACTATTTCTCGAAGCCTCTGATGTGCACACATAGTTGCACAGGGTTGGTGCCATGTCCCCTTGCTGAACTGCTGCTCTCCCTTTGTGCCCGAGTTGTTCTGTTGCATTGCATCGATGCAACCTCGTTGTTGCTACTGGCACCTTGCTGCCTAGCTGCTGTTGTCGGAGCCCTCTCCCTCCTTAGTACAAACTCACACACACAACCTCATATATATATCTATATACTTAACACCTATATACATATATCAACTCTCCTAATGTATCAATCTATATATAATACTCCTTTCATCTATACATATATGTACATATATACAAACATACATACACATGTAGATATATTACCCCTTCATATATACATATATATATATATAGTAGCATCACACACATAAATACATATATATAACATACATATATACATATAACATATCTATTCAAATAGCTATATATATAGATGTATATCTACATATATATAAACACATATGCATATAGATATTTGATACACTAGTATATATATATATATATATATATATATATATATATATATATATATATATATATATATATATATATATATATATGGATACATCTATTACAAATGGCTAAGAATAATGGGAATTGAATCTAAAAATGTAATACAACAAACACGTGGAGTGCATCGCACCCTTATCACACTAGATCTATGATACGCTTGCGATACGAGTCTACCACACAATCAAACGTACCCCGAAGGACACAAGCAATTCTAAATTACTATTTATGAATAATACGAAGAGTAAATTATATAACTACGTGTTCGTGTCAAAATATGACATGCACAAAGTCCTGTGTCGGAGAAAAAACTCCTCAATCAACACGTATCACCAAATTATTGGGATACGACCTACACGTATCCAATTATGGACATGATACTAGCCACAAACAAACAAACACATGTTAATTTTGTTTATATGACCAATTAACAAATACAACAGTGTCAATCTCAAAATTCTCCCAAAATTGACTCGGAATTCCCCCAAAATTGACACAAAAAGCACCAAAACTTCCTTCATTGGCCTCCTATGAACCTAATTCCAATTCCTATGGGTAGCCTATGCATATGGGATAGTTTCTCATGGTTAAATATTAGATTTAAAACCTAAATAAAGGAAAAAAATTGAATTGTATCTATTGGGAGATAGATTCCTAATGCAACCTCCAAATTTGATAAAATTGGCCTTCAACTTGTAGATCCTTACTCCTCTTTGTAGATCCTTGCTTTCTCCTTCTAGATCCTTGCTCTACTAGTCTCCAATGGTGATTTGGCAAGGAATTGGGAAAAAATTTGGTAGGGAATTGATGCGGGAATAAAGGAATTTGGTTGAAGAAAATTCTAGATCTAGATTTGAAATAAAAAGATGAGAGAGAAACTTCCCTCCCCCCCCCTCTTTTATATAGGCCGCCCCCATATATCCCCTCCCTTAAGCTACTATGTAATATCTATTATACCCCTTGGGGCCTCTCATGAAAAAATAATTAAGGAGGAAAGGTTATAGTTTAATGGTTTAATTAAATTAATCATCCTCCTAATGAATTGACTTCTTAATTTGGGCTCAATTCTAACTATTTGTAAATATTGGTCCATGGATCTAATCTAACTAGTTAGGTCCAGTAACACAAGTCCAAAATAATAAACTAACATCTAACAATAATTAAATAACACAATAAATAATTATACAACATGCACAATAATTAATTAATTATAAAATTACCAAAATATCCTCTCCCAGAAAATGTAGTAGTGACAAGTCTACCCCCTTAAAATAATTTTGTCCTCAAAATTCAAAACAAAAATTAAACCCAGAAAATAACAGAATAGAACAGAAAGAACAGAATATAACTAGGAAAGAACATACCTCAAGGCACAAATAAATATGGATAACGCTCTCATATTTCATCATCTCTCTCCCAGGTAGACTCCCCCGGAGAGTGATGCCTCCATGCGACGCATACCAAAGGAATAGTCGGATTTCTCAGCACTTTCTCTCTCCGATCCAGAATCTCAACTGGCTGCTCTTGATAGCTAAGAGTAGGGCCCACCTCTATCTCTGAGTGATCCAACACGTGACTAGGATCTGCCACGTACTGTCTCAACTGCGATACGTGAAACACGTTGTGCACTCCCTCCAATACAGATGGTAAGTCTAGTCTGTAAGCAACTACACCGACCCTCTCTAGAATAGTGAAAGGTCCGATGAATCGCGGACTAAGCTTCCCGCCTCCACGGAAGCGAATCGTGCCTCATGTCGGAGAAATCCTCAGAAACACCAAACCTCCAACCTAGAACAAAACACAATCTTAAGAACTTAATCTATAACAAATAATCAATAACAAGCACACAACCAAAAATCTAAAACTATACCTCAAACTCTAAAGGTCTCTGGTGGCTATCGGCCCAATGCCGATGTCTGTCCTGTGCCACTCGAAGTCTATCTCTGATCAGCTTAACCTTCTCTGCTGCATCCACAACCATCTCTCGCCCTAGCAAAGCTCCCTCTCCAATATCGTCCCATGACAAGGGACTACGACATCTCCGACCATACAGAGCCTCAGATGGTAACATCTCTATACTAGCCCGGTAGCTATTGTTGTAAGCAAACTTTACCAAATGGAGATGGTCCTCCCAAGATCCCCCAAAATCTAGTACACAAGTGCGCAACATATCCTCGAGAGTCTGAATAGTCCTCTCTGACTGCCATTTGTCTGGGGATGATATGCAGTATTAAACTTGAGCTGGGTGCCCAAACTCGCCTACAAACTCCTCCAAAAATGAGAAATGAAACGACTATCCCAATCCAAGACTATGCTGACGGAAATCCCATGTATCCTGACGATCTGCCTCATATACATCTATGCCAGCTTCTCTGTAGACAAACTCACCTTGAAAGGCAAAAAGTGGGCCGACTTAGTCAAGTTGTCAACGATGACCTAAATCGCGTCTTTCCCTCCTAGAGATCGTGGAAGTTCGGACACAAAATCTATAGTAATGTACTTCCACTTCCACTCTGGAATGGGTAATGGCTGAAGTAAACCTCCTCGCCTCTGCCTCTCTGCTTTCACCTACTGGCACACTAAGCATCTGGATACAAACTGTGCCACTTCCCTCTTCATGCCATACCCCCACACTCTCTCTCGCATATCCTGATACATCTTGTTGTCACCTGGATATATGGAATACTGAGAACGATGCACTTCCTGTAACACCTTCTCACGCAGCTCTCCACTAGGCACACATAATCTAACAGTATACCGCAAAGAACCATCCTCAGCAATGGTGAAATCATCCTCCAATCCTGCTCTCACCTGATCTCTGATGCTCCTCAGAGATACATCCTCATTCTGGGTTGCCTTAATCCTGTCCATCAACTCTGAGTGTATCTGCAACCCCCATATCTGCATAGCAAAACCAGGAACTATCACCTCAATGCCCAAGCTCTCCAAGTCCTCCAATAAATATCGATCCTGAGTCAAGAACATATCTACCGGATACCTGCTCAAGGCATCGGCAACTACATTAGCTTTTTCAGGAGGATACTGCAAATATATATATCAAAATCCTTCATCAGTTCCAACTACCGACGCTGCTTTATGTTCAACTCCTTCTGCGTGAAAATATACTTCAAGCTCTTGTGGTCTGTGAAGATCTCCACATGCTCTCCGTACAAATAGTGTTTTCATAACTTTAAGGCAAAGATGACTGCTGCCAACTCCAAATCATGGGTAGGATAGTTTTTCTTATAAGGACGCAATTTCTTGGATGCATAGGCAATCATTTTCCCATTATGCTGAAGAATACAACCCAAACCTTTCCCCGATGCATCACTATAAATAGTGAAACCTCCATACCCTGATGGCAACATCAAAATAGGAGCAAATGTCAACCTCTTCTTCAATTCCTCAAAAGCAACCTGGCAATCCTTCGTCCAAACAAATTCTATATCCTTCCTGGTGAGTCTGGTCATCGGCTCGGCAATCCTCAAAAAATCTTGCACAAACTTCCTGTAGTAGCCTGCCAATCCCAAGAAACTCCTGATCTCTGCTACTGAACTCGGGGTCTTCCAAGATTCCACTGCTGCGATCTTCTTCGGATCCACTAAAATTCTATCACCAGTCACAACATGTCCCAAGAACTCCACCTTGTTCAGAAAGAACTCACACTTGGACAGCTTTCCATACAGCTTCTCCTTCCTCAGCACATCCAATACAATCTGTAAATGCTCCTCGTGCTCCTCCGGTATCTTCGAGTATATGAGTATGTCATCGATGAACACCACCACAAACTTGTCAAGGTACTAATGGAACACCTTGTTCATCAAATTCATAAATACCGTCAGGGCATTAGTCAACCCAAACGGCATCACCATAAACTCATATTGACCATACCGAGTTCTAAACTCAGTCTTCGGTATATCCTTCGGCTTTACTTTCATATGGTGGTAGCCTGATCTCAAGTCTATCTTAGAAAATACCTTGGCACCACTCAACTGATCTAACAAGTCATCAATCCGTGGCAAAGGGTATTTATTCTTGATAGTGAGATTATTCAATGCCTTGTAATCAATGCACATACGCACTGATCCATCCTTCTTCGGTACAAACAATATCGGGGCTCCCCACTGTGAAGAACTCGATCTAATAAATCCCTTATCCTGCAACTCGTCCAACTGTTTCTTCAGCTCGACCAGCTCGTTATTGTTTACTCTATATATCAAGGAATAACATCTCATAACGAGATCCGGATATATCAATCCGTGTAACCATCGTGTCAAGAAATTAAGAATATCTACACTAGATACAAGGAACATAGAGAATATTATAAATAAAAAACTATCAAAGAATGTACTCGCCTAAAGTCCGGTAAACAGTATCACAGATGTCTAGTATGGTACCTCGAAGACCTAGATAGGGAATAGAACATCAATACAAGATTTCAGAATAAAAATAAGTTAAACTAGTCAAGATCTAGGTCAAAGAGTCATTTCTAAGTCAAAACAGTCAAACTAGGTCAACCCTAAGTCAAACTGGTCAAACTTGGTCAAACTAGCTATTTCTATATTGCATGAGTCTATCTCTAGGATATTGGATTCATATACTATGAAACTAGGCCACACAAGCTAAACTAGGATACTAAGATACCGTATCGCAAGATACGCAAACAAGAGATATAAAAATAGCATATATGCCTATTCAATCAATATTAATTACACTAATCCTAATTACAAAGGCTAAGTGGATACCTTGGCTTTGAACCAACGCAATATCGCACCATTAAACACCCATCTTGATACTCGAACCCAATACCTTGAATCTCGGCCAATACCTTGACATTTACCTTGGTATCTTAAGGTAAATATGATCTTAGTATATATTAGCTACCCAATCTAACTATATACTAATAGGTATATATCAATACAATATCACCTACTATACTAATTACCAACTACTAGTATATGAATAACTAACTATCCAAATAATCTCCAACTATTAATATATATATATATGTATACATGTATACATGTACACATATCTACATATATAGATAACTAGAGATACATAAGAGATATATACCAATAGATGCTAATCTAAACTAGATACTACTAACTACATACTAGCTACTAACCAATAAACTACTCACCAACCAGTCAACTGACTGAACTCCCTGTTGCTGCTGACATCCTCCAGTTGCTGATACTGTGTTGTTTGTGCACTGCTGCTGCTCGCAATGGCTGTTGCTGCTCATGCAGCATGTTCAAGCTGCTGCCAATATTGATGTCTACTGCTTGCTATTGATGTCGATGACTGTGCATGCTCCCCTCACTGAACTATTGCTCGAAGCCTCTGCTGTGCACACAGAGTTGCACAATGCTGGTGCCATGTCCCCTTGCTGAACTGCTGCTCTCCCTTTGTGCCCGAGTTATTCTGATGTATTGTATCGATGCAACCTCGTTGTTGCTACTGGCACCTTGCTGCCTAGATGCTGCTATCCGAGCCCTCTCCCTTCTTAGTACAAACTCACACACACACAACCTCATATATATATATATATATATATATATATATATATATATATATATATATATATATATATATATATATATACAACATACATGTATACATATAACATATCTATTCAAATAGCTATATATAGATGTATATCTACATATATATAAACACATATGCATATAGATATTTGATACACTAGTACATATAACTACATATATATACATAACAATATATATATATATATATATATATATATATATATATATATATATATATATATATATATATATATATATATATATATATATATATATATTACATATGGCTAAGAACAATGAGAATTGAATCTAGAAATACAATAAAACAAACACGTGGAGTGCATCGCACCCGTATCACACTAGATCTATGATACGCTTGCAATACGAGTCCCCCACACAATCAAACGTACCCTGAAGGACACGAGCAAGTCTAAATTACTATTTATGAACAATACGAAGAGTAAATTACATAACTACGTATCCGTGTTAAAATGTGACATGCACAAAGTCCTGGGTCGGAGAAAAAAATCCCCAAATCAACACGTTTCACCAAATTATTGGTATACGACCTACATGTATCCAATTGTGGACACAATACTAGTCACATGTCACGACCCGCACCCGGAATTGGGGCACGAGTACGCGGGTATGTCCAGCCTACGCCGCAGCATCGACGGTAGAACGCTGTCAAGGTCTTGATACTATCTAGCCAATCTCACACAAGCATCCAGTCTCCATAAGGAGGCACGGATGACACAAATAAAATAAACACATACTCAATCACAGGATTACAGCACGATAAGATATCGAACAAAATTAAGTACAACATAAGTCTAAAGTAATAATCGAACTCAACAAATATCCAAGTCTCAATAAATGCCGGAGACAAATCTGGTACCAAATAGTCTACTGAAAGAACTAACTAGAAGATTGGTGATTCCGGCTAGACCTCCCGGAATCACAACTAACTATCAAGCCCAAGTGCAGCTACTCACCATATGGTCCATAAAGTGTTGGCTACCGATCCTCTAAGGCATAGTCTGGAAAAATGTTTCCAGTCAGGAAGGAGCAAAGTACAAATCTCAAATAACAGTTCCATTAAATTGATAAGGACTATAAAGCAATAAACATGTGATGCTAGCTACTGAGAAGACAGTAAAATAAATGCAATGGCAATTAAAGAGAGACAGGCAATATAAAGAGACAGGCAATAGGCAATATGATATAGTCAGTGCATGTATGAAAATGAAAAGAACAAGGAACAGTATCATATACGGGTGATGTAGTATATGATTTAAAATAGGGAACTGTAATCTATTCTAAGTGTTTGAAATAGTAGTTTCAAAATGTGATCGGCTTGGGAACATGTACGATAGCTATAGGGCCTGGCTAATCATGGGTGAAGAGCATGATTAACACTTACATTGTTCTATACTGTATAAAGGGTATGATCATATTTCTTACTAACTACTTACCCGCCCCCAACTAGTAATGTGGATCCAACCATGACACGTCACGATACACGAGCAAGTCCAATATATCATGTACGATGTCTAATATACATGTTGTGTACAATGTCAATACAATAATCAATGTAATATCTCATGACTGCAAATCCAAGCTATACTAGTCTGTGTAGCACAGTGTCAAGGATTCAGATGTAACATTTCATGATTATTGAACTTATAGAAATTATCAAGAAATTGGAAATTATCAGAGAATGTACTTGCCTTGGGTCCTTAGCTGGTGAATACCGGAGTCCTGTTCCAGAGTATCCCCTGGGTGAACCAACAGTCCTAAAGACATATAATAACAATACAATATTTGCATCAGAAGCTATACTAACACACAACAAAACTAACTCAGCGGCTATGCCAGGTATGTTACTGGTCAACTAGGGTCATCTAGCAGACAGACATCTAAAACAAATTATATATTTTTAACCAACATTAATACCTACCATATATATATATCCTTTAATTTCATGTATAATATATATATTAGTTAAACAATGTATGTTAGCCATATTTATCAATTTAAATATACTAGGTGTATATACAATAAATATATACATATATCAATTTTATATATTGAAAAATATATTAAGTATACCAATAATACATATAGTAGAACACGTATTTATATATACCAATCATATATATATATATATATATATATATATATATATTGAAAATATATTAAATGTAGGTACAAAATATATATATATATATATATATATATATATATATATATATATATATATATATATATATATTTATACTAGTTATACATATTTGAAAATATATTGAGTATATATATACAAAATATATTTTCATATACCAAACATTATACCACAAACAAACAAAAATATGTCAATTTGGTTTATATGACCAATTGACAAACACAATAAGTGTCAATCTTGGAATTCCTCCAAAATTGACATAAAAAGCACCATAACTTCCTCCATAGACCTCCTATGAACCTAATTCCAATTCTTATGGGTAGCCTATGCATATGGAATAATTTTTTATGGTTAAATCTCATATTTAGAACCTAAATAAAGGAGAAAAACTGAATTGTACCTATTGGAAGATGGATTCCCAATGCAACCTCCAAATTTGATGAAATTGGCCTTCAACTTGTAGATCCTTGCTCCTCTTTGTAGATCCTTGCTTCATCATTCTAGATCCTTGTTCTAGTAGTCTCCAATAGTAATTTGGAAAGGAATTGGAAAAAAATTTGGTAGGAAATTGATGTGGGAATGAAGTAATTTGGTTGAGGAAAATTCTAGATCTAGATTTGAAATGAAAAGATGAGAGAGAAACTTTTTCCCCTCTTTTATATAGGTCGCCCCCCTTTAGCCCCTCCCTCAAACTACTATGTAATGTCCATCATACCCCTTGGGGTCTCTCATGAAGAAATAATTAAGGAGGGAAGGTTCTAGTCTAATGGTTTAATTAAATTAATTATCTTCCTAATGAATGGGCTTCTTAATTTGGGCTCAATTCTAACTAATTGCAAATGTTGGTCCATAGATCTAATCTAACTAGTTAGGTCCACTAACACAAGTCCAAAATAATAAACTAACATCTAACAATAATTAAATAATACAATAAATAATTATACAACATGCACAATAATTAATTAATTATAAAATTATAAAAATATCCTCTCCTAGAAAATGTGGTAGTGATAATTAGTATTTCATAGCATAGGGGTTTCCTTATTTGTCCTCTAACATATTTATGAGTTCTCACAAGGATTTTTACATGGAAAAAATAATTATTTAAAAAATTTACAAAACTTACTTGATCGTGATTACGACGGAGGCTTTTTCTTCAGCACTACAAAACGCTGGAATCTACGGTTTCACCAAATCTTGATCTGGTAAAGAATTATCGTCCATATGGCGCATAGATGTCAGTTTTTGGTAGTTTTCGAGTTACTTCTAGGTTGCATAAAATTTTTAGAATAGTAAAATAACATATTTAATTCTGAGAAAATATATGTTATATTTCATCATGTCAGCTTTCTAAAACTTTAAATGGATCATGATTCCGAGTTCGAGATATTCTAAAATCTCAAAAATACCAAAACGTCTCAGATTTCAGACAACTGGCACTCCACGAATTTTTCAAAAATATAAGTTCAGAATTTATAAAAAATAAATTAGTTATTCAGAAACTATATCTCGATACAGTTCCAACGCAAGAAACGGGAGCACATTTAGAGTTCGGAGCTAGGAGATATGGCTTTTAGAAGATCGAGAAACCCTAGATGAGAACCTCCACAAACGTCTCTCTCCTCTTAATTCGACAGGAATAAAAATTCTAGAATTAACCACACCCACATATATATAGAGGATATATGGGCTGATGTCAGGAGCCCACTATTGGGCCACGATGGCTGACAAGCGGGCCCAGTTTGGTCTGACTGGGTATTTAATTAGGAAACATAGTTTTTAAATTACCAGAAATTATTTTTTAATCAGTTTTAACCTAATAACTCCAAATAAATGTGTAAAAATATGAAAAAAATCATAAAAATTCTAAAAATATATAAAATAGCATTATAGACCTTAAAAAAATATGTGGGGCTATTTTATGCTCCTAGGCTTGTAAAATAAATTCTAGAATTTCTAGAAAATTAGTATTTAGCTTATTTTAAATCCAAATAAATCAAATTCCAAAAAATTATAAATAAATTATAAAAAATATATTTAAGTATTTTAACCCTAACATAAATATTTGGTAGGAACAACATGCAAGTATGGTCTCACAGTAAATTATGAAAGCCCTAAAAAATTATGTTTTCTAGGTTTTAATTATCTAAAAATTCTAGAAAAATTCAATAAATTCTAAAATAGCCTGAAAATGATTCTAAATAAGTATTTATATAAATAATTAAATTAAAGAAGTTATTTTCTAATTAACCAATAAAATAGGCAAAAGAAATCCAATAATTTAATAAAAATACTAAAATTAAAAATAAAAAATTAGAAAGTTTACATTGTTCTCCTTGTAGTACAACGTGCAACCGTTTCGAAAACAATCTATCTTTTTGTAGCCTAATCCGATTTTTCGTATCATCGTCTTCGACTTATAGAAGTTTTCAGGCAACTCCTTCGATCATTTTGGTAACAACTCTCTAACAAACTGAATTATCCGGACGTAGCATTCCTGCGACAAGTTAAAATTAAACTTTAGGTTCAACAGCCGCATCACCACCAACAGGACAAAATGAGAATCACAACCCGGGTATAACGGAGTATCGGCATTCTTGAACATATCATAGAATTTTTTTTGCATCAGGATTAGGATCCTCCGGATCAAAACTTGGACCGGCCGCATCAAATACCAACTCACGGGCCAGGTTTCACGGTCGATATTCAAAGTTATCTCCGAGAGTGGACTCTTCTTCCTCTATACTAAGGGGAGAATGATGATATTACGAAAACAAAGGTTCTCCTTGAGCCGTCCACTCCTTGTAGTTCGGTACGAAACCCTTCTTGTAGAGATGCTCCCTCACGAGATCCACCTCTTTGAATAGTATATTATGACATTTGACACAAGGACACTTGATGAGCCTCCCATCCAAGAAATGAGTTTGACTACAGGCATATTTGAGAAATTCCTCAACGCCCGCCATAAAATCATCTGTTAAACCAATTCTACTCTCATGTCGTCGATTGTACATCCATGATCGGTCAACTAAGTATTGACTCATTGATTCTACATGTACCATATATATTAATTCAAACAATATGGATTAATTAGATTCAAGATGAGTTAAGATATTTGCTAAATGATTAGTTAGTTAGGATACTTGATGAAGAAGTCTCATAAAGAACTGAATATTGTAAAATATAGAGTTAGGATACTAGTTTTACACGTATCCAAAATCATACTTCCTCGACACTCATCCGAATATGGCTGATACATGCCTTAGCATAGTAAGGTTGTAAAAGCAAGTAAATTTTTTTATCTATCACATGTAAACTAATCGGGAAGGGTGACTACTATTTTATTCAATTTAAAAAGACTAAAAAACAACACTATTAATACTTAAAATTATGCCTAAATGTATGAAATATATTTTCTAAAATGTTATTAATTTATTAATAATTATTTGTTTTTCGATACAAAAAATCTGATACTCTGATTCGTAACAAGCGATATGGTCGATACTCCGATTCATAATTATATATCTACTTTTAAGTAATTAGTACCTAATTATATTAACTACCAACTACTATTCATGTTAGTACTCTAAAGTATAACTAGAAACGACTATAATTTAATTCAATTTTTTGATCGATTTATTTGCGCTTTTTTTTTTGCTAATATATATAGTAACTAAATATACCATTTTTTTTAAAACCGAACCGAATAATGCTCACCCCTAACTGTGACTGTGTCCGTGTCAAAACTCAGATACAACAAACCCAAATCGTGTCTATGTCTGTATCGAAAAGAAAATTTTGGTAATCAACGCTATGTTTGTGTCATGTGTCCGTGTTTGTGTCTCATGTTGGTAAACCTAATTCAATTTCAAAACTACTAAGAAGTTTAACCTAAATCAAAACTATTCAAATCATGTCATTTCATATATATCACATTATATATATGTCACCTCATAATTGTTCAAAATTTTCTTTCTATTTTTTTCAAGTCCACATTTGCTTAGTTCATTTTATTGGTCATATATTTAGGGCAACATATCCGACCTATTCTTGTATTCAAGCGCACAATAATTTAGTGACACACTCCAAATCCTTAAATCTAATACTTTTTATATAACTAGGGTTATAATTTTTCGATGTTAGGTGTCGTGTCTGTGTCCGTATCAGAATATGATATAGAGATATTGTGTTTCCATATATCAGAATGTATTATCTCATAACTTTTTAATCCCGACTCTTTTCTAGTATGGAAAACTTCTAATTATAACTAACAAAATTCAAATTCGACATCCGTGTCCAGCGTATCGCGCGTGTCTGTGTCCAACATATTGTGTCCGTGTCCAACGTATCAAAAAATCCAAACCATTTATTTTTCTTCATGTCCATGTCTAGCGTATCGTGTCTGTACCTGTGTCCAGACCCCCACAATCCAAATAAAATAATTAATCAAATCAAAATGAGGATTAAGGTTACCTTAGCCGGAGGAGAGGGCGAGTGAGGGGTCGGGTCTCGAGAGGGCGAATGAGGGGGAGGGGTTGCCGGAGAGGGGGAGGTCGCTGGAGAGGGGGAGGGGATCGGGGCAGAGAGGGGTGGGGGAAGTGTCGTCGGAGAGAGAGAGAGAGAGAATGGGGTAAAATAAAACACGATTGAGAATTTTAAGTTTTCGCAGCGACGAATAATTTCGTCGTTAATCCGTCGCTGCAATAACAGCGAAGGATTAGCGACGGATTGTTGACGAAATATAATATACTTTGTTTACATAAATAACTTAATCGTTATTCTGTCGCTGACTCAGCGACGTAGTAATTTTCATCGCTGAGATCCGTCGCTATTTAACAGTATTTTTGTAGTGATGGACCTCCCATAACACAAAACAAATGTGGTGTAATGGGTATTTATTAGACTTGCATACAAGAGGTTCTTAAATCTTGGTGGAGATTTTTCTTTCTTTTACTTTTATTTCATTATTTTATTTTTTTACATTATGTATAGGGGTCCCATTTTAAAAATTCGTCTAGGGCCCTCATGAGCTTCGGGTCAATGGAAAGAAAATTAGGAAGAAAAAATGGGTCCCTCTATCTAATCAATGATTTATTTTCACACCTTTAAGTATTCATTTTTTTTCTTCCAATTTTGTTTACATTTTTAAACACTAAAAATTATAATTTTCAAAGAAAATAAAAGGGTAAGATTTTTTTTTTTTTTGCGAACCAAATTAGGCTTTAAGATATGGATAGGTATGTATTCTTCATGATCAAATCAAGAACACAATAAAGCATCATCCAACTACCCGCCAATTATAATCTCCTCTATATAATGCCAAAACTAGGCTTCACCGTGAAAAAATTTCGTTCCAAAAATACCCTTCAATATATTTAGTAATTAAAAAGAATACCTACAATAAATTTCACTGACAACCATTTAAGAGATGCAATAATGACAACAATTTACGGAAATCAAAGGGTTCATGCTACTTGCTAAGTCTTTTAAATTATTACCAAAGAATTCGAATGGTTGAACCATTAACCTATATAATTAAAAGCAGTAGAAATAAACTAACTCATCAACATACGTGCAAAGCACGTGCATATATACTAGTTGCAATATAAAGAGGTTTTTTCTGTGCTTTTAGAAGTATATACTGTCAAGCATATACAAGCCGAAGTATAAAAAAATATAATATAAAAAAATTTGACAGATGCACTTGTATCTGTCGAAAGTGCCGATCAGTCCCATGAAAGATTTTTAGTCCTTTCGTAGTTGACCACCTGTGTCCGATGTGTAAGGTGGAGGGAGGATATTAATATAATCGTTCGGACGAGAGTTAACACCCATGTCCTTTTATGATTTGGTGAGGGGATTTCGGCATTGGAATGACCTAGGCTACTAGCACCAAGTCCTCTTGATTCATTTAATTATTGTTTGGACTAGAATTTGAAGCTACGTCTACTCCTTCCCTTCCTTGGTGGTATTCTAATTCAATAGTTGAACTGTTGAGATTGTTGCAATGTTTACTCCAATGAGCTCCATATTTATAACATGTTCTTTCTAAGTTCTAATTTTTTTTTAAAAATTGCAAATGCCAAGCAAATTTTTACAACGTCAAGAATTTTTAAAGTGGATTATCAAACTTATCCTCAATTTTTTACATTTAAAAAAAATTATAGCTTCGCTTATAAATTAAAGTTAATTTTAGTAATCCACTTTAAAAATTATTGAACATTGTAAAAGTGTTAGAAGTAAATCTTATGATTATAATATATATTTTCTAATTATAGCATAGGAATATATTGTACATTTCTAATTATAGCATATGAATATTCTACATTATTGCTTTCCTAAAATAACTTGTGATCACCATATAATGGTTTGTGTACATTGTAAAGATTAAATGAATATAAAATATTTTTTCAAATACTATTTTTTTCTAAATTTAATATGGAATTAGAGATGGTCATAGACCTATTGGCTGCAAATGGGTCTATGTAAACCCCCTCAACAAAAATAGATATTTTGTGTATATTTTATATTATTATATTTAGATATTGAATTTCTTTAGAGTATTCTCTTAGTTAATTAGCAAATAAATTTCTTGATATATTTACTTATATAAATATTTATTTAGAATCATTTTTAGGTTATTTTAGATTTTTGAAGATTTTTCTAGAATTTTTAGATAATTAAAACATAGGGAACGTAAATTTCTAGGACTTCTATGATTTACTTTGAGACCATACTTGCATGTTATTCCTAACCAAATATTTATTTTAGGTTAAAATATTTAATTATATTTTTTTCTATAATTTATTTAGAATTTTATGAAATTTATTTAGATTTTTGAAATTAATTAGGATTTATTTGGTTATATATAGTCTTAATATTAGATAGATGTTAATTTAGTGTTAATAGATATTAATAAGATTATATATAAATTATTTATATTATATTTAATTCTATTTAAGATTATAAAATATTGAGATAAACTTAAACTCTATTTTTAAATTAATTCAAATCCTGAGCCTACTAGTAAAGCAACTTCATGCATATCCTATCCTTATTTAAACTGATCATATTCATATTCAAATTAGCCAATCCTAGTCGTATTCAATTAAGTAGTCTCCACCATTATAAATACCTCATCCTTCATATTTTTCTTCCCCAAATTTACCTCTTTTTCGGTCAAAATTCGTCATAAATTCAGTCTCATTTTCTAGTATGTTATGACGACTTAAAAAGACGATATCTCCTAGCTCCGGACTCCAAACGCGCTCTAGTTTTTTTTGTTAGAACCATATAAAGTTTAGTTTTCTGAATATAAAAATTATTTTAATAATTTCAAAACCTATTTTTTCAGAAAATTCTAAAAGTGCCAGCTGTCCGAAATCAGACGCGTTTTGGTATTTTCGAGATTTCGGGAGATCCCGAACTCGGAATTACAAACCGTTTGAAGTTTCGGAAAGCTGACATGATGAAATTCTAGAAAAGTATTTTTACAGAATTTAAAATATAAGTTTATTCTACTGTAAAATTTGTGAAACGTAGACGTAAATAGGAAACCACCGAAAATTGTCATCTGTGCGCCCTTGCGGCCATAACTCTTTACTGACTTGTGATTTTATGAAACCGTCTATTTCAGTGTTAATGTAGCATTGAAATATATAAGATTCCATACACAAATCCATAATTTGAGTCGGTTGACTTTTTGGTCAACGGATTGCCTCGATTTGCATGCCACGGATCACAAATCCTTAAAGTTTACTTTCTTTGGACCAAAATTAGAGCTTAACAATAAAATCTGATTATAATAAGAT
This sequence comes from Iris macrosiphon, assembly GCA_036927795.1. Classification (NCBI taxonomy): domain Eukaryota; kingdom Viridiplantae; phylum Streptophyta; class Magnoliopsida; order Asparagales; family Iridaceae; genus Iris; species Iris macrosiphon. The sequence goes on along the minus strand of JAYESA010000008.1, from coordinate 168,694,716 downwards.
TAAAATACTATTTTAGGTTATTTTATTCAGAATTAAAATAGATTAAAATGGAGGAACCTATTCACCCACTTTTTTAACCTAACTTATTTAATTTATGTGACGGGTAGATCGGACGACGCCTTGAGTTGGGACTTCATTCTTTTTCAGATCAGGCAAGATACCTTGCCAAATTGCTTACAGTATTTTGCATGCTTAGTATATTTCTGTATATTTATTGCATTTTTGTATATTCATTGCATGTGTAGTTTCTTTCAGTCATTACTATATATTAGATATGTTGACACACACTTAACACTTAGTATCATAGAGGACAATCAGTAGGCGTATGGGCTTTAACCACTCTGGTAACACCGTAGTAACTAGCACGCACTATGGTAGTCGTGTCCGATGGTTGCTACCCCCGCGGTATGTCGATTTATGGAGTCACGAGGGTCGCTACCCCCGCGGTATATCGAAAAGTTGTCCTTATTTGCATTCATATAGATTGTCTTGTACAGCTTACTTATTTATTTTCAAACATTATGCATGTTTACTGTATTCAAATTGGCTTGCTTCTATGTATCTTGTTACGTCCTTCTGAGGACCTGGTCCCTTTCCAGGTGTATCTGTTCTTGAGTATTCGCAGGAGCGCAGATTCGGATGGTTACATATGTTTCGAGGATGTCTTCTCTTCGAGCCCCGTGGTCGTTAGCTGGTATTCTTATATTGTGTTTATTGTGTTGTGCTTTTTTATTCGACTTGGTAGTGGATTTGTTTCCATCCAACTATCATCCTTAGATACTTATATTGAGATCTAGTTATATAGATGCTGGTTATTCACTTATATTGATTTTTTGTGGATGAGATTTAGATTGTACCCTGTGACTTGTGATATATTTTATACCACTTGTGGATTGATATTCATATTACAGCGTACGTATGGGTTATAATTTCCATATATTGTTGTCATATCCATGCGGCTGGCATGCTTACGTGTCCTAGTCCTACGTATTTTTGGGACTGGGACGTGACATGTTTTTGTGGTGGCCCATGCAGGTCGAGAGCATATTGTCTCGGTTACATTATTGTACCGAACAAGCCTGCACCTAGAAATAGAGTATAGGATCTCATCCATAATTGACTATGATTCTCTCTCCTTCCAATCCATTCTATTTGAATAATTGTATCATGCTTGATTCCTGTACTTCCCTGATGATTCCTTGAGTATAGCCCCCTCCTAAAATATAAAATTCCCTGTTACTAGATGATAAGTAGGGTAACCTTCCTATTAAGAGTACAACTAGACTGTTGACACACCATTAAGCTTAGAATATCTAGTGAACCCTAGAATTCCTTATATATATATTGGTTTACCATTACCCCTTGATGTATTATGAAGACTTGAGAGTAGTATAGACACTACTAGAGTTAGCCAAAAGTTTTACCATAATGTTTGACCCTAGTATTGAGGAACCAATAGAAAACCAAGATTGAATATTAGGACCGAACCTAACCTTCATAATTAGATAGTATTGGAGAACTATAAACTTAGATCATTGTCTTATTATTAGTAGACAGCACCTTAGGAAGCCTAGAGGAATGTAATTAACACTTTTCCTTGATCATACCTCGAACATAGCAACTAGCATACCACTTTTCCTTAAAAAATCATGATGCTATCTAGAGCCCCTATTTTAATTTTATATGTTGTTCCTCTGCGACCTTAACGTTCGTTAATTGTGCGACGACTAAATTATGTTCTTCTTTTCTTCATCTTTTAACTCGTGCCACCTGACACCTCTGATTATAGACCAAGTATTTTTATTTTATGGTTAGGATATATAGCTTGCTAGGATTTTGGTTGTTACTCTTGAATTTTTGAATTATGTGATTGGTAATTAGAACTTGATAGTTTTAAGTTATTCTGGTAGATTACGACCTGATGATTATCCCTTAGTTTCAATTGCGTAACTTGTACCACACCTCGATACGAGTTATATCCCCTTTTTTCCTTGAAGGCCAGTAACTTTCCATTCTTTCTATTGACACTTGCTCTATAAGCGTTATGACTAAAACTTAAGACGACCATGACCTATGTAATGTAAGAGGATACCCTAATAAGTATCAAGACCCTTTCTCGTAGACCTTAATAGGAGTTTCTACGATATCCTTAAGACAGTATAGTATTAGTTTATTGTTTTAAGTTGGGTAGTGTGCCTCACAACCTAGCAGTATCACATAGTCTTTTGACCTATTATTGAAGTATAACTGAATGACATTACATGTATGCTAGCATAAGACGACATTGTTTAATCAGACTGTAGAACCTAGAAGCCCATACCCCTATTTGGTCGACTATCGACTTAGACAAGGAGTTAGTATGATAACTGTAGAGATTGTAAGAGTCTTATCTTCTTTGTGAACTTGGATTATTTTGTAACTTCTCTCATCATAATCTAGCGAACTTATATTTTATGTACTACCGTGACTTATGCTGCTATTATTTTCTAGTTTTTGTGAGCTTATTCTTTCATCGAGCTTGCTCATGACATATGTATTATTGGGTGCACACAATGATACAATTGTCTAATTAGAATCGGTGTATTAAGGTCTAGCTAACCTTAGTGCCCTTGGTTCGCTCTTCGCATGACTACTTTACGTGAATTGAGATATATGGTAGTAGACGAATTTACTTGCCCCTAGACATGTCTGACATATCGTATCGGTTACGTAACTGTACTGATACGAGCATGTAAATAGGAAATTACCAAAAATAGGATTTTAATCCACAACTGCTCTGACAACTCTCTTTTCGAATTCCTTAATCTCTTTGAACCTCGTACTTGTATTCTATCACCTTCACCTTGAATTCTTTATTATTGCTCTTCGTCTTCCCTTATTTTGAAAAGATGAAATCTCGTGCTTGGTATAAGTTGACACACTGATAGTACTAGATATACCCCATAAGGCTAATCATATGACTTAGTGACTCTCTTTTATAATTGATTAAGGGCATACCATAGGTGATATGTTTGGTGTTAAAATTTCTGAGGATTGAATAACATGATTAAATAATTTGAGAAATAGTTTTCTTAAAAGTATAGCCTTATTTGATAGGTGGGTAAATTCTAAGTTGGGCAGAAATTGCATTGTTAAACTTGAGGTAAATTCTTTTAGATTGTGATCAAGTGAGATTAGATAGAGAGAAACCATGTCCTATTTTAATTTCGAGGACAAAATTTTTGTAAGTTGGGTAGATTGTAAACCCCCTCACCCAAAATAGATATTTTGTGTATATTTTATATTTTATATTATTATATTTAGATATTGAATTTCTTTAGAGTATTCTCTTAGTTAATTAGCAAATAAATTTCTTGATATATTTACTTATATAAATATTTATTTAGAATCATTTTTAGGTTATTTTATATTTTTGAAGATTTTTCTAGAATTTTTAGGTAATTAAAACATAGGGAACGTAAATTTTTAGGACTTCTATGATTTACTTTGAGACCATACTTGCATGTTATTCCTACCAAATATTTATTTTAGGTTAAAATATTTAATTATATTTTTTTTATAATTTATTTAGAATTTTAAGAAATTTATTTAGATTTTTGAAATTAATTATGATTTATTTGGTTATATATAGTCTTAATATTAGATAGATGTTAATTTAGTGTTAATAGATATTAATAAGATTATATATAAATTATTTGTATTATCTTTAATTCTATTTAAGATTATAAATTATTAAGATAAACTTAAACTCTATTTTTAAATTAATTCAAATCCTGAGCCTACTAGGAAAGCAACTTCATGCATATCATATCCTTATTTAAATTGATCTTATTCATATTCAAATTAGCCAATCCTAGTCGTATTCAATTAAGTAGTCTCCACCATTATAAATACCTCATTCTTCATATTTTTCTTCCCCAAATTCACCTCTTTTTCGTCCAAAAAGAGTCAAAATTCGTCATAAATTCAGTCTCATTTTCTAGTATGTTATGACGACTTAAAAAGACGATATCTCCTAGCTCCGGACTCCAAACGTGCTCTAGTTTTTTTTGTTTGAACCATATCAAGGTTAGTTTTCAGAATATATAAATTATTTTAATAATTTCAGAACCTATTTTTCTAGAAAATTCTAAAAGTGTCAGCTGTCCGAAATCAGATGCGTTTTGGTATTTTTGAGATTTCGGGAGATCACGAACTCGGAATTATAAACCGTTTGAAGTTTCAGAAAGCTGACATGATGAAATTTCATAAAAGTATTTTTACAGAATTTAAAATATAAGTTTATTCTACTGTAAAATTTGTGCAACGTAGACGTAAATAGGAAACCACCGTAAACTGTCATCTGTGCGCCCTTGTGGCCATAACTCTTTACTGACTTGTGATTTTATGAAATTGTCTATTCCAGTGTTCATGTAGCAATAAAATATATAGAATTCCATACACAAATCCAAGATTTTAGTCGGTTGACTTTTTGGTCAACGGATTGCCTCGATTTGCGTGTCACGGATCACAAATCCTTAAAGTTTACTTTCTTTGGACCAAAATTAGAGCTTAACAATAAAATTAGATTATAATAAGATTAAAATACTATTTTAGGTTATTTTATTCAGAATTAAAATAGATTAAAACGGAGGAACCTATTCACCCACTTTTTTAACCTAACTTATTTAATTTATGTGACGGATAGATCGGACGACGCCTTGAGTTGGGACTTCATTCTTTTTCAGATCAGGCAAGATACCTTACCAAATTGCTTACAGTATTTTGCATGCTTAGTATATTTTTGTATATTTATTGCATTTTTGTATATTCATTGCATGTGTAGTTTCTTTCAGTCATTACTATATATTAGATATGTTGACACACACTTGACACTTAGTATCATAGAGGATAATCAGTAGGCATATGGGCTTTAACCACTCTGGTAACACCGTAGTAACTAGCACACACTATGGTAGTCATGTCCGATGGTCGCTACCCCCGAGGTATGTCGATTGATGGAGTCACGAGGGTCGCTACCCCCGCAGTATGTCGGCTGATGATGTTCCTGACATGTGTGTGAGTTGTGAGATTAGATCGAGTAGCCTACCCTTACCCATACGTCGAAAAGTTGTCCTCATTTGCATTCATATAGATTGTCTTGTACAGCTTACTTATTTATTTTCAAACATTATGCATGTTTACTGTATTCAAATTGGCTTGCTTCTATGTATCTTGTTACGTCCCTCTGAGGACCTGGTCCCTTTCCAGGTGTATCTGTTCTTGAGTATTCGCAGGAGCGCGGATTCGGATGGTTACATATGTTTCGAGGATGTCTTCTCTTCGAGCCCCGTGGTAGTTAGCTGGTATTCTTATATTGTGTTTATTGTGTTGTGCTTTTTCATTCGATTTGGTAGTGGATTTGTTTCCATCCAACTATCATCCTTAGATACTTATATTGAGATCTAGTTATATAGATACTGGTTATTCACTTATATTAATTTTCTGTGGATGAGATTTAGATTGTACCCTGTGACTTGTGATACATTTTATACCACTTGTGGATTGATATTCATATTACAGCGTACGTATGGGTTATGGTTTCCATATATTGGAGTTGCCATATCCATGTGGCTGGCATGCTTACGTGTCCTAGTCCTATATGTATTTTGGGACTGGGGTGTGACAGTCTACAAGAATAAATATAAATCTGATGGTTCGTTAGAACGATATAAAGTATGTCTTATTGCTAAAGGGTATGCACAGATTGAAGGGAGGATCGATTATTTGGAAATGTTCTCTCCTACTGCCAAACTCACCATTGTGAGGTGTCTTTTAGCTGTTGCCGCTTTTCGCAATTGGTTCCTTCATCAAATAGATGTTCAAAATATTTTCCTTCATGGTGATCTTAATGAGAAAGTATATATGGATATTTTCCTTGGTATTCGCCAACAGGGAGAGAATATGGTATGTTCTCAATAATTCCTTGTATGATTTGAAGCAAAATTCCCGTAATTTGTTTGCGAAATTCTCTCATGACATTTAAAAGACATGTTTCAATCAATCAAAGACCGATTATTCTTTGTTTAACAAATCTGAAGGCAACTCATCTATGGTTGTTATCATTTATGTGGACGTCATTCACTACCAAAATATGATGAAATAGCGACATTTTTAGAGGTGTCGTCATAAAACGTCGCTAATGTTAAAGATTTTAGCGACTCCAAAAATAAACGTCTCTATACATCGTTGTTGGCAACACATAGCGACTAGTAGCGACTGTACTTGGTTTTTTTTTAAAGAATAGTCACTATACGCTTCTTTAACATTGCAAAAAGTCGCTAATTTTTTTATTTAGCGTCGTTTGACAACATTTTTACCGACGTTGCATATTTTTTAATTAGCGACAGTTATTAATGTAGCAAGGCATCAAAAATATTTGTAATTAGCGACGTTTAACGACGTTCAATTTAGACGTCGCTAAAAAGTTAATATAGGGTTTTGAGTTTTTTATTTTTCCCCATTCTCTCGATCTCCCCCTCTCCAAAATACTCTGCTGCAACCCTCGCGACCCCGACCCCTCTCAACTTCGGCGACCCCCCTCGCCCCCTGCCCCGACGACCCCGACCCCTCTCGACTCCAGCAATCCCCAACGGCACCCTGCCCGGCGCCCCTCGGTCCCGACGACCCCCCTCCTCGATTAGAGGCTCAAGTAACCCTAACCTTAACCCTATCTCCCTCTTGCTGACACATCACAGACACACCGAAACGACACATATAAATACACACACACTGACATGACACAAACACACAAACACAGACACGACATGGACTCACAAACCACGAAACTAGGGTTAGGGCTTGTATGAAGGAAACACAAACAAAGACACTACATGGACACAAAAAACTGACACAAACATAGGCACGACATGGTTCAGGCATAGATAAGGGTCCCGTTTACTTTTAAAATATGACATGTTCCGGTTCAACCCATTCCAATTCGTTCGGTTTAAATTTTTATTGTTTACATAGATTTACAAAAAATAGAGATCCACACTTGTGAAGTATATAAATAAATAAGTAAAAGGGATATTTGGACTTTGGATTTCACATAAGTTATAAAATTAGTGTTTGGGGTCTCTAAAATAATTAGTGACACTTTTGGCCTCAAAAGTGTACCAAAACTGTCATTGATTATTTTTGGCGATACTTTTGAGACCCAAACACTGATTATTATTTTTTGGAGATACAAACACTAATTTTAGAACTTATATGAGACCTAAAGTCTAAATATCCCTAAGTAAAATGAAGTTATATATCTCTAAATTGTATATGTAATGTGCAAATTGTTCGATGGTAGAGCTTTCAGCTAAAAGTTGAGATAATGTTGATAATCATGCGACTAGAATTTATCTTTTATCATTTACATCAAAGATCAAATAGAGTTGGTATGGAATTATAACACGTATTTAGCGACTGTAGGATATATATATATAATATATATATATATATATATATATATATATATATATATATATATATATATATATATATATATATATATATATATATATATAATTGGTGGGGTTGTGAAGAGGTAGTAAATATATATGAAATGTGGGTATCAGGGGTCTTGGTATCAGAGTACTGATAGAGTATTAGTGTGTGCCCCATATATAGGCTATGTGTGAGTAAATTGGTGGCGTAGAGAAAAGTGTTAGTGTGTAGATAACTGTAGGAAGTGTATTATGATTGTTGTGATATATATATATATATATATATATATATATATATATATATATATATATATATATATAAAACACTTGTATCTAGTGCATATGAGTATGGGGTATTGAGTTAATTATGAATATCTTATCTTAAGTACCTGGGGTACTAAATGTCAAGTGATACCTAGATATCAAGTGCATATATAGCTACATGTATAGGATTAGCTATATAAGTTAAGTGGTAAATAGTTTCACATAGATAATACTGATTATAAAAGTAGAATAACTAGGTTTATGTTACAAGCTAGATAAATATAAGTTAAGTGGTAAATAGTTTCACATAGATAATACTTATTATAAAAGTAGAATAACTAGGAACGCTTGTCGTAACCTCCGAAGTCAAGTGTCCATATGAGCCATTCTCTGGAAAAAAAAAAATTTACTTCTGTAAGCCTTTTGAGGCTATTAGAGTTTTACGAGAAATCTAGTAGACTTTTTAAAATCTTGTCTAACTCTAATAGCCTCAAAAGGCTTGCAGAAATAAATAAATAAAATCAAAGAATGGCTCACATTGAATACGTGACGTCACACATATCATTTATTAGTGTTCACATGTGTATCCATCTTTGCATCCATTTGGATAATATACTTGAACGATGTCTATTCATCTTTGCAGAAGTATCTAAAAATGAATCTGAATTACCACATGCGTCATCGTTCGTGAAAGTATAATCATCATCCTGATGACATGTGCGGTGTGTGGGATAAATTCATACAGGGGATGGAACAGTTCCTGCAGTTCTCCAAGGTGTTCCCTCAGTACATGAATGGAACCAAAATTAAGTGTCCGTGTGTGAGATGTCGAAACTTGAAATATCACTCAGAAGTGGATGTGACATATCATTTGTACTCAAGGGTTTTCACGCCGAATTACTATTAGTGGATCTCATACGAAGAACTTGTTGTAGAAGCATGAAAAATATGCATCCATGCGTCCTGTCACGCCCCGGTCCCGCAGGGGGCCGATCGTCCTCGCTTGGTCCCTACGGAACCGATCGTCCTAGCTTAGGCGCGATGTCGTAGAAGCCTAAGTTGGGCTTACACCAGGCAACGTACCTGCACAAGACACAAGTTAGACAAAAATATACATATATAGGCACAGAATGTAAATGCAGGGAACCAAAGTTGAACACATTGATCGGAACACAAAATACTTTCTTTTATTGAATACTTAAAGATTTGGATGACAAAGTGCTTGCTTGGCTGAGTTACAAAAATATGCCTTAGAAGGCTTATAACTCATTGTACATTCGCAAAAATAGCCACAACACCCACACATTACATCCTTTTAGTGGGACCAAAATAACAAAATATCTAGCGGAAGAGGAGAAGCCCACTGGAGAGGAAAGAAAAGGAAGCAGCACGAGCACAGTCCCTCGGAAGGTTGCGCTAAGGCCGATTCAGAATGCTTGCCAAACTCTTGCATCCAGTACCTGGATATTTGCCCACAAACGTGGGTCAGTACTACCACATGTACTGGTGAACGATCGTGCCCAAACTCACCTTAAAAATCTACACTAAGTAAGCATATGAAGCTAGCATTATTAGGTGATCTTTCTAGTTGTCTAGTTTCTTTTTAACAATTCATGCAATAAAACATAGACGATATATAGCATATGCATATGATAATTCTTACCCACTGCCGAGCGGTTATCCCTGTAGTAGACACACAAGTTAGCCACAATTTGCATATAAATAACTTATGAATCAATATAGGCATCAAGTGATAGGTATGCAAGAAGGTAAACCTAGCATGCGCCCTAACTATGTGATGGTCCATGGGTAGCCCATGATTAGCAGCGGGGACCCAAGGTTCAGCTCTTCACCAGTATACGCATGTGTCGGTAGTTGTGACCCAAGGTTCAACTCTCCACCAACACACATGAGTACTAGCATCTGTGACATCATGGACTCCGCACAACACTAATAGACATATCGCCCCACTAGACCCCAGCGGGCCATACCCTCAGGGCGAAACAAAAATCTCTTCCGGACCAAGCAATTCCCAGTACCGCAGGAACCGTTCAAGAGACAAGACCTTGTGCACAAGTTGTCGGAGACCAATGTATGACATAAAACATCTAACAGATATAACACTACAATGCACAGTTCTGAGCAACGAACACACAAATTCCATCTCCTTATTCTTATCTCACATATAACATTTGAAACATAGGGACTTGTCATAAATCAGGTTACGCAGCATAGGAACGAAGAACATGCAACATAATAGATAGCAAAAGCATAATTCTAATACTTCAAGCATGCAGTTGATTTTATTTTCTTATCTTTTTAGTGAGGCAACATTAAGTGAACTAGAGATTCTTTATTAGGCATGCAGACTAAAGGATTCATCGAAGGGCCTAAGCCACTCACCGAATGAATCGAACGAGAGGATGGGGAAGCCTTAAGCGACGTTCACTCTTTAGTTATGTATCCTGAAAATGCAACAATACTTGGTTAGCATACTTCGATCTCTTTCCCTTACGATTCGAAAAGAATGCGCAAGCAAAAAAAAAGAAATCATGAAAACCAAGTCATCGAAAGCAACTCAAAACACAAAGCAACACAAAGCAACACAAAACCAAGAAGCAAAGCAACCAACGAAAACTCTTGGACTTATTTTAATAGAAGTCGTTCCATCAATTGGAATATTTTATTGCACTCCGTCCGTGTTGATTTGGTGGTAAGGTTTCCCCGAGACTCGATTCCCAACCGAGTAGAAGTAGCAAGTGTTCCATAAGTAACCGTTTGGAGCGGGGCGTTACATACTACCCCACTGAGAAGAAGTTTCATCCTCGAAACTTAAGAGATCAAGGAGGCAAAGATCAAAGCATCAAGAAGTCAAAGGAATCAGACTCACCAACATTGTGCCCACTAGGGTCGCGTTCTATATTCAGCTGATACACTCTTGCCATTCTCGTCTAATCAGCTTGTTCAATAGGTGGGCATGGAGGGGTCTAATTCTGATTCTCATTTGCTTCCAAGGCTTTAAGGATTGGGCAGTCACGGATCATGTGATCTAATTATCCATATTTAAAGCACCCCTTAGTAATGTGACGACAGAACTCTCTAGTATGACCCACAAAAGTCCTGAATTTCGAAAATGATTGCGAATCTATATATAAATAAATGGAAGGTGTTAATGTCCCTAAGAGTATGAAAACCCAACGTCCCATGCAATAAGTCCATAATACGTTATGAGACTAATGCAAGCTACTCTCTTTTGCAGCAAGATGATGGTAACAAGTAACCCAGGGACATCGCGCGCCGCAAGCGTGAGCGATGACCAAATCAATAGGCTGATTGCTATGTTTGAGAATCAAAGTAAAAGGCATGCAGCCCAACAGGAATGATTTGAAACTCTGCAGCAATGGGCTGAAGCTAGAGCCTTGGCACAACAACATCAGCTTGACTCTCTGAATCAAATTGTGACAACACTGGTAGCACACAGTGGTGCATCGAAAATCGTCGCAACACCTGCAACTGCCTCGACTATGCCTCGGGGAGCAGGATTAGCAGAAACTAACGAGCCTCGATGTGCGGCCAGGAAGTCTACCTTTAAAGGTACTGAGTTTCTGAAGTTGAACCCTCCGAAGTTTGAAGGCAGGACTGCGCCGAATAAGGTGATGGACTGGATCGCAAAGATGGAGAGCTTGTTTAAGTTTGCTTCAATACCTGCGAACAAGAGGGTGGCGTGTGCAGACATGCAGCTACGGTTACATGCACATGACTGATGGAAAATAAAGAAAGCAGATCTCTCCATCTAGCATCAGGATGGTAAGATCACTTGGGGAATGTTCAAGGAAGCATTCCTTACACAATACCTTCCTCCAGCTGTCAGACAGAGGAAAGAAGACGAGTTTACCGAACTTAAGCAAAAGAGCATATCCGTCGAAGATTATGAGTCAGAATTCTCCAAAGTTGCTAAGTTCGCTAGCTCAATGATTCCAAATGAGGGGGCCCGTGCACATCGGTTCATAAAAGGCTTAAACGATAACTTGAGAAATGATATTATAAACCGGGAGTATAAAACTTACATCCAAGCTTTTGAGGCAGCCGTGCAGAATAAGCAGTTTATGCCACAAATTGCTCCGAAAAAGGCACTGGCTCCTCGAAATCCTTCTGCTAAAACATACCACAATGGAGAAAAAAAAGGCCGATACAGAGAGAAAGGCCGATGCAGGTGAGAACCGCGGGAAAGTGTGCAGTTAGTTTGTATGATGCATGTGAATTTGCTGGATATTTATTTTCATACTTTATTTATTGAGAATGTGTCTATTTCTTTTAATTTTACTTTATTATTTATATTGAATGCATGAAAATTTATTAGTGTTGAGTATTCCACCGAAGGGGTCGGCGAACCTAGAAAATTCAATGGAGGGTTGCTCCGGGTCTGTCTATTTTTATGAACTGTGATATTGCAAGGATATATGACAAACTGCAAGCATACATTTATTCAAGTTTTTTATTTATAATTTAGCGACTTTTAGCGACGTTTATATACGTCGCTAAATGCGTCGCTAACTGTATCAGAACGTCGTTAATTATGTCGCTAAACATCGCTAAATTTTTTGACATGGCAGTATTTACCAGGTCAGCAGAACGTTGCTAAATGTGTTGTAAAACGTCACTAAATAGAAAAATATTAGCGACATTTAGCGACACACAACATGTCGCTAATATAGGTATGTTGCGTCGCTAAACGTCGCTAATATGAAAAATATTATGGACGCGAATACGTCGCTATAAAGCGTCGCTATAGCGATGTTTTGTGATATTTTCTCTGTCAGCGACTAGCTTAAACGTGACTTCAATGAAACGTCGTTAATTACGTGGCTAAATTTTTTTAGTGACATTTTCATGTCAGTTAGTAATGTTTACAAACGTTACTAATTTGACTTATTCTGGTAGTGATTATTGTGACGGGCAATAACGAGCATGCAATTAAATCTCTCAAAGATTCTCTCTTACAACAATTATGCAACAAATATCTTGGCAATTTAAAATATATTTTTGGCATTGAAGTCTTTCGATCTCTACAAGAAATTTGTATTTTCCAAAGAAAGTATGCATTAGATATTCTGAAGAATGAAGGACTATTGGGATCTTGTCCTAATTCTTTCCCGATGGATATTTAAAATTGAATCATAATGATGGTGATTTATTGCATGATCCTACCATATATAGTAGATTGGTTGAGAGATGGATTTACCTCACACTGATAAGACCTTATATATATATATATATATATATATATATATATATATATATATATATATATATATATATATATATATATACCGTCTAGCCTACCGGTTAATACGTGGGTCTCCCGTGGTGAAGGTCACGGGATCGAATCCCACCCTCCTCTCGTGGGTGCCTAGGCACGGAGGGTATGACACATAAAGTACATATTTTATATATATATATATATATATATATATATATATATATATATAAAAGTCAATTTATGAAAATTTCACAAAAGTCACATTAGTAAACTGCTTTGAGAGTTTAAGATTCATTAAAGGAAATCATGTTCATGGATTATTATTTTCTTTGTCCAATGATCTCGCATTAAAGGTCGCATTAAAGGCCTGTTGTGATTCATATTGGGCAGGTTATACGATAACTCGACGTTTTATTTCTGAATTTTGTATCTTCATAGAAAATTTATTGATTTCCTCTAAATCAAAGAAACAAACAAATGTGGCTCGTTCATCCGCAAAAGCATAATATCGAGCTGTCTGTAACATGTTTCAAAATTACGTGGGTTCGATATATTTTGCAAGATCTTAATGTTCCATAAAATTAGTCGGCGACGTTATTTTGTGGCAACCAAACATCTATTTACATAGCCAAAAATTATTTCTTCGAGCATAGGTAACATATTGAGATTGATTGTAATATTCTACGAAAAAACTATAATTTAGAGTGACCGCACCATCATATGTTCCATCACGTTTTCAACTTGTTGACTTTTCCATCAAATCTTTGGGACGTAAACAATTATATTACTTACGCGACAAATTGGAACTTCATGCTCACTCACCAACTTGCGAAAAAGTGTTAGAAGTAATTCTCGTGATTATTATATATTTTCTAATTATAGCATAGGAATATTGTACATTTTCTAACTATAGCAAAGGAATATTCTACATTATTTACTTCCTAAAATAAATTTTTGTAATACCATATAATAGTTTGCAGAAAATTTGCTCTACCGATAATATATTTAATTATATTAGTAAAAACGAAAAATATTTGGCAAAATTAGATGGAAAGAAATAGTTCGCCATCTTGGATGGCAAAAATTTTTTTAAAATACATTTTCGCCAACTCAGTTGGCGAAATTATTAAGTTCATCTTAACTGTGTCGGGTTCAAGTGTGACACTTTGTTCGGCACCTTGTCGTACAGCAAGTTCCCTGCCAGGTTGAGCTGCTCGACCTTCTCGAGGCACCCGAACGACGTCGGTATCGGTCCCGTGATCTGGAGCTTCCCCGTGTCGAGCGACAGGCACCCCGACAGTAAGTTGTTCAAAAACAGCACCTCGACGAGGGTCCCGGCGACGTGGCCGATTGAAGCGGGTATGGGGGCGGTGAAGCGGTCGTTCGCAAGGGTCAGGTACTTCACCGACGACTCGCCGAGGTTGACGGGAAAGGGCCCGAAGAAGTCGTCTTTGTTGAGGAAGTGGAAGTCGGCGGAGAGGAGGAATACGCCGACCGGCGGGAACGGCATCGGCGAGGAGGTTGTAGCGGATGTCGAGGAAAGTGAGGTTGGCGAGCGGGAGAAGGTCGTAGGGGAAGGGGCCGGCGAGGCGGTTGTTGTTGAAGTCGAGCTCGTAGAGGAAGGGGGTGGCAGTGAGGCAGCCAAAACCAAACAAATAACAATCTGACCAAAAAAAAAAGGATAATTTCGCCAACTTTGTTGGCGAAAATCTAGTTTTCCAACTTTTCGCCACCTTTGATGGCGAGCTCTTTCTTTCCATCTAATTTTGCCAAATATTTTTTATTTTTTTCAATATATTTAAATATATGATCGGTAGAGTAATTTTTCTGAATAGTTTGTGTACAGTGTAAAAATTGAATGAATGTTAAATATTTTTTCAAATACTATTTTTTAAATTTAATAAAAACCATCCTTGTCTGACAGTTCTCTTTTAAAAAATTCTAATAAAAGAAATTAGTTTTTTGTTTTTTAAATTTATAGTGTATATCTGTTCCTTTAACTTTTACTCCGGTTTCCTTCTCTAGGTACTCCCTCCTAGTAGACAGTATAATACTACTGTACAAAGCAAACTATATCTAGGCATTTTAAAACTATATAAAGTTATAAACCCCATCGTACTCATTCCTAGTAGTTGACTCCTCCCTTCCCTTCTTGTGCATGCAGCTGCAGCCAAATGGAGGCCGATGATCAACCCCCAGCTGATGAATCCGAGGCCAAGCCGGCCATATCCCAAGCCCAAAGCAGCAGCAGTAGCCCAAGCACCATCACCAACACTGCGACCGCGTCGACGACCCGGTCCTACGAGTGCACCTTCTGCAAGAGGGGCTTCTCCAACGCGCAAGCCCTCGGTGGACACATGAACATCCACCGAAAGGAGCGTCATGCCAAGCCCAAACAGCCCTTCTCCGCCCACGCCCACTTCCCTTTCGACATCACCCCTCCGGGGTTCCCCACGTCGTCGTCGTACATGCCCGTGCCGCAGCCGAGAGGTTTCGTGTTTGATCAGCCCCCGTGGGCTGCTAGTCCTAGTCCTAGTCCTAGGGATGTCCGAGAAGGCCCCAGGCAGCTGCCTCTGTTCGTCGAGAGACCGTCAACTAGTACCGACTGCGATGGGGCGTCGACCGCCGGCATCGGTTCGAGGGAGGACGTCGAAACGGAGAAGATCGAGCAGACGGAGATAGACCTCGAGCTCCGGCTGGGGCCTTAAGGTATTCTTTTTCCTATCACCCTTTCTTTATGCTATAGCTTTACAAAAGGAAGATTACATGCACTAATACACTTTGTGGAACTTCTTATCAAACTTTTCCCTATGTGACAAGCTTTCATACAGTCAGAAATCCATATGCATGATTAGTGAATTATGCATGCTAGAACTGAGAATGAATTAATTATTTACACGGATAGTACATCCATTAAGAAGAGAAAGGAGATCCAGCTAGTGGAGGTTTTTAAGAAAATTATATCAATATTTACTATACTCGTCCATCTTTATATCATTAATATTTAACTCAACAAGTTTATTAGTGGTAAGAATGACAAATTGGATTTATATGTTCTTAAGAATAACTTCTTTTTTCTTTTAGGCTCTCTCGACATTTTTCTTTCATATTTTAATTTGAGGGAAACCCTTTTGCATCTATAATTAAGAGAAATAATAGTGAAAGCTACTAGTTTTAACTATCTTAATAAGCAAATATTTGGTTAGGAAATTGGAAGTGTATATTTTGGCAACAAGCAATATAACTATAGCTAGGTGATTTTGTTAGGGTCATGCAGGTGGTGTGGTTATCCAAATGCAGTGAGGATGCATTCATGCATGCGCATGTTGTTGTTAAGATATCTTGATCAACACTTTGTGCATGTTTGCTACTATTTACCTTTTTATCCAATAGCTAGTTAGTCAATTTCAAAGCTGTTTTTATCAGTGTTTGTTGGAATTCTGTCTTAAATTGGACATCCCTACTTTCTACCTTGATTTAACCTCTCCCTCTTTTCTTTTGCTAATATTGTGCAAATACAAGAAGATGACATTGAAAAAATAATTGTGTAAAAAAAAAACAAAAAAACATGCTCAAACATAAATTAATTTAATTGTACTTAAAATACCTTGAACAACTAACTTTTGTTAACTAAATCATCATCATCCAAGCATTCTTCCTCCATAATAGCATCAGCTATATTGAGGATAACAAAGTTACCTGGAAGATTTTCTATTGAAAATTATATTGATCTCTGTTAGTTTTGGCAATTAAATACTTTTAGAAAATTAAGAAGTTAAATGAAGATAACTAACGGCCATCTTCTTTATCACGAAGCTTTTGTTCTTTGATAGTACAACCACTTTGAAAATCCATATGTTAAAGTATTGATACTCATGTAACTAATTTACATGTAAATTCCTGACAAGTGATAACGCAATCTCAAAGGAATAATTATCCAAAAGCTGTATATTAATTAACATCAATTTCCCAAATAAAATTTGTAAGCACGGCACATACATATTTAGTTGAAGAATGCTCAACTCTCGGGTCTGTTTGGATTGAGGGTTAAGAGAGTTAAGTGAGAAAAAGTTAAGTAAAGAGAAAAAAAAAAATCATACTTAGTTTGACGGTGAGGGTTTATGAGGGAGAGTAATAGAGAGTTAACTGGAAGTTTGTTTAACCCTCTTTTGTTCATTTTTTAATCCCCAAATCGAAAGGTTAACAAGGAGGAAACGTGAGATTTCGTTTAAAAAGTCATAAATACACCCCACTTAACTCTTTGTTCCACTCAAAACCTCTAATATAAGCAAGAGTTATTAAACATATATATCCAACATAACTCTCCCTCCAATCTAAACAAGATTATATGCAAGGGCGAAGCCAGGATTTTGTTTTACACCGGACTAACTTAAAACGTCATGAATTTTTTTAACAAAATAAATGTTGTGTCAGTATCGCCATGTCCATATCTTATCATGTTCATACCATATTGCATCTGGCAATGTAGAACCATATACAACATAATAAAAAAATAAAAATCTGACAAAAATAAATATTTAGTTTACCAAGAAGACCCATTTAGACATAAATTCTTGAATGCAAGGGGATAAAAAATGCTTGAAACTGCATGCATATACTATAGCATTTGCATTCTTTTATATTGCAGAAGGAATCACTTATAGAGAAGAACCTCTTCTGCATTTCCATATTATAGCATTTGCATTTTTCATATTGCAGAAAGAATCACTTGAACCTACCTCTTGTGCATTTCAAGTGATGTCACTATGGGATCTCCAGAAACCAAAACCGGGCTCACATAATTTGATTGTTCTATGGAGGTCCACAAAATGGCCCCATTTTGGTTTTGGTTGTCTTAACAGCTAGACCCAGAAAAGAAAGCAAAACCACAATATTTGTCAGGGGGGACAACACATTGACAGTTGCTTATTCTGACGAAACTGCATGCATATATATATAAGTCTTATTTTCACAGGACTCTCCACCCCAGTTCACCAATGACTCCGTCCCTAGTTATATGTATTGATTTTCCTTCCTCTCGTTTAACTTTACTTTACTTAATCCCACTTAATTATCCTTTTTTTTTCTCTCAATCCAAACAGACCCTCAAGCTTTGGCCATGAATTTTTGTTTTCTAAGATCCAAGCATTCCAACTACTAAAATTTGTCTTCTTCTCCTTTCTCCTCTCCTTCAATACTACGATTATCTTCATCATTGGTATATTATGGTGCATTTGAATAAATGATATATAGGCTCAGGGTCGACCTTGGAGTAAACTGGACAAGCTATCAGGCTCAGGCAACTCCTTTTTGTTAGAGCAACCCTTCTCCCCTCCCAAGTCATGACCTCCCCGTCAATAGGACCTCTACGGTCCACCACAACTCTTCTCTGTCGGTTGAACTGGCAATCCACCAGGTCTATATTTTGAGTTCCCACTGAAAATACCTCGAGTAACTCAAGGAGAGGAACGTCGGAATCCGAGCTTCACGACGCCATCAGAACCGGAGAGTTTGTAGCCGCTACCCACCTCACTCGCCATCAATTTTTTAATATCTTTTTCTGGAATCAAAAATAAGGGACAATCAAATTTAGTTCTGACTAGGACAATCCAACTCTTAGGCTTTGCCATAAAATCCTTTCTGGTATGATGGTAATTAACAAGTGCCTAGGGAAAAATCTGAAGGAATTAAGAATATTAATTCTAGCTACCAGAACAATTTCCATTTGCCCTATATATATAGTCATTCCAAGCTGCTGCAATATGGTCTGAATATTTATACAAGATCTTTACTTTTCTTCTTATTGATGCCAAGAGACAAATACATCAACCGACAAACACTCCCCACGCGTAACCTATTTTTAAAAGTATATATATCCACCGTCTACAAGGCTCAATTCTTTGACCGAGAGCCTCCAAGAGGGAACGGCCATGTCGCTCTCCATTGACCACTTGGAACAGACGAGTTTGGTCCATCACTCTTGTCGGAGATGGAGATGACCTTCACACACAGTACAGAAGCAATGACATTGTTGGGGATGGAGATGACATTTCTATACACAGTGCAGAAGCAATATCTTGCAATTAAGCTCTCACGAAGAATGCACAAGCTATGGATTGTCAAGTGAGCAAAACATAACACACAAAATAACGAGGTTCGACAATGTGCCTACGTCCTCGGACAACTAAAATTCTTTTCTTTCTTTCTCCACTATTACAAGTTACAATCTCTCTCTTGGATTCACTCAAGAGGCTCACAAACTCTCATACAAATGTATGGACACAATTTGTTGATCAAGAAGCACCGGAGGAAGAAGCACCACAAGCAAGGAGCAACACCACTAGCAAGTAGCAAAAGGAGCAAGCAAAACATCTCTCGTTCACCTCCTTATATAGCTTCATGGAAGTGTAGCTTCTCCTCCAAGATTGCATTCATCCAAAGGTTCATTAACCTTGGAAACTCCAAAAGACAAAGGTCTTTCTACATGGTGAATGAACCTTGGGAACAACACACTTCTCTCCACTTATGGAGGGACCACTCATCAACTCCTATATCAGATCTCGACATCCGCATTGTTGCTATACGTGACATACATATTTACGTACTGACACGTATAGCCTGAACATATAAATCCAGTCATTATTGTTTGGTTTGGAGGGTTGGACTAGAAATATTGAAAAAAAACTGATCATTCCAAACACAGATCTTAAATTTTCTCAATTTATCGAACTCGAGTGGCGCTTGTGGTTATCGAGGAGATATATAAGATTCTGATTATGTGCCAGAAGATCAGTGGATCGAGCCACAGGGACGTATTATCCTTCCATTTAGAAATGGTGAAAATTGGGAGACAGTAAACCTAAAGATATGTAATATAGTATGTACAAAATTTCGAACGTTATATCGGTCTTAAACGTTATGTTGAAAATTAAAAAAAAACAAATTTCTCAATTTGCTCATGAGTAAGTGCATTTGGCTTGATTGTGACTAATTGGTCCAGTAGTTCTATGACTCGAAAAAAAGGCTTATCATATGTTTTATTGCATATATGTTCACCATATAGTTAGCATGCCTTGTTCCTACTTGTAAAATTTGCAACCCTAATAATGCATTATTATGTGTGCATCTAATATCTGCTTGTGTACAATTACAGATATATATATAGTCATGGTGTTTGGCCTGCCACAGTCTGGATATATAGCTGGTGTGCATTTACAAATTCCACTGTACATCTGGTGTGCTTCAAGGCTTCCTATTCTTTTTTGCTTGTGGAAGCCTAGCTAACTCGTGCTAGCTATATATATATATATATATATATATATATATATATATATTGTGTAATTTAGATAATGTTTGTTTAGTTGCATGTAAATATAATTATTGTACCTTTTATTGCAGCATATACACCAATTTTAGTATGTGTTTCACTATAATTGGTATTTTTACTGCAACAAAAGTTATAATAAATTTTTATTTCATGCAGCATTTGATGCAGTCAAAATGGTTCCAATATCATTTATAGCAGCAAATGTTTCAAATAATTCTATTTACAGGCAACCAAACAACCTACTAGTATATATATATTTCTTTTGGGCTAATGTGTTCAATATTAATAACACAAAGCTCTCTATTATGTCTAATTGAATACATTTATAATCGATGCATGCAAGAATTTGTTCAGCTGTAAACTTTTTCACTTATGTATCCGATGTGGATGGTTACATGACATATAATCATGTACTAATTATTTTGGAGTTCTCACGAAGTCATAAGTTACATGGTTGTTGGTGTTCTCTCTTTTTGTTTACTTAGAATCAGAAATAAGCTAAATGAATTCATAGAATGAATGTTAATATTTCAACTATGTTATATTTTTATTTCAAATTCCAATTCCTGCTCTGCTATTTTTGTATTATTATATTTTATTTGTGCGTCCGAGCATGACTATGGGTGCAACCAACGGTGTGTGTTGGTTAGTTACTTTATAACCTAGACATTTAGGAGTCCTTCCTTACTGCATTATGGATACACTGATATCCTGCAGGACCCTGACACTTACTTGGACACGGAGAGATGTTATAGAGATAGAGGACATGTACCCCTGCACCCCAACTGATCATCAGAACGATGGAACGTGTGTCGGCATAGGACATGCTAGTCATTTTTCTGTATGATATATACTGGTTAGGTTCATTAGGACCTGGCGTGTTGAGGAGTCGACACGTGTAGTTCTTTGGGAGGGGAGGACAATTAGTATACGGTGGGGTTAACTGTAGTGTTCACTTTGATGTTGCTGCATGACGGGTGCCCGAAGGAAGCGCCACTGCACATGTACCCCTTAGAGAGAGCCTCATACGTACGAATGTTGTCTTCATTGCATTTATACTTAGTTGCTAGATAACCCTCTGGATTCTATACTTTATTTCATTATGGCTTGTATCTTTTGTATCTTGTTACGTCCCTCTGAGGACCTGGTTCTCTTTCAGTTTTGTAGTGTTGATTGTCGTTGGGTTCTTCTGAAGTTGTTGATGAGTATCTTACTCGTTTACAGGTATTGAGAGTAGGTACTTATATCATGTCTTCCGTAATTTATCTATTTTGTTCTTACTGTTTATTTCTTTCTATTATAGCCTAGTGTTTGTAGACTCATATTGTTCATTCCGAGTCTATTCGGACAAGGGTAGTATGGGGTGTTTCACTCCCGTTCCCGATATACATATTCGGAACGTGTTATTTCTTGCTTGCATGATAATTAGGTTGCATGGAGACTAGACTCATTCTTTGGTTGAGATTGGTTCATGGTTTATTTGTTTGGGTTGGTTTGGTCATAAGTTGAACCCATGGTCTAAACCTCAAGTCCTAACTATATAAGTCAACCTCTTTCTCTCTCTTCCCTCATTATCTCATTTTCCTCTATTTTTTATTTTAGTCAAGTACACCTTGCATGACATGGAGAAACCCTTAGATTTTAATTCTTATTTTTTTTCTTGCATTTTCTTAGTCTAATATGTGTACATTATGATGCTAAGCACTTTTAATACTTGGAGTCTTAAGTTTTGATGGATGGAGATGAGTATATCTACATTTAAATATTAGAATTTTTATGGGTTCCATGAGTTTTTCTTAGTTTTGATCTACTTAAACTTAGTATCTTTGAAAACTAATTGTTCCATATGATATATCATTCAATTTCGTACCATTTTGAATTATGTTTCACTTGATTTGTCGTTAAAATAAAATTTTATGGAGGAAAACAAACTTTCGGTAGGAGCTTTTCGTCATGGCTGAACTTGCTGTCTGGAGAAGACGAAGTTCTCATGTGGCCAGCATATATGCGGCTAAGAGTTCTATGCGGTCTGATCTTTATACGGCCTGGAATCTTTGTCGTATATGCCTTCCAGCATGTGTCTATCTTGTTGGACGCATGACTGATTGTTACACGTGCGTTCTGGAGCTAAGTACTTGAAAAAGTCTTAACAACGAAACTCCTCGTGTTTTACTTGCTGAACGAATGAGAATCTCACTAAGTCCAAGAGACATCCATGCGACCGAGTAACCCATGCGGCCAGCAAAGCATGCGACCACGAGCTATGTGCCTCTTCTTGGACGCGTGACATTGCACCACATTGGCATATCTTTTTGTGCATGTCTCTTCTCTGACACACTTTATGACTTGTCATGTCCATCACTTCAGTAACTTCTCTTACATGCATTTAATGCATATCACTCAGCACTTGTCCCAAGGAGGGGACTTTATCTTGACCTATGCGGCACTGACCCCTATGCAGCCTTGATCCTATGCGGCCTTGACCTATGTAGCACTGTCTCTATGCGTCCATAATCTTCATGCAGGCATATGTACACGTTTTGTGGTTTTGCTTAGTTTGGAGGTTTTATTGTATTTTGTGATGCCATGCATGATTTTAATGATTGTAAGTGTATGTAATCTCAGTGACCAGGTGTTATACTCGACTAAGTGCCTGGACCGATTATAGGCTATGCGCCAAGCGTCCATATTACCCATACGCCAAGTGACTATAACCACCTATGTGCCTGACTAAACTTATGTGATGCTATGTGCTAGAACTCATGTGATTTACCAAAGATTGGTAACTTGACTCGACTATTAGTAGCCGTGCTGATACACTTACTATGTGCTACATATTCCTACATGCTAAGTGTTCCTACGCGATTATGTTACATATTTTACACCAAGGTGTACCTACGTGCTATTCGACATGTGATATGATACGATTTCCCCAGCATGGACATGATAGTTAGTCAATAACCAAATGTGGCTAGGACTTGTGTTGATTGTTGCATCACGCTGGATGAATCCAAATTGAACTGTCAAGTGTCAAAGTGGATTCATATCTAGTGTGCCCGTACTGCGGTACAACATATAAGGGGAATAACATGTAACCACACCATGTAATTCCAGATAATCGTAGGGTTAACTAGGCTACTAAAACTTGTAGAGCATTGGAAGGGACAAAATCCTGAGATCGTGCTTAACTAGCCACCCCCAATCATTTGTGGAGTGAAGGCTGGTGTCACTACCGTTCCTGATATACATATTTGGAACATATTAGTTTTTTTGCTTATATTATTTATTGCTTGCATGATAATTAGGTTGCATGTCATAGAGACTAGACCCATTCTTTGGTTCAATTAGGCTCATAGTTTAATTGTTGGGTTGGGTTGGTTTGGTCATGAGTAAACCCATGGTCTAAACCTTAAACCCTAGTTATATAAGTTAACTTATTTCTCTCTCTTCCCTCATTCTCTCTTTTTTTTTCCTTCCTTCATTTAGGCAAGTACACCTTGCACTACATGAAGAAATCTCTTAATTTTTTATTCTTGTTCTTTTCTTGCATTTTATTAGTCTGTACATTATGATTCTAAACACTTTTAGTACTTGAAGTTTTCGATTTTAATGGGTAGATTTGAGTAGATCTACATTTTTAGGGTTTTCATAGATTCCTTGAGTTTTTGGTAGTTTTGATCTATTAAAACATAGAATTTTAGAAAACCAATTTTTGGGGTTGATAGAGCACTTCATTTCGAGCATTTTGGCTTTTGATTTACTTGATTCGGAGTTAAAATAAAAATATTATGAAAAAAATAATTTTTAAAATTTTGGAGTTTTTGCCATGGTCGAACCTGCTATTTGGAGAAAATGAAGTCTTTATGCGGCCAGCGAGTTATGCGGCCGAGAGTGCTATACGGCCTGAGTGCTATACGGTCTAAGCTCTTTGCCGCATACTGACCAGCATGCGTCCATCTTGTTGGATGCATGACTGCCATTACACAAGTGTTCTGGAGCTAATCCGTGAACTCCTTATGTTTTACTCGCTGAACGAATGAGAAATTCGCTAAGTCCAAAAGAGCATATGCGGCCGTGTGTCCTATGCGGCATGGTAAGTATGTGGCCACCATTTCTTGGACACATGACTTTGAACCATAGGCACAAATTTCTATGATTTTTGTCTTTTCGTTCTGACACTTTATGGTTTGTCACATCAATCACTTTATGTCACTTTACTGACACATATTAAATACACATCACTCAACACTAGTCCCAAGGAGTGGACTTTGCCCTGTAATATGCGACAATGGTCCCATGCGGCACCGACCCATATGCTGCCGAGACTTCTTATGCGGCAGCAACCCATATGCGATCGACTTCCTATGTGGTACATGTCCTATGAGGCACTGACTCTATGCGTCCCTGATCCTCATGCAGACTATATGCACGTTTTATTGATTTACTTGGTTTTAATATTTTATGGAACTTTTGTGATTTCATGTGTGATTTTAATGATTGCTAATATATGTGAGCTACGTGACCACGTGTTAGACCTGACTATATGCTAGAACCCATATAATTTACCAATGATTGGTAACTTGACTCGACTATTGGTATCCGTGCTGATATACTTACTACGTGATATGTGTTCCTACGTGCTAAGTGTTTATACGTGATTATGTTACATGTTTTACACCGAGATGTGCCTACGTGCTAAGTGACATGTGATGTAATAAATTCCTCCAGCATGGACATGATAGTTGGTCAATAACCAAGCATGGCTAGAATTTGTTTGACTGTTGCATCACGCTGGGGTGAATTCAAATTAAACTACAAAGTGACAAAGTGGATTCGTATCTAGCGTGCTCGTACTACGGTACGACATATAAGGGGAGTAACATGTGACCACGTTATGTGATTCCAGCTAACCGTAGGGTTAACTAGGCAACTTAAATATGTAGAGCATTAGGAGGGATGGAATCCCGAGGTCATACTTAAATAACTACCCTCAATCATTATATAGGGAGTGAAGGCTGGCCCCCATGGATATTGTTTAAATCCTCATTAGTGGATGGTAATATCCGACTATTATATTATACTATATGTTCTATGCGATCTTAGCACGGTGGCCTTACGAGGGACCTGTGCATACTACTATGTGTTATATGGCGATTCATGGCTCAGCTAGCCCCTGCTAGAACATGGTTTGATCTGAGGATCATGCAAACCTCTGACCCAAAATCTAGATTTAGAAATTTATTTAGAATTATTCTGGAATAATTATTGGAGTTATTTAAATCACCTCTTTGATTTTTGATTTGATCGTTGCTCATTACCATTGTTTAAATATCTAGAGCACTACACTAGCTTTTGTCTTTCAACAAATTTTACACCCTTGACCTAGACGTGCCAGTCTTTCCTTCCGATCTTTGTGTCACTCATAAATACCTTTTCTTGTGCTTTATTTTAATCGCACAACATTCTCCACAAAATATCTAATTTTAAACCTAGACTTTGCACCCATGTTCGTTTCAATCAAATTTGAAGACACAATATCGACCAGTTTCGTGCAACCCAATTTGAAGACACAACATCAAAAACCGCACAACATGACTCCTGGATGTTACACTTTGCAGCTCTCTTGCTAGGCAAGATACCTTGCCAAATTGCTTACAGTACTTTGCATGCTTATTATATTTCTGTATATTTATTGCATGTGTATTTTCTTTCAGTCATAAGCATATGATATATATATATATATATATATATATATATATATATATATATATATATATATATATATATATATATTGACACACACTTGACACATAGTATCATGGGAGGGGAGGACAATCAGTAGGTGTATGGGCTACAACCACTCTAGTAAACCGTAGTATCTAGCACGCACTACAATAGTGTGTCACACTGGTCGCTACCCCCGCGGTATGTCAATTTCTGGAGTCTTGCTGGTCGCTACCCCCGCGGTATGTCGATTTCTGATGTCCCTGACGTGTGTGTGAGTTGTGAGATTTAGATCGAGTAGCCTACCCATGCCCATACGTCAAAAAGTTGTCCTCATTATGCATTTTATATAGATTATCTTGTACAACATACTTATATATTTTTTGTCTATATTGCATGTTTACTGTATTCAAATTGGCATGCTTCTATGTATCTTGTTACGTCCCTCTGAGGACCTGGTCCCTTTTCAGGTGTAGATGTTCATGACTATTCGCAGAAGCCCGGATCAGGACTTGCTACTCCGTTCTCTTTCGAGGAGGTTTTATCTTCGAGTCTCATGGTTCATTAGATGTACCTATTTTGTCTCTCGTATATTCTAGTTTGGCAATGGATTTGTTTCCACCCGACTATCATTCTCTGATACCTCATATTAAGATTCAGTTATATAGTTGATTGGTTATTTATTTCTATTTGATTATGTGGATGAGATTTAGTTATACCCTGTGACTTGTGACAATATTTATACCACAAGTGAGTTATTATTCATATTACAGCGTACGTGTGTATTATAGTATCCATATATTGGAGTTGCCTTATACATACGGCTGGCATGCTTACGTGTACCTAGTCCTACGTATTTTGGGACTGGGGCATGGCAGTTTGTCAAGGATGAGATCAACCCTTGGCCCCCTGACTCTGGCGCTCTATTCGGAGGTGAGGCATGCCACATCTCGCATGTCAGGACTTTCAGAGGACACCGAGACATGGGTGTACAGTTTTGCTACGTGGATGAGAAATTATCTCGAATGCATGCAGACTCTTCACCTACCTTAGTTGTAAACTCCCTCGACCAGAAATTAGTAATTTAGGATTAGTTTTGATTAATTAGATTTATGACAAATTTTTTTAATTTTATTTATTATATATTGATTGTGCACCTGTTCATTACACAATTGATTAGGGCATCACACTAGCTGTTAACCCTAAACAAATTTCACATACCTGCCCTAGACTTGTTAGACTACATTTTCTGTATTTTTAGCAACTTCCAGAAACCTTGTTTGGTGCTTCATTTTATTTATTTTCTATTTAAATTTCTGCTCTTTACCCACCTCTGTACCCTAGTGATTTGAGGACCAATAGACACCTGTTTTGCCCAACCAAAAATACGATAATATTCTACTCTAATTGTACTTCAAATATCGTTTTGACACCGTAGAAAAATTATGACCCTAATAGCCTCTAAATAAATAGTAAACACCGTGCGCAGTATTTATTAAATAATAAATACGATGACCGTATCACCCGCAGAATCAGACCCTGCCCCTGCCCAGACTCACCCCACACTGTCCAAAATATTTTTTCCAGCTATTTCCCTCATTTTTGTACAATTCAGAATTACGGAAAATCAGTATCTGAAATTTGGTAAATTGCAAAATTACGCAAAATACAAATTTTATGTATTTATGCAATTATTAAAAAGTTAGGGGTTTATATACAAAATTGCATGCTAGGTGGCCTAATCCTATTGGCTAGACCATAGGTGAGTGGGACCCACCCATAACTTCCAGAAAAATCTGCTGGAAAATATCCCAAATTATCAAATTACCAAAATACCCCTGAAGTTGCCATTAATTACAACTTTGCCACTCATTCCCAAACCCTATATAAACCCTATACCCTTCCCATTCAAATCCCCACAACTCCTCCCTCCGACCACCGCCGGCCGCCCAACTCCGGCCAACCCTTCGCCACCCTCCCCTCTTCCCTCCGGCCAAGCCCCACCGCCAGCGCCGCCCTGCTCCGCCGGCCACAGCCCCCGCAACCTCCCCCTTCCCTCGCTGTCCACAGCACCACCACCACTCCCATCTACCCCCAGCGCCGCCTCCGGCCACCGTGCACCGCCACCACCACCCCCACTCGACTCGTCGTCCTCCCCTCCACCGGACCACCAACCCTCACCGCCCCACGACACCTCCTCCGGCCACCCTCACCCCCACAGTGCCCCGGCCAGAATCCCGACTACACCACCACCCTCACCTCCGGTCGCCCCTAGCCGCCGCCACAGCCGTCGTGGACCCCCGCCACCACCACCAACCTGACCGCCACCCTTCCCTCTCCCAAACCCGCCGCCTGCCCGGCCACCTCCGCCGCTCCTCCGCCGGCCAGAGCCCCCGCACTCCACTGTTGCTGTTGCTGCTGCTATCTGTTACTGCTGCTGCTACAGCTCCTCCGGCCACCTCCGGCTGCCTCCGCCGCCGTCCTCTCGTCGGCGACACCGTGTGGGACCCCCCTGCCACCTGTAAGGTATATATACCTATACTATACATAAATACGTATATAATCTCTAATACATGTCTATATATATATAATATATGTATATATATGTATATATATATGTATATATATATATGTATATATATATGTATATTACTATGTATTTATATGTATAATTATATATATATATTTACAGTATATTATACTGTATATATATTATAGATATATATCTATATATATTCTATACATATATATATTTATATATGTATATATGTATATGTATAACTATATATGTATATTTATATATTGTAGTGTATAATTACTAAATAGGTATCTATATTTTTTATATATATATTTATATGATATGTATATATAATATGCTATTATATAATTACTATACTATGCATTTTTCCTTTATTTTATTTTATGCATTTATTTCCTGCACTTATATATATATATCTATATATATATATTATCTATATGTATATATTATCTATATGTATATATATATCCAGCTGGATAATACAGCTTAAGTATATATATTATATTTTAATTCCTGCAATGTCAATTCAATATTATATATTATACTATGCTGGATATTATAGCCTATCTATATGTATATTTACAGTGGTCACATATAGACCCTGATACTATTTTATATTATATTTGCTGAATAGTACAGCACTTATATACGCATTAAATTCCTGTACTGTCATTTCAATTTACCTATATTATATCTCAGTGGATATACCCTGACTATTATATTTATTATTATATCAGAGGATACACCCTGATAATATTATAATATTATATATCTATCGCAGTGGATATACCCTGCTACTATTTACCTGCATTTGTCTGTTCTTTAAATAATATATATATACTGCTATATATATACTATATCTATATACATACTATATATATATATATATATCTATATCATATATATGTATATAAGTATAGATAAATATATACTTATTATTTGCAACCAAGATATTCACAAACACTATCTGTTGTAACAGAAACCAACTACAGCACAGCCAGTGACCCCCTGTCACCAGCACCTTCAAACCTGACTGTGAGATCAGGTTATCAACAATATCAAGGAGTAGGCAAGTATACCTTACCAAGTTAATGTTTAAATTCAATTATTGATAACTATTTTTGATATTCATATACTATGAGTACCAGAGACTGCCTCTGGTACAGTCAACTAATACGTTGACGATTAGTGTAAATAACTTAGCATTACAGACTCACCAACAGCTGTGAGAGTATTTTGATATTCTCCCAGACCCTATCACGGGAATACACAACATGGTTGTATTACATATTGGGATGCAGCTGCGTATGTGATTAGCTACCAGTACGTGTGGCCCGCATCACGGATTAGAATAACTCAGGAAATGTACGACTTGACATTTAGTTTCATTGGGATGGGAAAGATAACTAGTAGACATATGGGACACCCCCTCCATATATGATTTATACCTTCGTACCATGCTCCTCGGAGATGGTCGATTGCAGAGCTACCCGTGAGTCCGGGGGCATACGACACATATACTAGCCAGTCGCCACGATTGGTGAATTACGTCAGCGTATGTCTAGCCACACATTCCCATGCGTACTACAAGGTCTTTATTTATATTTTCACATAGAATGGTTAGCACCCTGTATTTATTTCCTTTATTCAGTATTTACATACATGGCATGTCATTTTCTGTATCTTGTTATGTCCCACTGAGGACCTGGTTCCCTGCCAGATCTAGACGAGGCTTTCTACCCCACTGTGTACGGCCCTGATCAGGAGGCCAGATGTGCTACTGAGGAGGAGCTTGAGGAGACGCCCTCAGAGTATGCTTGACCCTAGAGGCCTGCCACCAGGAGATGGAGATGTTTTGCTCAGATAGACACTGCTTAGTCTATCTAATTTTTCTGCGCTATTATCAGTTTTTGTAGTAGACTTGTATTCTCACCAGTTGTGTACTGTATCAGACTCGGTTATATATATATTTTAGCACTTATTTTTCTGACATTTTGTTGTGGATGAGATAGTTTTACCTATTCTATACTTGTAGTATTTTAGGACAGCGTAGCACGTCCCTTTGGGTCCATCAAAGTGGATTAAGCCCATAGTGATGTGTCAGCTGGCCAGTGACACGTGGCCTAGTTCCTGACATTTTGGGACTGGGGCGTGACATTAGTTGCATAGATGAGAGATCATCTAGCGCATGCACGAGTTTTTCACATGGGTCGGTAGCATGTGGTAGCCCTGTCTTTGTCGTGTGGATGACAATTTATCTAAACTATGCGGCAGATTCCTCTTTATCGTATATGCGAAGAACCATATGTGAGAAACCTTTCTGCAGCTTGGTCGTATAGATGCGGAATCATCTGCAAGCGGAGCCCGTCTTTACCTCGGCCGCAAGGTTGAGGGAACATGCGTCCTTTAAGACATTTTTCCCTGCTTATGGTTGTGGCCCAGAAGTGGCCTGCGACAAGTGTGCACCTTTTATAAAGTTTTACCGGGACTGATGTGTCTTCTTTGTGCAGGTTTTACCTCCCTTCGTGATGCTCATGATGGAGCATGGAGGGATATCATAACGCCTGTTGTTCGGGGTGAAGACCAATTTTATGTGTCGGTTCGCCATATCCATGAGACGATGACAGTTTTGCAAGAACTAATCCCGGAGACGAGGATGAACATCCCACGTCATGCGCTAAGCTGTCCTTGTTCATGCAGCATGCCAGCTACATTTCTTCCTTTTATGCAGTTTGCTATCGGCCGAGAGACTACGGGATCGATAATAGGATTTGGATTAATTGCCAGTCCTGTCGTCGGTCTTCCCGCATGATTATAGATCACCTGCTCCTGCTCCTCCCTTGCCATCCGTCGGTATAGATTCTTTTCCATATACTGAGGTTTGCACTATGGAGGAATAATCCAGAAAGCATTGAGCTCTGTTGCCAGCTTGTTTTGGACCAGAGACAACACAGAGGTTTGCACTATGGAGGAATGATCCAGAAAGCATTGAGCTCTGTTGCCAGCTTGTTTTGGACCAGAGACAACATAGAGGGGAGCTCTAATGGAAGAGGTTTTTGTAAACCCCCTGATTTTCAAGAATTTATAATTTAGAAATTTTTCCAATTTTCTGTATTTTTCTGAGATTTTTCTGGAATTAAAAACAAGATATTTTATAATTAAAGGATTTCTAAATAATGTTTAATAATATTAAAATAATATAAAAATAACATTTTATGGTGTAAAATAAAAATCTGGACATAGGGTAATTTTATGGGAATTTATTGGACCCCGAAAACATTTTTAAAAGCCAAAAACCTATTTTTAAATAATTAATTAAATAAACCCAAAATAAACCGGACTGAACCGGGTTCAAACCGGGCTGAACCGGCCTGAACCCGGTCCAGCTGAACCCGAACCGGACCGCTCAGCTAGCGGGTCGGGCTGGGTCTGCCCAAACCCGCACCCGCTCCGACCCGACCCGCACGACCGATCCCTCTCCCCCGACCCCTCGTTTCCCCTGCCTTCGACCGGCCAACCCGCCGCCGGCTGCTCCTCTTCTCCAGCCCTCCGCCTCCCGTAACCGACGCCCAGCCGCCTCCCGTAACCGCCGACCAACGATCTTCCTCTCCCCTTGAACCGCCGACCGACGATCTCCCTCTTCCCCTATATAAAACCCTGTCCAGCCGCCGTCCCCCGCCGCTTCTCCCCTCCGCCGGTCGTCTTCTCCGGTGACCCGAAGCCCTAGCCGCCGCTCGCCTCCAGCCTCCCACTGCCCTAGGCCCAGACCCCTCTCTCCGCCACCGCCTCCACTCTCCTCCGCCCGTAACCCTTCCCTCCGCCTTTCTCCTCTGCCTCCACCACCCTTACTCCTCGCCGCTGCCACCGCCTGTCACCTGTCGCCGCTGCCGCCTACCTCCTGCAGCTCCTCCCTCCTCAGCCCCCAGCCACCTCACCTTCCTCCCGCAACAGCTGTCTCCTCCTCCCTAAGCTCGACTTTGTAGCACCGGCCGCCCTAACCTCCTTCCCTGGCCTCCTCCTCCGTCTTCCTCGCCGCCGAGAGCCCCCACCTGAGCCGCCTCCAGTGAGCCGACCTTCGCCGACCGAACACCCACTCCCAGCGGCCGGACACAGTACTCGCAGCCCGGACACGGACACGACCAGGACTGCAGTGTCAAATTGGACACGAGGACACGGAGAAACTTCGGTTTCTCGAGCCCTGTTCAGGTACTCGTATATCTCCCCTCTATGCCCCATTTTTAATTCTGTCAGTTGCATCGCGTAGCCTGTATGACCCTCTCGGTGCCCGTGCAAACCGCTCGGTGCATCGCGTCATGTGGTGATCGTGAACCGCGATCCAAAAATAGGAAAACCAACGCCCTGTTTCATCCCGGAACCGAGTACGCCCCGCCAAACGGGACGACTTGGTCACGTGCGGTCTTCACCGATACGTGCGCATTGTTGATACGGACGTGCAGGATTTTGCAGAAGTTGATTCGGATGTGCGTGCACACCGGAATCAACGCGTATCCGCGGACACCGTCCCGTATCTGACCTTTCTGGTTCTCGCTGTAACTTAGTGTACACACGTCGGATAGAGACAAAACTTATGCCATCGGACTCGTAGCAATACGCTGGTCCTGTGAGCCAAGTTTGGTTCAATTCTGAGAACGTTGACAAAATCGCGTGTCGTGGGCCCCACAGGCTCCACTTGACGGGCGATTTTGAGAACGGCTCATCGGAATCCAATTCTGAAAGTTCCGTTGGGTTCGTATCATCGTTCCTGACCTGTTGACACTAAGTTGGACAGATTTGGAGACCTTTGACCTTGACACATTTTTTGGTGCAAAGCGGCCCACATTTGGATCCCGTTTTGCCCTGAAATATCATTTTTGCCCTGTGTCCAAATTGGACTCAAGGACAGGCGTTTCTAGCTGATTGATATTTTTTG
This sequence comes from Iris macrosiphon, assembly GCA_036927795.1. Lineage (NCBI taxonomy): Eukaryota > Viridiplantae > Streptophyta > Magnoliopsida > Asparagales > Iridaceae > Iris > Iris macrosiphon. The sequence continues at coordinate 168,661,197 of JAYESA010000008.1, read as the reverse complement.
GATCTGATGGTGATATTTATTCCAGCAACCGGAGTACTCCCTGCTATTTCCGCTGAAGTCAGAGCCACAATTGGAACCGTAAACCCCAAGCAAGTGTACCTTGCCAAATCTTGCAGTTTTTGCTATTTATTTCCTTGAAATATATATATTTGTGCATGCTTGACCTAGGACCGTGTGACTTACTTAGCGTCCGATTAATAGTCGGGTGCCAACACCGTACGCGACGTTGTGTAATGTCATCTAGACATGGATATCGTGACCCCTTTACATTCTTGTACTTGCATTATCAAGTACGTTATACCCAGGACACTTGACACTATTCATGAGACAGAACCTTCCTGAAATATTCAAGGTGATTCTGTGTAGGTTACAAGATTGACATAGACATTATATTCTAGACATTATCTTCATAGATATAGTATGACTTGCTGCATTAGTTTTGATCTCACGTGACATAGATATGAGACGTGTGATTACATTGGGTGGGGAGAGACACACAGGCTACAGGCTGATTATATATATATAAAATCCATAGTAAACACAGAGTAAAACTCATAGTAAACTCCGCTACCAGCTCCCAGACACAGAGCTTGTAGTGGTATCAGCCTAAGTTCTAGTGATGCTCTCAACTTGCATTTCACATAGATGGTTATATAGTTGACCCTATTGTTTCATTATTTGCTGTACTGCATTTATTTTGGCTTGAGCTTTCTTGTACCTTGCTATGTCCCCTGAGGACCTGGATCCGGATTATGTCCCCAGGATTAGCAGACGAGTTTGACCCAGAGATATACATGACAGGAGCATTAGCAGGAGCAGGAGTAGGCACTGGAGCAGTACCAGATCCAGCATTCGAGTGATCTCTGTGGGTATCTTCTGAGTATATACTGTTTCCATACTCAGTACTTTTGTTGATATCTGTATTTTGTATCTTGACAGTTGTATCAGACTTGTATCGGGCTTGTTCCCCGATTTATGTACTTGTGACTTGATGATGATGTTTATATTTTCTTTTTGTTGATATTGCTATCTTTATTCTGTGGATGAGATTAGTAAACCCTGACTATTGTAATACAGCTTAAGTATGCCCCGATGGATCCATTAAATTGGGTTTGTCCATCGGAACGTGCTGCTGGCCATTGCCACGTGTCTAGTCCCCGATATTTTTGGGACTGGGGCGTGACATGGTTTTTGTGGTGGCCCATGCAGGTCAGCGACTAAATTGTTCGGTTTCAACTTAGGGACCGAGCAGGCCTGCAATAAGAATAGGATAATTTTTTAGGATCTCATCCACTTGCTTGAATCGTTCTTGACATCTATATCGGATTTGAATCAATTTCTTGACTTGCATCCTGCCTTGATTCCTGTGCGCCTTTTATAGTTTATTTTGGATGCAGAGTAATGGAATCACAATCGAGCAACGAGACTCCTGCAGGAACACCACAATGAGCTGTGGTCACCCACGAAGATGAAGTAACACCAGAAGATAGATGTCAATCAACTCAACAAGGCAATCAAGTAGATCAATACTCTTCCAGCAGCAGCAGAGGAATCGACTACAAGAACACGGACAAGCCTTCGCGATGACCTTGGAAGATGCGCAGAATCATGGAGTAGCTAATGCGCGTAAGTTTTTATAGTTTCTGTTTCTAGTATTGCTTTACTCCGTGCCTGCTGGTTCGTGACCTTAGACTTAACCTGACTTGCTAATTATATATAACCTAGTGATAACCTAAATAATTTTGAACTTGCCAATAATCTAGAATGTTTTATAATTGTTAACCTGATATGTTTTAAAGGATAACCTGGTTTTCTAAACTGTAATTTTCTAGATTTCCTACATTTGGAAAATTGCATAACTTCCATTGCTTAGGGAAATGATTTTTCCTACGTGTTAAACCCACAACCTTGACTTTTCTTAATCTTGATGTGCTTCGAATAAATTTTACAACCGTGTCATCTCTGTTGACCGGTTATTCTTTGATTGCGAGGACGCAATCATCTTAAGGGGGGTAGATTGTAAACCCCCTGATTTTCAAGAATTTATAATTTAGAAATTTTCCCAATTTTCTGTATTTTTCTGAGATTTTTCTGGAATTAAAAACAAGATATTTTATAATTAAAGGTTTTTTAAATGATGTTTAATAATATTAAAATAATATGAAAATAATATTTTATGGTGTAAAATAAAATTTTGGATATAAGGTAATTTTTTGGGAATTTATTGGACCCCAAAAATATTTTTAAAAGCCAAAAACCTATTTTTAAATAATTAATTAAATAAACCCAAAATAAATCGGACTGAACCGGGTTCAAACCGGGCTGAACCAGCCTGAACCCAGTCTAGCTGAACCTGAACCGGACCGCTTAGCTAGCAGGTCGGGCCGGGTCTGCCCAAACCCGCACCCGCTCCGACCCGACCCGCACGACCGATCCCTCTCCCCCGACCCCTCATTTCCCCTGCCTCCGACCGGCCAACCCGCCGCCGGCTGCTCCTCTTTTCCAGCCCTCCGCCTCCCGTAACCGACGCCCAGCCGCCTCCCGTAACCGCCGACCAACGATCTTCCTCTCCCCTTGAACCGCCGACCGACGATCTCCCTCTTCCCCAATATAAAACCCTATCCAGCCGCCGTCCCCCGCCGCTTCTCCCCTCCGTCGGTCGTCTTCTCCAGCGACCCGAAGCCCTAGCCGCCGCTCGCCTCCAGCCTCCCACTGCCCTAGGCCCAGACCCCTCTCTCCGCCACCGCCTCCACTCTCCTCCGCCCGTAACCCTTTCCTCCGCCTTTCTCCTCTGCCTCCACCACCCTTACTCCTCGCCGCTGCCACCGCCTGTCACCTGTCGCCGCTGCCGCCTACCTCCTGCAGCTCCTCCCTCCTCAGCCCCCAGCCACCTCGCCTTCCTCCCACAACAGCTGTCTCCTCCTCCCTAAACTCGACTCCGTAGCACCGGCCGCCCTAACCTCCTTCCCTGGGCTCCTCCTCCGTCTTCCTCGCCGTCAAGAGCCCCCGCCTGAGCCGCCTCCAGTGAGCCGACCTCTGCCGACCGATCACCCACTCCCAGCGGTCGGACACAGTACTCGCAGCCCGGACACGGACACGGCCAGGACTGCAGTGTCAAATTTGACACGAGGACACGGAGAAACTTCGGTTTCTCGAGCCCTGTTCAGGTACTCGTATATCTTCCTTCGCTGCCCCGTTTTTAATTCTGTCAGTTGCATCGCGTAGCCTGTATGACCCTCTCGGTGCCCGTATAAACCGCTCGGTACATCGCATCCTGTGGTGATCGTGAACCGCGATCCAAAAACAGGAAAACCAATGCCCTGTTTTACCCCGGAACCGAGTACGCCCCGCCAAACGGGACGACTTGGTCACGTGCGGTCTTCACCGATATGTGCGCGTCGTTGATACGGACATGCGGGATTTCGCAGAAGTTGATTCGGATGTGCGTGCACACCGAAATCAACGCGTATCCGCGGACACCGCCCCGTATCCGACCTTTCTGGTTCTCACTGTAACTTAGTGTACACACGTCGGATCGAGACAACACTTGCGCCATCGGACTCGTAGCAATACGCTGGTCCTGTGAGCCAAGTTTGGTTCGATTCTGAGAACGTTGACAAAATCGCGTGTCGTGGGCCCCACAAGCTCCACTTGACGGGCGATTTTGAGAACGGCTCATCGGAATCTAATTCTGAAAGTTTCGTTGGGTTCGTATCATCATTCCTGACCTGTTGACACTAAGTTGGACATATTTGGAGACCTTTGACCCTGACACATTTTTCGGTGCAAAGCGGCCCATATTTGGATTCCGTTTTGCCCTGAAATATCATTTTTGCCCCTGTGTCCAAATTGGACTCAAGGATAGACGTTTCTAGATGATTGATATTTTCTGGATCTGATGGTGATATTTATTCCAGCAACCGGAGTACTCTCTGCTATTTCCGCTGAAGTCAGAGCCACAATTGGAACCGAAAACCCCAGGCAAGTGTACCTTGCCAAATCTTGCAGTTTTTGCTATTTATTTTCTTGACATATATATATTTGTGCATGCTTGACCTAGGACCGTGTGACTTACTTAGCATTCGATTAATAGTCGGGTGCCAACACCGTACGCGGCGTTGTGTAATGTCATCTAGACATGGATATCGTGACCCCTTTACATTCTTGTACTTGCATTATCAAGTACGTTATACCCAGGACACTTGATACTATTCATGAGACAGAACCTTCCTGAAATATTCAAGGTGATTCTGTGTAGGTTACAAGATTGACATAGATATTATATTCTAGACATTATCTTCATAGATATAGTATGACTTGCTGCATTAGTTTTGATCTCACGTGACATGGATATGAGACGTGTGATTACATTGGGAGGGAAGAGACACACAGGCTATAGGCTGATTATATATATATATAAAATCCATAGTAAACACATAGTAAAACTCATAGTAAACTCCGCTACCGGCTCCCAGACACAGAGCTTGTAGTGGTATCAGCCTAAGTTCTAGTGATGCTCTCAACTTGCATTTCACATAGATGGTTATATAGTTGACCCTATTATTTCATTATTTGTTGTACTATATTTATTTTGGCTTGAGCTTTCTTGTACCTTGCTATGTCCCCTGAGGACCTGGATCCGGATTATGTCCCCAGGATTAGCAGACGAGTTCGACCCAGAGATATACATGACAGGAGCATTAGCAGGAGCAGGAGTAGGCACTGGAGCAGTACCAGATCCAGCATTCGAGTGATCTCTATGGGTATCTTCTGAGTATATACTGTTTCCATACTCAGTACTTTTGTTGATATCTGTATTTTGTATCTTGACAGTTGTATCAGACTTGTATCGGGCTTGTTCCCCGATTTATGTACTTGTGACTTGATGATGATGTTTATATTTTCCTTTTGTTGATATTGCTGTCTTTATTCTGTGGATGAGATTAGTAAACCCTGACTATTGTAATACAGCTTAAGTATGCCCCGATGGATCCATTAAATTGGGTTTGTCCATCTGAGCGTGCTGCTGGCCATTGCCACGTGTCTAGTCCCCGATATTTTTGGGACTGGGGCGTGACAGTTTTTGTCAATGAGACCTCCTAGAAACCATCAAAGTATATTTCCATCTTATGTATTCGTGATCTTGATTATTAATAAAAACCCTTGAATATAATAGATTTTTACCATATGTACCCATGATCTTGAATATATATGTCTCTCATTTTCTAGCATTTCTTCTTCTGTAGTGTGACATGTTATGGATTTTGGGTACTGTACTAGAGGTGATATAGACGTAATACAGTATCATAGTTTGTTGTGGACATCCCTTGGGAGATTTTTGGCCGACTTATTATTTGTTGTGCACGTTGAATACAAATAACAAGTTCAAAAATAATCCCTATCAGAGGTAATATGGACATGATAAATTTTGTTGACCCATTACTTTTTGCGCACGTTAGTGCAAGTAATAAATTTTGGAACAAGCCCTGCCAGAGTTGATATGGACGTGGCAATTTTTATAGACTTAACACCGCTGGTGTACCTTTGTGAGTACGGGTGATAAGTGGGGAGGACAACCAATATCAGAGGTGATGTAGACATGATAATCAATAGCCAAAACTCGGAAGGTTTTTTCAGAGGTAATATGGACATAGCAAACTCAGCCGGATAGAAATATTAGGACGATAGTTCAGAGATAATATGGACATAAAATAATGTCCGAGAAACTTGTTGATGAGTGATTTGCCGAGTCTGGTCTATTCGAACATGAAGATAGACCTGAGGATTGCTCCGCTGAGAAGATTGGTGGGACGATAGCTCAGAGATAATATGAACATGACTAGTGTCTAATAAAATTAATTTTTGAGTAGTCACTATAGGAGTGATCGAGTGGACCTGAGGACTGCTCCACTGGGGATACTTTAAGGATCCATCCTCTATTGCGTATCCAGGACTTCAGCATACATATGATGGTTTTACAAGAATTTATAAAGAAGGAGAAAAAGTTGCACATAGGCACTTGCTGGGATGAAGAACCAAGAGTGTAGAGATGTACATATGGGTTATCCTGCTAGGGATAAGGGGAGTACCAGTCTAGTTTAGACGTGGTACTTTTTTAGGAACTTGTCATTGATAGGCATCATGAGCAAGTCATCGTTGGGTTTTGCGAGCCGGTAGGAGCCATTGGAGAATACGGACTCCACGATAAACGGGCCCTCCCATTTAGGGTAGAATTTGTCTGCTGTCTTGTGGGTCATAACCATCGATCTTTTTACTGTCAAGACAAGATCGTCCACTTGGAACGTTCTCTCCTTGACCTACTTGTTGAAGGCTCCAGAGAGACGCGTCTGGTATAACTCAATGCGCTGTTGAGCTAAGAGTCATTTTTTGTCGAGTGCTTCCAACTCTTGTAGTCGTCGGTGATGGTTGTCGTCCACGGTTAGCTGATTAGAGAGATCCACTCTGAGTAAAGGGATTTGGATCTCGAGGGGGAGGACCCTTTCGCTTCCGTACACCAAAGAGAATGGCGTACTTCCTGTAGCTGTCTGGACCATTGTACGGTAGGCTCAGAGACATTCACCCAGCTTCTCATTCCAGTCGTGCTTATTATATGACATAAACTTCTTGAGAAGCTTGATGATGGTTTTGTTGAATGCCTCAGCCAAACCATTTGTCGCTGGGTTGTAGGCAGTCGAAGCCACATTCTGGATCCGATTTTTATCGCAGAATCGGTAGAATACATGACTTACAAACTATGGAGCATTGTCATGAATGATCCTTTATGGTAAGCTGAAGCGGTATATGACATGATGCTTGACGAAGTTGATCACGTTGGATGTCTTGACTTCCGCAAGTGGTATTGCTTTCGCCCACTTATAGAAGGAATCGGTTATAGTCAGGATGAACCGATGCCCTTTAGAAGAATATGGATTGATTAGTCCGATAATCTCCATCCCCCATGCTTCTAATGGCCAAGATGCTACCGTTGGGTGCAGGAATTCTGAGGGCTGGTGTATGAAGTCTGTGTGGATTTGGAACGTCTGGATTTTCTCAAATAATCAATGGCCTCTGCTACCATCATCGGCCAGTAATAATCCATTCTCCATAGATGGTCCTGTAGCTTTGGGCTGGGTTAGTGTGCGTCGCAGACGCCATTATGGGCTTCCCAAAGTGTATGTTTGGCTTCTGCATTTGATAGGCATCGTAACAGAAGGTCCTCGTATGAGCAGCGATACAGCATTTTAGTAGCCGTATCGTAGTAGAACCGGAGGGAATGTCTCCTGATGGATGTGGCTTCCTTTGGGTTCTCGGAAAGAATTTTATAGACTGTGTAGTCAATAAATGGAAGCCTTTGATCTTGGACATCAGTGTGTACTTCCGTCGTACAGCTCAGACATAGGCAGAGGTTATTTTTTGGGCAAACCAACTCTTGATCGTTCACCGGGATTAGCTGATGGGTGTTGTCTGGAACTGCCAAGGAGGCAGCGAGGCCGGCCAAGGCGTCAGCCTTGACGTTCTGCAGTCGAGGGACGTGCTCAATGAAGAATCCCTCGAAGGTTAAGATAATGCCAAGCGCAACTTGGTGGTACAGAATTAGGTCTTTATTCTGGACTTTATATTCGTCTCGGACTTGGTTGACTATCATCTTGGAGTCACCGTATGCCTCTAAATAGTCCACCCCCACTTGTTTAGTAAGTTGGAGTCCAATAATGATAGCGTTGTATTTTGTCACATTGTTAGAGCATGGCTCTGTGAAGGAATAAGCTTGATTAATGATAAGATTATAGGGAGAGATTAATACTATCCTAACTCTGGCAACGATATTGCCTTTGGGCCCTATTCTTGAAGCGTCGTCGAAGAACATCCGTCAGACAGCTTCACATAAAGTCATGTTTGAGTTCGCCACTTCATCTAGAATTTTGCCATAGAGTTTCAAGGTTTCTGGCACCGAATGTGCTGCCTGGAAGTTGGCTAGTGCTTGACCGTTGACAGATTTCTGAGGGACAAACACCATATTGTATTGAGACGGTAGCATTGCCCAGGTAGCCAGGCGGGAACTGAGTGCCCCCAGTTTGGTCATGAGGACTATGAGGGGATTGACCCTCGAGATTACATGAATCGTTTGCCCAGCCAGCTAGTGCCGAGTCTTCTGGATAGCAAATACTAGAGCAAGGTATTCCTTTTCGATGGGGGTGTACCTATGCTCTGTGCCGAACATCATCCGGCTAAGGTAGTAGATGGCCTGCTCATGGCCTGCATCACTATTCTGGGCTAATAGAGCTCCGAGGAAATAATCCATTGTACGTACATAAAGTAGGAAGGGCTTTCCCATGACCGGGGCTACCAGCACTGGAGGGTTTGATAGGTATTCCTTGATGTCGTCGAACGCACGTTGGTATTCTTTATTCCAAACAAAGGAGACACCTTTCTTCATGAGCTGGGTGAATGGCTGACAATGCCCTGAGAGATTTGATATAAACCTCCTGATGTATGCCAGCTTTCCTTGAAGGCCGCGGAGTTCCTGGAGGTTCTTTCGCGGGTTCATCTCAAGGATTTCTTTAGTTTTGTCGAGGCCTATGTGAATACCCCTGGAAGTGATGATAAAGCCCAGGAATTTGCCACTGGAGACTCTCAGGAAGGATTTAGTAGGGTTCATCTTGAGCTGGTGTGTACGCATGAGGTCGAACACAGTCTTCAACTCCCTGAGGTGATCACCTTTGGAGTGACTTTTGACGGTGATATCATTGACGTAATAATCCACCGTCTTACATAGATGTTCATGAAAAATGGTGCTCATAGTCCGTTGGTATGTAGCACCTGTAATTTTTAGACCGAAGGGCATGATTGTGTAGCAGTATACTCCTATCGGTATTCGAAATGATGTATGCTTCTTGTCTTCAGGAGATATTTTGATTTAATTGTATCCAGAGAATCTGTCCATGAAGGAAATGCGCTCGAAGCCACAAGTGTTATCGATTATTATGTTGGTAATTGGAAGAGAAAACTCGTCTTTAGGGCACGTCGAATTTAGATCACAGAAGTCAATGCAGATTCGAATCTTCCCTCTCTTTTTTACGACGGACACGATGTTAGCCACCTAATTCGGATATTTTTTTTCACGGATGAAGCAACTAGCTATCAGTTTATTGACTTCAGCTTCGATGGCGTTCATAATGTCCAGCCGGAACTGCCGTTGCTACTATTTGACGGGCTTAGCATTCAGCGAGATATTAAGCTTATGGACCATAATTCGGGGTCTAGTCCTGGCTTGTCTTCGTAACTCCAGGCAAATACATCAATGTATTTTCTGACGAGCTGTAGCAGGGATTCCCGATCTTTGTCAGACAGACTTTTGCTGACGAAGATATGCTTAGGGGAGGTCTCGTCTCCTAGATCGACTTGTACAACTTCGTTCTCGGTAGGAGGTTCTCGCTGCTCAAATCTTATCTTCCATTAGGAATCTAGGCGTTGGACCACGGCTCTATTTCAAAGAGTTTGGGAGGATCCCCGTTATCTTTCTCAGGGTCAGCTGACACCATGTTGGCGGACAATGTTTGCCTGAGCATGTCTCCAATTCTGACGTCGGAGTCCCAAGCGGAATATTCTGAAGAGTGAGAGTGAACTTCGTCTTTTTCATCTGAGCCCTCGGGAGTTATGAAAGGAGTTACATATCATAAATCATGCTTGGTTTTATGGTAGTAATCCTCGAACTTGCCTGCGGGAGCAGGTAGACGCAGGGGCAGTCGTCGGCCCTTGCCATGGTTTAAGCCCTTAGTGGCCTTCAGATCGTACCACATCTTCTAGATAAGGTGCTTAGCTTACAAGATATAGCGGTTGAGTAATATTTTTTCGGTATCAGGTTCCCGATCTAGTTTTTCTTAGACAAAGGATCGAGGGCATTCTACTCTGCCGAAGATGATGAGTTTGTCTTCCCTCCTTCTGGCCGGAAGTAGGAAGAAGGAGTTTTGGCTGGGGGGATCGGGTTCACTGCGTAGGTGGTAGTCACCTGTGTTTGCGGATTAAGGACCAGACCGTGCTCCCTTGAGTACATAGTGCTTATATGTGCAAGTTCGAACTAGTTCAAAGATAACCATGTATTCATAAAATAAGGTATCTTTTCTTCGGGGATTACATCATTGAGAGAAGGGACATTGGCATGAGCGGCTAGGTACTCCTCCAGCTCATCTTTCTCGAGGGCTACCCCTAGTGCGAACGAATGCTTTAATAGATTCTTGTACAGTTTTACCACCAAGGGTTCTGAATTTATAAGAGGTACTGGAGCCTCCTTTGGTGGTCTTCGAAGGCGAATGACCATAGATTTTGAAGGCATAGACGATGTCAGATCTTTCCTCTGCGGTCGATTTGGCCTATGAAGGTGAACAACCAGAGGTTCGAATGTTGTAGACAGTATCGAATCTTCCTTTGGCGGCCTGCAAATATAGACGACCAAAGTTTCGGGTGCCTTCTTGTGCAGTTTTACGACAAAGGAAGCGGTTGTGTCGAGAGTGCGTGCCTTGAGACGGACCCTCAAGGGCTCCTCTAGTATTTTTGCTACCTCTGCTTCATCATCGACCTCGTTGTCCCCCTCCTCTTGGGGGACTTGCTTGTAGAGGATTGCATCAGAGTAGTAAATCTTGACCCCTTTAAACGGGTCTACGTTCGCAAATTATGTCTTGACCGTGCCATGGTCGTCCACATACTTTTGACATTAGTGTAGATTTGATGGCACGATCATGTATTGGTGTATCCAAGATCTTTCGAGCAGGATATTGTAGGATACATCCACGTCAATGACGTAGCAAGTGACATTTGTCTTCAATCACCGATCTGATATTTCAAGCAAATCTTGCCCAGAGGGTAGGTTCTTTCTGTGTTGAAGCCACTTATGAAAGTATTGGTGGCTGCTAAATGAGGCATCGTGATGACTAAGGTCTGAAGCAGACTCTGCGGTATGATATTGATTGATAAACCGGGATCGATGTGCATCCGGTCCACCTTAATGGCACCGATGTATCCTGTGTAATGTAAGGGACGATCATGTCGATTGTTCTTTAGCAACATATCCCATTGCGAGAACATAATATTGGATATTGCCTCCATGATATTATTGCAGTGGGGGCAAGCAGCCGGATCCTCAGCAGACGGTTTGACCTGGGCCAGGTAGGTGTCGGCATTCTTTAATGCCTCACTCAGAGTAGCCCGAGTGTCTCTGGAGAGCCGCAGAAGCTCGAATAATAACAACTTCATCGGAGTGTTGGCCAGTTGTGCCAGGATATCAAAGTTATAGGATTTTTTTAACCCCTGAACTGCATCTTTGTGCAGCGGTTTGTCAAAATGAGCCTCATTTTGCTTAGATTTGTCTGTCGCGGGAGGCTGGGATGGACCTGAATCATAGGCCGTAGGTGTTGTAGAAGTATTGTCGTCATGAGTGTTATAATCCCACTGGTAGGTGAGTCCTGACCTGGTTGCTCCTATCGTGGCTTACTCAATGATGGAGGACACCATATGGCAGGATTTGTACTTCCGTCCCTTGGACTTGGCGGCAAAAGATGTTACTTGCTGCATCAAGTCTGGAGCAAGGTCGGGATGAATCCACATAACCTTCTCCCGTAATATGGTGAGAGGTATCAGTCCGGTTGTCTGGTCTCGAGCTGGTGGGAGGTTAACAACTTTTATTGTCACCCTGGGGATCGAGATCACTCCGTCCTGGGCCTCTGTTGCTGAAAAGTCCCTGAACTGGAGAGTTACCATATTGGAGGCAACTGTTACGTCATCGAAGTTCAATGAGAGAGCTTTGGTATCGATTAAATAATGGATGTACCGCTTCAATGTGTAACAATCCCGCGTCACATGGTGGACATACCGGTGGAAGTGACAGTACTTCAGATTATTTATGTCTGCCTCTTCCGGCTGGAGTTTGACGTCGGGGAGACAAAGTTTTTCTTCCTTCATCAGCATTTCGAAGATGGGTATGACATCATCATCCTCGAAAGAGTAAGTTTCCTTTGATTTCAAAGCTTTCGCCTATTTTTGCTCCGGCTTCTTGGTTAGGTTGGCGACCAAGGCCTGCTTCCCTTTTCCCTCGCGGCTGATATTGCCGCCGTTGTTGTTGGGATGTCTCCCCCTATCATCGGTGACAGGGATCTGTATGCCCAAGAGTCGGGTGTCCTTGGCTTTCTTCTCGGTGTCGATAGCATTTATAATGAATGACATCCAGTCTTTAAGATGGTTATCACCCATCCAGAGGCTAACTGTCGGAAGTAGGTTTCTCCGGCATATCTCCATCAACGTCGTCTCGAGATTGCCAGGAGGCAGCCTCAGCGCAGCTTATCGAAATCGCTCGATATATTTTTTTGCTATTTTCTTTTCTTTCTGGGCAACGTCCATCAGGGGGGAGATAGTCATATTACTTTCCGCCTCATAGAATCTTTTGAGGAAAAGACTCTTGAGGTTGTCGAACGATGAGATACAGTTATCTTGGAGACTACAAAACCAGTCAAAAGCCACCCCGAAAAATGTCCCGATGAAGAGCCTAGTGGGGATAGCATCGTTGTGGGGTACGTGCACCATCGTAGTTTTGAAGTAGCTCATATACCGGTGGAGGGAGGACTTCCCGTCAAATATGTCAATATTAAAGGGTTTATACTTGGGCGGGTAAGGTACATCCCTATATTCCAGCGGATATGGCTGCCGTACTCCGAGATCGCAGAGTGAGTCCCGATTGCTCATGGAATCTGTGTGGGCTTGGAGTTCTCGGATCTACCTCATCGCTTCCTTAGCTTTATCTGTCGCGGAAGGAGCAGACGACCCTAGTAGAGCATAACATCCGCCAACGGGAGGAGTGGTTGCATTTGAATCTGTACTAGGTCCAGGGTCTTGACCTAAGGCCCTTGGTGGTTGGGAGGCTATAGTTGCTTGATGTCTCGCACTGCTTGGTTCAAGGCTTGCATTGACTCGCTCATAGTGTGCATCATGGCCTCGAGGGTTTTGAGGCATTGCCGGTGAATGGAACCTTCGTGGTCGTCCTCTACCATATATGTCGTTCTTACATGAGATGAATAGGAAGGGATGGTTGACGTAACACTCTCCACTTCGGACTCTTGCAGTGAATAGTCGTCGGGAAGAGCTAGTAGTGTTGCATCCTGTTCGAACTTTGATGGAATACTTCCCCCAGCGTAGGAGGCGACGTCTTCTCTCCGAGGGTGTCTACCCCCAGGGACTACAGTATACGTTCCTTGGGAATTCTTATCTCCTCGGAATATCGGTTGTCGTATAGGTCCGGTGGATTACTACCCCCAGCTTGTATAACCCCAGTAGTTCTGAGGCAGAACTACCCCCAGCGGCTGGGAGCTTCTTTTTCGAGCGGGTGCCCTGGAAAATACCTTGTGCAGGTCCCACTGCTGGTCCTTCTGGTACTTGCCTTCTCAATACGCTAGTTGAGATTGACGGACTGGAGGTGTTGGACTTCTTTTCTTCCATGGTGGGAGGGACCTTCCAAGAAGAGTAATATGAGACAAATAGTATCTCATCCTCCTTGGGTGTTTGTACCTGATCCTTGGATTATTGTCGGATAGGTACCATCGAGTACAGTCGTTGGAATGTTGATTGCCTGCTTGTAGGTGCTGCCACTTTGTTGCAGCAGCAGTTGATGATAATTTTGGCACAGTGATATCCTGGGAAGGATACTTCACATGTCGTCACTGTCTCCCTCGCCTTGTGCTTGTGATTGATCACATTGTGCAAGTCCGGCAAGGGCTGACTTACCTTTGTACCATTTTCATGAGTATGGGTAGACCGAGCGCACGGGTGCGTGGGTGTTGTTTTTGCTTCCTGACCTGGGGTTTGTTCATGAACTTCCCCCAAGCCGTTAGTGGAAGGCTATTGAGACTGGCCCTGTCCATTTGCCATTGCGGGCTGGACACGCGGGTCGGTCTTGTACAACTTTTCATCAGGGTCACGTATAACGGTTAGCAGTGCCAACAGACGGTCAGTTGAATGGGCAGTTGCCTGAGCTTGGCGAGCTCGTACTGCCCTAGACTTCTTCGACTTAGCATAGTACGAAGAGTTCAAGTTTTAATTTTCACCATTCTCAGCATGACGCATAAGATCAGCGTTGCATGAGATTCGGTCAAAAATTAAGGTTTGGCTGCTGTGAGGGCCTCATACAGCCATCTGTCGATGACAGTGAACTGATGTCGTATAGTCGGTCTTATGCAGCCTCCTCCTAAGCCGCGTGGAACTCACATCAAGACCCGAACATCTGGCATCGTAGTATTTTTCTCTGTCAGAGTTTGGGTGCTGAGCGTCTTCTGCGGTAGAAGAAGAAGACGCATGGACAGTCTGGGTGGACGCTTGACGAGCGCCCTCAGCAACATGGAGAGAGACATGGAGCGCATGCTCCGTAGTTGGGTGAGGAGCTGAGTCCTTTGCTACCCACGTCATGCGGGTCTTCGTGGGCTTTGCTAACCTCGACGAAGGACTAGCGCTTTCCTCCGAAAGCATCTCCTCGAAGGTCTGCTGGTCGAAGCGGACTACCAGCACCCTCTGGGTTGAATCCAGCTTGGCCTCATCAGAGCACGTCACCACCTTCTCATCAGAGGAGAAGGAAGTCCCCAGCAGAGTCGTCATCTTGTTCGCCATTAGATTCGAAAGTTTTAAGAGGGCTTGATTTAATCAACAAATGATAAGAAAGTATAGAGAAGTCCTAGGAGATAATCTAAGTACAAATTTATTTTCTGGGGGTGACAATGGAGGGTTAGGATTGTAGCAACTCTTTTTACTCTGTGGATGATCCGATATAGGAGGAGGAAGATCTTCTCTCTTGCTTGACTGTAGGTTCGCAGCTAGCCGGCCTACGGGTGTGGTACCCTGCTATTTATAACTGCTATATTGACGTGCTATGGATGTCGTAGATGCTCGTGGTTGGTGGCCGCATAGGGCACCTTCAGCATAATACAGTCTTAACGGTAGCCGCATGTCACGGGAGAACTGCCACGTGAGCTCGGTTGAGATATATTATTGATGAGATCTTGGGGTCGTTTTAACTCGTTGTGTGCGTGACTTGGTCAGCTAAAAATGTCATCCGCACCAACTGTATAAGGATCTCTTTGGTTGTAACAAAAGATCTCGTGAGTCAGGGGCCGCATAGCTGTCTTGGCCGCATAGTCGTTGTGGCCGCATATGGTCGATGTCGCATATGGGAACCGTGGGGGGTCGACCGCATATGGACGAGGCCACGAGTGACGAGGCCGCAGAGGGATGAGGCAGCAGAGTGGTGAGGCCGTAGGGTGTTGGACACGTGGCTCTGTACATCTGACAAATTTATTAATGCCTGATGTGACTTTTCATCTTTTTTGTGAGTCGCCATCTCCCTCACGATTCTCGAGGCGGTCATAGTGGAGAGTGATGTGTCAGAGCTTTTGATGGTCATCGAGATTTGTGTCAGGGGCATCATGCAGCATCTTTCTTTAGGGAAGCTTGGGTCGTATAATACGATTTGTATGCGGCCTCTTAGTCTTTGGTTGCTCGGGCCGCATAGTTGGGTGACGGGCGATTGTTGCCAAGCTGGCACATTTAAGTGGCTCATCTTTTGATGAAGTTCTCTAGCCGCCTTTTTGCATGTAGAATTCTTGGAAGCTTGATCGTCTGTTGTACCTTTCTAGGTTTATTATCCAATTATTGCAACATGCAAACCGTTACTTTCCTGTATAAATACCACTGTTGTGGTTTATCGTGTTCCATCTTTGGGGGACCTTCTAATATAGTCCAAAAGGGGTTCTAGTTGGGAGCCCTGGCCACCCGCCCTACTTCTTCGATGTTCTGCTACTGCTGCATCCCAATGCTCTGGCATAGGGGAGTTGGGAGCTGGAGGGTCTCATGAGGGATGAGCTATCGGTCCTTCGCCGCCTGCCGCAGTGTCTCCTTCAGTGAAGA
Organism: Iris macrosiphon; assembly: GCA_036927795.1. Taxonomy (NCBI): domain Eukaryota; kingdom Viridiplantae; phylum Streptophyta; class Magnoliopsida; order Asparagales; family Iridaceae; genus Iris; species Iris macrosiphon. Next base: position 168,645,264 of record JAYESA010000008.1, on the reverse strand, counting down.
GGGCACAGGACGAGGATGAGCTATCTACCATAGGGGACTTTTTGTCTGCACTCGGGTTGACCTCGAAGGCTCTCGCTAGGCCTCTTGAGGCAACTCCAGACTTGACCTTGCTGCCCATAACCGCGGAGGAAAGAGAGGTACTGGAATGGAGGGAGGTGATGTGCCACATGTTCCATCATACGGGTATTCATTCGCTTCTGGAGGTTGTAGTTGTACTTTGTGAGGCTCGTGGCTCGCCTCCCAGAACGTGTCTTTTCTCTCCCTTTGTTTTGTATGGGCCCTCAATGGCCTCATGGTGTAGCCTCCCCTCGACACTTTAGTAATATAATAATAATATTTTGCTCACTCATCTTTGTCTGGTACGTAGACATCTTTATGCATCCTCGGTGTTCGAAGGCTGTTCAAGCTGCATGAGGCCCATTTGTGTGGCTTACAACTCTTGGTCGTACGGGACCCATATGACTTTTATGCGGCTTGTTTTCATATTGGGGGTGCATGAGCACTTATGCGGCCAGCATGATTTTTATGCTTCTACAACCATCAGAACAAAACAAGGTATACCAACACGTAGAAGAGCTGAAGGTAAAAAAGTTTATCCGAACCAATGGATCACCTTGGAGAGCGCTAGTGGTTCTAGTGAAGAAGAAGGATGGGTCATCACGGTTATGTATCGATTACAGATAATTGAATGCAGTAACAGTGAAGAACAAGTACCCATTACTAAAAATCGATGATTTATTTGATCAATTGAGCAAGGCCAATATTTTTTCTAAGATCGATCTTCGATCAGGGTATCATTAAATAAGAGTTCGGGATCAAGACATCCCCAAGATAGTATTTAGGTCACGATATGGGCATTACAAATTCTTAGTTATGCCATTCGGACTGACTAATGCCCCAGCGATATTTATGGATTTGATGAACTGTATTTTCATGCCATATCTAGATTAATTCGTATTGGTTTTCATAAACAGCATTCTTATTTATTCCAGTCGCAAGGAGGAACATGAGGAACATCTTTGAAAGGTCTTACAAATTTTAAGGGAACATCGGTTGTATACAAAGCTTAGCAAGTATGAGTTTTGGATGGGATCACGTGTCATTCTTGGGTCACATCATCTCTGGAGCAGGAGTAGCAGTAGATCCGAAGAAGGTTGAGGCCGTAGAGAATTGGCCATTTCCTAAGACAGTAGCTGAAGTGCATAATTTTTTAGGATTGGCAGGATACTACAGAAGGTTCCTGGCAGACTTTGTAAGGATTTCAGCACCGCAGACTCGATTGACGCACAAGAAAGCTAAGTTTGATTGGTTAGCAGAGTGCCAGACATTATTTGAAGAATTAAAGAAGAGATTGGTTTCAGCTCCGATTCTCACGCTTCCAGTAGGTTCTGGAGGGTTTATAGTGTATTGTGATATGTCAGGCAAAGGACCTAGGTGTGTATTGATAAAACATAGAAGATTGATAGCTTATACATCGCGGCAACTTCAAGATCACGAGAAGAATTATCCGACTCACGATTTAGAGTTGGCGACGGTAGTATTTGCACTTAAGCTGTGGAAGCATTACTTGTATGGTGATCGGATGAAAATATTTACGGATCAAAAGAGCTTAAAGTATGTATTAACCCAGAAGGACTTAAACATGAGGCAGAGGAGGTAGCTAGAATTGATAAAGAACTATGAGGTAGAACTTCAGTACCACCCAGGCAAGACAAATATAGTAGCAGATGCTCTTAGCAGGAGAGGTAGTACATTTATGTTGACATCTCAGTGGCATATCATAGAAGATCTTTGAGAGATGGGTGTAGAGATAGTTCTTTCATAGGACGTAGGAGTATTGGCTAGTTTATAGATTCAGTCTACCTTAGTTGAGAGAATTAAGGTAGCTCAGGCGGAGGATCCGAAAGTTTAGAAGCTTGGGACGGAATGTGAGTCTGGTCTCAGGAAAGAGTTGATGATTCGTGAAGATGGAACTCTTAGGTTTGGAAACTATCTCTGTGTACCAAGTAGAGATATCCGACAAGAAGTAATAACCGAGGCACACAGTTCCCAATATTCAATTCATCCAGGAGGTACCAAGATGTATCAAGACATCAAGCAATATTTTTGGTGGAACAAAATGAAGAGGGAGATAGCACAATTCATTTCTCGATGTTTAGTATGTCATCAAGTGAAAACTGACCAGCAAAGACCAACAGGATTATTGCAGCTGCTTCCAATTGTCGAGTGGAAGTGAAAATATATCACGATGAACTTTATGACTAGTTTACATAGATCCCCGATTGGTCGTGATACAGTTTGGGTAATAGTAGATCATCTCACAAAAATAGCTCACTTTCTTCCTTTTCGAGTAGGAAAATCCACAGAGCAGTTAGCAGAGATATACATGCGACAGATAGTAAGATAACACGGTGCCCGATGAGTGTCGTATCAGATCGAGACACTCGGTTCACTTCAAATTTTTAAAAGAGCTCGCACCAGAGTTTGGTCACTAAGTTGAGATTCAGTACTGCCTACCATCCTCAAACGGACGGGCAATCAGAGAGAACCATCTAGACCTTGAAAGATATATTGCGAGCTTGTAATTTAGATTTTGGAGGGTCTTAGAAAGATCACCTTTAGCTCATTGAGTTCTCATATAACAATATTTATTAAACAACTATTCAGATGGCACCTTCGAAGCATTATATGGAAGAAAGTGTAGATCAACATTGGCATAGGATGATATAGGTGAGCGAAAGATATTAAGCCCAGAGATGATCATGCAGACAGTAGAAGTTGTCAAGCAGATCAGAGAGCGACTTCGGGTTGCGCAAGATAGGCATCGACATTGGGCAGATCAGCATCGTAGGCCTTTAGAGTTTTTTTCGGTGACCACGTGTTCTTGTGGAATTCTCCAAGACGTGGAGTCATTAGATTCGGGGTTCACGGGAAGCTTAGTTCGCGATACATCGGTCCGTTAGATATTCTCGAGCGGGTGGACAATGCTGCTTATCGTCTTGCCCTTCCGCCTTCGCTATGTGAGGTGCACGATATATTTTATGTGTCTCAATTGCGTAGGTATGTCCCAGATTCGAGTCAAATTATTGACCATTCTGAGCTAGTCGTTGGTACCGACTTATGTGACGAGGAACAACCCATATCCATTTTGGACCGAAGGGAGAAGGTGCTCAAGAATTGGACTATTCATCTTGTCTGAGTTGCTTGGGGTCACCACCCTTTGGGAGAGTCAACGTGGGAGTGCGAGGATGATATCCAATCTCGGTATCTTCACCTATTCAACTTGGAAGGTATATTCATTCTTATGCCTTCCTATCTCGAATCTCGTGATTAATTTACCCATGCTATATGATATTGCTTTTCTTTATGCTTGAATTTGATTGTATGTGTAGATGAGCTTGTAGTTAGCGTAGTACTCATTCTGATTTCTCTAACTAGCCTTGGGTTTGAATTTCGAGGACAGAATTTTTTTAAGGTGGATAGAGATGTCACTCTATGTTCCCAATAAACGTCTTTGGAACATAATAATTTTTCTGGTTATATTATATTTTGCTTGTATGGTAATTAGGTTGTATGTCATGGAGACTAGACTCATTCTTTTGTTCAATTAGACTCATGGTTTAATTGTTGGGTTGGTTTGGTCATAAGTGAACCCATGGTCTAAACCTCAAACCCTAACTATATAAGTTAACTTTTTTCTCTCTTTTCCCTCATTCTTTTTTTTTTCCTTCTTTCATTTAGGCAAGTACACCTTGCACTACATGGAAAAATCTTTTAATTTTATTATTTGCTCTTTCCTTGTATTTTATTATTCTAATATGTTTACATTATGATTCTAAACACTTTTAGTAGGAGTTTTCGGCTTAATGGGAGAATTTGAGTAGATCTACATTTGAAGTTTAGGGTTTTCATGGATTTCTTGAGTTTTTGGTAGTTTTGATCTATTAGAACATAAAATTTTAGAAAACCAGATTTTGGGGTTGATGGAGCACTTTATTTCGAGCATTTTGGCTTTTGTTTTACTTAATTCAGAGTTAAAATGAGGCTTTTATGAAGAAAATAATTTTAAAAATTTTAAAAATTTTGCCATGGTCGAACCTGCTGTTTGGAGAAGACGAAGTCTTCATGCGGCCAACGAGTTATGCGACCGAGAGTGCTATGCGGCCTGAGTGCTATACGGCCTAAGCTCTTTGCTGCATACTAACCAGCTTGCGTCCATCTTGTTGGATGCATGACTGCCATTACAAAAGTATTCTGGAGCTAATCCGTGAACTCCTTGTGTTTCACTCGCTGAATGAATGAGAAATTTACTAAGTCCAAAAGAGCATATACGGATGTGTGTCCTATGCGGCATAAAGAGTATGCGGCTACCATTCCTTGGATGTATGACTCTGAACCATAGGCACAAATTTCTATGATTTTTATCTTTTTTCTCTGACACTTTATGGCTTATCACATCAATCACTTTATGTCACTCTACTGACACATATTAAATGCATGTCACTCAACACTTGTCCCAAGGAGTGGACTTTGCCCTGTCATATGCGACACTGGTCCCATATGGCACCGACCCATATGCGGCCGAGACTTTCCATGCGGCACCAACCCATATGCGACCAACTTCCTATGCGACACATGTCCTATGCGACACTGAATCTATTCGTCCCTGATCCTCATGCGGCCTATGTGCATATTTTATTGATTTGCTTGATTTTAATGTTTTATGGAACTTTTGTGATTACATGTGTGATTTTAATGATTGCTAATGTATGTGAGCTACGTGACCATGTGTTAGACCTGACTATGTGCTAGAACCCATGTGATTTACCAATCATTGGTAACTTGACTCGACTATTGGTATCCGTGCTGATACTCTTACTATGTGCTATGTGTTCCTACATGCTAAGTGTTTATGCGTGATTATGTTACATGTTTTACATCAAAGGGTGGCTACGTGCTAAGCGACATGTGCTGTAATAAATTCCTCCAGCATGGACATGATAGTTGGTCAACCAAGCGTGGCTAGGATTTGTTTGACTATTGCATCACGCTGGGGTGAATCCAAATTGAACTATAAAGTGCAAAGTGGATTCGTATCTAGGGTGCTCGTACTACGGTACGACATATAAGGGGAGTAACATATGACCACGCTATGTGATTCCAGCTAACCGTAGGATTAACTAGGCAACTTAAACATGTAGAGCATTGGAAGGGACAGAATCCCGAGGTCGTACTTAACTAGCTACCCTCAATCATTATATGGGGAGTGAAGGCTGGCCCATATGGATATTATTTAAATTCTTATTAGTGAATGGCAATATCCGACTATTATATTATACTATGTGTTCTATATGATCTTAGCACGGTGGTCTTACGAGGTACCGGTACATAATACTATGTTCTATGCGGCGATTCATGGCTCTGCGAGCTCCTTCTAGAACATGGTTCGATCTGAGGATTCCTATTATATGCATAATACCTCTGGGATAACCCAGACTCCACCTAGTAAGCCGTACAAGTGATTGACCGATTATGTAACTGAGCTTTTTTGTGTATTATATCTGCTGTCAAATAGTCTATGGTCATAGACTATCATAGTGTAATGGTCTAACTCTTGTCCTTGTTTGGTTGTAGGATTAGATTAGTGTGTCACGATAGGCTATAAACCGAAACTATGAGACATATATATATATATATATATATATATATATATATATATATATATATATATATATATATATATATATATATATATATATATATATATATATATATATATATATATATATATATTATAACCTGGTTTTATTTCTTTATTCGTGCTCCTTTGTGGTACTTACTATTTGGGGACTAACCCTACTGGTATTGCATGGCCAGGTTTAGAGCCAGCACTCGAGGATCAAGCGTACTTTCTTCTGAACAATGGCGCGCACCAGACGGATAGCCACTGAGGAAAAAGAGTGGGTTTCTTTTTTCCTGCTCGTTATTACATATTTTACTCATTTTAGAAATTTAGCCACCGACACTTGTTAGCCATAAATCTGAACATTTAGTTTCCTTATATGATTGTAATTAATCAGACTGCAGTTGATCACGGCCATATACTTTTGCTACTCTTCCATCTTTTTTAATTTTTACAAAGCTGATTTTTAGAATATTGTGGCAGGGCATTTGGGATGCCTTACTTATTTGTCATATATGTTCTATGGTTACTGTTCTTACTTAACTGATTGAGATAATAGATATGATGTATGACCCTAAGTGACTTGCTTGTAGTATGTACCCCTTGTCTAGTTACAGCCGTGACCACCATAAGACGTTCTATACCTTGTACGGGAGAGTTGTCCATGTTCGTCTCCATATTTTGGTACTGAGGCGTGACAGCTGGCCACCATTTGGATATTGTTTAAATTCTCATTAGTGGATTGCGATATCCGACTATTATATTCTACTATGTGTTCTCTGCGATATTAGCACAGTGGCCTTGCGTGGGACCGGTGCAAAATTACTACGTGCTACACGATGATTCATGGCTCGGCTAGCCCTGCTAGCACATGGTTCCATCTGAGGATTCTTATTAAATGCATAATACCTCTGGGATAACCCAGACTACACCTAGCAAGTCGTACAAGTAATTGGCCGGTACTGTAATTGAACTTGTTTGTGGTTGTATCTTTTAATAAAGAGCTTAGGGACACGAACTATCATGGTGCCATGGTCTAACCCTTGTCCTTGTTTGGTTGCAGGGTTAGATTGTTGTATTATGATAGTGTTTGCTATTGAAGTTGAGTTTGGGAAAACTTTCGTTTAACAACAAACAAAAAATACAAAGAAATCCTAGACAGAAAATATAAGTACAATATTTTTTAATTTGGGTAATGTGACGATGGAGATCGAGTACTGCAGCGACTCTCTTACTCTGTTGACGGTTCGACGAGTGAATGAGGGATGCTCTCTTTTCATCTCTCTCTTGAGCTTGTGTGCACGTATGTAGCTCACCTGGAGGGGTATAATCTATGAAGCAGAAAAATCCAGCCATTCTTTGGAACGTCTAAGTTGTTACTATTTATAGCCATCATGTTGATGGACTATAGGTGTCACAAGTGCCTCTGTTTGGTGGCAGCAAGGGGGCTCCTTCAATAGGATACGGTTACAACTATAGGCATATACGATAGGCATGCTGCCATGTGTACATCCTTAACAGGATGCAGTTAAGTCCAAGCTGAGCTTCCATGTGGATGTTTGATACAATTTTTTATTGATGAAGATCTGGGCAGTTCTCGCCTTTTTCTTGCGTGACATGGTCAGCTTGACACGTGCCCCGTATTTAGTCGAAGAGAATTACTTCAGTCGTAACAGAAAGATTTTGTCTCAGAAAACCCTGCCACGTTTGACGCATGAAGTCCGGGACGCATTAGACTAGAGACGTATGGGACATATAGAGTCTGAAAAGCATGGGTCCATAAACGCATGGGACGCATGGAGTCTGGAACGCATGGGGCCAGAGACGCATATAACGCATGCATTCTGGGACGCTTGAGGTCAGAGACGCATGATGTCACGCCCTAGTCCAAAAATACGTAGGACTAGGAACATGTAAGCATGCCAGCCGTATGTATATGGCAACTCCAATATATGGATACCATAATACACACGTACGTTGTAATATGAATATAAACTCACATGTGGTATATATATTAATACAAGTCACAGATATGCTAATCTCATCCACATAACAAGTCATAGAAAAGAAATACTAAACTAGAATAAGGAGTCTGAAATATCCAAAATAATAATAGTCGGGTGGAGACAAATCCACTACCAAAGACTATATCCAAAACTAAAATGAGAGAGGAGTATAAAATCTCCAATATAAAATATTATGAAGACAGAACTGTAACAGCTAAAAGATCTATCGCTAGATATAATCAAAGATGCTCAGAAGGTAAGACCTCCTCGACAGAAAGTAATGCGTCAGGTCCAGGCCCGTACTCCTGCGGATACTTCTGGTCGTCTATACCTGGCAAGGGACCAGGTCCTCAGAGGGACATAACAAGATACATAGAAGTAAGCCAATTTGAATACAGTGAACATGCATAATGTTTGAAAATATATAAGTACGATGTACAAGACAATCTATATGAATGCAAATGAGGACAACTGTTCGACGTATGGGCAAGGGTAGGCTACTCGATCTAATCCTCACAACTCACACACCCGTCAATGGACATCAGAAATCGACATACCTCTAGGGTAGCGACCAGTGCGACTCTACAGAAATCGACATACCTCGGGGGTAGCGACCAGCGCGACACACGTCCGTAGTGAAAACTATATACTACGGTTTACCAGAGTGGTTAAAAGCCCATACGCCTAATGATTGTCCTCTATGATACTAAGTGTCAAGTGTGTGACAACATATCTAATATATAGTAATGACTGAAAGAAACTGCACATGAAATGAATAAACAGAATGCAATGAATATACAGAAATATACTAAGCATGCAAAATACTGTAAGCAATTTGGCAAGGTATCTTGCTGGCAAGAAAGCTGCAAAATGTAATGTCCCGATGTCAACACCAAGAGTCAGAAGCTACGGCCTCAGAATAAACGTCACCGGATGCTGAAATAAATATCACTAACATTTCCAGAATAAGCAAAATAGCTAGAAAGTACTTTTCTTTCGTCCAATTTGGACATAGGGACAAAATGGTAATTCCAGATAAAAGTGGGGTCCACGTGTGGCCCACCTTGCATCAAAAAATGTGCCAAGGGTAACAGTCTCTAAATAGGACAAATTATAGGTCAAACAAACTTTAGATGTCAATACAAACCCAACGGTATGTCCAAATGTGGATTCCGATGGGACGAACACAATTTTGCCCAAAAAGTCAACCGTAGGGCCCGCCTATTGGCGACTTGATCAACTATCTCAGAATTGTGTGAAAATTGGTTCACAGGATCAGCGCGTTACCACGAGTCTAGTGACACAAGTTTCATCACAATCTGACGAGCATGCACAAAATGCGCGCGACTTTCGTAAAAGTTGCGACACAGGATTTGTCCGCGGATACGGGCTAATTTCGGCATGCACACACGTCCGAATCAGTTTCTGCGAACTCTCACATGTCCGGTTATGTTGTGCACACCATTCGGTACACTTGGTACACAATGGGGCGGTTCCATTTGTTGGGGCGCGCTTCGTTTCATAATTTTTGGAAATCTAGAAAAGTGTGTTCACGGAGTTTTTCAACAAATTTAATTCTGTCTACAGCAGTTAATAATCTAGGGTTATTAAACAAAATTTAAACTAGGTCAAGTGGTCTACGCATACCAAAAAGAATCATCGAATTCGGATCTCTGTGGTGGGAGATACGAACTCGGAAACATGGGTGATCACCGCAGTTTTCTGTGATCCCAAAATTTGGTCCATTTTTGCCAACTTTGGCGCTATTTTTGTCTATGGTTTTGCGTTGTTCGAGGTTTACTATCATACATATATGGAAGAGAGTTAAGGGGTGAGCATACCGGTGAAGACGGGATGGCGTTTGGTTAAGCGAGGCGACGGAAAACAACTCCGGAACTCAGGTACTTCGCTGCAAAAATCTTCAGTGCGCGGGGTCGTGTCGTCGGGGTCGGTTTAGACGGCCTGGCAGGGTTCTCCGACTGCGGTGGCGGCGCTCCTTAAGTCTAGATGGGAAGAGGAAGGGTTTGGATGATTCTAGGGTTAGGATTTTATTGAAATAAGTGGTATATATATGAATATAAGAGGGGAGAGAGGGGGTGTTCGCGGCTAAGGGGTATGCTTGGCCCCGTGGGTTGCTGTGAGCATCTAAAGGGGCGGATCACAAAGGAGGTCTGTTGCTGTGAATTCCTAGCAAAAGGCCGGGTGGTAGTAGTTGTATATGGTTATGGTTATGGTTATTAATGGTTATTAGGAAATAGTTTAATGGATTTTTTTTTCCTTTTCTAATCTTTTCTTTTCTTTTCCTTTTATATTTTATTTTAAAAATATATGTATATATATATATTTATATATATGTATATACTCATAGAAAAAAATTTAAAATTATATTAATACCTACCATTAAGCTAGCAACTGCTCAAGGCGTCTCCTACATGAAATAAATTCGGAAAAATTTTTAATGGTCCCATAAATCCCCTAAGTGCACGAACACCTAAAATAAAAATTAATAAAAATCTATTTCTCTTAATTAGCCACTAATTACTACAATTAAATTAATAATTAATAAAAAAATAATAAATAGGGTTTCTAGGAATAGGGGTTTTACATTCTATCCAACTTACAAAAATTTTGTCCTCGAAATTGACACTAATCCATATTCATAATAATCACTATAGCTATTATACTACATTGGTATCTACCAGTGCTTCCTAAAGGTTATGGTCTGTCATTTTAACACTTTCTCATCTATTGTCCATCCACTATTCTATCATCCTCTAACTCGTCTACACCACCCAACTTACAAGAATTCGACTAGTAGTCATATTCCTTGAAGCTATTGTCTATGTTTGTAAGGCAAATACATTTATTGGGTCGAGAATCTTGGGATACCTGTCTAGAATCTCATAACTATGACTTTTTCCCGTAACCGTCAAGTATCATAGTCTAATACTGCCACGCCACCTGGCCAGTATGGCTGCAAGTAATTCGACTACTCTACCATAATTGTCTGGCTGCAACTGTCGCTACCTCGCCAGCAATTTGTCATAGTCATCAGTTCGTAACAAGTGCCTTCAACTCTTTCCTAGGCATAGTCTAAGTTTTTAGGGAAACACTTAAGGTCTTGACTAAAACTATTAGGAGTATGATCTATTTCCAATGATTTAACAAATTTTTATTAGGCTACATGGTGCTACTTAAGGGTTAAACTAATAAAGAATACAGATATTTCTATAGTGCATATACATATTAAGAACTTATCCTTAGTTATCAAGCATTACTACATATTTATATTTTAACTAACAAAATAGGGGTGAGGTTGATATAAATCAATAATTCATAATGGCACGAAAAGATACAACTATGATAGGAAGAGTTAAGCACGAGATAAGGAATGAATATAAAAGGAGGAGATGAGTCACCCAAGAGGGCGAGATAAGGATAGGGGAAGAATACTACTACTGCTACTCACGTCATCCATTAGCATCGCGTGTATGCCATCTGGGTAGAATATACATACATCCCCATAACTACTAAACTACCATATATATAATTCTAAATCTATTTGTACATCTAAGATCTTGTGTCATACTGGGGTTATAAGTATGCAAAGACAATTATAACTAAAAGGTCGTACATGTATCTACGGCTTTCTGTGTCTGCTCTCCCATACTTGTCATAATGAATGCTTGGCCTTGTCCTTGGTTGTTCAACTGGGGTCTAGTCCCCTCCATTTGTGCAGACTGTAGAAGCAGTGGTGGGTCCCTTTGGTCTTCTATACTTGAGGGTGTATGCGGTATTCTTGATTCTAATGCCATAGACCCCTGGTTCTACTGAGGACATTCTCGGGCTTGATGGTGACTTGATCCACCTACCATGCATAGTCCCAATCGACGACGATAATCTCTATGAATATGACCCGGTATACCACAAAAGTTACAAGTATAGTGCCCCTTGGTTGGGTATGGTGCGACACTATCTGGTTGCTGGCGTGTCAAAGGGTGTCTAATGGGTCCTCCTGGCTGTGTCCTTACTGGTCCTTGATGAATTCTTTGTTGAATTTTGTTTCCCCTGCTGATGGCCTCCTGGATCCTGGCCTCTGTCAATAACTCGGCATAAGAGATCTGGGACTGTGAGCTAGTATAGTGCTGGAGCTCTTGAGTCAGCCCGCGGTGAAACCTTTTAGCCTTCTCTAAGTCATTAGGTATTATGACAGTGCCATACTTACTGAGACGGCTAAACTTTGCGTCATACTCATCAACTGCCTTATTCCTTTACTCCAGATGGAGGAACTGATCGTACAACGCATCCCTTACAGTGTCCGGAAAGTACTTCCTCTCAAAGCACTCCAAGAATTGTTCCTAAGTCTGACGCGTACCCAACTGGCGCTCCATTGATTCCCACCAGTGATGCGCGTTGCCCTCTAACTGAGTCCTTTCGCCTATCATCCATAGGTCAGAAGGTAATTGTGATGCCTCTAGCAACTTCTTAGTATTGGCAATCCAGTTCGTGGTCTCCTCTGGACTCTCATTGCCCTTGTATGGATTAGGGCCCATCTGCACAAAGTCCTTGACTGAACCAACCCGAGCTTGTGATACTGAAACTAGTGCCTGGGTTGGTGTAAGGGCTAGTGCAGCCATTCTCTCCAGTGCTGCCAGAAATTCTAGCCTCTGCTCTGCCGCCTGCTACCTCTGTTCCTGTATTATCATCTGGAAGAATTGGAACAAATGTGTCTGGCCATCTTGCGGTGCTGATAAAGCTGGAAGGGTCCCATCAGGTATCGTGGAAGGAGTTGATGGAATTTGATTGTCAGTCAGTCCATCCGGTCCGGTAAAAAGAGGAGTCGTCGAGGTCACTCCTGGTGATTGGTCGTCGTCCCCTGGAGACGTGTTGTCCCCGGTGGCGGCATGTCCGTTATGCAAATTCATCTCTCTGCAAGAGATGGACGAAAGATTAAGAAGAGTACATGAATCAAGTAGTATGCAAGAACTTAAGTAGGACATGTTGGAAGGAAGGTAAGTTATAGTCAAGTGTGGATGAGATCTAAAATTCTAATCCTAGGTGCAGGCCCACTCGGTACAGTTACGTAACCGAAACGGCTAACTCGACCTGCATGGGCCACCACAAAAACTCCAGTCCCAAAATACGTAGGACTAGGAACATGTAAGCATGCCAGCCATATGTATATGGCAACTCCAATATATGGATACCATAATACATACGTACGCTGTAATATGAATATAAACTCACATGTGGTATATATATTAATACAAGTCACAAATATGCTAATCTCATCCACACAACAAGTCATAGAAAAGAAATACTAAACTAGAATAAGGAGTCTAAAATATCCAAAATAATAATAGTCGGGTGGAGACAAATCCACTACCAAAGACTATATCCAAAACTGTCACTACCACATTCCGAAAGCAGGGATATTTTTGACTTTTTATAATATTTAATATTTTGGTAGTTACAAATAAGTAATTGCATGATAGTATATTTAATTTAAATAATTATGTGATGTGTAATTAAATATAATATTATATACAGTGTTCATTTATTTTGAGCTAGTAGACTTGACCTAGAAGCCCAGTAGATGAACACCTATCCAAATTGTGGATTTCTGTATTTAATTGTTTTATCTAGAATTTATTTATTGGAGATTTTAATTAACTATCGTAATTTATTTAATTATTTGCGCATTGCCTTTGCTTCAATATTTGGAGCACTACCCTAGCTTTTGTCTTCCAACAAATTTCACGATCTTGCCCTAGACATGCCCGCCTTCCATTCTGATATTTTTGTAACTCATAATTATGCTCTCTGTGCACTTTTTCTAGCCGCACAAAAATCGTCGCGGACGTTATTTAATAAATTCCTATTTTTGTATCGTTGTGCGTTCCAATCGAAATTGGAGCCAATCTTGACCTATTTTTCGTGCGGCCCAAATTAGGGTAATATTCTGTTCTGAGTCTTCTTCATTATTGGTATTGATGACCTGACCTGATTTTGGCCCCATGTACTCCTAATTAATTTTTGAACACAACTTACATTTATTTCTAATTAAATTGAGGATACTATTTTAACCGATTCTGAAAATCCCAATTTAATACCAGTGCCCTGCTATTTGAGCCCATACCAAACATACAGCGCCACCTGACCCTACAAAATACTGAACACCGAATCGTCCGCCAAATTTTTATCATTTTATGCGTCTGTGCAAATACCCAAATTTAAGGGGGCTAATTTGCAAATTTGTATTTTTGGTGTCAATACCAATTTGTTTAAACCAATGAGGAATCCCTAATATTTTTAATCATCACCCTCATCCCCACATGAAGAAACCTCATGACCAATATGGACCACACATTTAATGGGCCAATCCTAACCCTTGATTTCACACACCATCTCTCCCTATTTAATGTCATGTCCCATCAAACCCTAATCCCTAGAAAACCTAGGTAGGCCTCATCTCACAAGCCCCATCTCCCTCAACACCAAACCGTAGCTTCTTCCCTTCTCCTTCTCTTTTCTCTTCTTCTTCTTCTTCTTTTCTTCCTTTCTCCTTCTTCTTTCTTGTTTTCTTCATTTAAATTCAAAAGGGGGGGAACACTGTTCATCCTCCTCCCTACTGTTCACCCGGCGGCCCTTTCTCCCTCCGGCGGCCGCTGCTCAACCCGACGGCTCCCTCTCCCTCTGCCCTTCCTCCCTCCACCAGACAGCTCCCCTGTGCTCCGGCGACCGAGCTCCCTCTCCGGCGGGGTCAGCCACCCTTCGGCCCGAGCCCCCACGCGACCGGAGCAGCAACAGCAGCTCCCTGCTGCTCTTCTCCCCGCGGCTTCACGAGCCGAGATCGACCCCGAACATCAACCGGCCAACCCCCTCGACTCCTCCCTCATCCTCCCTCAGGCGGCCAACCACCACCATCAAGCCCAGTTTTTCCCCCCGCTGCTCTCAATCATCACCACCACTACTTCCACCGCCGGCCAGTCCTCCCTCATGCCGTACTCCGGCCGGCAAGCATTCCTCCCTCTGCTGTGAGTTTCCTCCTCCCCTCTTCCCTCTTCACAGATGTTGTACATATATATATATATATATATGTGTGTGTGTGTGTGTGTGTGTGTGTGTGTGTGTGTGTGTATATAACAAATGTAATGTGTATGTGCATATATGACTAATGTATATGTATTTGTATGTATATAATTAATGTGTAGAAATATATGTATATACGTATGAGTATAAATTCATATATGTATATGTATATTATTTATTTAATTAATGTTTAATACGCATGTATGTATAGTATATAAATACATTGGTAATGTATGTATTCAAATATGAATATGTATATTATTTATTTTTATTTAATTGTATGAGTATAGTATGTATTTAAATAAATTGTATAATTAAGTATGTATAATTCAAATAAATTATATAATTAAGTATGTATAATTAATTGTATAAATATGTATTTGATTAATGCATATGTATATGTATGTATATTGGGTATTTTTATATGGTATAAAATTAATTTGGTGAATTAATATTAGTATGTTTAAGAATGATGTTGACAATATATATATGTATATTCTAAAAATGTACTTTTGCACATATATGATATATACGTATTTTGGTATATAAAATGTAATAGTATACGTACTATTTTGGTATATATATATCTTTATTGTTCAATTGGTATAGTATAATATGTATATATGTCTAGTATGAGTACATCATTTAATGTGATGTATATATATATATGTATTTATTGTAAAACTATATATATATTATGTATGTATATTGAGTATTTTTATATAGTATATAAATTAATTCCATGTATGTATTCATATATATGTATACATGTCTATTCTTAAATACAGTTATGAAATAATGTGTTATGTATATTTATAACATATAAATATATATCTATATACTTCTAATTACTGATATACACTTATATATATATACATTATAGTATTATATTGATACATATATATATTCTGAGTATAAATGTATATTTATATATGTATTACTACTAGATGACCCTAGATGACTAGTGCCCTACCTGGCATAGCCCCGAGTCATATTTTTTTTTATGTTGTGTTAGTGTAGCACCTGATACAAGTGATATTGTGTTATGTCTATAGGACTGTTGGTTCACCCAGGGGATATTCTGGGACAGGACATCAATAATTACCAGCTAAGGACCCAAGGCAAGTACATTCTCTGATAATTTCCAATTGTTGATAATTTCTATAATTTCAATAATCTAGAAATGCTACATCTAAATCCTTGACACTGTGCTACACGGACTAGTATAGCTTGGATCTGCAGCCATGAGATGTTACATTGATTATCGTATTGACATTGTATACGACATGTATATTAGATATCGTACATGATAGATTGGACTTGCTCGTGTATCGTGACGTGTCATGGTTGGATCCACAGTACTAGTTGGGGGCGGGGAAGTAGTTAGTAAGAAATGTGATCATAACCTCTTATTGTAGTGTAGAACAATGTAAGTGTTAATCATGCTCTTCACCCATGATTAGCCAGGCCCTATAGCTATCGTACATGTTCCCAAGCCGATCACATTTCGAAACTACTATTTCAAACACTTAGAATAGATTACAGTTCCCTATTTTAAATCATATACTACATCACCCGTATATGATACTTTACCTTGTTCTTTTTATTTTCATACATGCACTGACTGTACCATATTGCCTATTGCCTGTCTTTTTACATTGCCTGTCTCTCTATTTTGCCATTTCATTATTTCACTATCTTCTCAGTATCTAGCATCAACTGTTTATTGCTTTATAGTCCTTATCAATTAAATAGAACTGTTATTTGAGATTTGTACTTTGCTCCTTCCTGACTGGAAACATTTTTTCCAGACTATGCCTTAGAGGATCGATATCCAACACTTTATGGACCATATGGTGAGTAGCTGCAACTTGGGCTTGGTAGTTTAGTTGTGATTCCGGGAGGTCTAGCCGGAATTACTAATCTTCTAGTTAGTTCTTTTAGCAAACTATTTGGTACCGGATTTGTCTCCGGCATGATTTGTTGAGATATGGATAATTGTTGAGTTAGATTATTACTTTTTGACTTGTGTTGTATTTAATTTTGTTCGATATCTTATCGTGCTGTAGTCCTGTGATTGAGTATGTGTTCATTTTATTTGTGTCATCCGTGCCTCCTTATGGAGATTGGATGCTGTGTGAGATTGGCTAGATAGTATCAAGACCTTGACAGCGTTCTACCGCCGATGCTGCGGCGTAGGCTGGACGTACCCACGTACTCGTGCCCCAATTCCAGGTGCGGGTCGTGACAAAAACTAAAATGAGAGAGGAGTATAAAATCTCCAATATAAAATAATGTGAAGACAGAAGTGTAACAGCTAAAAGATCCATCGCTAGATATAATCAAAGATGCTCAGAAGGTAAGACCTCCTCGGCAGAAAGTAATGCGTCAGGTCCAGGCCCGTACTCCTGCGGATATTTCTGGTCGTCTATACCTGACAAGGGACCAGGTCCTCAGAGGGACATAACAAGATACATAGAAGCAAGCCAATTTGAATACAGTGAACATGCATAATGTTTAAAAATATATAAGTACGCTGTATAAGACAATCTATATGAATGCAAATGAGGACAACTTTTTGACGTATGGGCAAGGGTAGGCTACTCGATCTAATCCTCACAACTCACACACCCGTCAATGGACATCAAAAATCGATATACCTCTGGGGTAGCGACCAGCACGACTCTACAAAAATCGACATACCTCGGGGGTAGCAACCAGCGCGACACACGCCCGTAGTGCGAACTATATACTACAGTTTACCAGAGTGGTTAAAAGCCCATACGCCTAATGATTGTCCTCTATGATACTAAGTGTCAAGTGTGTGACAATATATCTAATATATAGGAATGACTAAAAGAAACTGCACATGAAATGAATAAACAGAATGTAATAAATATACAGAAATATACTAAGCATGCAAAATACTGTAAGCAATTTGGCAAGGTATCTTGCCTCGCAGGAAAGCTACAAAATATAATATCCCGATGTCAACACCAAGAGTCAGAACCTACGGTCTCAGAATGAACATCTCCGGATGCTGAAATAAATATCACCAATGTTCCCAGAATAAGCAAAATAGCTAGAAAGTACTTCCCTTCCGTCCAATTTGGACATAGGGGCAAAACGATAATTTTGGATAAAAGTGGGATCCACGTGCTGCCCACCTTGCACCAAAAAATGTGCCAAGGATAACAGTCTCTAAATGGGACAAATTATAGGTCAAATAAACTCTAGATGTCAATACGAACCCAACGGTATGTCCAAATGTGGATTCCGATGGGCCGAACACAATTTTGCCCAAAAAGTCAACCGTAGGGCCCGCCAATTGGCGACTTGGTCAATTGTCTCAGAATTGCATAAAAAGTGGGTCACAGGACCAGCGCGTTACCACGAGTCCAGTGACGCAAGTTTTGTCACAATCTGACGAGCGTGCACAAAATGCGCGCAACTTTCGCAAAAGTTGCGATACGGGATTTGTCCGCGGATACGGGCAGATTCCGGCACGCACACGCATCAGAATCAGTTTTTGTGAACTCTCACGTGTCCGGTTACGCTGTGTACACCGTCTGGTACACTTGGTATACGGTGGGGCTGTCCCGTTTGGCGGGACGTGCTCCGTTTCACAACTTTTGGAAATCTGAAAAAGTGTGTTCGCGGTATTTTCCAACAAATTTAATTCTGTCTACAGCAGTTAATAATCTAGGGTTATTAAAAATAAATTAAACTAGGTCAAGTGTTCTACGCATACCAAAAAAATCTAGTAGTTTTCTGCGATCCCAGAATTTGGTCTATTTCTGCCAACTTTGGCGCTATTTTTGCCTATAGTTTCGCATTGTTCGAGGTCTACTATCACACAAATATAGAAGAGGATTAAGGGGTGAGCATACCGATGAAGACGGGGTGGCATTTGGTTGAGCGAGGTGACAGAAAACAACTCTGAAACACAGGTACTTCGCTGCGGAAATCTTCAGTGCGCGGGATCGTGTCGTCGGGGTCGATTTGGACGGCCTGGCGGGATTATTCGGCTGCGGTGGTGGCGCTTATTAAGTTTAGATGGGAAGAGGAGGGGTTTGGATGATTCTAGGGTTAGGATCTTATTAAAATAAGTGGTATATATATATATGAATATAAGAGGGAAGAGAGGGGGGTGTTCGCGGCTAAGGGGTATGCTTGGCCCCGCGGGTTGCTGTAAGCATCTGAAGGAGCGGCTCACAAAGGGGGTCTGTTGTTGTGCATTCCTCGCAAAAGGCCGGGTGGTATTAGTTGTATATGGTTATGGTTATTAATGGTTATTAGGAAATAGTTTAATGGATTTTTTTTCCTTTTCTAATCTTTTCTTTTCTTTTCCTTTTATATTTTCTTTTAAAAATATATGTATATATATTTATATATACGTATATACTCATAGGAAAAATCTAAAATTATATTAATACCTACCATTAAGCTAGCAACTGCTCAAGGGGTCTCCTACATGAAATAAATTCGGAAAAATTTCTAATGGTCCCATAAATCCCCTAAGTGCACGAACACCTAAAATAAAAATTAATAAAAATTTATTTCTCCTAATTAGCCACTAATTACTATAATTAAATTAATAATTAATAAAAATAATAATAAATACGATTTCTAGGAATAGGGGTTTTACACATGGAATGCATGGAGTATGGGACGCATAGGGCCAGGGAGGCATGGGACGCACAGAGCCTTTGCCGTATTGTACACGTGGCACTGAACACCTGTCAGGAGTCATTATTAGTCTGACGAGAGCTTCTTATCGCTTAGTGTGCTCACGGCTTTCGAGACATTCAGTAAATCCTTTTATGATAGGATTCTGTATCAGACATAATCTTTGTGTCATGTCTTTATGTGGCCAGTATTGGAGAGTAGGGATGCTTGAGGGAGTAGTGGTGCATGGCACTGCTGGCGCATACGGACATTAGTTACTTAGTGGCACATGGTACTGTTGGCGCATTGGAATACTAGTTACTTAGTAGCGCATGGCACTGATGGCACAAGGGAACACTAGTTATGAAGCGGTCGGTGTATGACATTGGATCATTATGGAGCCGGAGGATTGATCACTGTGGCGCATGGCCTTTGATTACTGTTGGCGCATGGTAGATGTTTTTATAGGCCGCATAGTCGTTCTGCGGCCTAATTTCTTCTGAGTCGATCTTGGGATGCACGTTTGTTGGGCGCATGGATCTAGATTTTTCATGCTTCTACAAGACCCCCTTCAAAGTTTTTAAACTTACAAGTTTGGAATAATTTTAAAAAGAAGCATGGAGGAGAAGACCTTGGGCCACATCTGAGTAACATGCCGCATAGGCACGTTGCCGCATAGGCGCTTCCGCCAGGCTGTCAGATCATTAAATATTGAAATTTGGCTCGATCTTCGAGGAGATTTCTTGGGGATTTTGAGTTAATGTCAGTTTTCGAATAGATAAATGAGGATTACGTAAATCGAGGCATCAGGTTCATCCTCATAACTGTCTTGTTAATTGTCTCGATCACGCATCCTAGGAGCCTATAAATAGGTAGTCTAGGAAGGAAAAAGAACTTTTGTCTCTCGGCTTCCCCCTATTTTGTGAAAGAAGATGCCGAGGGCTACTTTCTATCTCGCCGAGGGGTTTGTCAAGAGCGACGTCGATCCGTGGCCACCTGATGCTGGCATTCTTTTTGGAGGTAGGGGTATATTCTTTGGGAATCGTACTAGAGGTAATATAGATGTAGTATGATACCGTAGTTTTTGAGGATATTCCACTAGGAGATCTTTTTGGTGGGCCTTATTACCTTCTACGCACCTTAGTGCAAGTAATAAGTTCAAAATGAAAACCCTATCATAGGTGATATAGACGTGATAGGTTTTGTGGACCTATTACTTCTTGTGCACTTGAGTACAAGTAATAGATTCGAGACAAGCCTTGCCAAAGGTAATATGGACGTGACAGGTTTTATGGACTTAACACCGTTGTCGTATGATAAGTTTAGATGACGACCGATAACAGAGGTATTATGGACGTGATAATCGATAATCAAGTAGGAAGGTTTGCTCAGGGGTAAGAATGATATGGCAAACTCTACTGGGGAGGATGTGAGGACGATAGCTCAGAGGTAACATGGACGTAAGCTAATTGATAGTCATACAGAGAGGTTAGGTACGATCATGGTATTTTTGTGGAAGAAAAAGAAAATGAGCCAGAGGTAATAAGGACATGGTTGTTTTTTTTGGATGGAGAATATGGGCAGCTCATAGTTCAGAGGTAATATGGACGTGAACTGTTTACTTTTGTTAAGGATATCCCACTGGGGGATCTCTGGTAGACCTATTACTTCTTGCGTACTGGAGTACAAGTAATAAGTTCAAAAAAAACCCTATCAGAGGTGAGAAGAGAGCATCCTCATTCCCTCATCAGACCGTCAATGGAGTAAAGAAGACGCTACTGTGCTCACGCTCCATCGTCACTACCCAAATCAGATCAAAATATTTTACTTAGATTTTCTGTTTGGGATCTCTTTGTACTACTTTCTTTGTTATTTTAACGTTTAAAACTTGCAATGGCAGACAAGATGGTGACTCTGTTAGGGATGAACTTCTCCTCTAATGAGAAGACAGTGATGCAGTCTGATACGACCATAATGTAAATACTGAGTAAAGTAAATCAGGGTAAACTATCCTCCAAAGTGAATGCAATTTGAGGATAAATTAGTGCGTATGGAAAGTGTAGGCTAGACATATGCTGACATAATTCACCAATCATCGTGACTGGCTAGTATATGCCACATATGTCCCCCATCTTGGGCAATCTGCATATATAATAACGTCCAATGCTCCAAAGATCATGGTATCTGCATAAATAAATACGTCCAACATTCTGAAAAGCGTGGTATCTGCATGATATCCAACACCCTGAAAAGCGTGGTATCTGCACAAATAACGTCCAACACTCCAAAGAATATGGTATCTACATAAATATATACGTCCGTATCGCTCCGAAGAAGAACATGATATCTGTATAAAGGAGGTGGGTGGCCCATACGCCTATTAGTCGTCCTTCCCGCCCAATGCCAATGTACAAGTCTCAAGTGCGACGTGGACATCTTGTAACTATATGCAAGTCACTAAGAATCATACAACTATGCTAAATACCATCACACGTGCTACTTGCACCGATGGCCAGTCAAGTGCGTAAGCCTATGTCCTATCATGAACTCACTCTGTGACGTAGAATGATATATGTCAAGGCCTTAGAGTTATAATGATAACTCTGTCACTTAGGGTACGTCCACTAGATGTTAGGTCAAACACAAGTCCTAACGTTGACGCCTTCGTCGACTGCACCCGAGTTATTCTCGGACGCGCACAGTCATATAATATTTAGAGCACAATATATAATATTAACTGAATTTAAACAGTATAATAAGGCATGGTATACTTGCCTAGAAGCCAGGCTAAGATTCGAACACGAACTCACCAAGGAAGTAGCAGTGCAAGATGGAAACAAGAGCAGATATCCCCGGATGCTGTTAAATATATCACCAATAGTCCCAGAATGAGTGAGATACTCAAAAAAGCATATTCAGACCAATTTGGACATAGGGGCAAAAATACAGTGTTTGGTCAATACGAGGTCCACAAGTGGGCACGTGCCAGGAGCAAAGGTCCCTAAAAATAGCATATTATGGGTCAAACAAATTTTAAACGACGATACGGACTCAACTGTATGTCCAAATTTGGATTCTGGTAAGCCGATCACAAAAATGTCCGTTGGAACGGATCGTGGGGCCCACAATGCAATACGGTCACTATCTCAAAATCAGGCAAAACTTGGGTCACAGGACAAGTCGAACGCCGCGAGTCCAATGGCATCAATTTTGTCACAATACGACAAGCGTGCACAAAGTAATTGGATAATTTGCAAAACATGATATGGGAGACTTCCGACGGATACGATTAATTTTGGCACACACACACGTCCGATTCAAGTTTCACAAAATTTCACACGTCGAGAACTACCACACGCACCTTTTAGTGAAATCAGTACACGACGTAGTTGCCCGGATTGAAGGGACCAACTCCGTATCAGAAATTTTATCTTTAAAAAAACCATTTTTCTTGGTTGTTGGAGCTCAATTAACTACCAACCTAGATCAAACTAAAATAAAGTAATTAAAGGCGCTGGAAGAAGGTCAAGTGGAGAGTTAACCAGAGGTGGCAGTTCGAGGATCGGATAAGTGAGGAGGGTGTAATTGATAGTGAAATTCTACTTTGATTTGTGTCATGCTTGTAGCAGCAGCGGTGACTTGTAGCAGCAGTGAAAGCAGATCGTGGGGATGATAGTGGTGGAGGTGGCTGTCATGAAGTGGTAGAGGTCAGGTTGGAATAGCAAGGGTGGAGGTGGTCGGGTGTTAGAAGGAAGAGGGAAGCTCGGGTGGTGGTGAATTTGGTGGTGGTGAATGATAGTGGTGGAGGTCGGGTGTGACGGTGGCGGTCACTGTTGGAGGAGGAGAAGGTCGAGAAGTTGGTGGTGGTCGACTGCTAGGGGAGGGTGCTCGTGGAGATGGTGAGAAGGTCGGGGAGGTGATGAGGGGACAGTGGTGGTGGTGGTCGGCTGCTAGGGAGGAAGGGAAGTGAAGAGAGGATGGTAAGGGTGGTGATGTTTTTGGTTTTTATTTTTAGGGGAGGTGGTGGTGGTGGCTAAACTTTTGAGGGGGAGAGAGAGATCAATGAAGGAGAGAGGGGGTAGGGGAGATTGGGAATTAGGGCCGACTATCTCCCCCTATTTCTAGGGATGTGGGAAGGATTTGTCATGAGAGAATAAGTGATGGAGTTGAGGTTAAATTTGAATGGAGGGTTGGGATTAAGTGTGGCTGTAAAGTATTGCATAGTACCATACAAAAAGGAGAAAAAGGTGGGTATGACCGGTCAAGGCATGCAAGAGGCTTCCTTTATTTGGTTTACTCCAATAGGAGATTGCCACAAAGCATGACATTTGCACTTAGGTCCCTAGTTATTTGGGTGTTTACAAATAAGGGTAAATAATGATTTGATGAGGGTAGAAGCCATGTTTGGTGTGTTATAGTAGAGAAAATTGGTGTGTGATATTTTGCATAAATCATGAGGGTGTGAGTGGGGGTTTGGGTTGGTGTTGGGTCTAGTTTTGGGTTAGGTTGAGTCATTGCACCAATTTAGTTAAAATTAGTGTCAATGTATTCTATAATTAATTGGAAGTGCATAGAATTTAAATTGGGTGGGACACAAGTGTCATGGACTTAGTAGACTCGAAATAGATTATTGTTATAAATTTGGTTGTGAGGAAAGGGTCGAGGTTGCGTCTCCAATTTTGATTGGAACGAGCAAGGACACAAAGTTGGATTTAAAATTAAAATATGTGCACGAATATTGTAAAATTAAAATAAATCACAAGAGAGTGCATTTACGAGTGACACAAAGGTCAGGATTGAAGATTGGCTTGACTAGGTCAAGGATATAAAATTTGTTGGAAGGCAAATGCTAGTGCATTGCTCTAAATAATTAAGAAATACCAAGGTGTAACGAGAGAATAAAATAAATAGATGAATTTATAACTCTAGTTAATTAATACAAAATAATTCTAAATTGATCTCTAATCTCTCACTAAGCTAAGTATACATAAAAATTGGGTGAGAGAATTTACAATCTATCCATCTTAGAAAATTTCGTCCTCGAAATTCAAAAATCAATCTCCCCAACAACGAACTCAACACATCTCTAAATCTATAAACACAACTTGGTACTTATTCCTAGCCACTCTCTAAATCTTAAACTGCCATATACACACAGTTTAATCGTCTAAGTTATTTGGTCCTCTAAAAAAAAAGTTCTCACCATCATGTATTGTCTCATTATTGTTATCATGCTAATCATTATCAAAAAAAAAATCTACCACCTATAGCCTAGGTTACTCAAGGATGTCGTGACACAATCTAAGTTTGAAACTTCCAATATCTATAAAAAAAATGTCATTCTTTTACTCTCAAAGGACTGCAGGGGTTAGGCACTAAATTTTATAAGCACAAAATTTTCAAGGCCACTTATGTAGGATCTATATTCTTTTTTTTGTAACTGAGACGGTTAATATCTTAACATTCTTTCCTAGGTATAACGTCATCATCCTATAGTATCCACAATGGAATAATGTAACCTAACTTCTTATAATCAGTTTTAGCAGCAACACGTCTAATCTAGTCAGTCAGTCCTACCTAGTCTAGAAGCTCAACTCGAACAATTTCTAGGAGAAATATATATAATAAAATACAACATAAGTCTCTACTCAATACATAGTAATAAGAATATATAGAAATTATGTAATAAATATCTATTCAATCATTCTAAATACCCTAGAATAAAATATTACAAATACACTAACAAGAATACGATTCATAAAATTAATCGGCAAGGGTAAATTGGAAATAGGTTCCCATCACACCACCTATTACTAAGGATTAGGTTCAGCAAGCTCATGTCCTATTAGTCAAAAATCTAAATCTTTATCCCTAAGCGGTTTATGTGTAAACTTTAATATAAGGATATCATTCCTATCATACTTCTATCTTCCATTTATACCCCCTACTCATGTATTATTATATAATCTAAGAGTCTAGTGGTAATCCTCTACTGATTGACCAATGAGTCAGCGTGTGATCTAAACCTGTAATTTGTTCCTTGAAATTCGTAGTACTTCGAGGCTGATCAATAATTTCTACCTGCGCTAAATCCTCAAAATTCCAAAAGCATTACAATTCATAAATATTATAATTATTATCCCACAAGTCCATATCAAAATTTCTCGTCCTTGGGTTACGTAACTCAAATATTTTCCCTTATTAATGTTTCCTACACACCTTTATATCTTTCTAGTATGTTGATCTTGTGTTCAACTCTAAACTCCGTCAATCATGTTCCAGTACCTTCCGCTTCGTAGTATCGATCTTCGAGGCAACTATTGAGTGATAAAATTTTTAGTCTTTCCTAGATCCTTCTCTTAATTTAAAAAGCTCAAGGTCAGGTACTTCTCGCGAATCTCATCTTGTTGCCATTCTATCTTTTTACCTTGAACCTGAGGTTTCTCCTGGTTTAATCCATGCATACCCTTCATCCAAACTACATGGGTACCATCTTGTTTATAACTGGCCATCCATTATAGGTAGTTCACGATATCCAACTCAAGGCTATAACATCTGTCGGTACTCTCATCCTTCAATCTAATTGCTCTATTTCAGATACTAACTCAACTAATCGAGTTATCAAAGGTGAAAAACACGAGCCCAATAGACACTGGCAGCCCATACAAATCACGTATATCAAATATGTTTCTAGAAGATATACCCTAGTACCTAGGTTACCATTATTCAAACAACATATCTAGCATTCTATATATCTTAACCCAGTCATAGAATCTTCATCTAGGTTTGATACTAAAAGTCATAAGACAACTATAGGTTCAACTTATAGGGCATGCTACATAAAGTTCTATTTCTCTAAGTCAAAAAAATTTTACATATCCTTTATGCTTTACCCATAATTCGTCCTCGGCAAATTTACAGAAATTCAAGATTTTATAACAACTTAATCATCTCATTGATTCACCGAGAGTTTCTCTAGTCATAGTCTAGACTTAACCTTATAATAAATTCTCTTGTTATATTTGCAAACACTAATCCATCTAAAAAAAAATCTTTTGTGTTCTCTCGCCCTTAATGTATATATACTCTTCTCCTCATAATTTCTTCTCGAATTTTGTTCTCATTCATGTTCCATTCTATACCTCAGTTTCAATGGTATCATTTCTTTAATCAAGTTTTTGTTTAGTTCTCTAATCTGATATTCCAAATTCTTTTATCGATATATTCATCGTTCCTTTGTCATAAACATAATTTTGTCATATATTAATTTCTTCATATCCTCTAGGTATAATACTCTATTAAACTGTCACAACTAGTGTTGTCCTTGTAATAGTTCATACATAATATTGGTCTCAAAAATCATTCAGGGTATAATTTTATCAACTGTTTTATTCAAGTTAATCCTCCGCATACCATATCAAATCGTAGCTTATTCTCACTAAAATTGTATTCCTCGATTTTTTCTTTCTACTGTTTATTACTCTGAGTCACCATGGTACAATTATAATAATGGGTACCACCCAAGCACATGATAAAACTCCTGGAATTCAGATAATCTTCTTCCAAGTGAGAGCCTATAATTTTATCTTCTCAAGTTCATAATATCGTCCCTTGGATCACCACCATGGGCTACAAATATTCCCTAACATCTAGCTATCCATTTTAATAAATTATCCCAGAGTATTTAGAATCGAACAATCTTTCCAACTTCAAATACTTTCAAATCTCTGCTATCTTAAGTAAGGGTAGGGTCTAGTTTTAAGTCTCTACTTCTATGTCTAATTCTTATGCCAACAGTCTATACTAGATCTAGCAACAAGAAAGAACCTATCAACCTCATCTACTATAGATAACCATCTACTCAAACATCCTATCAGATATGCCTTCTTCGTCTTGACGAGGATCTGCTTCTAGAGATAATCACCGTGCACGAACGTCCATCTCTCTGAAATAGGGAGAGATAAGAAACAATAATAATAATGTCGACGAAAGATGAATGAATGTAATTATAAAGTCCAAGGGCAGCAACCAAATACAATAGGAGTTTTAAAATTAATCATGGATTAAGATCTTATTCAATATTAATCCTAACTCACAGGCTCGTTTGGTACAATGACGTAACTGAACGATATGCTTAGACCTGCATAGGCCACAACTAAAACCATGTCACGTTCTAGTCCCAAAATATATGTAGGACTAGACACATAGCAATGGCCAGCTGGTACAACTCCGTAGGGCTTTCCTATTTAATAGACCCGATGAAGTGCCTTACGCTGTCCACGGTCAAGTAATCAAGCTAAAAATAAAAATCTAATCCTAACATGCAATAACTAAACTAAATCTCAATCCATGGTAAATAAATTACAAGAGGGAATGGTACGCATCATTAGTCTGCAGCCCAATAATACAGCCGTTCGAATAGACCAAGAGAATAATATAGGCCTGTAAACACTAGGCTACAATAGCAGAGTCACAATGGGAAATAGTACATAATTGTAATAGAGGAGAGATAAAATAATACCTGCAAGGATGTCCAACACACCACTAGATCAAGCCTTATCCAAACTGCTCAAATAACCTGGAAGGGAGCCAGGTCCTCAGAGGGACGTAACAAGATATAAAAAGTACATGCCATAATATAAATACTGAATAAAATAAATCGGGGTAAACTATCCTCCTAAGTGAATGCTAGACATATGATGACGTAATTCACCAATCGTCGTGGCTGGCTAGTTTATGCCACATATGCCCCCTATCTTGGGGCAATTTGTATATATAATAACATCCAATGCTCCGAAGAGCATGGTATATGCATAAATAAATACGTCCAACGTTCTGAAAAGTATGGTATTTGCATGACGTCCAACGCCCTGAAGAGCGTGGTATCTGCACAAATAGCGTCCAACGCTCCAAAGAATACGGTATCTGCATAAATATATACGTCTGTATCGCTCCGAAGAATGCGGTATCTGTATAAAGAAGGTGGGTGTCCCATACGCCTACTAGTCGTCCTCCCCGCCCAATGCCAATGTACAAGTCTCAAGTGCGACGTGGACATCTCATAACGATACGAAGTCACTAAGAACCGTACAACTACGCTAAATACCATCACACATGCTACTCGCACCGATGGTCAGTCAAGTGCGTAAGCCCGTGTCCTATCATGAACTCACTCTATGACATAGAATGATACGTGTCAAGACCTCAGAGTTATAATGATAACTCCATCACTTAGGGAACGTCCACTTGATGCTAGGTCAAACATAAGTCCTAACGTCGGTGCCTTTGTCGACTGCACCCGAGTCATTCTCCGACGCACACAGTTATATAATATTTTGCACAATATATAATATAAACTGAATTTAAACAGTACAACAAGACAAGGTATACTTGCCTGGAAGCCATGCGAAGATTCGAACACGAACTCGCTAGTGAAGTAGCAGCGCAAGATGGAAACAGGAGCAGATATCCCCGGATGCTGTCACAAATATCACCAACAGTCCTAGAATGAGTGAGATACTCAAAAAAGTATATTTAAACGCCCAATTTGGACACAGGGACAAAAATACAATTTTTGGTCAACACGGAGTCCACAAGTGGGCCCGTCTTACACCGAAAAATGTGTCAGAAGCAAAGGTCTCTAAAAATAGCATATTATAGGTCAAACAAATTTTAAACAATGATACGAACTCAACGGTATATCCAGATTTGGATTCCGGTGAGCCGATCATAAAAATGCCCGTTGAAACGGATCGTGGGGCCTGCGAAATAGTGATGCGGTCACTGTCTCAAAATCAGGCAAAACTTGGCTCAACAAGTCGAACGCCGCGAGTCCAATGGCGTCAGTTTCGTCACGATACGACAAGCGTGCACAAAGTAATTGGGTAATTTATAAAACACTGATATGGGAGACTTCTGACGGATACGGTTGATTCCGGCGCACACACGTCTGATTCAAGTTCCGCAAAATCCCACATGTCAAAAAATACCACACGCGTATTTTGGTAAAATTGGTACGCGATGTGGTTGCCCGGATTGACGGGACCAACTCCGTATCAAAAAAAAATAACGTTTAAAAAAACTATTTTTCTTGGTTGTTGGAGCTCAATTAAATACCAACCTAGATCAAACTAAAATAAATAATTAAAGGCGCTGGAAGAAGGTCAAGTGGAGAGTTAATCAGAGGTGGCAGTTCGAGGATCGGATGAACGAGGAGGGTGTAATCGTGCCGTAAAGTTGGCTCATTGATACTGAAATTCTGCTTTGATTTGTGTCGTTCTTGGTCGTTGAGGGAGGTCTCGGTCGTGGCGAGCTTGATTTGCTCGGGGTGCCTTGCCAGAGGATGGTGGGGGTCATCGGGGTCAGGGGTTATCGAAGGGGGGTGCTCCGACGGCCTGCTCCGACCAGGGAGGCCAGAGCAACTGCGACAACATCAGCAGCTCAACGCAGCAGTAGCAGCGGCTTGTAGCAACAGCGGCGGCTTGTAGCAGCAGCAGTAGCAGCTCATGGGGATGATGGTGGTGGAGGTGGCTGTCGTGAGGTGGTGGAGGTCAGGTTGGAGTAGCAAGGGTGGAGGTGGAAGGGTGTTAGAAGGGAGAGGGGAGCTCGGGTGGTGGTGAAGTTGGTGGTAGTGAATGATGGTGGTGGAGTTCGGGTGTGACGGTGGCGGTCACTATTGGAGGAGGAGGAGGTCGGGAAGTTGGCGGTAGTCGCTGCTAGGAGAGGGTGGTCATGGAGATGGTGAGGAGGTCAGGGAGGTAATGAGGGGACAGTGGTGGTGGTGGTGGTGGTCGGCTGCTAGGGAGGAAGGGAAGTAAAGAGAGGATGGTGAGGGTGGTGATGTTTTCGATTTTTTTTTTAGGGGAGGTGATGGTGGTGGCTAAAATTTTGAGGGGGGAGAGAGTATCAATAAAGGAGAGAGGGAGTAGGGGATCTTGGGAATTAGGGCCGACAACCTTCTCCTATTTCTAGGGATGTGGGAAGGATTTGTGATGAGAGAATGAGTGGTGGGATTGAGGTTAAATTTGAATGGACGGTTGGGATTAAGTGTGGGTGTAAAGTGTTGCAGAGTACCATACAAAAAGGAGGAAGAGGTGGGTATGACCAGTCAAGGCATGCAAGAGGCTTCCTTCATTTGGTTTACTCCAATAGGAGATTGCCACATAGCATGACATTTTTACTTAGGTCCCTAGTTATTTGGGTGTTTACAAATAAGGGTAAATGAGGATTTGATGAGGGTAAAAGTCATGTTTGGTGTGTTGTAGTAGAGAAAATTGGTGTATGGTGTTTTTCATGAACCATAAGGGTGTGAGTGGAGGTTTGGGTTGGTGTTGGGTTTAGTTTTGGGTTAGGTTGAGTCATTGCACCAATTTAGTTAAAATTAGTGTCAATGGTATCCTATAATTAATTTGGTATCCTATAATTAATTGAAAGTGCATAGAATTTAAATTGGATGGAACACAAGTGTCATGGACATAGTAGACACAGAATAGATTATTGTCATAAATTTGGTTGTGAGTAAAGGGTCGAGGTTACGTCTCCAATTTCGATTGGAACGGACAAGGATGCAAAGTTGGATTTAAAATTTAGAAAATATGCACGAATATTGTAAAATTAAAATAAAGCACAAGAGAGTGCATTTACGAGTGACACAAAGGTCAGGATTAAAGATTTGCTTGACTAAGTCAAGGATGTGAAATTTGTTGAAAGACAGATGCTAGTGCATTGCTCTAAATAATTAAGAAATGCCAAGGTGCAACGAGGGAATAAAATAAATAGTTGAATTTATAACTCTAGTTAATTAATCCAAAATAATTCTAAATTAATCCCTAATCTCTCACTAAGCAGAGTATACATAAAAATTGGGTGAGGGGGTTAACTGGTAGCGAACGCCGCTGCATCTCACCTAACTCCTGAGCATGCTCTCCCTACTTCTCTCCATGTTGTCGCAGATGCACAACATGCGTCCACCCAGGTTGACCTTGTCCATGCAGCAGTCGGAAAAGGCGTACAGCGCCCAAACTCTGGCAAAGAAAAATACTATGATGCTAGAAGTTCAGGTGCTGAGACCTGTTCCATGCGGCCACAGCAGAAGCCGCATTAGTCGGTTGTCACAGGCAAAAGTCCACATGCGGCACCGATCGTCGACCGCAGGCAAATGACCACATTAGGCCAGCACAGTAATAGAACCTCAGTCTTCAGCCGAATCTCACGCAGCGCTGACTCCATGCGCCTTGTTGAGAAAGGGGAGAATGTGAATTTGAACTTGTCATACTATGTACCAGTGCATGCTAGGTCGAAGGAGTCCAGGACAGTACAAGCTCGCCAAGCTCAAGCAACAGCTCATACGAATCGCTGTCAGTAGGCTCCGCTAGCTGCTACGCGATCCCCTGATAGGAAGTTATACGTGACCGACCCATGTGTCCAACCCGCAGTGGCAAATGGACAGGGTCAGTCTTGAAAGTCTTTCATCTCTGACTTGGGGAGAGTTCTTGTACGAACCCCAGGACAACGAGAAAAGACAACACCTACTCACCCATGTGCTCGGTCTAACCCTGCACATAACAAGGGTGTCAAGGTGGACCAGCCCTCGCTTGATTTGCGCAACGTGATCAACCACAAGCACAAAGCAAGGGAAGCAACAATGGCATATGAGGTATCCCATCCAGGATACCCCTGTGCCAACATCATCATCAACTGTTGTTGTGCTAAAATAGCAGTACCAACAGACAGGCAGTCGGCGTTCGAACGGCTGTAACCAAAGGCACCCAACCGACAGCGTTCCAAAAAATAGGTACAATTATCAGAAGAGGAGGAGCTTCCTTTCGCCTCGTGTCCTCTTGGAATTCTTCCTCCACAACGGGAGGTCGGAAGTCTAGCGCCTTAAACCCTTCACTTTTGTCCAGCGTGTCGAGAAGGCGAGTCCAAGGAGGACAGGAAGCGGTACCTACAGAAGAAGTTTTCCAGGGCACCCACAACAAGAAGAAAATGTCAGCTGCTAGAGGTGGTCCTTCCTCAGGACCCATAGTGATTCTGCAAGCTGAGGATAGCAATCCCCCAGAAATCCACAATAACCCAACATTTTGAGGGGACAGCGATTCCCAAGGAACATATATCGAGATCCCTGGGGGTAGTCACCCTCACCAGGAAGACGCATCTTTCTACTTTGGGGGTAGTGTTCTCTCTGAGTCTGAAGAGGATGCGACACTGACAAATTTTCCCGAGGACTATTCGCTACAAGAGTCCAAGGCAGAAAGTACGACGTCCATTATTTCATCTACATCCTCCCACGTAAGAACAGTATATATGGAGGGGGATGATCACGAGGGCCCCAGTGATTGACAGTGCCTTGAGACTCTAGAGGCTAGGATGCACATCATGAGTGCGTCGATGCAAGCCTTGACCCAGATAATACTGAAGATCAAGGCAAATATGGCCTCACAGCCACCAAGAACCTCGGGACAAGCTAGTCAATATTTTGGGGCAAATGGAGATTCAAACGCCACCACTTCGCCCGTCAACGGTGATCATATCAGGCACGGATCATATACTCCTTTCGCAGTAGATAAGGCTCGCGAAGCAATATGGGAGGTACGAGAATTGCGAGCTCGCTTGGACTCAATGGGTAATCGAGACTTATTGCACGAGCTCGGGATTCGACAACCATATCCCCTCGAGTGGAGAGACGTACCCTATCCACCTATATAAGGCCTTCAACTTAAATTCGTTTGAAGGGAAGACGTCTTTTCGTCGGTACATGAGCTACTTTGAGACCGCAACAGGGCATCTACCCCGCAGTGACGCTCTTCTCACCAGGCTTTTTATCAGGGCATTATCTGGGGTGGCCTTCGATTGGTTATGCAACCTCCATGATAACTGTACATTATTATTTAACGATCTTAAAAGTCTCTTTCTCGCCCGATTCTATGATGGAGGGTGCGACATGGCAATATCCTCCTTGCTGGATATCATGCAGAAAGAGAAGGAGCCTGTACGGGAATACATCGAATGTTACAGGCAAGCAGCGCTGAAGTTGCCCCTGGATAATCCTGAATCCATGCTGATGGACATGTTTTGGAAGAATCTACCTTCAACAGTCAGGCTCTGGATGGGGGACACCAAATTCAAAGATTGTATGACGTTCATCATAAATGTCGTTGGTGCTGAGAGAAAAGTAAAGGATGCCCGACTACTGGGAATACAAATCTTCGTCGATGATGACAGGGGAAAGCATCTTTACAACAACAACAACAGCAATGTCAATAGTGGCCATGGCGGCAAAGAAAAGCAAGCCATTGTCGCCAATATATCCAGGAAGTCAGAACAGAAGCCGACAGAGGCTCCAAAGCCGAAAGAGACTTACTCTTTCGAGGATGATGACATCGCGGCAATCTTCAACGTACTGATGAAGGGGAACAAGATCCGTCTCCCTGACATCAAGTGCCCTGATGAGCCAGAAGACGTAAATAACCCCAAGTATTGCCGCTACCATCAGTACGTCCATCATGCGATACGAGATTGTTACATACTAAAGCGGTACATCCAGCGTCTACTTGATTCTAAAGCCCTAAACTTAGATTATTAGGACAAAAGGGTGGCCACTAACATGGTATCCCTCCAGTTTGGTAACTTCACGGTAGCAGAAGTCCGAGACGAGGTGGTATAAATCCAAAAGGCCAACATAGAGGTATTTAATCTTCCACCAGCTCATGATTAAACTGTCGGGCTGGTACCTCTCAGCACACCGCAGGGCAAAGTCATGTGGGTTCACCTAGACCTTGCTCCAGACTTCATGCAACAAACGACGCCTTCCGCCATCAAGTCCAATGGACGAAAGTCCAAGTCCTGCCATATGGTGTCCCCAACCATTGAAGAAGCTATGGTAAGGGCGACTATATCGGGCCTTACCTACCAGCGGGACAATAATACTCCCAACGATGATGCTCCACTAACAATCATACTCACTGCACCTGGTGCATCAGATCCGGGTCTGTCCCAACCTCCAATCGCGGACAAGTCCAAGCAGAAAGAAACTCGCTTCCATAAATCGTTACGCAAAAATACGTCGCATGGGTTAGAAAAGTCCTATAACTTCGATATCCGGGCACAACTTACCAATACTCTGGCAAAGTTGTCACTGTTCGAGCTTCTCCGACTATCCAAAGATACTCGGGACGCTCTTAGTGAGGCATTACAGAACGCCGACACCTACTTGGTGCAAGTCAAGCCGCTGGCCGACACTAATAGAATAAGTCAAATTAACGACGTCTGGAAATGTCGCTAAATAGCATAAAAATATTGCTAAAAAAATTAGCGACATAATTAGCGATGTTTCAATGAAGTCGCATTTAAGCTAGTTGTTGACAGGAAAAATATCGTAAAACGTCGCTATAGCGACGTTTTTGTCACTACCACATTCTGAAAACAGGGGTATTTTCGACTTTTTATATATTATTAATATTATGGTATTTATATTAAATAATTTCATGACAGGTGTATTTAGAATAAATAATTGTGTAGTGTGTATTAAATATATTATATATTTACTGTGTTCTTAATGTGGAGCTAGTAGACTTGACCTAGAAGCCCAGTAGACGAACACCTGTCCGGATTATAGGATTATGTAGTTAATTGTTTTATTTAGAATTTAATTGTTGGAGGTAGTAATTATTTACCGTAATTTATTTAATTGTTGCGCATTGTCGTTGCTTCGATACTTGGAGCGCTACCCTAGCTTTTGCCTTCTAACAAATTTTACAACCTTGCCCTAGACATGTCTGCCTTCTATTCTGACCTTTTTTGCAACTCGTAATTATTCTCTCTTGTGCTTCATTTTAGCCGCACAATATTCGTCGCGGACGTTTATTTAATTCTATATAATTTCCAACTTTGTATCGTTGTACGTTCCAATCAAAATTGGAGGCAATCTTGACCCATTTTTCGTGCGACCCAAATTAGGGTAATATTCTGTTCTGAGTCTTCTTCACTAATGATATGTGTGATCCGACCTAATTTTGGCCCCATGTACTCCTAATTAATTTTAGAACACCAATTGTATCTAATTTTAATTAATTAAATCCAGAAACCCACTTCTGTGCAATTTTCTAATTTGTTGGGGACTTAATTGCAAAAAATTGCAATAATGTGTCACCATCCTATTGGTTTAACCCAAATAAAGAAAATAACCCCCTTCTTTGACTAGTCAACCCAACACCCTCTCTCCTCCTTTCTTTTATTTGCATTTTTCTCCATGACGAATCGTGGCCATCCATTTAAAATGGAGCCATCCCCACTACACAACCCCTTACATAAACCTCAACCCTCTTCCCAAGAAACCCCATCCCAATATTTGGTCGACCCTAATTCCTAGGGGGTCACATCACCTCCTTCCCCATACAAAAACTTACCCTCTCCATATATTTTCTTCACAAAATCATCTCCACAACCATTGTACACTGTTCACCCGGCCACTGTTCCCCGAGCCCGGCCCCCATCTCCGGCGAGTTTCCCCGACCACTCTCAGCATCTGCTCAGGCGAACACTCCACAGCTGCACACCGGCCCAACCCCTCGCTGCATCCTCCCTACTCCGTTCGACTGCTCCTCCTCCCTGCATCTACTCCGACAGCCTGAGCTCCTCCCCCGGTGCTGTCCTCAGCTCCGGTCAGCCGACTCCCTGCTCCGGCGTCGAGCCCGCAGTCCGGCCATCCTCCCCCCCCCCCCGGCCAGGCGGCTGCACACTACCCCCTGTGAGTCCTCTCTTCCCTCCTTCTTCATTATATATGCGTGTATATATACATACGTATATACGTATATGTATATACTAATATATGTATATGTATATTTTGTATTTAATTAATGTTTAATATGTATATGTATATGTATATGTATATGTATATGTATATGTATATGTATATGTATATGTATATGTATATGTATATGTATATATTTAATATGATTGGTATATATATAAATACGTATTTTAGTATATGTATTATTGGTATATGTATTATTTGATATAAAAATATATAAGTATATATTCAGTATATATATATATATATATATATGTTTCCTGGTATACATATAATATTTGGTATGTATATGTATACATGTATATAGTTTAAACTCAAATTGTATTAGTATTAGTATATTTTAATAATATATATAGTATATATATTAATTGGTATATATATATATATATATATATATATATATATATATATATATATATATATATATTGTATATACTTAATATATTTTCAATATATAAAATTGGTATATATGTATATATATATTTAGTATATGTATGTAATTATTAATTGGTATATGTATATATGTATTTGTATATACACTTAGTATATTTTTAAAATTGGTATATATGGTATATATATTGTTCAACTAATGTATATATTATACATGAAATTAAATGGTACATGTATATATTGTATATGTATTTAATTTGGTGTATGTATATATATTGTAAGTATTAATGTTAGTTAAAAATAGGTATAATGTGTTTTAGATGTCTATCTACTAGATGACCCTAGTTGACTAATATCATACCTGGCATAGCCCCTGAGTTATGATTGTGTTAGTGTAGCATCTAATACAAATATTATTTTTATCATATGTCTATAGGACTATTGGATCGTCCTGCGAGACTTCAGGAACAGGACATTGGTATTGACAGCTAAGGACCCAAGGCGAGTACATTCTCTGACAGTTTTCCTTATGTTGATTATTTTTATAACTCTTGTTGTATAGCATACATGACTCTGACACTGTTCTTTACACGATTTGGTATCATTGAGACCTGTCACGAGGAGTCGTGATCGGGAATCTATCGTGCTAGTTGGGAGAAAAACGGGGAAATATTAGTAGCTTATGTGATCATACCCAACCTTACATGCATCATAGCTCACCCACGCCTCACGTCGGTGCAGCCTTACCATTACATGCTTTATCACTGTTACATATGGTTAGCCTGACTATTACTCGCATCATAGCTATCCAGATGGATTAGCCTAACCTCAGGGATGATCGCTAACCAATGTAATGAGTTTCGTCAGTCCCAAGCCGATCACATGATATGCTGATATTTCACACACTTAGTTAGATGATTCTTGACATGTATCTCTAGTGTATTGATCTAGCATCCCCACATGTTCTAGTTATTGTTCTTGTACACCGTTACATACCAGTTCATTATTCTAGCGTGTACTTGAATTTCTGTCTCATTTTTAGATGTACATTATATGCTCCAGTATTCCTTATTCCAGTATTTCTGTTTTCAGTATATCCATGTTCGTCAGTATTCCTTCTTTCTAGTTTTTACATCTGTCTGTATTTCTTTACACTGTATTATAGATTTATCAATATATATGGAACTGCTGTTAGAGGTGTATTTCGTTCCAATCCTGACTGGATATCTGACTGGATATATTTTTCCAGACTGTGACATAGTGGACTTGTTTCTGACACTTGGGGATTGGATGTTATTGATTATAGGTATGGTTATTTTGTCGTTAGACTTGTCTTGTATTTCATTGCTTGCTTCGATATCTCATCGTGCTTTAGTTTATGTGATTGAGTATTTCCAGCATTATTTTGTGATATCCATGTCTCCTTATGGAGTTGGACATTCATGTGAGATTGATTAGATAGTTACATGACCTAGACAGCGTTCTATCGCCGACGCTGCGGCGTAGGCTGGACGTACCCACGCTTTCGTGCCCCTATACCGGGTACGGGTCATAACATGTTTTCTAGCGACGTATTTGGGTCACTAATATTTTTTATATTAGCGATGTTTAGCGACGCAATGTAGCTAAATTAGAGACGTAATATGTGTCGCCAAACGTCGCTAATTTTTTTCTATTTAGCGATATTTTATAACATATTTAGGGATATTTTATTGACTTGGCAAATATTGTCATGTCAGCAATTTAGCGACATTCAGTGACGTATTTAGCGACATATTTAGTGACGTACTTAGCAACGTATTTAGTGACATATATAGCAACGCATATAAACGTCGCTAAACGTCGCTAAATTTTCAGTGAAAAAATAAAAAAATAGAATACAAAATGGTTTCCAAACTAATCTTTCTGCAGTTTATGAATTCATAATTTATATAAATAGACCCGGAGCAACCCTCTATTAAATTCTCTAGGTTCTTCGACCCCTTCAGTGGAACACTCAACACCAGTAAATTAACATACATTTAATATGAATAATATAGTAAAATTTGAAGAAAACGAAATATTGAAATTACAAACCGAGTCTGAAAAAAATCTCGTCGTAAAGAATGCAATAAATATCCACACAAACAACCAGTAAACTGTCCTAACTAGGACTACTGCTGATCTGCTAGAGGATGACCACCGGTGCGCATCAGGGATAAGAATAAATCATACTGCTCCCGTAAAATTGCCACCGATGTCGATGAAAAAGGCAGTGATATCAGTGGAGTCTGGGTCGATGAAGGCGCACTAGGAGGACGTATCTGCTCCAACACTGCTAGTCGATAGTTGTAAGAATCTATGGTAGATAACATCCTCGTACTGCTATGAACCATTGAATCCTGCATAAACGTCAGTCTCTCCCCCATGGACAGCTGTGATGCCTGCAGCTCCATCATGTTGTGCTCTGTCGACGCTCTAAGATCAGCTATCATATTCCTGAGCTCCATGATGCTGTGCTTGAGCGTATCAAATCGTGCGATGAGCGTCGCATCGTCCACATGCGATTGGGACAGGAGATTCTCCTCCATCCTTCGCAGCAACCCATCACGGAAAGACGTAATCTGACGGTCAACGGTCTCCTGGACTCAGGCCGACGCCTGCAAAGGCTGTAGGGAATGTGTACTTACGGTGGAGGCCCTAGAGGACTGCGTCGCAACAAGGGCGCAATAGGATCCCGTACCGTAGTACGTATCCATCTGGAGACCACCAGCGGCGGTCACCTACAGCTCATCTGTCGACGGAGCTGGAGAGGGCTGCGGGAAAGTACCAGCCTCTCCCGCTGTAGGTGCACTAGCAGTCGCCCGCTCACGCAGCTTAAGATACTCGGCCTAAAAAAGTTTGGATACTTGATAATTGCTAATGTCTAAGGTACTTATTACTAACTACATGGATATTTATTTGCACATTTTCTAAGTTATATTAAAATTAATACAAAGTAAAGTAATACTTATATAGGTCTACGAGGCCCTCTCATCAATGAGATTTCTGCCCTTTCGATAGATGGCCAGGAAGACGGCCACCATGTTGGCATCCTCACCCCTCTGTACATGTTAAAAATATATTATTTAGTACTAAAATTAAATATTTTATCCTACTACCATTTTATCATACTTGCATTAAAATAATATATCTGAAATAAAAAATATACCAAACGACGAAAAAATTCTGTCATCGGAATTGAGACACCACACCACTTTGTTGTCTTCTTCTTAGCCGCCTTGGCCTTCTCAGACATTTTCTTGTACCTTAGATCATCGAATCTAGCCCTTATCGAAGTCCACTGCTCAGACGTGATCCAACCTTGGATCGGTTTTCCTTCAAGATTATGAGCCTTCTGGTCATCCAGACCATCACGGATCAGCTTGGCGGCAATGGCAGGAAACATCTGCTCAATCAACTCAGCCCGGTACGGTGGATAGAAATAAGTTTGCTACAAGATATAATTTAGTAAGTTATATAATATACAAAAATTAGATGATTGATATTAAAATCAAATATATTTTTATCTTGAGGTGCGTAAACAAGAATGCCTTCCCCGCATCCGGAGCATCAGAGTAGTTGATCCAAGGGTCACGATAATTGTACCTCAGAAAGTGGCTCAGGCATCTCTGTACCGACGAGGGACGATTTCTATACAGAGATAATTATTTTTATCAAAAAAATAAATATATGAGGAATAAAGAAATACACGATATATATGATGCTAAACCAACTAATTGACTTACTTTGTACCATCGGCCCAAACCTCCGTCCTTGTCTCCTCCGGAGGTGCGCATGGAGGATCCCGCTGATACTGGGATGATGTCAGCTCAACCTCCGCTATATGATCATGTGTCTCTATGGTTCCGTTAGCAGGAGAAATGTTGGACGAGGGAGTAGTCTCAGGCCTGGAACTACTCATCCCAGGAGTGTTGCCACGTAACGTAGTCGTAGTCGGAGATGTGACTAGTCGATATACTAGAGTACTTGACGACGAGGATCCAGAACCAACAGTAGGCAGTACCGGAGTAGCACTCTGTCTACCTCGGGACAAGTCGAATGCTCCGCGTTGTCCTGTCATACCTGATAACAACATATGATAATAGAAAAAATAAACAAATATATAGTATATTCTACAGTCAAAATA
Source organism: Iris macrosiphon (assembly GCA_036927795.1). Taxonomy (NCBI): domain Eukaryota; kingdom Viridiplantae; phylum Streptophyta; class Magnoliopsida; order Asparagales; family Iridaceae; genus Iris; species Iris macrosiphon. The sequence goes on along the minus strand of JAYESA010000008.1, from coordinate 168,604,447 downwards.
TTATGCATATCTCACAGCATTAATAGAATTTCACAGTAAATAACTAGTAGTATCACAAGTCTAAATAGATAGTATATTCTACAGTCAAAATATAATACATCTCACAAGTCCAAATGGATTTATTTTATTTTTAATCATCTTCAAAAAAATTATCGTGTTCGCCTTCCTCGTCCTCCTCTTCCTCTTCCTCCTCATCTGCACTTTTATCTACTTCGTCTTCGTCTTCTTCTTCGGATAATTCTACCTATTCTACATTATTAGTCATATAATGAGTAATTTTTGTTGAGTCCACATCTACAATATTTGTTATAAGAGGTAGCTCATCCTCCTAATAAGCTATTTCGTCAACGTCAAAGGTATTTCTAGCTTTAGTCTTGCAAATTGCCTACCAATCCGACCTTGATGTCCCCCGTCTAGGATAAGTTATGAAGTACATGAGCTGAGTCTAACTTGATAGGATAAATGGTTCATAGCCTTAATATCTACGCTTGTAGTTTATATCCACAAGACCATACTTGTCAATTTTTTAACCTTGATCTTGAATCGGATCGAACCATTCACACTTGAATATCATGATTTTAGCAGGTTCTGTGCCATAATTATATGTCAACTCCACAATCTCTCGTAAGATGCCAAAGAAATTATTGCCTGGATCGAAGTCTTTGTAGTTCAAAGATTTGATACACAAGCAACTATTTTTTGTGGAATCAAGATCCAGAAAGCTGTCTCTGATCGGAGCATTTGTTGACTTGAACCTAAATCCATTCACAAAGTAACTTGGCCATATTTTGACGACAGTAATTGGTCCCTTGGCTAGATTTCTAATAGATTCATTCTTGAATATTATTAGACGATCGACCTAAATACTAAAGTAGCAATAGTAAGTTATTTATTTTACAAGTGCATACAGAAAATATCACCACCCCATTTCCAGAGCCGGATATTTTTTTTTAATTTGGGTTAATTGTGTATTATTTATAAT